>JAIUSX010000054.1:3235775-3882930 GCA_026573805.1 Hesperophylax magnus | reverse complement strand
TTTTACGCAGCTTTGTAGTTTTCGACGCAGATTGCGACAATCGCAAAAACTCGATTTTGAATTATTTTGATTTTATTTTATTTTAAACTCCTATTATATATAATATACGACCTTGGACTTTTATTCCATTTTTTTTTACTATTGCTGGCTGGTTTTCTTTTAAAAACTACTTTATCCACAATATTTAAAGGTTTTACACCCCGACTACCTCTATCGGCTAATTTTTTCACTTTGTTCAACTATTTTTTTTATTCTTAAATTTGACTATTTTTGGTCTTAATTGGCTTTTACGTTCTACTATGTTGGTGCATCGTAATATATTCCGTTTGGCAAGGTTGATTTGTGTAGTAGGAGGATTTCGGCGCGTTGCTTAGTACAACGCGCAGGTACCAGCGCGGGGCACTTGTGATTGTTTATTTATTTATTAACGCCGATTATAGCGGCTTTTACAAAAGAATAACAATTGTTTTACATATGAATACAGAAAATACATAGATAAAATATGTATATATATATATAAAATACATAAAAGAGAACAATAGAAATAGTATCTAGTATCAACATAAAAAAAGTACAATGAGTAGGTTATTATAAATACAATAAAACATATTATAAATCCCGGATATTATGTAATGAGTGTTAAGAAATTAATACTTTAAAACTGTATTTGATTATAGTCAATCTGAGAAGCGCCGACAGACAGTTTTAATTAAGTAGTGTTTGTATAAGGTTAAACTAGCAATGTTTATAGGTTCATCCAAAACATATTTATTTCCAAGTACATGCAGGCGATTCATTATTAGTTCAGCGTTAGATCCCGTATTGTTGCAATGATAGGGTAATTTGAAACGAACTGATCGACTAGGTAGGGGAGAACCACCATGAAGAGAACATTTTTTTTCTTGGTGCTGTAACTTTCAAAGTTATGCAATATTGAAATAACTAAATGTTGTTATGTAGACCCTATTCTATCCTCTCATTAAACCTGGAGTGGAAGTCACGTAATTCTTTCGGATTAAGAGAAAATACCAATTTTCTAAAAAATGGGAAATGTTCTTTTCAAGGTATAGGGTACTATGAAGAGAACACGGGTCCCCATGAAAAGAACAGTCTTGGACTTCGACCATTATTATGTATGTTGTTTATCTGTCGATACCAAAAATAATTTTAACTATGCAAAGTAAAACAACGAATGAAATCAAGGACATTAATTATTTATTATTTTTTTTAAATACAGAAAACGGTAGTTAAAAAATCGCTCAGAAAAAGTTCAAAGAGCCCTTTTCACCGCACGATTCGTGGCTCCATTTTCTGCATACTTTACATTGGATCCATTCTTCAAAGCTTACATTATATCTGCCACTGCAAACGTGGCAGACTTCGTTATCGATTATATCTTCAAGATCTTCTGATGAATCGTCGTGAATAGATATTTGCGTGTCCGTAGATTCAGAGTCACTCCTGTCTCGTTCCTTAGTAGACTTTTCTTTATTAAATACTTTCGTTTTCCTAACGTTCTTTGATTTATCTGTATTCTGTTGAAGTTTTTTTCCTTTCGTTGCTATTCCTGGAGTTTGTTTCCCTTTCGGTTTTTTCTTATTATTTTTTTCGTCACTGATCCGAATCAATTCATCTTTTTCAGGAGTATCTGTTATGATACTAGACTTCCCCTTCCGTGCTCTACCTCTTCTAATATTCTTCCGTGGAGATGCTTTAGGGTAGGGTCTTATAACATGGGGAGAGACAACTGCAATCCCAAGCTGCTTACGGTTCAGATCAGTTGTGATTGAGCTGATCGATGGTAGAGACTCTAATTCTTAGTTAGCAATGCAATCAGTTCCCAAATTCAAATTCAAAGTCAGCACATCCATTATCTGCTCTTGTTCACGTTGAACGTTGTCCTTCGCAGAAGAATTCAATGGCAACGCTGGTTGTTCGTTTTCCACAATCGGACGGTCAGTAACCGACGAACAAAGAAAATCGGTCTCCGAAAAAATATTATTATTGAAAGGATGGATTCCAGTTTTCTCGAATCCACTGCAGATATTTGATATGGAGAACGAAGATCCGTATGCTGCATTCACAAGTTCTGCTATTTCCATTACAGTTACTCTTTTTCCAGGATTGGTAGTCATCCAGTTGTTCATGGCTTGGCGATATCTAGTTTTAAATGGACCATAAACTGATACATCCAAAGGCTGCATCCTGTGGCTGCAACGTGGCGGTAGAGTCAAAATAATTATGTTGTTTTCTCGTGCAAACTCCACGACTTTAATATTTACGTGGGTTACGTGATTGTCCATTATAATCAAAGCTCTATTGTTCTCCGAAGGATTCACATGCTGTTTGAAGTGTTTCAGTGACTCAACAAAGCAGTTTTCAGTCATCCATCCAGTTGAATGGGCCAGACCCTTACTGCCTATCGGTGCCCCTTTTAACATTCTCTCTTGAAAGTGTACTCTTGGAAAAACAAAAACAGGTGGAACTGTATTTCCAGCAGCACTGATGAAGAAAAGACTAGTCACCAAATCTCCTCTTTCAGCAGACGTTACTTGGCCTACTTGCTTGGAACCTCGAACAGCTATAACTTTCGGTGGCTTTGTAACCGTTGTGCAAGAAGTTTCATCCAAGTTCCAAATCATATTTGGGGGAAATTTGTACTTTTGTAGAAGCTTTTCCAAGTTGTTGAAGAAGTTACTGGTTTTTGTTTTATTAAAACTTGTAGCTCTGCCCAGTGAAGTGCTTTCTGGTTGACGTACTGAAAGCTTGACTTGTCGCTTCATGAAGCCATCGAGCCAGTGTATTCCAGCTTTTTCATTGACTCTCCAAAAAGATGGAATGATAATATTATTAGCTACAGCAAATTGGTAAGCCAGTACCCTTGTTTGAAGTTTAGTCAAGCCATGGCACATTTTTGAAGCAGTGCTCAGGTACGATGCTAATAAATCCTCAAATTCAGGAGAGAATATTTTTCTATTCCCTATATTGCGAGTGTAGCTAAAACTTTCATCAGTTTCCTGTGCTTGCTTCGCTCGTTGAATAATTTTCCAAAGTAATGTGGTCGCAGTACCTTTATCTTTCGCCACACTTCGTATGCTCTTCTTATTTATGATGACATCATCTATAGCATTCTTGAATTCATCGTCAGTCTTGCGATTTATTTTTGGCATGATCTAAAATAAAAAGGATATACGATTGCATTCGATTCTTAAACTGCTGAATAAGTAGCCAAATTAATAAGTTATGTCTTTCTTACTTCGACTCTAAATATAGTTTGAGTTGTACTAATTCCAATCATTTATAAAAAACGCGACGGCATCCACCTGGAGAAGAAGTCTAGACTGATAAAATATGCATTGCCTAGATATTCCGTGAAGAGAACGCAAAGCCCATGAAGAGAACGTTCTCTTCATGGGCTTTTGTTATGTTCTTTTCATGGAAACGGCAGTTTGGTTTTGAAAAAATTAAAAATGGCAATAAGGGATTAATATGATGCATCATTGTACTCACGATATGTAAGTTATAACAGCTAAGTGTGATAAGACAGGATCACCTTTGGTGTACTTGCACTCGTTAAACGTAGACAGACTTCACAAATTCACGAAGAAAAAAAAAACGATGCTCAGCACTTTACACCTCGACTGTCGCCAGCGAACTGACAACGCTGTAACCATCAGTGTTGCCAACAGTTATACCAGGTTTCCGCCAGATTCAACCTTTAAATCCACCAGAAAACCACTAAAAAATATAGTACTACACTCACTCTCCGCTAAATTATCCACTAAAAAAAATTTTAATGAAAGAAAACAAGTTTAGAAATTATTAGTTTCCTTTATTATTACAAAAATAATCATTCGTAACCAACATAACATTTGTAGGTAAATCAACATAAAAATTATTCAATTATTATTATTTTTTTTTAAATATTTATTTTGGCAATACTGATTAAAATACATATAAAGTTACATCCGTTACATAACATAGTTACATAAATTTTTAACAAAGAAACAAAAAATTGCCTTTCCTCACCATAAAGAGATAATGCCTTTGTGTTTGGTGAGGGAATTCTAATTCAAATAGTACTCGTAAATTAAAAGATCGTTTAAGTTAGTAATAACGACTATTAATAAGTAAGGTTAAGTAATAAGTAAGGTTAGAAAATCGTATATAAATTTTAAAATAAAAATCATGATAAGTTTAAAAAATCATAATATAAATTAAAAAATCATTATAAATTAATGAACCATGTAAGTTTGTAACAAAAACTATTGTAATTGGTGAGTAAATAATATGTAAGAAAGAACGCAAGATTTATATAATAGGTAGTAGACTTAAAGATGAAGAAACTAAGAAATGACTAATTCTAAATTAAGTCGTCTTCTTCAGACGAATCATTTTTGCCTGCACCATAATTGTCGGTTTCAGATTGATATGACTCTTTGGTACCGATTTGATTTACAACGGCTACTGGAATTTCATAATCATTGCAGCATTTTCCTTCTAACCTCAAACCACAGCGTACTCTCAATATAGCAGTTAAAAGATTTAACTTCATTCTATTCCTCTGTTTGTTTTTTATTATATTCATACTGCTAAATAGTCTCTCAACATCGGCATTAGAATGAGGCAGTATTAGGAGACTAATCGCAAAAGTTGCTAATTCCTTAAACCTCGACCCTCCTTGAGCATCTTTGAAATTCAAAACTTCGTTCCAAAAATTTTTTGTGTTTTTAGTCTCATTCCATTTCAATAAATGAATTTGACGCCACTGATCATCGACTCTTTGCTATATATTCTGCATTTTTATTGAACTGAGCCATTATGTCAATTAGTGGTTCTTTATTGTGATTAAGTGCTTGTTCAACACTTATTCGGGAAATTTTTTTCATCAGTGCCAAATTTTCTGGTAACCTATTTTTTATTTCTTCAATTAGACTGACTATAAACGTTATACACCGATGCCGCATCATTTCTTCCTCTTCCTTTGGTAATCCTTTTTCTTTCATTTCCGTTATTTGTTTTTCAAATCGGAATCCAAGATAACATTTTTGATCCAAGAATGATCGAATATTCTGAGTGAAAATATCAACTTTATTTGTAGGCAACGTAATCTTGCAGACAAGCATATCTATCAGGCCGGTCAACTCTTCACACAATTTGGTGTGGTCCGTATCTTTAGACTCGAACATTTTATGGACTCTGTTTATTTCAATTAATATTGGATATAAAAACGAAATATATGCGTAATTTAACTCGTTCGCGTACATAGAGTGCAATACCTCAGCTGTGTGACACCTTTCATGCACCTTAGCTATGGAAAAATGTGTTTTTAACTCTAGCCATTGCGTGTATGTTCTCGATACAGCGGACTCTATTGAAAGCCACCTTGTCTGACATGCTTGAACTATTTTCAACGGTTTCTGTCCATCGTTGATGGTTTTGTATAATTCTTTATAAAGCGATTGTCTGGAAGACGAGCGACTAAACCAATCGTATGTTTCCCTTATTAAGAACTCCAAATTTCTTGGTAAAAAATTTTTTGCAGCAGCAGAAACGGCCAGTTGCAAGGAATGGCACAAGCAACGCACCAATATCAGATGTGGTACCTCTTCTTTCAATTTGGCATAGACTCCGTTATTCACTCCAACCATCACAGAAGCGTTATCTGTACCAATTCCCATTAAATTTTCAAGTCTGAGATCGAATCGTAATAGCGTCTTCTTTATAGCAGAAACAATACCTTCAGCATTACACTCATGCAGTTCAGCGAGGTCTAAATACGTGGAAACAATTTTTTGGTGTAAATTACTGTAATAAATTATAACCAAACCCAAGTATTTATGCACAGCAATATCTGTAGATTCATCAATTAATACGCTAAATGGTTGATCTTTAAAATCTTGTTTTAGGACGTCAGTGAAATGCATTGCTAGCACATTTTTTTATAACCGAGGTGCATTTAGAACGGTGCAGTTGAACTTTTTCTATATCTTTTTCATGATTGTGATTAATTACCTCTCCTAAATGGTCAACTACACGTATGCTAGTATGCATGGCTGTGAATAATGCAAGTCTGGCTTCTTCCTTTTTTTTACTTCCAATGGGCTTGGGCTTGAACAGGATTTTAGGCTGCGCAATTATAACCTGAAACCATTCACTTATCAAAATTAAGATGTCAAAATAAATAAATAAAAACGAAAATCTGTCTACATAAAAAAAATTAAAACATACAAAGCGTTAAGTAAATGAGTAGATTAACGCTTTATTCTTTTTTTGTGTAAAAACTTAAAACTGACCAATAAATAAGCAATTAATAAAAAGCAGTTGTTTACCTTTTTATTTTGTAGATGCTTCTTTGACATCCCATGAGACTTTAAGTCTCCATAGTGACTCCTTAAAGTTGTTCCACAAAATTTACACTTCGCTAGTTGACCCGTGGTACTTTCAATAACTTGTAGCCAATCTTTTAAATGTGAATCTTGAAGCCAAGAATCCCGAAAATGTTGCGTATATTGTGGTTTCGACATAGTTGCGCACTCGTGATGATAAATGATAACACAATAAATCAATAAACTGAGCTGCTCGGAACAGTTCAATAAAAGAGTTGACTGAAAAATGTTTTACGGGAATCCCCATGTACAAATACATGGGGATTCCCATATACACTGCGCATCTTTTTAGTAAGATGTGTTGCCTACACAGTATACCTACGTAAATTCCATTTAAAATTAAAGAAAGTAGAACGAAGAAGTATGTATAAGATTAAACATATAAGTGGCTGAGTCATTGTAGTTTTAGTAATGAAACAAAAATTTTCGAAACCACTAGAAAAATCCACTAGCCACTAAATGAAATATTTCGCCACTAAGTGAAGTACGAAAACCACCAGTTTTAGTGGAAAATCCACTAAGTTGGCAACACTGGTAACCATGCTTCCCGCAAACCAACGCGGCACCACTACAAGCATACGATGGGTATCTATGTGTCAATAAAGTTGTTAGTTTTGGCACAATGTTCAATTTTCTCTTCATGGAACGTTCTCTTCATGGTGGTTCTCCCCTACATGGAAACATACTAACCAAAGAAGTTCAGGGGAGTTCAACAGGTTGGTAGCGATTTTAAATAAATAAAATTGGTCAAAAAAAAATTCTTCTTTCTTTTAATGTATCGAGTCCCAATAATTGTAACAGAGAAAGGTTATTAATGTTTTCGATGAATATTCCCAATTTAAAATTAATATAACGTAAAAATTTATGTTGGACTCGCTCAAGGGAATTCTCATGTACACTGTAGTAAGGACTCCAAATGGTGGTGTTAAATTCTAGTTGGCTTCTAACAAGTGAAGTGTAAAGTAATTTGACAGTTTTTAATTTTTTTAAATACTTTGAAATCCGTAAGACAAATCCTAACATTTGCATTGCTTTACTGGTTATATTATTAATATGTTTAATGAATGTTAATTTAGTGTCAAAGGTTATACCAAGGTCTCTTATTTCATCAACATAATAAGGTGTGATTATTGAGAAAGTAGGTGAACAACAATGGGTTTTTTTCTGTGGAATCTCATAAGTTGACATTTTTTTACATTAAGAGTTAATTTGTTTTTAAGACACCAATCGTAAAAGCTATTAATATTAGATTGAAGTGTTAAACAGTCCTCGATATTGTCAATAATTCTATATATCTTCATATCATCAGCGAACATTAGAATGAGAACACGGGTGAATATGTTTGTTACGTTGTTAATGAATAAATTAAAAAGTAAATGACCAAGATGCGAACCCTGAGGTACGCCACTGGTAGCTTCAAACATGTAGGATAAGTGATCATTAATACAGACAGTTAACTGACGCCTAAGTAAGTAACTCTTAAACCAAGATAAAAGGTTTCCACTAATGCCGAGTTTCAAAAGTTTATTAGTGAGGATTTTATGACAGACCTTATCAAACGCCTTACTGAAGTCGGTATATATAGAATCAACTTGTTGTTTGTTGGCAAGTGCATTGGAAATGAAATTTTCATATAATGTTAGGTTAGTCAAAGTTGATCTGCCGGAGATAAAGCCGTTTTGACAAGTTGCGATACAAGAGTTTACAAAGAAGCTGATTTTCTTAAGAATCAATTTCTCAAAAAGTTTAGGTATACACGATTGAATACAGATAGGCCGATAATTTTCAACAAAGGATTTATCACTACTTTTAAATACAGGAGTTAGGTAGCTAAGTTTCCATATTTGTGGAAAGTGTCCTGTGGAGAGTGACTTGTTAAACAGTATATTAAGCGGGACAGATAAACTTTGAACACAATTCGTAAGTAAGATGGAAGGAATTTTATCAGGTCCCGAGCTTGTTTTCTTGATTGTGTCCTGTAGCGGGAACACTAGTCCGCCCCCTCTGCTCCCGAACACATGGTTGAACCTTGAAGGAAATGAAAGTGTCGGTTAGACGGGGATTATTGATGGTGGTGGTTTGCGGGCACGGGGACTTGTGCTTACATTCTACAGCGGTAACACCAGCACGCCTCCGCTGTCTCCCGGGCACACGACTAGGTATCTGGTTTTATTTTAAATACTTCTTTGTCCACAATATTTAAAGGTTTTAAATCCCGACTACCTCTATCGGCATATTTTTTAATTTTGTTTTGGTTTTTTTTTTCTATTTTGTTTTATCTAAATTTGACTATTTTTGGTCTAAACTAACTTTTAGTTGACGGTATGTTACAACATACTGTTGTTTGTGATGAATATCCCACTTCTGACACCATTTAATGTTTGTTTTTTTTGTATTAAAACAAATATTTATTTAATTTTTGGAATAACTTAATGAGTAAAACCTCGAATTTTAATATTTAATTATTGTAGACAATATTAGCGATTCCTAAACGAATATTTGAGACAGAAAAATCAGAAAAAGATACGGTAACATCTAGGACACGGACCCAGGACCCTTGCCTTGCCGGGCACGTGTGTCGTGTGGCGCAGAGGAGCACGTGTGCCAAAAATAAAATATTAATCTTAGACTTGCAGAAAAATCAATAGATGTCACACATTCAAATAAAAATAAGGTATAGTTGAATCTTGCGATCATACATAAAGAAAGCAGCCAATAAAAATGTGCGGTGAGAAAATGAACACAATGTTGGTAGTTTATATTCGAAATATGATACAATTAAAATATGAATGAAGGAGCTCATTTGGTAGAGCGTGCCCCGGCAAGGCAAGGGTTTTAGATGTGACCGTATCTTTTTTTTGATTTTTCGACCGTCTCCTCTTTTGTTGGTCTCACATGGGCGATGAAATGTTGAAGCCATGTGACAAATAATTCACTATTGATGTAACCACTTTCTGAAATTGTCACAAGACTTCCAGCAGGAGCACCCTCAGACAACAGGGTAGTCATACGGCCCCTTTTGAAGATTATCATCGGGGGTACGTATTGACCATCAGCACTCACAGGTCACCATCGTTGTGTTGATGCCTCTCTCTCCGCTGGTAATTGACCCTATTTGCTTTTTCCCCTCTTTCAATAACTTCGATGACTTTTTGTGGCTTCTTTTGAACAGTCGAAAATACACTTTCATCAACATTGAAGATCGTCGTTGCCACTAATTTATTTTCATCAACTATTTTTTCATACTAGAGAAATGTGTGACATATTCTCTGCTGAATCCTTCGGCCCTGCCAAGTGATGTGGCTTCGGGCTGTCGAACAGTAATTTGTCTACCATTGCGAATTTTGAATTCATAGAATCATGCTTTCCCAGCCATCTGTTTGGATTTGCTAAAATAATGAATAATTGCATTTTTTCTGCTATTTGAAATGCCAATTTCCGATCGTCCGTTATAGTTAATCCAAATATACACTGTTCCAGTGTTAGGAGATGGTTCACTCAATCATTTTCAACTGCTTCTGAAAAAACTGTTGGTCGTCCTTTGTGAATTGTAAACTCATTTGCAACAGTATTCTTCTAATCTAGATGCCTCTTTGAAGTCGCTTTTGCAATTTTATAAACACGGGCACAGTCATTCAAACCAACATCTTCATTACGAAACGCTAATTTTGCATGCCTTAGGTCTTATTGTGTCCATTTGTAATAAGGTTTACTATCCGCCATCTAAAATAAATACAAATTTAACTGCAGTAACAATTTATTTTCACTTGTAGCTAAGCATTGAGTAGGATAAATTGGACCGGTCCGATATGCCGAACTCACGATGGTCGTCCAATTAATCGATTTCTTACTTCTTTCAAACAAAAAATTCTATTAAAAATAACCTATACATTCGGATATTCAGGTTATTGCGGGCATGAAACTATGAAAATTACCGAGTTAAATATGAAAAGATATTCAAACAACGTTTACCTTGGTTGCAGTTAAAGACGTATGAACGTTTTCCAAATATTACATCGAAACAAAGAGATTTCGTTTTATCGCTGTCACTTCTGTTAATTCTTCTCGAATGTGATGCCGGTCGGTAAGTCAACAGTGAAGTTAGCTGCGCATCATTCGGTATTGCCAGGATCAATATATGTTTAGTAGTTAATTTTACGCTGGTCCAATTAAACGACCGGTTCAATATTCCATACTCTTCGCTACTAATAATAATGATTTATTCCAGAATGTATGCAGGGATAGTGCATTGCAAATACATTCAATATTTTCAAATAATATATAAAATAATTAGAATAAAAAAATAATAATACATAGATAGGCACAAAAAATGCACAATTTAAGTTATAAAAGATTTTTTAAAAAAAATGTGTGTAATTATCTATTTATGGAGGATATTTGGACATCTCCCGTCTCCAGAGAGCCATCAGAGGGGACTCCATCCAGGCAACAATTTCAGTGATGATTGTGTTCTTTGATTGTCGTAGTCTGCGCCATAAGTTTCCCATGTGATGGCGGAGAAGCGTTCTGAAAGAGTGCACTCATCCCTCCAGGAAAATTTCCGTAGCGCTGCAGTATCTCGGTAGGCGGAATGGTTGGCGATAAGCATTATTGTAAGCGACTTTGGTTTATGACATTGGGATGCAGTGTAATCCACCCACAGTTCTGACGTGTACAGCGAAGTGCAGAATGCGTTAAATAGTATATTTTTCGCGTTTGTACTGCAAAAGTGAAAACGCCTTGACAGCATACCTGCTCTAACGGATATCGCCCTTCTTTGCCTTTCCATATCCTCGATGTCTTTCAAGTCGTCTGTGATAATATGTCCCAGGTATTTGACGCTACAACTAACATCCATTTTCCTTCCGTCTAGCCATACTGAAGGTGTTAGCATGTTTTCGTTTTTGCATTTGAAAACTATAACGATGGACTTGGACAAATTATATAAGGTTATGATTTTTTTCAAAATCTTTACATATTCGGAGTAGTTTCATTAGTGCGCTAATTGACGGTGCTGGAAGAACCATATCATCTGCGTAATCAATATTATTTACACGTACTCCTTGAACGTGGCTACCTATTTTAGTGTTATAAAGTATTTGAATTAGTTCATCAGTGTATATATTGAAGAGTGCTGTAGACATGCTTCCTCCTTGCCTAGCGCTACTTTTCAAATAAAATGGGTTGGAATACTCGCCTGACCATTTCACCACATTTTCTTGCTGCGTACGCCAAATTGAAAGAATCGCTATTAGAGTAAGGATGCCATTTACAGGGTACTTTTTTTTGATCAGCCATAAAACGAAGAAATGATTGAATTTTCTGAAAATCAGTTTGTATATGTATAACTGTATTAATCTTTTATCATGTATGTACAATAAAAATAATTTATCGGCCGTACTTAAAAACTCAAAAGGAGAAATATGTGAAAGGAGAAATTTTGTCTTTGAAAAAAAGAGGTCCTTATATCGGGTACCATACACGGAGAGAAATGAAGTCTAACTTATTGCTAAAATAGCAAAAGGTTTTGCTGCTGGTGCAAACCAGAGCATGACCATTTGGACACACCAACCTTTTGCAGAATTAGCAAAACTCGTATTTAACAAGAAACATCTGCTAAAATGTAGTAAAATGTAGACTCTGACTGAATTCTGAATGGGTATTGCATGTATTATTAGTAAAACAGATTTATTTATTTATTTTTTGAAGAAAATCTACAGGTATTATTACATATATAAATACAAACATGATAAAAAATACAAATAAAACCCAATTACAGATCTTCCTGTAAACACAAAATTATAACAAAAAAGGATGGGTCCAAAGATATTAGAAGAACGAGATATGCTATGCTGGCCGCCGGACCGTAGGCGGACTACTACCTAATTAGGGTACTTTGAACGGTATCGGGACGTGTACGCACAGAAATCTGTTCTATGTATTAGTGCGGATACCTTAGCGGAAGCGAAGGTGTGCAGTAGTATTGGTGAACAAAACCGGCGACACTCGGCAAAACAATTCCACACAGTATGAACTGCTCATAGCACATCTCGTTCTTCTAATATCTTTGGATGGGTCCAATACCCCTTGGAAAATATTTACAAAAGATGCAAATTATGAATGTAAAAATAAAATAAAAATAGACTAAGATGTATGAGCATCAATGAAACAAACCATATAATGTAAATAATTTTCTACAAACATAAATAATAAATTTTAAAATACAATATTATTTTGAAGAACCTTACCTACAACTGAAAAAATTTAATAATGTCTATAAAATGAAAGGATTGCAACTGGATATTTATTTATTTATTTATTTACGCCCTAGTGGGCTTTTACAAAAGTAGATACATACGTAATACAGTTGTGTTAACAAATACAAAGTATACAATATATAATGATTTAAGATTAAATTAAAGCAAATTAAATTTATGGGTATGGAAGCGAAAAATGTATAAAGAAATATATATTAAAAAAAAATTAAATAAAATAAAATAAAAAGTGTATTCACTACGGAGTCGTTAAATCATACATTTTGATGACAGATAACGTCGTCTAACTGAGGTACTACTCAATATAATTACACTTTAATACTACAATGTATTATTGAATTAATTAAAAAAACTGCATGCCTTTATAATGTAGAAGATGTAAAGTTATTCTCATTTGGGTTTAGTTTACATTTTTAAACAAAGTACCTAGTAAAAATATTTAGTGAGATAAATTCTGTAAATGTGACTATATGAATCTATAGCCACTCAAAGCGTTGGTTAATTTTTAAACGGCGTGACGTAACGGCACATAGTGATTTCCATTTGGTGTACATACTAAAAAGTTTGGCATAGGTGATACCAAATCCTTCCATCTGTGACAAGCAATAATATTTGTTTCAGATATCTCAATCGCCTGTACATGCTCGTCAAACCCGATAGTCAATAATAAAGAGCAAAGGAAAACTACTTCTTGAGTATTATCAATAATTATTTCTAAAATTATTCCAAATGACGGCAGGTCATCTTGGATCTCCAAAATTAAAACCATTTTTGGTTTATACAAAGTTCCCATTATGTTGACCCAATTAGCATGATAGTTATAACCGTGAAATGATTCAGGAAGGGAATGAACAAACTCATTGTATTTAGCATGACAATTGATATTTAAGGATTTTCCAGGTCCTACTTCAATATCTTTTACTAGACCGATATTGTGTAAAAACCGGTGGTTAAGCTTCAGTTGATGTTTCAAGGCAAGTGTGTATGGAATGTTTACACGTGATGCTGTTACGTAGCTACGCAGTGAGCTTCGATTGGCGGTGTTTGGATTCAAAGCGCATAGACGAAGTTAACGCAATAGGCCCTACCAATTCCAAAATACGTGCATAATGAACTAGATGGTGCCCTTTAGGAGATCGATGCCCCTTGGAGATTTCTAAATACAATTCATGATGTTCGGCAACTAAGGTACGTAAAAGCACAGAGCATCCCGGCTGAAGAACTTTTGCGGAAAGAATCGACACTATCTTTCTCAATAGAACATATAATGGCCACACGTTGTTGTCGCCAGGAACTAGGTCTCCTATCATTAATCCGAAGTACCGAACGAAACACAACATTTCAGATGCAGACATTTTAATGTGAGAATTTCTGATATTTTCCATGCTAATGAGAGGAGGCTTGTTGTTGCACTCAGTTAATCCATAATCAAAGTTTCAAAGTGGATTCTATAATTCAGCGCTTCAAGAGAAAACAGTTTCTCTTCAAGAACGAATATTCGTAAAATCAAGGCCATGTCATATTGACATGCACCCTCGAATAGGTCGTGCATAATATCAACACAGTAGTTGTCGGTAGCATGAAAACTATCAATCTCATTCCAAACACACGGCGAATTTATACCAGTAGCCTTTGAATCTTCCAGGGTCAAATCAAAATTGTAATTCTCTACTGTCCGTAAAGAGTTTTCGTCTTCAACTAATTGGTGCCTCATTATGGACTTAGGGCACTTACGAAAACGACACGCGTATTTTGCCGTAAACCCCTCCACAAATCCAAGACCCAAAACGAAGTAAATCTGCTTCTCTCCTTGGGGAGTAACGATTGTTATGCCTGTTTTCTCTAGGTAGTTCAGCTCATCGATTAGTATGCCAAAAATTTTCTTATTTTTAAAATATTTTATGTCATCACTGTGAAATAGTTGTGCAATGAATATGTTGTCCAGTGAAGATTGAAATTCGGGAGGAAAGCACGGTACCGTATAATAAACGGCACCCAACTTGTACACGCCGGCATGGGACCCTAGGGGATTGCCTGTTTCATATTCATCAAAATACAAAAATATAGGGATCACAATATCCTCCGCTTGGAAGTTTAGTTTTTTTTTCTGCATAAGGGCCCTTGAACGAAGTTAACATAAATTCCTAAATCATTTGACACTGCATGCATGTACGAAGTAGTCAAAGTTAAGACATTGGGCATTTCAAAAAGCTTTTTGAGAACTTCGGGCATGGGAATAAAACTGCCATTTATGAGAGTTTTTACAGCAAACCCACTTTTGTCGGGTAACATTCGGTGACCTAAAATATACTTTTCTGGTGGTATGTAAGTGCCAAGAAGTTTAAAATGCTCCAATCTAAAATATTCTGTAGATAAATGCTCAAAAGGATTGCTTAAATGGTTAAATATAATGTTAATGCTGTCAATATCAACATTTGACGCTCCAGCCCTATCAAGTACTGTACAAACTGAATTTTTAAGTAATTCTAATGGATTTCTCAACAGCTCCGTTGTGTTAGTTATGATTGCCTGTACCTGAGTTCTAGCCAATGTGGATTCGTTAAAAAGACCTGCCACTGATAAATTAACACTACGACTCAACGAACTATAAAAGTCTATTGGTATTCCATTCTCTGCAGGTAATTGTTTCTACTATGTTGGGAACGGGAGCCTCATGTCTGTTTTCATTTTCATACTCCGGGGTGTCCTCTTGGTCATTCACGCCATTGATAGGTGGAATATCTCCGGGGTTTGGATTGTTATTTGAGTACCGCTCGACATGCTTACGAAAAGAATTTAGGGTTTTGAAACTCCGCGCACATGAATCCTCGACAAATCTGTAATCCGTGCTAAATTCGTGAACGTTATGAATGGCCGTTAAATGGCGCCAAAGAAGTTTAAACGATGTGTGGATTGACTTACACACAAAACACCTAGGCATTATATTTACGAGTTATAGTAAATAGTATTATAGATATTTATTGTTTTGGTGTTTAATTTGTAGAACTCCATTTAATTTTTTTTAAATAAATTTAAGATAAATCAAATTTAATAATGTTATAATAATTATTAAGTTCTGCAAGTATTTCTGTTATTTTTACAGTTTAAAAAAAAAAAAAAGTATTATAGATATAGATATAGATAGATATTAGGGGGAGGTCCTCTAGTACCGTCACCTTAAGGATTATTTGTAATGAAATGAAAATCCTTTCGCTTATGTGCAAAATACCTAGTGAAATGTGTAAAGGAACTGCTTTACTATAAATAGAAATAATAAAATATCGATATATTTAGAAACAGTCAACTTTATTAATAAAATTGTAAGAACATGAAAAAACGACATTTAAAAAATTGGCCTCCAGTACCGGCCAGCTAAAAATTCAATATTTATCCAAGGTAATAATCGCTAAACATAAAAAATAATAGCAAAAAAATGAAACATTAAATTTATCCAAGACAATAATCGCAAATATATATATCTGATGTCTCTGAAACGTTGGCGCAGGCCTCGTGTATCCAGATCTTACAATTTCCGCATTGAATCCAGTCTTCGTCATGAGACTCTAGACACAATGGGCAGACTGTATCTTCTTGAGTTGGTGTATTGGGAGACTGTTGACACTTTTTTTTTGTTTTTTGTACTATTTTTGGCAACATCTTTTCCTGAAAGCAAACGCTTGCCTCGCCTAACTGATTCAGCACACATTTCATCTGCCTTTTTCTGTTCCAGCATAATTTTGTATGGAGAACTTGTTATGATTTCACTCCGTTCAGCTTTACGACGTCTTGTATTAGCTCTTCTTTTCGAAGCATCAGGGACCGGTGACAATTCTGTAATTATTGTTCTAAAATGTTCAACCGATTGGTCAATTACAGCAGTGGTTTGAGATTCAGATCGATGAGTAGTTGCAGTTTGAGGTTCGGAAACAACCTTGACAGCTGATTGTTGCGAAGTGGCTATTTGAGTTGCAGAGTTACAGATCGCATTTTGAGATTCGGGTGGGTAAAATGAGACAATTTGAAGTTCATTATTAGACGTGCCATTTTGAGATTCAAGTTGTTCAGGAGCCAAAGTGGTCATTTCTACCTGGTGAGAGGTTAAATTTGTCAGTTGTGACTGTCCAGAAGTTGAAGCTATTGGTTCTGTCATTGACTGATAATTTTCTGGAATGTTGGTCATATCCGAAGCAATAAAATCCAAATCACTAAAGATATTCCTATTGAAAGGTTGAATGCCAGTGCAGCGAAATCCATTGACGCCAATATCTATTCGAGAAACTCGATTAAAAGCAGAAGCAACAAACCCTGCGATCTCGTATTCACTGATTCTTATGCCAGGGTTCGTTCTCATCCACAAGCCACATTCCTCACTATAGGCAGATTTGAAAGGCTTCATAAACGTTCGGTCAAGTGGCTGCAGCTTGTGTGTAGTGTGAGGAGGGGTGCTTAACATGTGAATATGATTATTCCTAGCAAACTCGATGACATCCAAGTCTTTATGACTACTGTGACCATCAAGAATCAACAGTACTGGGTTTTGTTCTGTAGGATTCGAATATTTCTTGAAGTGATGCATCCATTTCAAAAATAATTCAGCGTTCATCCAACCATTTGGCTGAGCTTCACCTACACTCTCATGTGGAGCACCAATCATTAGTCTCTCATTCATTCGAGCCCGGGGGAACACAAAAAATGGTGTTAGAAATTGACCTCCAGCGCTCATTGCAAAAAGCACAGTGATGTTTTTTCCACGCTCGGCAGAAGTAAGTTTCCCAACTTGTCTTATGCTTTTAGTAGCTAAAACTTTACGATGCTTCTGGACAATGCTGACGCCAGTCTCATCGCAATTCCATATTTTATAGGGAGTGAGATTAAACATTTTTATTAAACTCTCAAGACTATCAAAGAACCGTTCAACTTGGGGCCTATTAAATCCCACAGCTCGCATCAAACTTGTAGATTCTGCGGTACGTAATGATAAAGTACTGTGTGTAGATTCTGCGGTACGTAATGATAAAGTACTGTGTCTTTTTAAGAAAGCATAATAATAATTCTTTCCTGCACGTTTCGTTTCCTTATTAAATTGATGAGGCAGTTGTAATTTTTCAGCCAGTTGGTAGGCAAGATGGAGAAACTCCGGTTTATTATGTGGCATTAGCCTGTTTGCCAAATCCTTAACGTGGTTTGCTAACACTTCTTCGACTTCAGGAGTGAATGTTTGTTTAAAACGACCCATAGCTGGCTTCATAATGACCTCATTATTTTTTTTAATAGTACTTATTTTATCATTCAATGTTGTTCTTGGTACCTGATAGCGATTTGCTGCCTGACGCGCACTCATTTCCTTACTCAGCACCTTTTCCACGGCTTTTCGCAAATTGTTAGGATCCCGGGTCCCCTTTTTCTTCTTCGTCTGACTAATATCTTCCTGGTCTGGCATCTTTGTGTACCTAAAAGCAAAATTAATCACACAAACATTAATTTAAATAGTGGCCAGTACTGGAGGACAATTTTGTGGCCGGTACTGCAGGGAACGGAGTAAAATATTATTTCGACATAGCGACATACTGTGCGAATAAAGATTTTTATTTTATTTTTATATTAACTCCACACAGGAGGCCCTGAATAAAATAATTTCCCTCAGGGCCTATGTCATCTTTGGTAATGCTGTGTGGAGGGTTTTTTTGTAGAGAGGAAGGAGTGAACATGGGTCTTGAAGAGCCCCATGTTGTAGGAGGGAGGAAACACAGAGGCCGGCAGTTCGTTCCACAGCCGAGCTGTTGAACTTAAGAACGAATCGTAGAAGCGACCCGTTCTCATGTGACAAATGTCAACCGTGTACAAATGTTGGGCGCGCGTTTGGCGTGTATCCCGACTACGCACCGGTGCCGAAGGGATCAATGACGCTAGTTCCTCAGAGCATCTTCCATTGTAATACCGATAGAACAAGGACAGCATACCTACCTGACGCCTGTGCTCTAAAGATTGCAGTCCGTTTGTTAAGATTGGGGAATCTATCAAACGGACCGCCCGTTTTTGCACAGAGTCAAGGGTTTTTTCAGGTATTTAGGGGCTCCGGACCAGAGATGGCTGCCAAATTCGACAGTAGAGCGCACTTGCGATTTGTACAGGGTCAGCAGTTGTGTATTATTAAAGTATCTGCGGGCCCTGTACAGTACGCCCAGCTTCTGAGAGGCCAACTTTACTCTGGCTTCGATGGAGCCCCCGTACCTGAGCTGGTCACTTATAGTTATACCAAGCATATCAATGGAAGGCCTGTTCGGAAGATTGCTTCCGTTGAAGAAGACTAGATTATCAAAATAGATTAGTGTTTATATAGCTATTATAAATGTATTTTATAATAGCTATATAAACACTCAATACATACCAAGTTTGACTTCTTTAGAAGTCGTCCTCAAAACTATAGAAATAACACACCGAACTTTAATCGTGCGGCGAACGTCCGCTCCTCCCAACAGATATCTTAACACTGACACGAAGCTAGTTGAAACTTGTCGCCGCCGAGCGGGGCATCTTCATGTGAAACCATACTGCGTGTATTGCATGAACTGTCTCAGCGCCATCTGTTGTAGAATCTCGGAAATTGTAACTGGCTGGTACTGGAGGCCGGCCGGTACTGTAGGACCTACCCCTATAGATATTATACAGATTGAACACCTTCTATGTCAGGAATAAGTGCGTTTACTGCAGGACACGCTCTATCGTAAGTTGTACGTATTTTGTAAACGTACTGTTGCAGCCACAACCACACAGAGTTGGACTCAATTGGGTAACAAGCATGTAGGGCCTGGAAACATTTAAATGCTACATCTACGGCACGTACCGCCGAACTTAACTTGTACGTAAGTTCGTGGTTGATGACTACGTAGAACGCTTTTTCGGTGTCACCAACGACGAGGACGAAAGGCTGAATTGTCTGCTTCCACTTCCTCATGTTGGCCATTTTTTGGTCGAGTTTGGATTGAAACTCGCCCATTACCTGCAAACAAAGTAATAGAGGGTATTATTTTAGGAAAAAAGGAACTAGGATTAAAATAATAAATTAGAACTCAGAGTATGTTATATTATATATTATAAAATATGAGCTATCGTTGACTTAACATCTGAAATATATAAATCTTTAGATAATAAAAAAAAATGCATTGGAACATTTGTCGACTTAAAGAAAGCATTTGATAATATATCACACTCTAATCTTATCTCGAAACTAGCGAAAATTGGTATAACTAACAATGCTTTAACGTGGATCGAAAATTACCTATTTAATAGAGAGCAATTTGTAAAGTTAAATGGCTCTCCGAGTGATTCGCATACCACACATTTTGGCATCCCGCAGGGAACTGTTTTAGGTCCAATTCTTTTCATCATTTATGTCAACGATATTTTTAAACTCTCAATTATGTCTAAACTTATTTCATACGCTGACGACACAACAATTTTAACTGAGGGATTAACTTGGAATGAAACCCAAAGAACAGCAGAGTTAGACATAAACATACTAAAAAAATGGTTCGATAAAAATTTGTTAACACTTAATACTGAAAAAATTTTATAATACTAATACCTTTCACCATTAATAAAAATTTATTCCCTGATAATTTAATGATAAGTATACACTCATATAATTGTAATAGGATTTCAAATTTATGTAAACCTGACTGCTCTGTACTTACTGTTAAAACTAATGTAAAATATCTAGGTGTAATTATAGATAGTAACATAAAGTGGAAATTACAAATTAATGCAATAGTAGAAAGGTTAAGAAAATTATTGTACATTTTTCTTAGAATACGAAACATACTAAATTTTAAATTATTAAGAACCATGTATTTTTCACTAACTCAATCTGTATTACAATATGGAAATGTTGGTTGGGGTGGAGCATTCAAAACTTCTCTCTTACCTTTAGAAATTATCCAAAGAATATTAATAAAAATAATTTTGAAAAAACCGTATGATTACCCCACATTTAGATTATTTCAAGAATTTAAAGTCCCTTCACT
Source organism: Hesperophylax magnus (assembly GCA_026573805.1). Classification (NCBI taxonomy): domain Eukaryota; kingdom Metazoa; phylum Arthropoda; class Insecta; order Trichoptera; family Limnephilidae; genus Hesperophylax; species Hesperophylax magnus. Next base: position 3,862,242 of record JAIUSX010000054.1, on the reverse strand, counting down.
TCATATTATTTAAAAATAACTCTTTTTCAAATACATAAAGATTGTTTCAACAATGACAAGTTAATATCTTTTTCGAACAGCAATAGACAAAGTATTCTTGGCTCTATAACTATCCCGCGCTGTAACACCACCACAGCCCAACAATTTTATAAATATTTTGGTGTCAAATGGTTTAACCAATTGCCTCTTAACTTAAGATTGGAAACGAATTATAAAAAATTCAAAAGCTCAATAAAAACACTATATCAATAGCATATTAAAATCGTTTATACTTAAAAATACAATATAATCTCTCAATTATTATTATATTGAAATCCTTTTCTCTTATTTCTTATTCTTATCTCTTTCCTTCTTTTACATCCTTTTCTTTTTTCTATTTGATATAATTTTGTTATATATATATATATGTATATAGTATGTAAAAAATAAAAATTCTTTTCATGATAATGAATTACTCTCTGTAAAAATATGTTAAATTATTATTTAAACGCGTTTCTCCGCCTTTTTAACACGAGCATTTGCTCTAAAAAAAGGTGTATCACGATGTGCTGTAATGTATTAAAAAGAAAACAAACCTAATGTAATGTAATAACATGTAATTGTAAATTTAATATTAAATAAAGAAATTGAAAAAAAAAAATTGTTGCTACAAATTGGAAGAAGGAATATTTTATACATAGGACCAATTCTGTATAATAAGCTCCCAAAGGTTTTAAAAGAAGTGACTAAATTGCCCTTGTAAATATTGTGGGAATGTAGGTTAGGATATATGCAATAAATGTGTATTTATATTTATAGAATGACTAGTTTCAAAGCCTGTAAATCTAGAAAGAATTTACAAAAGGGCGTGTACTTGTACAATGAAACAAAAAAAATAAATAAAATGAAATGAAATTTTGTTAAGACAAGTGTCTATTCCTTCCAGCCGTATACCCGCAGATAGAAATTGTGTTAAAAACTCACGCGAATGTGAAGCAGGAAGCCCTCCTGCGACTCCAACTGGCTTGGCCGCCATGACTTCTTGGCCTTCGATTTTTTTAAAGAGAGGACAGTGAACATGTACGCCAAAAGTTTCAACGAGGTGATCTCGGTGCCCACTGTAACAAAATAAAACCGAAAATGATTTGCAATTCAAAATGTTTAGTTTAACTTTAATCTTTCAGCTAAAGCTGTAAAAATACTTTCATAGTAGGTATAATAGGTGTACTATAGTTACTACTTACAGTTGCTGTCAGCAAGGATTGCCTGAATCTGCTCGGACCTTTTCGATGAAGCAAACTTCAACACGGCTTCGGAAAGCTGCGGCCACCCTAGAAGAAGCTTGTCCCCCTGCTTCGGGTATAAGTAATTAAAGTCGTCTTCAAGCTGAAATAAGTAAGATCGTGATTAGGCCCGTATTGTAGATATTGTAATCTAGGTACGTCAAATGAGGTTTCATCAATTTCTGGAAACAATAATTTAATATACAGAATATTATCTTACCAAAGCGAATCCAAGTGGGGATTTTAGCGGCGGGTACTTGCTAAAGTACTCTGAGATTTTTCCAACCTCAAAAACTATTTCACGTCATCGTCGCTGAACTCAGAAACAGCTATGTCAGCTGTCACTTCTGTTGCAGTTTTAGCTGCAGAAACAGAGGATGCTGTAACAGACGTTGAAATAGGTATACAAAAATAACATTTCTTGTCCACAATTAGATTTTTGGGAAGGTAATGATTTACCTATGAACTATAGTTATAAACTCACCCTCCTGCTTTTCTTGTTTTAAGGTTCGTTTTAGGCTGTGCACCTTGTTTTCGAGCTTTCCTCTCGCAGCCAATTTTGGTGGCCCTTTGCAGTATGGTATGTAATATATTTATTGTTGTTCGCATGGGAACAAGTGGCATATCTCCTTGATCCAGGCTAAATATTCGGTTTCCCCAATGCTGGAAATAAGTATACGATTATAAATAACTATACATGTATATATTGGTAAACGATACAGCTAACGTGTAGCGTTAAATTACCGAGCGGCGAACAAAGACAGCTGCAGATTATGGGGATGACTACGTTTTTATAATTTTCTTTATAAAAACCGATCAACTGAAATTAACATTGAAAGGATGGAATTTATGTTTTTAAAAAAATTATCATGATTGGTCAAATCTGGTGACCTGTACTACCTACTGGGCTGACAAAAAATCAAAACAACAGTGCATTAGAGTTGAATGGAGATGCTTCGTTTGCTCGATGATCTGCAATACTCAGATCGATATCTATACTTTAAATTCAGTTCAGTTTCAGCCTTCTATGGTTAAACTGCGCAACTTTTGCTCCGCAATTTTTCTACGAAAAACCACGGAACAACTTTTTTTTTCATAAGGTATTTACTCTTAATCAATAAATAGCGACCTGGGAACAACGTGCAACCGTTATCCAGGTGAGTATACACCCCCATCTGGGGTTTTAACCCACTTTAAAATTACAATTGCATGACATTTCAAATTTTGACAGCTTGAAAGCATAGAAAAAGTCATAGACAATTTTTCAAATTTTTAAGGTAGAGTCATAGACGATTTTTCAAATTTTTAAGGTAAAGTCATAGACAATTTTTCAAATTTCTATGGTTTCCAAACCATAGAAAAACCTATCCCGTAGACGACTGACTCCATCATACCCGACCACAGACAAAACTAACAAACTCAAAATTTTCGCACAATATTTGCGCAATTTCAGGAAGACAATTTGTAAGACAAAAAATGACAGATTCAGACGACTCGGGAGGAGAGGATTCCCCCCAGGATAGTGCCATTATAGATTTCATTGTTACGAAAAGGGAAAACGAGATGCTGAGGAAGGCTCTCGCAGAACAAAAGGAACTCTCTCCCCGCTCTGCCGCCCTACTAGCGTCGCTCACTGTTCGCGACCCCACACCGACTCTCGGTACTGGTGAAATATCTAATTCGCCTTTTAGTAGCATTCACGGAAGTCGCTTATCCGAGCAAATGCCATCAACTTCGGCTCCCCTAATGGAAACAACGGCTCCTGAAAATACAACTGATAAGGAACCTCTTGCTCACCCAACAGTCTCGCCTAACCAGGCAAACAGGAAGAGACACAGGGGTGCAGAATCCATCATTGTTGACCCGACTAGCGTAGATACCCAAGTTTCAATAGCAACAATCTGGTCTTATATGGAGACTATCTCCATCACGGTGAACGCGGGTAAAAACAAAATGAAACGCGAGGAAAAGGCTATCATAACCAATGCAATGGATGAAATTAAAAAAGTAGTCACTAGCATGGCAATATCGCACGCGTCCGCGGTAGCTCGAGCATCGTCACTGAGTGAAATCCTCGAACCCCAAAAGGGACTATCAGACAAGGTAGAATTACTCATAAAAAAAGCTTCCCTTCCCATCCAGTCAAACCCTGTCCTCACTAAATCTTACGCGAGTGCTACTTCCTCTAGTCCCCTATCCAAATCGATCAAGATTGACGGAATCCCAAGACAGATCCCACCCACCCAGCACACGGTCCTGTTCTATCCTACCATTCCCAGAGTGGAAGATACTCTCAGTATCGCCCTGGTGTAAGACCACCATTCAGAATTGAAACGTTGCTTGAAATGGCTTTAGCCGTGTTTGGTGACCAGATCTGAATAGCCAGGTACTTCCCCACCTTCCTCTTCCCCATCTCCCTCCCCTCCCCAATACCCTCAGCCTCACAACATACCCCAATTGGGGATGCCATAGTCTCACTGGCTCCAGACGGGAGCAGTTGGGGACTCTTGTGAAGTATTACTGTAAAAAAAAAAAAAAAAAAAAAAAAATTCCCGAGGGTAAAACCTCAGAAGAAACGCAGAAGAAGTTGACAACGCTGCTAAACCCGAACAAAGACGGTTTTAAAGTGGTAAGAACACGGAAGATTAAAGGTGCTGGATTCGCCCTTCAGACAAACACTCAGGAGGGTCTTAATAACATAAAAAAAGTGGAAGCTAAACTGGTCGAACAAGGAATCAAACTTGTCAGCCCACAAGGTCGCTTACCTAAAATAGTAATATATGACGTTCCGAAGGGAGAAATTTCAGGCGATCCGGCACTTTTTGAGGAAATCTTCATTAATAACATTACAGGAAAATGCGGTCTGCTAAAGGAGGACTTCCTGCGCACAATGCGCCGCGTTGCTCTCTTCGGCAAAAGAGAGGGTTCTACTATGAACATGCTTATTACCTGCCATCCTGAGGCTAGGAGGATTCTCATCGACAGCGGCTTGTGCTTTTTAGGGTGGAATGCATGCAGGGTGAGGGACTACCTTGGTGCAACTAGGTGCTTCAAGTGCCACCTTTACGGGCACATTAGCAAGGCGTGCACACAGTCTGTGACCACTTGTCGTCATTGCTCGGCCACCGGGCATGATTTTGAGGATTGCCCCAAAAAGGACCAACCAGCAGTGTGTGCAACCTGTACAAAATTTAATAAAAAAGCGGACCACGCCACTGGTGACAGGACCTGCCCGGCGCACAGAGCTGCCATAGAGGCGCAAGTACGTATGACTGACTATGGCCAGTAATTCCTTCCTTTCAATAGGTCAGATCAACCTGCAGAGATCCAGGGCTGCCACAACTGAGGTGCTGCAGGTCATGTCTGACCTTAAAATTGACATTATGCTTATTCAGGAGCAGTATACACGGTTAGGAAGAACGCCCATTAGTTATCCAGGGGAGGTGCTCGAAGTCGGCAGTGCACCGATGGCGGGTGTCCTGGTCAACGTTTCGATGGTCAGTCCCCTCCTTCTGGTTGGGCTGTCAAACGAGTACCAAACCTGCGTGGTTATTAATTTCGGTAAAATTGAGATTGTTCTGATCTCAATTTACTTTAAATATGGGAATCTTGTTGGGCCACACATATTGAGCTTGACGCGCGCTCTAAACGCGCTTAAAGGACGTAACATAGTTATTGGAGGAGACTTTAATGCTCGCTCGCCATTGTGGTTCGATTATTACGAAATAAGAACGGAACGTGCAGACGCCGTTGTTGACCTCATTGCGGCGCAAGGTCTAGTAATTCTCAATAAACCTAACCATAGCTTCACCTTTTCAAATATACATGGCGAGAGTAACATCGATCTAACTCTATGCTCTAGATCTGTTGCAGGCTTAATATCGAAGTGGCAAGTTCACGAATCCGCGATAAATTCTGATCATAGGCTCATAACCTATACAGTGGGTGTCAAGAAGACCGAAGCTCCGAAATCCTCCTGGAACTTCAAAACCACTAAGGCGAATTGGGATAACTTTGGGGAGGCACTACGCGATACTTTAAGGGGCTTTTATGATGTAGCGTGCAAAGATCCGAACAATTTGGGGAACTTTTTCAACGCAGCCGTGGTATCAGCTGCCGAATCCTCTTTGGGAAGATCAAACCCGAAGAGGACCATCAGGACGCTGTGGTGGTCGAGTGAGCTGACTTTGCGTAAGAGCGCCTTTAAGAAGGCTACCAGAACCTTAGGTCGTGCCAGAAGAGACGGGTGGTTGCCTGATCAGCGGAAAACTGCTGAGTTAAACCTTAGGCATGCTCGTGGAGCCTTCAGATCGGCAATCTTAAAAGCAAAACGAACTGCTTGGCATAACTGGGTTAAAGAAGTGGGTAACGCCGACCCGTGGACTCTCCACAGCGCCATTGATAAAACCGGGAAAGGCTCTGAACGGTATCTAAGTAGCATCATTTTTGAAAAAGAGGGAATGGACACTGAGAGTGTTGATGTGGCCACCACTCTTAGCACACTGCTGAGCAAGCTTGTCCCATTAGATTCAGTAATTGGGGAAAACGACCACCACAAACAGATTAGAAATCTCTCACGGCTCCCACCCAGCCTCGCTCAGGAGGACATAATGCGAATATCAATATCTGAGGTCGATACAATAATTAAGGGCTTGGGAGCGAAGAAGGCACCAGGCTTCGACAAGCTTAACGGTATAATAGTGAAGAAAGTATGGGTCTACGCCAAGAATGAATTATTCCAGGTGCTAGAAACGTGTATGAGGAGGGGAATTTTCCCCTCTGAATGGAAGAAGGGCGTGCTTCGGGTCATCCCTAAGGGTGGAGATAAGCCTAAAACAGACGTCAAAGCGTATCGCCCGATTACTCTGCTGCCAGTATTTAGTAAAATTCTAGAAAAACTAATAATAATAATAATAATAATAAATATCTTTATTGTGACAAATTTTCAAACTATAACTATGGAAATACATGTAAGACTGTTTTGTGTACATTGGTTTATAAATTAGAAGAGTATATAATTTTATCAATGGAAATTAATATATAAACAGTAGGTAAAATAAATGTAAATAATAGAAATGTTAATGTAGTTATATGTTAAGGTTTATCATAGCCCGCCTCACTAGGCTTAGCCTGTGTTGAGGCAGCTATCCACCAAGTTTATTTATAGTACTATAACGTACCTACAATTATATAAAAATATGAACACTCAATAGTTAGGTAGCATCAATATCAATACATCATATACCAAGTTCGTTTATAGTCCTAATAATATACCTACAATTATATGAAAATACATACAATAATTAGGTTGCATCAATGACTGCGAATTTGGATGAGAGCACCGGTAAAGGCCCTATCATTACTTTTAATCCAAATTTTTACGCTATCTTTGAAATTTTTTTGTGAATGACATGTTTTTATTTTATCAGGAAGAATGTTATAAAGTCTAGTCGCAAGATATCTAAAATTTCGTTGTCCAAAAGTAGTGTGCGTTACAGGAATTTGAAGTAAGTCTTTGTTATTGCTTCGAGTACAGCGAGTATTAGATCTTTTTTCGTAGTATGTATGTTTATTTGTGTATAGGTGAGTGAGTATTGTTTTTGCGTATGTCTGCCGAACATCAAACACATTCATAATTTTAAAGATCAAGTTCGAGTCAGTAATTAGAGGAAGCCTAAGAATTATTTTTATAATAGTTTTCTGTGCCCTTATGATTGGGTCTAGTGCAGATGAAGTTCCACCTCCCCACGCTATGATACCATACTCAATAATAGATTGACAGAGTGCAAAATAAACCATTTTCAAGTGTTGTAAGTTGAGGAAGTTTCGTATCGTTCTGAAGAAGTGCATGGTTTTTCTTATTTTGTTTGCAATACTTTGAGTGTGAAGATTCCATTTGAAGTATGGATCAATGGTGAGGCCGAGGTACTTTATCTGAGCAGTGCGCTCAATGTAGGGACACTGACAACATTCTTCAGAATTCAAACATGTGTGTATTCTAATAGAGGCATCGTCATGAGGTTGACCTGTAATATTAATGCTTGATGTGATGTATTTGGTTTTCTCGGCATTCAGTGTGAGCGTATTAGTATCCAACCATTTTTTTACAATGCTTATGTCCGTTTCAGCTTTTTTGTAGACAGCTGGCCAAGTGTCAGCTTCAAACAGAAGAACAGTGTCATCGGCAAAACTAACTATTTTCCCCTGAATATTAATGTTACACAAGTCGTTAATATACACCAGGAACAAAATCGGTCCTAATATGCTTCCTTGTGGTATACCATAATTAGTTGAGCAGGTGTTGCTTAATATGTTATTTATTTTAACTTGTTGCTTACGCCCATTAAGGTAGCTTTTAAAGAATTTAAGTTCGTTGTCCGCAATACCGATTTTTTCAAGTTTATTTGTTAATTTACTGTGCGATATGGTATCAAAGGCTTTAGATAGGTCTAAGAAGATTGAAATACATTTTTTGCTTTTATCAAGGTTTTTAACAATGAAATCAGTGACAGCAGCAATAGCGTCTGAGGTACTCTTGTTTTCTTGAAACCCGTATTGATTTTCTGAAATCAGTTTATGGCTCACGAGAAATTTTACCAACTGTGCATTGATAACCTTTTCAAATACTTTAGATAGACTAGTTAGTAGAGTTATTGGTCTGTAGTTGTTTATGTCTGTCTTATTACCTGTTTTATGTATAGGAATAACAATACCTTGTTTCAGGTTTGAGGGGAAGTGGCCCTGAGTGATACTAGAGTTTATTAAGTGTTCTAGGGGCAATGCAATTTCCGTAGACAGCGTTTTTAAAATCTTGGTTGATAACCCATCAACTCCGGCACTAGACGTGTTTTTTAGGGAATTAATTATTTTTAGAATCTCTTCCCCAGACACTTTTTGAAAGTTAAATCTTCTTTGAGAAAATTGGAGTCCTATTTCAGAAGTTTGAGCATTCCCACAATTTGGTAGACGAGAAGCAAGATGTGACCCAATATTAATAAAAAAATTATTGATGTGATCCGCAACGAGCTTTGGGTTTTTTGAGGTATCAATAATTTCTCCATCAATGCAGAGTTTACTTATGTCTTGTTTGTCTTTAGTGTTTTGTGTATTTGTGGCTTCTCTTAAAATTTGCATTATTTTTTTGGGATCGTTGTTGCTTTCTTTGATTTTGACTCCGTAATAGATTTCTTTTGCCTTTCTGATGACGTCACCGCACGTATTTCTGTATCTTTTGTAGATGTTTATTGCTATTATGTCATATGGATTTTCTTTCACTTTTTTGTGTAGTGCGTTTCTTCTACGAATGCAGTTGATGATTGAATGACTTATCCATGATTTCAAGGGTTTAATTTTGTTTGGAATTTTTTTTGACAAAATTGTGGTATTATTACTTAATTCATTTTTCAGAAAGTCAACAAAATATATCCATGCATCATCTGAGTTTTTTATTTGGAAAAGCTCTTGCCAAGATTTATTTTTAATTGAGGCTTTTAAATTTTCAAAGTTAATATTATTGTATATAAGAGACTGATCTCGTCTATTTTTTGTGGTGTCGGATTGCAAAGTGAAGATTGTTGTGTAGTGATCTGTAATTGTTGATTTGTAAATGATGCTTTTGTTTTGTTTATTAGTTTTGACCATTATGTGATCAATACATGAAGTTGATTCATTGACTATTCTTGTTGGTGTATTGATGGTACTAATTAATCCATGGAATTCTAACATGTTTAGGTAGTCATGACATTGGTGATGTGAATTGTTTGGGAGTATGTTGATATTTAAATCTCCCATAATTATCAAATTTTTAGTATGGGAAAGATTGGATAATATGCTATTAAGACTATTTAGAAATGGTGTAATATTACGATTCGAAGGAGAGCGGTATATTGCTAGAATGCAAGTGTCATTATTGTATGTTATTTGCAAACAGTTCGCGCCAATAATGTCTATTTCCGTTACAATGGGGTTAAGATCATTTTTTGTGTATACCACGACTCCATCGTTCTGGCTATCATGTTTTGTCGAATTGAAGGAAGAGTAGTGATTTATTAATTTTGGAGTATAAATGTTTGACAACCAACATTCCGTGAGAATAATTATATCAAAGTCTATATTAAGGTGGTTAAGCTGTATCTGGAGTTCGTTAAAGTTTTTATTAATTGACCTAATATTTTGGTGCATAATTGTAGTGTTTTTTACCTCTGCTATAAGATATTTGCAAATTTTGGCATCTGAAGTAGTAAAAGGGTTGATTTGATCACCATGTTCTGCATACATGCGATTAAAGTTAATAGCCATTATAAAATTTATACTAAACAAAAAAAAGAATTGTTTAATTCCCTTGAATGAGAGCTCCACTAATCCGTGGCCATCACTGGGGGTTTCAACCTTTCATTGCTAGTGCAGGAGTTCATTATTGATATATGATACGCCAACGTTTGCGTCAAACCCTGTCCCCGGCCTACGAAAGGCAATTCGGCTTTGTCCCTGGGATGTCAACGGAGCACGCCATTACAAATGCGCTTGATTGGGTGAAGGTCTGTAAAAAGAGGTATGTCATCGGGATCTTCTTAGATATCACTGGTGCCTTCGATCATGCGTGGTGGCCGATGATACTGTCTAAACTAAAAGCGCGAAATTGTCCCAAAAGACTCTTTAACATTCTGGTGGACTATCTATCCAACAGATTCATCATTATCACATATGGCGGAATCACTATTGTTAGGCACGTCGACAAGGGTTGTCCGCAGGGTTCGGTCCTCGCACCGGAACTCTGGAACATCCTTTTCGACGATTCCTCAAGGCTGCCCTTGCCTGAGGGATGTATCTCGGTAGACTATGCTGATGATAAGTTGTACTTGGTCTCGGGGAACAGTAGAAGAGAAGTGGAATCTAAGGCTGAAGAAGGTTTGAAAATGATTTTAGAATGGGGAAAGAATAACAAACTGAACTTCGCTCCCCATAAGACCGTGGGTTTGCTCATGAAGGGTAGTTGCGCGTAAGGTTTTAAAATTGAATAGCCTTAAATGTGTACCCTTCACCCCCCTTTGCCCCTTGTCCCCTTTCCGTGATCCGGGCCAGAGACAAGGATTATTGTTATCAGTGTTATCGTTGCATCTTACCCGCGAACATTTCGTGTCATCTTGAAACCCGCATATGTTGAACTCGGCTGTGATTATTTGGAGCACAATCGTCCAGTGAAACATTTTTACCCGCCGCAGTGAATGTCACTGTGTTTTTGTTTTGTGTTAAGTGTTAATGTTAATTGTATGCAAACTGATAAGAGAAAAACCAGCGGCTTATGGAGGACGAGACCAGGACTTCCCCGGAATGTGCTTCGCTTCCACCCGGTGCGCCACCATGGAGCCCGGCACCTCCTGGGGACTGGCCCCCTTCTGCGGCCGTTCCACCTGCGTGGTGTCCGAGGATCAACCCCCCCGCACAATTGTGAACGAAAGATTTCCGCACAACCATCAAATTGGTCCAATTTCGAACCGAATTATATTGTATTACTTTCGTTCGCAATTGCAATCTATAATCATTATTTGTACCAAAATCATGGCATTTGCATTATAAATGGGTTAAAATTTAGTCCGTCAAATAGCTATATTAAAAACGAATTACATTTCATTCCTCGTTGCAAATTATAGGTTGACAATAATTTAATCGTGTATGTAGGTACCTGGTTTAACGCAAGGAATCGTATGTAGGTACTTGTATTCAATACTGAATTCTAATAATACGAGTACATACTTCGCTAGTGTTAAGTACGTAGGTATGTATTAACGACCGCTAATAATAGATAGTAAACAGAATAATAATTCAGTTGTTATTGAGTTTAATTTGGAAACACATATCAGAAGAATTGTTTACTTTGGTCAATTACGCTAGCGTTAATTAAATTATAGCGTTATTTAAATTATAGCGTTATTTAAATTATAATTAATTATTTGGGTTAATTATTTATTGCTAAATACATAATGGCCACTAAAGAAAAAAAGTTGAGATTACTGACGGCTCAGCGAGATGCGTTAGATGCACGTCTTACTAAGTTATTTGAACTATCAAATAAAATTTCCGACTTGAGTATTCTAGAGGAGTTTCTTTCGTTAGTTGAAACTCTAGACTTGACTAGAAGTAAGTATGAGGACATATCTCAACAAATAAATATATTAAATTTGGAAATCGATTCAAACTTTGAACCTGATTTTGAAAGATGGTTCAAGTTCGACGATATGTACGGACATATCAAAAGAAAAATATCATTAAATCGGGAAAACACTTCACGGGTGGTTACAGAATCGAAAAAATGTAGTGTTAAACTCCCACCGATTGAATTAGCGTATTTCGATGGGGAAATAAAAAATTGGCCCATATTTTATTCAAGTTTTATTAACACCGTACACAATAATGATACACTTTCTAATTCAGAAAAGTTATATTATTTATTGGGAAAAATCAGTAACCGTGTTAAATCAACGTTCGCCGGGATCATTTTATCGCCGGAAAATTACGAAATTATTTTTAACTCGTTGATCGATAAATATAACGACAAAAGAGTAATATCTTCTGCATACATCGATCAAATTTTGGATTTTAAATCCTTTGCTGTTGCCAATATCAATAATCTGGAATCCTTCATTGATCATTTTGCGTCGGCTGTGGCAGCCGTTAAAAATGTAAATTTAAATAATTTGTGTGACTTTATTTTCTTACACATTGCATTGAAAAAACTGGATATGGACTCGGTGAAAGGATTCGAAACATACAATCGGGAAAATGAATTTCCCTCGTTTGAAGACTTGGTGAAATTTGTGCGGGAACAAGTTAAGATCTTGCAAAGAACCGGTTCTTCAAGGAAATCGATGGAAAATAAAGGTGAAACGTCAAAACGGTCACAAAGATCGACGCAAGCCTATATGAGCGCTGGTAGTGATGAAAATCGTCAGCCTATTAAATGTTTACTTTGCAAAAATCAATCGCACGGAAATTTGTTTAATTGTTCAGAATTTAAAAAATTGAATGTGAGGGAACGGTTCAATTTTATCAAAACCAAGGGATTTTGTTTTAGATGCCTTAGTGATAGACATAAGGCTAGGACTTGCAATTCAAATCAAAATTGTCATAAGTGTAATGACAAGTTTCATCATACAATGTTACATTTTGAAGAACAGGGTGCATCACACAAGGGGCAGTCAGACTCTCAAAATGCCCAAAGATTTGAAAACCAGAAAGCTGATCAATTGAATGATCCAAAACCGGGCTGCTCCGATTCTGATGTAGCTTTGTGTACTTTTTCAACTGTTCGATCTCATAATCTAAAGACTCATTGTACTGTATTGCTGGCTACCGCACGAGTGGGAATAATAGACGCACATGGAAATGAACATCTCGTTAGGTGTTTATTGGACAGCGCATCTCAGAGCAATTTCATTACTCGGGATTGTTGTAGAAAATTAGGATTTTTTGAATATCAACGCCCGTCTTGTTCCACCGTTAAGGGTATTGGAGGATCGTCTAAGCCCATTACAGGCTCCATACAGACCGAAATTTACTCTCGTTTCAATCGAGCAATAAATTATAACATTACTTCACTGATTGTGAATAAAGTTACAGAGCGCTTACCTACCGCCAAAGTTGATGTACCTTCATTGTCATATTTGAATGACTTACCGTTGGCGGATGAGTCATATGGAGAACCAGGAGAAATTGATATGTTGCTAGGAGCCCAGCTCTTCCCGCATCTCCTGTTGTCAAAAAGGGTTCAAGACCCTTTTCAGAGGCATAATCTGCATGCTTTAGAAACAGTTCTAGGATACGTTATTTTGGGATCAGCACCAACTCGGGTTGAGGATAATGTTAGCGTATCTTGTTGTGCCATGCTAGAAGAACCAGATGATATTTGTCTCAAAAGATTTTGGGAATTAGAAGAGGTAAACGTACCGTCTATTAAAAGTCCTGAAGATCGTGAATGTGAGGAAATATATCAAAGAACAACCACAAGAGATCCTGAAAATGGAAGATATATAGTAACTTTGCCATTTAAAGGGGATGTTTCAACCATTGGTGATTCATTTGCAATGGCAAAGAAACGTTTTTTATGGCTTGAACGTAAATTGGAAGCCTCTCCAAAATTAAGAGAAGCTTATAATAATATTATCAATGAATATTTAGAGAAGGATTATTTGACTCTCAGCACTTCAAATGAAGGAAATGAGCTGCCTTCATACATAATTCCGCACCATGGAGTTGTACGAGAGGATAAAATCACGACCAGTTTGAGAATAGTCCTGGACGCTAGCGCAAAAACAAGCACTTCCGTGTCATTGAATAATATTTTATATAGTGGGGAAAATTTACAGGGAAATTTATTTAATATAATTATGAATTTTCGTGTATTCCCAATAGCTCTTTCAGCTGATATACGCAAAATGTTTTTTTGTATAGGAGTGAAAGATAGTGATCGAAGATATCAACGAATCTTGTATCGCTTCTCGCCCAGCGAAGATATTAAAACTTATGAGTTTAACCGCGTTTGTTTTGGTCTTACATCCAGCCCATTTCAAGCTTTGCGCACTATCAGGCAATTGGCCTCCGATGAAGGAGAAGCTTTTCCTGAGGCTAAGAAAATTATTGAAGAATTTTTATATATGGATGATTTTGTATATAGTATGGAAACTGAAGAGGGTGCAAAGGAAACGTCCTCTCAGTTAATCGCATTATTGAAGACTGGCCAATTCGACCTTGTCAAGTGGACCAGCAATTCGCAAGATGTTCTGGAATCTATTCCAGATTCGCATCGCTTATCAGCGATAAAGGAATTTGATGAAGTAAGCATGCATAAAATATTGGGCTTATACTGGTCACCAAATTCCGATTTATTCTCGTTCGTCACTTCTACACCTAAAACAGGTTGTACAAAACGAAATATATTGTCTTGTGTCGCAAAAATATGGGATATTATGGGCTTCATCGCGCCTGTCGTTTTATATGCCAAGCTTTTAATTAAACAATTGTGGCTACACAAATGCGATTGGGATGATGAGCCTCCCGACGATATTGTAAGGATATGGACGCAATTCTGTGAGGAACTTTCCTCACTAAATAGAATACAAATTCCGCGCCATACTGGCATCACGTCCAGTAGCATCGTAACCATTGTTGGTTTCGCAGATGCCAGCGAAAAGGCATATGGAGGTATAGTGTATTTCCATGTCCAAAATCATGAAGCAATTTCAGTACATGTTGCTTGTGCAAAATCAAAGGTTTCTCCTGTGAAAATTGTTTCTCTCGCACGATTAGAGCTTTGCGCTGCATTAATACTTGCAAAATTAATGCATAACGTAGTAGAAACCTTAGAAAAACGCTTGAAAATTGAAAATATATACGCATTTACTGATTCCACTGTAGCACTTTGTTGGATTCAGTCTTCTCCGCACCGTTGGGGGACATTCGTGGCTAATAGAGTTGCTAAAATTCAATCTGAATTATCGGCTACCTGTTTTAATCATATCGCAGGCACAGATAATCCCGCTGATTGTCTGTCACGAGGGCTTGCCCCCAATCAAATTTTAGATCACCCGCTATGGTTTCATGGCCCACCGTGGATGAAATTTAGGCCTGATCGGTGGCCCATTACCACATTTGATGTTACGATGGTGATAGAACCACCCGAACAGAAGTCTATTTCGTTAGTAATGACTTCTGGTTTAGAAGAATATGATATTCTAACCCTGTCAAAGCGCTTTTCCTCGTGGAATAAATTATTACGATGTTTGGTTTACGTATTTCGTTTTCTTAAGGTGTTGCCATATCGAAAATATATAAGTGGGTCAGATTTAGAGTTCGTTGAGCTTAAAATATTGCGCGAAATACAACGAGCGTACTTTCCCGGGGAATTGATAAATCTACAACAAGGAAAAACGTGTAAACCCGTATTTCAACGTTTGAGACCGTTCTTGAATGACGGAATCATAAGGTTGGGAGGTCGTTTAGTTAATTCGGATTTAAATTATGATCAAAAGCACCCCATAGTTCTCCCGCGAAAGGATCACGTTTTAAATTTGTTGGTTGATCATTATCATAAAATTCATTGTCACTCGGGTCCCGCATTATTAATGTCTATTTTGAGGCAAAAATATTGGATACTGTCAGCCCGTAGTTTAATTCGAAATCGAGTACATAAATGCAATTCGTGTTTTCGGCTACGCCCTAAAACAATTGCACCTTTAATGGCGGATCATAGAGATTGTCGTGTCATTCAGTCTATTAAACCATTTACGCATGTGGGTATAGACTTTGCCGGGCCTTTAAGGGTAACCGTATCACGTGGACGTGGAATTCGTTCTCAAAAGGCGTATATTTGCTTATTTGTGTGTTTGACAACAAGAGCTATACACCTTGAATTGGCGTCAAGTTTGAGCACCGAATGTTTTCTGAACGCATTCAAACGATTTCTTTCTAGGCGTGGTCCTGTGTCAAATTTATACTCAGACAACGGAACTAACTTTGTAGGAGCCAAGAGAAAATTGAATGAATTGCACGCATTTTCGTCATCTTCACATTTTGGTGAAGAATTCGCAAGTATTTTGGCCAATAATAGAATAAGCTGGCATTTGAATGCGCCAATAGCACCCCACTTTGGAGGAAATTGGGAATCCAATATTAAAAGTATGAAGACTCATCTTTTCCGGGTAATAGGAGATCAGATTCTATCGTTTGAAGAGGCAACTACAGTACTTGCACAAGTAGAAACCATTCTGAATACGAGGCCATTGTGTAGAACGCTCTCTTCAGACCCCTCCGAGCCCCTTGCGTTAACGCCAGCTCACTTCTTGACGACAACTCCCTTAAAACACCTGCCCGCCATGGAAATCGAGAAGGATAATTTGAACCTTCTATCGCGTTATGATTTACTCGATAAATTAATTCAATCATTCTGGAAGCGATGGAGATTAGATTACTTGCATACTTTGCAAGTACGTCCAAAATGGAATACTCCTACTAATCCAGTAAAGGTTGGCTTAGTAGTAATAGTGGGAACTGAAAACGCCCCACCATTACATTGGCCGTTAGCTGTAATTGATGAAGTTTTCCCCGCAAAAGATGGAGTAATTCGTGTTGCTCGTGTCAGAACAGTGCTGGGATCTTATATTCGCCCAGTAATACGGCTATACCCTTTGCCAACTCAATAGTAGCCTAGTAGCATTAGGTTTAGTCAATGTAGGTTAGGAAATTTAGGATAACTGTAGGTTATGTTAATTTGTTTATATGATAAATGCCATGACAATGCGGTTTTAAAAGGGGTGATTTCGCACCCTTTCAAGGCGGGGGGGATAGTTGCGCGTTAGGTTTTAAAATTGAATAGCCTTAAATGTGTACCCTTCACCCCCCTTTGCCCCTTGTCCCCTTTCCGTGATCCGGGCCAGAGACAAGGATTATTGTTATCAGTGTTATCGTTGCATCTTACCCGCGAACATTTCGTGTCATCTTGAAACCCGCATATGTTGAACTCGGCTGTGATTATTTGGAGCACAATCGTCCAGTGAAACATTTTTACCCGCCGCAGTGAATGTCACTGTGTTTTTGTTTTGTGTTAAGTGTTAATGTTAATTGTATGCAAACTGATAAGAGAACAGAACCAGCGGCTTAAGGAGAACGAGACCAGGGTAAGTCTTTGGCCTTTTCCTACTCATTTTCCTCTTGCAAACACTAAGGCAATTCAATTCGGTTTTGTTTGTCTTAGTCTATATCGCATCCGCACCGCACCGCAACCCCCCGCACAATTGCGAACGAAAGAGTTGCGCACAACCAAAGGGTTTCCTCGACAGAGGAAGGAACCCTACTATAAGAATGGGCAACTCAAATATCAAATTTGCAGAAAATACTAAATATCTTGGCGTCACATTAGATCGATCGTCCTCTTTTCTGGCACATGTGAAAAATGTGTCCAGTAGGGCCCAGGCTCTTTTTATGAAACTGAGAAGACTCTCAACTGCGGAGTGGGGATTGCGATCTCCGGCACTGCGTATTCTGTACAGAGGGGTTTATGTTTCTCAAATAACATATGCCGCCTCTGTTTGGGAGCACCGCCTGGATAACGTACTGATCCACGCCGCACTTAAAAAGGGCCAGCGAATCCCTCTACTGGCATTATCAGGAGCCTATCGCACTGTAGCCTCGGACGCTTTGCCAATATTGGCTGGCATTCTGCCAATCGATCTTGAAATTAGGAAAGTGATCACGAAAAAGAAGCTTACCAGAGGCAGACCTGCTACTCACCTAGGAGTGGTACTCACTCCTGGTGGAGCTGTGTCTCTCCAAGGACTTCTAAGAGAGATGCGAGAAAGAACATTGAGTGAATGGCAAATAAGATGGAATAGGTCGAACACGGGAAGATGGACCTACTCTTTCTTCCCGTCAGTTAAAGCCAGAATGGAAGGGGCGCATATAATACTGGATCACTACATCACCCAACTCCTGTCCGGACACGGTGAATTCAGGGGGAGACTTTACAGCCTCGCCCTGTCCCCTCATTCAAACTGCGCGTGTGGAGATAACGATCAGTCAGCCGAGCACATTCTGTGGCATTGCGAGATAATGAAGGATGCCAGAGAGGAAATGCTAAATGGTTTGAATGTTATAACGAGACCGATTTCTAATGTGGATCTCGTATCGAATAGAGAGAATTTCGAATGTCTGAGAAAATTTGTAAGGACTTGGGTTGAACGATGGCCTGAATTGAGAGTCGGAGAATAGCATAAAATCACATTCAAAAGTTATGTACCATGTATACTGCTCCTGTTCTCCTCGGATAACGATATGACCTTATTTCCATGAACTTTGTATATATTGTAAATATTTCTACCTGTTTTTATATAACGATCTTTACTTGTTGGCAAAGCCATTCGTATGCTCTGACTGCGACTAAGCGGTCGGAAGAGGGAAATGGCTTGCTATTTATTTATTTTATTTTATTTCCTTCTTGCCTATCTGTTTACCATTTCGTAGTTTTTAATGTAGATTCTTACAGGTTACAAGCAATCACGGTCGACGCAGTTTTAGATTGTTGAAACTGAACTTTTTATGTAATGTTTTGTCCCAGCCCTTCGAGGGCGTGGTCTTCGGCTGCTCACAGCCTATATATCAGCTTATCTCTTTCTTTGGGGCAAAATCAGACGGTCACCGCGATCGTGAGCGGTTGTCGAACCTCACCTGTGGACCAACGGACATCTGATTGCACCTGTGAGGGACTGCCGACTCGGAGAATCTCATTCCACTTGTACATACTTGTTTTGCATTAACTGATGTGTAAAAACTAACAATGTTCCTTATACACTATTAACACTTATACTAATCTGGGCATCTTGCATAGTGCTAACTAACCCCTCATGCAGGGACATTTGAGGTCTAGAATCGTTGTATACCTAGAGTCTTTTAATATAAAAAAAATTAGAGTCCTGTTGTGTACCCTGAAGGAGTAACCATCTGTTACTTATACCGGGGTGGGAAAGTGGTGGGAGCCTCAAATATACTTTAAATAGGATAGGTATAGAACTGTATTTGCTAGAGATCTATCATTTTCAGTTAATGCATGAAGCCATTAGGTACTACTTAACCATGCAGAGATCTACCAGTTATATCTTAATTAACTTGAGAAATGTCATGTCTGCAGTTATATCTGTTAACAGTTATAAAGTTAGTCGGTATCTATACATAGCAACAATGTGGCATCCGTAGACCAGGGTTCAAGTTCTCGACAAGCCAGACATTTTTTAAGGGAAATCAACATTTAAAAATCTGATGTGTGCTTACATTCGATTGTTGTCTGCGTTGAGAATGTGTGCCGCGATCGCGATGCACAGCTTTGACCTAGCCTTCGAACTCAGTGTCTTGTTGCTTATGCAGGCTGGGATAATCTTTCGACAGATGTTGGATAGTTCCTGAAATCAGAGCAGCCGGTTTTATGGGGCAGTATAGATTCTGTAGGGTCTAATTGAGTTATTCACAGTGTGAATTTTGGCGGAGAGAAATATTGGATTATTTATTATTTACCTTTGCAATGCAGGTTGAGTCGTTGTCGCTTGATCGCTGACGCTTATGCGATGAGCTCAGGTCACAGATACCAGCAAATGTTGTATCAGCCTCCAAAACGTCCAAAACCTCATAGTCGTCTTTGCTTTGGTCTAGAATATAAAAAAAAGAAAGCAAATTGGATTAAAAATGTCACACAAAACTATAACTTATGTAAGTAGGTAAGTAAGTGTGGTAGTATAGGTATAGTAATAACAAATAAAGTAACTATTAAATGCTTACGCAATGACGATAGCGGCAGAAATTCCTCCGATGAGTTGATAATGCTGCTTACATTTATATATGAAAACGAAGTTGACGTAGAGGGTCTTGACAGCTGTTCCTAAGAAAAAAAACAATTATTTATTTAATATCAACGGTATACATATACCATAAACAATGATAACATGTCACAGTTAAAATCGTAGAAATATTAAAAAAAAAAAGAATTACAAATATATGTGGCATTTGATTGTGAAATGACATTAGAGAGTAAGTAAGTAAGTAAACAAGAGATACAAGTACATAAGTTTCTATAGTGCAAATAAGGTAGAATTAGATTAAATTAATATTGATTGAAAAGATTTGATAGCATAGCCCTCTTGTACCTACCTTGCGTGCAGTTAAATAGATCTGCCACATCTGCGTATCTATTACTAACTTCATGCAACCTAGGTACAAGCGAGTGTTTGGAATACTCAGTCCTGATATTGTTGCATTTAAACAAAATTTTAGAACGAGTAGCTCTCGTGGGTATATGAAATTCAATGAGGTTAATTAAATCAGGACTGTCTATACTACCATTTACAATTTTGAACATAAATATTAAGTCGGATATAATTCTTCGATCTGAGAGTTTTAATAAATTTAGATTTTTCATCAAGTAATTATAATTTATATTTTCAATGGGAATACCGAGTTTAAAATTAATGTGTCTTAGGAATTTATGTTGAATTTTTTCGATTGAATCTGAATGTAATTTGTAGTGGGGGGACCAGATTGAGGAGTTATATTCGACTTGACTACGAACCAGGGATGTATACAAAATTTTTAATGTTGAAATATTCTTGAAACCTCTGGAATTTCGAAGAATGAAGCCTAGCATTTTCATTCCTTTATTATTAATATTATTTATATGCGATATAAAATTTAATTTAGAGTCGAAAGTTATCCCCAGGTCATTAATTTCTTCGACAGAGGTAAGGATTGAGTTATTGAGTTTATATGAATGAATAATTGGTTGATTTATTCTGTAAAATTTTATTGAATAACACTTATTTATGTTCAGATTAAGTTTGTTAAGAGAACACCAATCAATTAACCTGTTCAAATTATTTTGTAGACAGATAAAATCTTCAGCGCTTTTGATTACTTTAAATATCTTCAAATCATCTGCGAAAAGTAACGCATTAATATCTTCATCAAATATATTTACAATATCATTTACAAACAGTAAAAATAATATTGGGCCCAAATGAGACCCCTGTGGTACACCACTGGTAGCTATAAATTGATTGGAAATGAACAAATTGATTTTTACAAGTAAAACTCTATCAGTTAGATAGCTAGCAAACCATTCTAAAAGTTTTCCGTCAATACCGAGCTTACGTAGTTTGATCAGGAGAATTTTATGGCATACTTTGTCAAAGGCCTTGATAAAGTCCGTATATATGGAATCGACTTGAGTTCTGTTAGCTAATGCGTTTGATATATAGTTTTCATATAACGAGAGATTTGTTAGAGTTGATCTACCCGACAAAAATCCGTGTTGATTCGGAACAATGAGATGGTTAATACATGGTGAGATTTTATCAAGTAATAGTTTTTCAAAAAGTTTAGGAATTACGGATAGCTTACATATTGGTCTGTAGTTAGTAACATCACTTTTATTACCCTTTTTAAATATAGGAGTTAGATAACAACGTTTCCAAGTATCAGGGAAGCACCCTGTGTCAAGGGATTGAAAAATCGGCTCAGCCAGTGAAGTAATGCAATTTATCAGGATATTGGGATGTACATTATCAGGTCCAGCCTTTTTGTTTTTGTCTAGGGATTTGATTTTACTTATAACGTCGTTTAAATTGATGTGTATGGCAGGGATATGTATGCCCTCGTTAAGCGACGAAGGTGGTATATAATTGTCTGGGATATCTTCGTCATAGACGCTTTTAAAATAATCAGCAAAATAGTTAACTTTTTCATTCATGTCAGTACTACTCTTTTCTTTGAAGTGCATTGAAAGGGGTAAACCTTGTTTGTTTTTTCTAAGAGAGTTAATGTGAGTGAAAAAGTTTTGTATATTAGAAGGTATAGAGTTTTCGATTCCATTTATATAATTGAAATATGAATTTCTTGATAGTTTTTTACATTGAGATCTATAGTTGTGAAATATCTTATAGTCGTTAAGAGAGTTCGATTCTTTAAAGTTTTTGTGTGCAATTTTTTTACAGATAACTAAGTCAATTAGCTCGCCACTGAACCATTTTGGGAACTTCGCTTCCTTGAAGTGTGAAAGTGGTACAAAGCTTTCAATGGCCTTATTAATAATTTTGTAAAATAATTCAAGATTATAGTTAATAGTATTATTATGGTGAAGAAATGACCAGTTTTCATTTGCAAAATATTGATTCATGTTAGAATAGTCAGCTTTGGAGAAATTATAAGTTAGGTTAGGAAGAACAGTTGTGTCATCTGGTGAGTTATTAGTAGTGATGGTTTTGCTTAGGGCGGGGTGGTGGCAGTCTAGGGGGAGAAGCTCGTCAACTGATTTAGCAATATGGACTGAGGTATCACTGCAGAATACTAAATCCAGCAGCCGATTATTGGTATTATAGACTTGATTGACTTGATGTAGAGAGAGTAAGTTCGTCATATCTATTATTTCGCGGGCATTTTCTGGTAGGCTTTAGTTATTATAAGAGTCCTTATTCATCCAATCAATGCAAGGGGTATTATAGTCACCAAATAAAATTGTTCTGGCATCAGGGTATTTATTTTTAAAGGTTTCGAGGTCATCTATGTGGTTTCTGTAGACTGTGATATTGGATCCAGGAGGAATGTAGACACATCCCAGTAGAATTTTGCCTGATTTAGTTTTTAGTAAAACGAATACCTGTTCCACGTCCAGATGTTTACAAATTAATCGAGTGGATGGCAGTAATTTAGTAACGGATATAAGAACTCCTCCTCCTCTGGTTTTAGTACTAGTGGCTGGATTTCTGTCAAGGCGGTAGGTGTTGTAGGATGAAAATCCAAGTTCCTGAAGTATTGACCTGTATTCGAATGTCTTCTCACTCAAAACCACCTCGAAATAAAAGTGAATATTATCTACAGAAGAATCTACTTTATAGAAAATAGATTTTTTTTTAAATATATGCAAATACCATGATAAAAGTTAGGTATTGAAAGTTAGTGGGTCCCAATACCAACCTCAGTGCTACTGCTAGATGCCGATGTTGTTGTGCTACTCTTGAGGTATGGGGTAGGTAATGAGGGTGCGACCATCAATGTTGCTGCTGCCTCATCCAGCTTCGATGCAGCCAAGAGCGCATCAAGCTGTTTGACAAAATTCGCCTGTTGTCCAATTTTGGCAAATAATTTTTCGACCATAAATGGCTTCAGCGCCAGGAATGCTTCCTTGTTAATTTCTTGTTCTGTATAGACAAGGAACATAGGGTGTTTAGTACCTACTAATAATCACATATAAATAACCGCATCTACTAGCAACTAGTAGCATTTACTAGAATTTACTAGCATCTACTAGCAACTAAAATACACCATCGAATTTAGACTGAAGTGGGAGTTAGATTAATTCAAAAGCCAAAGCCAACTTGCATCAAAGAACTAAATTTGAATCAATTTGGCAATGGCTTATAACCCAGGCAGGATGGAACAGTCACAACCCTGGTGGCTTCTTTTCTTGGCTGGACTGGAATAGGTGTGTTATATGTAACTGTATAGGTGTGTTATATGTAACTGTATATTCTGTGATTATATTATAACGATCCACATACCTTCAAAGTTATCGTGCGTCGCAGAGTCGTATCCCCACAGGGATAGAGTATCTCGAACAAACTTATCGGACTTGATGAAAAACGCACTATTGCGCCTTATAATATTCACGAAGCGCACAGCTGACCGGACGTGCAATGCCGATAACGGCTGAAGTCGAACGAACACCCGAGGTCCAGCAAAACGTATTGGTAAATTTGGCGGCAATATGGAATCTGCTAAATGTTTTGCACCGTCTGCAATACGTTTGTCTGAACGACTGCGCTTTTCAATCTCCAAAACATTTGGCAGATTTAGACAAACTAGTTTGCTAAACATTAACTTGGAGTCTAGCAAAACATGTTCTTCAGTTCGTGATGCTCCGCTTTGCTAAAAATACCATAACTATTTGTATCAGACGTAATCGTGACACACAAGACTGTAAGGGGCCGGTGATCCCAATATGTGGAGGCGTGAGATGTCGTCCTTCAGTGGCGTGGAGGGGTAGAACGGGGCCGTCTCTGGAGCCGCTGTAGAGCTGGTCTGATTGCTTGTCGCTTGTTCTTGAGCTGATTCCGAGTCTGGTCCAAAGGGGTAGGCAGTCCGTGGTCCAGTGTGAGGCGGGGATCAGAGTGAAAGAAGGCGAGCAGAGTCAGAAGTCGGAGCGAGGTAGAGGGCAGAGCAGAGAGAGAGGTGTTGAGCTGGTGAGTGTTGCTGGAGATCTGACGTTTGAGGGGGCCTGTGAAGAGAAAGAGGGCCCGCGACGCGCACACGGGCTCACTTTCTCTTTGATTCCTGGAATCCGTGAACCGTGTTTGCGACGCTATCGCGGCGCCCCGCCGGGCCGTCTACCGCCGCTCGGCCGGTAGTTTCGGGCCGTGGTCGAACGTGACCACGGCCTTCCTTTGTTTGGGCACGATCCTCAGAACCGTGCCCGTGGGACGTAATGAAGGCGTACCACCGGTCATTTGTGACGCTATGACGGCGCATGGCGCACGGCGCGGCTTCCCACTACGTTTTGGCACGGTTCTTACAATCGTGCCCGAATTAAATATTATTTTGATTTTACCAGCTCTCACAATACTTCTCTGCCCGTATACCTCTAGCCAAGCTCCGACGTTTCGTTTATTGTTTTTACATTACATTTTCATTATACATAACAATTTCACATACATAGAGGGCAGTTTGTTCAATTTAAGGACAGGCAAAGTTAAGGCAAATGGCAGATTTTAATATGGGGCGACGTCGGCTGATATTGGAGCAGTACGTCCGTTACACTATTGCTAAAACAGCAAAACTTTTTTCTGCAAAGCTAGTTTGGTTTTTATTTTTCTCCGTGTACCTGCCTTTTATTTATTTTACAGTAAACGCACGCTGCATCTTCTTCATCGGTATCTGGATCATCGTCGGTACCCATGAAAATAACAGAGTCATCGTTACTCTCACCACTGCTGGAATCTGATGTGTCCACTTTTTTTTGCTTCCCTTTCATCTTCGTCATATTTTCAATTTTCGTCTGTTTTTTCATAATGCGTTGTTTACCTTTAACCAAATTTAATTTACTGACGCCTTTCTTATCTTGTTTAGCTAAAGAATCACTTAAATTGTTTTTGTATGGGGATCCTGAAATTAAACAAGCAGATCCGGTTCTTTTACTTGTGTTAGGTTTAACAGTGGGTAGTTTTTTAATGTCAATACATCTAATAGGATCATTGCTTGAAGATGCAGCAGGGGTATCTACAGTGCCAACAGTTGCCAACGCCTGAGTGAGATGTGTGCCAGAATCAAGTAACTCAGCTTCTAGCGTAATATTTTGTGATTCTTCCGGTTTTGGAACATCGTGAGCAGCAAAATCGTGGTCTCTGAATATGAAACGATTGCAAGGAAATATGCCACTTTTGCGGAAACCATTGATGGCCACTTCAACAGTTGCACTACGTTGGTATGCTTGCCCCATAAGACTTGCGACTTGTAATGGAGTCACCATTCTTCCGACATTATTCCACAACCACGTAGTTACAGCTTTTGAATAATATGTTTTAAATGGCCCCATAAAAGCTAGGTCTAGCGGTTGCATCTTATGAGTTGAATGTGGGGGTAAACAAATTATTATAACGCCATTGTCGCGGGCCATGTTGATTACGTCAATATTTCGTGTATGCGAGTAATGACCATCAAGAATAAGAATAATTTGATCCCCTTTAGAAGGCCTGGTGTATTTAACGAAGTGGCGAAACCAATCAGTAAAAATATTTTGCTGAACCCAGCCTGATGCATGGCACGCCGATATACATAGCTCCTGGAGGAGCTCCATCCATGAGTTCTGCTTTCATGTTTTTACGGGGAAATATGAGCATCGGAGGTACGTAGTTGCCAGATGCACTCATACATGTTATAACAGTTACGAGGGCTCCTCTTTCTACAGATGTTATAGCTCCGACTTACTTCTTTCCTTTCAGCGATAATATTTTTGGCAATTTACTTTGCAAAACGCTGATACCGGTTTCATCTACGTTGTAAATTGTAGTTGGGGAATTATCAACACTGTCTAGTTGTGCCTCCAAAATATCAAAATTTTTTGAAACATTGTCTGGGTTGAAACCTTTAATACGTGCCAAAGACGTGCCTTGGTGCTTCCTCTTGGCAAGATGGGGGTGTCTCTGTAAAAATAATTTAAGCCATTTTGCACCAGCAGACCTTTTTTCGACGTTAAACGGATGTGGTATTTTGTTTAAATCGGCAAGTTGAAAAGCTAAACTTTTGACATCAGCGAGAGTGAATCCGTAGAACCGTTCATCCATTTGAATACAGTACTGCACAAGCTGTTTTTCAAATCCTGCTGACAGTGTAGGCTTTCTTCCAGACTTCTGGGAAATCAGTTTGTCGATGCAACTTATTTGCTTCTTATTTCTCACGTAATCTTCCAAAGTAGTCTGTGGGACATGGAACTCCCGGGCTGCTTTCATATATCCCATCGTTTTGTTTTGAACAGCTTCTATAGCTCTTTTCATATCTGAAGGATCCCATTTTTTGCGTGTTGAAGTTGCCATCTAAAACAAATATTAGCTGAATAAATTAAGCCTTTTATCGGGTACCCTAAGTTAGCCATTACTGGGTACCCCGGTATTGCGGATATCACAAATCTGAACAACGAAATGACGACAGAAACGTAACAGAGCGATGAAATGTCCAAAGAATGCATGTCGTGTGAACTTAACTACATAGGTTAAAAGAAAAATAATATTAACTCTAAAAAACACTTACCCTTGTTATCAAAATATGTCGTGTTAAAACTGCCTTGATAAACTATTTATCATATTTTTTGCAAAACTAGCTACATAATAACTAACAATTTAACTGACTTTTAGTTGACGGTATGGAATGAATAATTGTGATGGAGAGAGTAAATTTTCTTTCGGTGTTTTACACAATTTTTCACACGGTTACTTAGCACTATTATTATTGGGACTCTTGAGCGGTATCTACGCGCATAAAAAGGAAAATAATGGAGTACCTTCCTACCTTCATTTGTGACTTTTACTTGCAAGAAATATGATTTTTCTTTGCGGATGTAGTCGCTCCATAGAGTCACATTCTGTGTTGGAATATGTTGGTGTACATCGTAATATATTCCGTCTGGCAAGGTTGATTTGTGAAGTAGGATCTCGGAGCGTTTCTCAACACAGCACGCAGGTACCAGCGCGGGGGACTTGCGATTGTGTCCTGTAGCGGGAACACTAGTCCGACCCCGCTGTCTCGCGGACACATGGCTGAACCTTGAAAGAAATGGAAGTGTCGGTTAGGCGGGGATTATTGTGTTATGGGGTTGTTATGATGATGACTTATCGAACAGACTTTCCTAAAAAAGTGCGCCAAAACCTGATTTATCAATCAGGCTTTGTCTGTCTGATGAGTCGCCAGCTCAGGGTAGCAAGAGTGAATGACTCCATACTCAGGAGGTGGGCACTGTTGTCAATATTATTTGGACACTGTGTAGAGGGGTTAGGGAACAGATATCAAATAAAATAGTTTAAATGGGTCTCAAGAAAGTAATGTTATATTTTAAACATTTCATAACAGGATTATATTGCTACTCACCCGAGATCGACCATTTTGGTGCTAAACCAGCTAGCTAATACAAATCGTAGGCCTGGCAATGAATGAGGAAGATGCTGGCGATGACGAATTCCATCGGCGAGGTCCGTGAAATGCTCGTGTTGAAGTAGGAACGTCTCCGTACGTCCCGATGAGATGTTGGCCGCCTCCAAGCGGACCACAGCGCCCTTGGGAAATGGAATTCCCACCTGTTATCAATTCCCACCTGTGCCGCAATTCCATCCTTCGTAAGGCAGGACGGCTGGGCTTGCGAAGCAACCAATCTCTGATCTGAAAACTAACAAAAACACTAGCAACTACGTTTAAATATAAAAACTTAAAATTAAAAATCCTTACATTAAATAATGTTACGTAAACGGGGTCCACAAGCACCCACAGCATTGATGATGCTGGGTGTTGTAAAAATTGACTCTTCGTCAAGAACTGCCGTTGACGTTACATCTACAGTAAAGTAGATCACTTTAAATTAAAAACTTATATATTATATCCTTCTCAAATCATCCAAATACTACAACATGCACTTTGGCAACACTGTCCCTAAAATAGGATTTATAAAGCCATAAAGGCAACACTTTTAGGGTGGAAAACCAACCCTCACCTTTCACTGAATTTACTCACTGAATGTACATCTTAGGAGATGAAAAAATGTTGACTCCGGAGAGTTTTAACTAATCTACCTAACTTGGTCGCTCAGGTAAGTTCACGAAGGGAAGTTACACATTTAAGACCAAAACATCACCGTAAAAAAGTTTTATCTTATTTGGAGAAAACTATAACCTTTACACTCACACAGGTGTGTAAGGTGGTTTCATCAATTTTGTTTTTGGTTGATAAATTATAAAAAAATTATCAACCATTCCATGGATATGGTGCAATTTGTAAAAGTATACAGCCATTGTTATGAATGGTGTAATTAGTAAAGTATACAGCCATTCTTTTGAATGGTGTAATTTGTAAAGTATGAGTTTGAGTCCAATATTTGATGGACATATCTTATTTAATAAATATATATTTTTAATCAGCTCTTATAATTAAAACATAACATTATGCGAGAAGAATTTTCAAGTAGTTTTTAACCAGTTTAGCAAGATAACAAAAAACTCTTTAACTTAGAGCGCAGAGTATATATACTCTTTAACTTAGAGCGCAGAAATGTACCACCCCTGTACCTTTTTGTACTCTGAGTACTTGGAAAATTTAAATACTCATCTACGCTAAGTTGGGTAAAAATATTTGTCTTCTTTTGTTATCTTGCTAAACTGGTTAAAAACTACTTGAAAAATCTTCGCGCATAGTGTTATGTTTTAATTATAAGAGCTGATTAAAAATATATATTTATTAAATAAGATATGTCCATAGTAACAAAATTTACGAATTATGAACACCGTTCATAATGTTGTGCTTGAAACACAAGGGGCTAGTGGACAAGTATATCATCATGTATTTCCAGACAACAAAACCTAATACATAACTTAATTTTATTCATCTGTTCTGCTGAATTTTTTTTAACATATCAAAGCTTAATATTACAATTACTTAATAAACACGGATATTAAGGGCCCACTATTCGAATTTCATCCAATTTCCGAGATATTTTCCTTAAAAGTTTGAAGTTTTTAAGCTCTTAAAAAAATATATGTTATTCTTTAAGATAGTATCTATTTGTTCCAAAAGCCGAAACGGTAATTATTTGAAATTCCCTCGATAGAAATAAATCGCAAAGTATGCTCCGAAAAATATTATTAACACTTTTATTTCTGTTATTTTACAAGTTATATGTATGAAAAAAATCACAATGCTTCTTTTAATGCTACTCAATAGACCCCATAAGTAATTTTTGCTATTTTTGAAATACGCCGTGATTTATTAAACATTTTCACAACTGTCGCTTACGCCTATTGCTTTTAAATCATATTTATTATAGCGCGCTCGCTCCGACTTGCAGATTAAACTATCTTTCTTTGAGAAGTTCATTCGCCAACTCGAGGGCTTTGGGGGCAGACGTGTCGTTCATCGTTCTATGATCTACAGACGTGCGATTACGTGCAAATATTTGAATTTATAAAGATAATTTTTACGCGTGTAAAGTTTATGAGTTAATAAATATTGTTTTTTCAAAGATGGGAAATACACGAAAGATATCCCGTATTTCAAAGAAAAAATGTTATCTCATAAAATTATATCCTATCTAATAGGTGAGAAGAAAAAAATACAATTTTTGATTTATAAGCTTATATTTATTATAAACGATAATTTACTATAAAAATTAATAATTCATATTTTTATTTATGTATTGTGTAGTAAAAAGTTATTATTTTTTTTTCAGAATAGGTACCATGGGAAATAAAACTAATTCCAATGCATTAGAAATTACGGGGTAAATTTTTATTAATTTAATTTTCTTGTTGTCTTGTCTCTTTTCTTGTTCCTATACGATCGTGATTTATTTGCGAATTAACTTTCTACGTACACAAATACACACGTCACTTTACATCTGCTCCTTAGAGTAATATTACTCTAAGATCTGCTCTAATGATTCACAATGCAACGATGTCCGAAATATAATATAATATGTAATAATAATATGGGCCACCTGTTTCAAATAACAATACTCGAACGTGGAATCCAGAAAAATAATGAACGGGCCAGCGAAAAAAGCTATCGAAAGTTCTGAAACTGTGGGGAATATAATTAAATAAAATAAAATACTTTTTTGTTTTAAAACCACGATATTTATTAATTTAAGAACCGACCGGTTTCGCTTTACTTAAGCATCATCAGGGTACAAATTAATACTAAACAAAAAGTACATAATGTGTGCATATATATAACAAAATATAGAGGGAGACAACATGATACAAATATAAGCAACACAAAGACGGTCATAAAATACATTAACATAAGTGCACAAGTAATGGAAAAACCGCTAGATAATTATGTAGACTAATGGGTTATACGAATAAATCGGGAGAAACAAAACATCAACTGGCAAGGTGGTAAGGAGGTAAGGAGAACTGGGAATTTTTTATGGGTTTATTGGAAACAGACTTAATATTGGACTACTTGATATGTCTAATTGATTATTAAGTATCTGACTTTTGGTTTTTACAGCTTTTTTAATTTCTAGTGCCTCTAAATTGTTTAGTCTGTTACCATGCCCGTTTTTATGTAAGATGTTAGCACCGGTGCTATGACAGAATGTATGATCTTTATCGATCAAATGATTTGCAAATTCGGAAAAACCGTTATTATTGAGGTTTTATTGATGTTTTGTTTTTCCCGATTTATTCGTATAACCCATTAGTCTACATAATTATCTAGCGGTTTTCCATTACTTGTACACTTATGTTAATGTATTTTATGACCGTCTTTGTGTTGCTTATATTTGTATCATGTTGTCTCCCTCTATAATATATTTGTATCATGTTGTCTCCCTCTATATTTTGTTATATATATGCACACATTATGTACTTCTTGTTTAGTATTAATTTGTACCCTGATGATGCTTAAGTAAAGCGAAACCGGTCGGTTCTTAAATTAATAAATATCGTGGTTTTAAAACAAAAAAGTATTTTATTTTATTAAATATGTCAAACCACAAAGTGATTGCTTTCTACAATAATATAATTTAGTTCAGTGATGTTATTTTTTATGTCGGAAGGAGGCCCTGAAGAAAATAATTTCTCTCAGAGCCTGTGTCATCTTTGAGAATGCTGTATAGAGGGTCTTTTTTGAGGAGGAGGGAGTGAACCTGTCCTGAATGTCAACTGTACAATTTCTTCCCAGAATTAACTTTATTGTACGTTTTTTGACTAACCGTACCTTGGTGTTCTATTTTCAATAAACTCTTTAATTATGTTTCAGATGTGAAATCTATACTCTGCTACAGAATGTTTTGCCCAAGTCTTGTAAAGATGCAAAGGCACGGACGTAACAATAAAATCATTTGAGCCCTTTACTGTTATTTAAAAGGTCACTTGAAGTGCAGTTATAATCAATGATTTTATTTTTTTTCTAGCTTCCACGAATAATTTGAAAAGGCATTATCTAAGGATTATACTCTTAAGGAGAATATAGAAAATGTAGAAAGGTGAAACGGATTTAAGATTTTCGATGAAATTATTGTGTTGTGAAATATTTATTTTGTTATTTATTACTTTATTTTTTTTTACAGTTTTACCGTACGCGGCCTTGTTGTAGAGTGGTATATCTAACTGTCATGGAAAGTTTTTTTCTGAGCTTTAAGAGAAAGGTTTCTTAAAGATACTGGAGTTATTCTAGGGCTATGCTAGATTTTTAACATCGATCACCGTAATGCTTGCCTTCCTGAATAAATCTAATTTTATTTAATCATTTACGGCCAAGATGTTTTTGACAATGGTGTGTTTTTATCTTTCTGTATTCCAATCATTTAGCTTGGCTTCTAGGGTTGTGCCCCAGTATTGCTTTTTGGAGACTGTAAACGGATCTCTCGGCATTTAATGAAACTGCAGCAGAACAAAGGCTGTTGCTATATTGACGTTCATGGTATGTTTTGCTCAGATTGACGATAAGGTTTCCAGATCCGCATTTCGCTCGAAGCATGTTTAGGGCAATAAGTTCATAGTTTAGGGTTCTTTCACCGTATTTATGGGAACATTTCAGAACCACCAATCTTTCATTTTGAGTGAATCTTGTGCTTGTGATTAAATTATATTTGACAATTTAAACAAATAATATTTAGAGAAGTTAAAAATAAAATTGAAAGTTCACTGAAAGCTTAAACTATTAAAAGTAGTAATTTCATAAAAATGTAAATAAATAGAGCCCCTTTCACATTTTAGAATGTAATTTTATGTTGCTTACATGTTTTATTACTCTTTATAATTATTGAATTGTTTAAATGAATAAATAAATAATTACAAAAAAGTCTTCTGATTTGTAAGTCCTCAGGAAGCACTAAGGATCTTTCTATCTATCTTTATAATATAATAAATTTGATGAGCATAAAAATGTAAACGTGTATATAATTTATATAAATGTACAAAAGTAGATATTACACGTGTATAAATATTATATTGCGCATATTATACAAGATGTCGGGGGTAAAGTGCACAAACTTCGGGAGGTGATTCTAATTGATAGTACAAGTAAAAAAGAAAAAAAACTTTTTTTGGAATTCCAACGTTTTAAGATAGTTTTCGAGTAAAAAAGTTTAATTTTTTGTATAGAAAAAAAAACAATTTCTTCTACGGAAAATAAATTTTTGTGGAAAAAATTTGGAAATTCGAATAATTTCCATTTCATTTTTACTTCTTCTAGCATTTAGAATAACCTCCTGAAGTTTGAGCACTTTACCCCCGGACACCCTATAAAGATAACCATATAAGAAAAACCTTATTGATGTAAAAATATATTTATTGATTTTATAAAAGTTATAAATTACTTTTATAAAAGTGATAATAGTATTTTAGTAAAGTAAAGTAATTTGTATACCTATTCAAATAACTTTCGTAAATGTTTTTTGTAAAATTTAAAAAAAAAAATAATTAATTAAATCCGTAATAAAACCCATATTTTGAGAACCATCTTCATTTCGACTTCGTTCGTAGAGTAATAATAACAAGAGACCGCACTAATATTTGTACAAATCGTTGACATACTCGCAAAATAAAGCTCTCCCTTTCAGCTCGGTTCCATTAACGTACAAAAAACAGAGACAAACAATTTCTGTTAAAAACATACTGTGTAAACGGGAAGCGACTTTTTGGAGCGGGCGAAGTTCACGCCAGTGTGATTTGCTCGGTGCTAACTAAAAATGGGTCTGTTTTTCTAAAATTGCAATAGATGTCGGTAATTTAATTTCGTTATTTAAAATATTAAATAACCCCCAAAATTATTCCTAATACGAATTCAGACACCTCTGTCGGATTCTTTTAACACTAAATATTGAGTGTTGCCCAAATCTAAATTCTTTACGCGGAAAGCGGGCCCTTAATTAACTCGAGCATTATTACTAGAGTTAAATATGAATTGTGGAAACAACTACTACTCCTCTCTCGATTTTAAATATAGATTGTCAGCACGTCGGGTTCTTTTGAAAATGAAGACGATGTCCCAAATTGTTCAGGCGGTGACGCGTATGACTCTAATTTACCGGCATAAGTTGTTAATTGCTCAAAGGTTAATATGTCTCTAGACACTAATATATTTGTATACATCGGTAGCAAAGCCTTCATTGCTAGCCGCAGCAGTTCCTACTCGGGAAGTTTTGCTTCGAGTATATTATTTAGTGACTTGATTTTATGAGTGAATTCAAATACCGACATGCCTTTTTGTTGTGACATATTAAAAAGTTTTATTTTTAAGTCGGTTTAAAGGTCGCTTGCTTCAAATTGACTGATTATAAGTTTTGACAGCTCGTCCCACATCAATTCTGGGTGGTAAATGGATATAAACCATAGCAACGCCAGACCATCCAGAAGATTAGGAAAAACGCGTACAAGTTCATTTTGAGGAAAATTCCTGGTTCTACATTTTTCCTCATAAGTAAGAGAAACTCTCTTACGCTCGATTTCCCATCGTATTTAACGTTCCAATTATTAACATTTGTGGATGATGATTCCTTATAAATAATTTTTTTATCTTTAATTATTGTTGGGTTCTAATCAGTATTGAGTTCTGTTTCTGAATCCGACGAATCCGTCTCTATAATTGTTGTTAATTTTAGCGATTTATTGTACGCGCGCGCCTATGAACGCATCACGTGAAAGGTGGACGCTGCACAATGCATTGTCCCTTAGACAAAAATACAAAAATCGACATTCGAATTTATGAATTTTAATTTTACTATTGTGAAGATGATGAGTCATAACTGCCATGACATTAATCTTAATTACTTTGATGACGTCATTGGCTAGTTATGCGCCCTCAACTTAGGGATTACCGACAGCGATACGCTAATCACATTATCAGTTGCATTTTAGCACTTGAGTAAGACGCATCGTTTATACAAAAATACCACGTTTTTATTATCAAACCACAATGGAATCTACTGGCACAGGTATGTACAATGTAATTATTTTTAAATTATTTAATTTTTTTCTTTAGTTGTTCTGTATTGTGTCCTCAAAGTTGTCTAAATTTCACGCCTGATTAATGCGTTACTCAACTGTGAAGGCATTTTAAAAAATAACACCAATAACCTCGTGGTTTTTACGATTTATTAATGGTCAACTAATAATTTTTTATGTCCCAAAATATTGGCTGCGTCTGTCCGCGACTAAGGATTTTATGATTTTTTTTTCAGGCGGAGGTAATTCTATCAAAAATTTCGAACTCGCAGAAGTGTTCTTCGAAAGCGAAAAATCCGATAGACAACTGGCTGTTTTTCAGAAAATATGTTCGCTTATGAATTTTATTGACGTCGATGATGAAAATCGGGACAAGATAAGGACTTTCAGCAGACTTTTTTGTTTAAAATTCAATAATTTGCTGAATGACGTTTCACGCAATCGAGAGAAATTTCGTGCACGCAATGAGACGTGGCTAAACCAACAAATACAGTTACCATTGGGTTTAAAAGGTCTACAAGTTATAACCAATCAGCCTGGACCAAGTCGTACCTGCGGAAGACCCTTCAAGCGTGTTAACTGCGAGATGTTGTTCACTAAGTGTGAGCAACATATTATCCGGTACAAACTCCACGTCTAAGTGCCTAATCTGTGGAGCAACTCCAGAGGAGATGAATACGGAAAACGTGTTGAATCGTCCACCTAATACTGAGAACTTTCGATTCGGTTTGTCCACCCTACACTGTTTGAATCGATTTTTTTAGTGTATTTTGCACATAGCCTACCGACTACCTGTCAAATCCTGGCAAGTTAGGGGGGAGGAGCAAAAGAAAATTGTCGATAACAATAAACAAAAAATTCAAGCCGACTTCAAATCAAAAATGGGTTTGTTAGTAGACAAACCGAAGCCAGGATATGGCTCTACAATCGATGGCAACACAGCAAGGCGTTTCTTCTTGAACCCCGACCTCATCGCAGAAATTACGGGTATTGAAAAGGAGCTAATTGTGAAATTTTCTACAATTCTCAGAGTGCTCGCAAGCGGCTACCACATCAATCTCGATAGTTTTAAATTATTGTTAAACGAGACGCGACAAATGTACATCAGTCTTTATGGCTGGTATTATATGCCTAGCAGTGTTCACAAGGTACTACTTCACGAGTGTGAAATAATCGACGCATTTTCCTTGCCAATAGGACATTTATCCGAAGATGCGCTAGAGGCGACACACAAGGAGGTTAGAAAAAATCGATAGATCGTGTTGTAAGTTCCCTAGTGAGGTCCTCTTTAGAGTCATTTTTGATATTTGTAATTGGAGTCGACATTTTTATTAAATTGTACGTGTAGTTCTAATATTAAATACGATTATCTCGAAAATAATAGAAAGCGTAATTAAGTTCGATGAATTAGCATTTAAAACCATGAATATGAAAAAAATATTTAAAATTATGAAAAGAAACCAAAATAGTGTTTTTATAAATGGGGTAGTAAAATTCAAAGTTGAGATAATCTGCTATATACACAAGGTAAAATTTGTGCCGTAGATTTGATTAGAATCGGGTAAGTTTTTAGATTTTCACGGCCAAAAGCATTTTTGTTGTTTGTTTTTGGGGTGTTATGCCGTGTTGCGCTAACTCCTTCTTTAGCCGACGTTTCGGACATCGTTGCAGTGTCCATCATCAGGGCAGATCCGGTAGATCCGAAGATGTGATCATCCGGTAGATCCGAACATCTTCGGATCTACCGGATCTGCCCTGATGATGGACACTGCAACGATGTCCGAAACGTCGGCTAAAGAAGGAGTTAGCGCAACACGGCATAACACCCCAAAAACAAACAACAAAAATTGATTAGAATCGTTTAAAATTCGTGAAAATATTTTGTTAAGTGTGTCGTCTTAATCGGTTGTAAAGTATTCCGACACGAGGCTTAAGATGCACAATGGGGCCGATGACCCCGAAAGTTGGCATCAAATCAGTGGTTGCAATGACATCAAATCTTTTTCGATTTTTAGTTCCGTATAGACATGTTGATAAAAATAAGTGAAAAAAAATGTTCGAAAAGTCACGCATACTTAGTACAAAAATATAAAATTGAATAATATAAGATAAATTAAATCAGTCAAAATACTCACTTTATTTCTCGTGATATTTATTGACAGTTACACACATATTAAATCGTCTTCATCATCTTGTGACAAAATACTATCGTCATCACTACTTGATTCAACTATCGAATCATTCCTGGTAGTCGTATTAGGGTCTGGTGTCTTTAGCATTTTCAGTACTTCTTTTGGAATTGTCTTCATTGTCTTTTTGTTTATTTTTCCCAAGCTGGAGATAACTGGATCCGACGAAATCAACAGTCTATTCAAGATGTCCTCATTTGTTTTCTGGCGGCTACACCTTCTGGAGAAGTCGCGACGATAGTTTTTTAAATCCTTATTTCTCGCTTCCTGGGCCTCCTCTGATAGATTTCCAATTGGCAGAATAGATTTTGTAATGACATCAGCACTGTGAATCAATACCTTATGAATTGTTGGAGGCATAGGATACCACGCGTAAAGGTTTAAATAGTCTTTTGCCACTTCTAGACAAAAATCTTTAAACTTGTTTCGGTCGATTTCGAACCCACACGACAATGTAATTTTATTTATTTATTTATTTGGTACATTATTTTTACAATTTATGTTTTCCAGTAATGTAGGCCTCACTGGGTGGCTTGCCCGTGCTGAGGCCTTCATTTTATAATATGAAAATCTAAGATAGTAAATTTGAAAAGAAAATAATAAATTTAAAATTAAAAATAAAAATACATAATAATACATTTAAAATTAAAAAATAATACAATGAAAATAATCTTGTGTGTTTGTGAGTGATGTGTGTTTATGTTGGTTTTGTGTGTTACGTGTAGGTTTTATTTTTATTTTATGCTATGACATTTTGGTAATATTGTCTTTTTTGTTGTTTAATCCATTTTGTAATTTTGTGTGTGAATTTATTTTTAATTTCCTCAATTTTAATTTCAATTTTTAGACTGTTGAAAGCTTTTATTGCATGGTATTGGTAGTGTCTTTGTCCAAAGGTTGAATTTACTGTTGGAGTTTTAATGTTTTCTTTGTACGCTTGTCTAACTGGTCTGTTAGTGTTATTTTGTGTGTGTTGAAATTTATTTTTTTTGTTAAAAATGTAGTTTAGTAGTGTTTTAATGTATAATTGGCGTATATCTAGTACGTCACAGCTGTTGAATATTTGGTCTGTATCGGTCAGTCTATGTTTTTTTAGTATTACCTTTAAGATCGTTTTCTGTGCAGTTTCTATGTAATTGATAGCCGAGTTTGTTGCTCCTCCCCAAGCAATAATTCCATATTCTATTATTGATTGGCAGAGTGCAAAATATATTGTTTTCAATTGTTTTATTTTATATATGTTTCTTATGTTAAGGAAACATATATAAAATAAAACAATTATTATTACAATTATTAAAACAAGATGAAATTTTAATTAATTAATAATTAATTAAAATTTATTATTTTTATTAATTTATTAATTTCAATTAACAATTATTACAATTATTAAAACAAGATGAAATTTTCGAATGAGATTATTGTCAATACCAGTTATTTGCGCTGATTCTCTATAATTCTCGAAAAAGCGGCGCGCAGTATTTCCATCGTTAGAGTTGCCAAAACCTGGTTTCAGCATATCTATCACCAGGCCAGTTTTTGACCTGAAGTCATTTTGTATTGTATTTTTTCTTGCGGCAACAATATCCTTATCCGTGCCTCTTGCTTGCCATTTTTTAATGGTGATTTTGTACGAGATATGCAACAGAGTCTCGAAAAAACGAATCCAAGCGTGCAGAATGGAGAGTCCGAAGTCTAAAAAATTATCTTTTATAGGTCTTAGCAACATTTTTTCAATATCGTTGAATTGCTTAGAAGTCGCCCCGCATAAGTAACAAGTTTGTGTCGACTTTGTCTCACTAAGGGCATTACATACTTTTCCATCTATCATGGCAAAAATTAGCTTGTGGTGCACCCGAATATTTCGATCTCCTAAAGCAAGAATAGTGTCCCGCAAATTTAATATTTGCTGATCAACATGTTCCTTTTCTTTGATAGAAACATCACTCGTTTCTTTAATTAATTGTATGCGTATGGGTCCACAAAATCTCGTAGAGGATGGGCGTTTATTCTGCCAGATAAGTTGACCACTATTCACATCGGAACCAGACACAAGACGTATCGGTACAATAAATGTGAATAAAATACTTTCATCGCTACCGACGACATTTTCAAATTTTTGTTTGTACGCAGAAAAGCCAGAGGTGCCGTCAAAGCCCCATTTATAAAATAAAAATGTTTAAATTATCTCACCCAGAGAATCGATGACGGGCTGCTGAACTTGTATTGAACGCTCAGCAGTGTGATCCAGCATTGTTGCAATTTCACTTCCGCTGAAGATTCCGTGACCGTTATGAATTCACTTAATGGGTAACATTTTTTCTTAGCTCCTTGTACAATTTTGTACGAAGGAAATACCTCTTTATCCTTTTCTCTTATTAAATTGTATTAGTAGCGACTAAGTTTGGCATCTACAATCAAAGCGAGTGCTTCATCACCACTCAATATCTTTTTGTTTTGGGTTTTATCGGTAAAAGCTTTTCTGTACTTATTTGCTCTGGTCGGCGTACTTAACGTGACGTCTTTGACTACAGTCGATGCTGCTGCTTTACCTGCCAACCGAAAACTCATGTGGGTAGCAAAGGCTAACTCAGTACTAGATGTTTTAATATCGTATTGTTTCATTTATGCGAGGTTCAGTCTATGTCTCGCGACCTGAGGGTAAGTCACCTGGGGGATGGTTTTTTTTCTGCCCTAATGCTTGGGCTGCCTTGACAACTTGGGGCTTTAAAATAATATGCTTTTTTTGTATTTTATACTATATTTTTTGTATTTTTGACTGAGTTTTTTGTCGGTATTAGTTTAAGATTTTACTAATCGAATACTATGTTTTTTGTATCGGTTGTACTTGAATGTTCTTTTTTAGAGCCAGCATTAGGGTGGGTAGGTGATGGATCGCGTGATCAAACGGAGCGCGTGGGGCTGGGTGGTGGTGTTAGCCATAATTTAATTTTTTTAAAAGCAATAATCTGGGGGGCTGCAGAGAGCAGTATGCTGATGTAATCTGAGGGGTTTTTGGTCTCCGTCCTCCCGCTTGTGGGAGCAGGTGGCTGAGAGGTGGTTTTCGGGGCACTTTACGCAGCGGGGGGGCAGGTGACAGCCCATCGCGGAGTGCCCGAAAAGCTGGCAGCGGTGGTACTGGATGGGGGCGGTTTTAGGGTTGAGGTATTCCACTTTTATGCGCAGCTGGAGAAGTGATTCGAGTTAGAAAAATTTTCGTCCGGCTTCGCCGTGGTTCAGCTGGACGTGAACCAGGGGGGCCGCAATTCGGTTTGGTCCTGAGCGCGTGCGGGTGACGCTGATTACGGGGTGATTTAGCTCTTCTAGCTCTTCTTTTATTTCTTCGGTGGAGGTAGACTGAGGTATCCCGCGCAGGACTGCTTTCGTTGTCTTGTTCTCGTACAGTTGAAAAGTATGGAAGGGCACTTGGAAATCGTCGAGGAGAAGGGTGGATGTACGGAAGCTGGCAGAGTCTTCCGTGTTAAGGACGTAGCCTGTCGGGATTGGCTTTGAGTTTGCTACTTTAACCCCGGCTGCCTGTAGTTTCTGGCGCATCGAGTTCCAGTTTGTCGTAGTGCGGATGATTATAGGCTGAATTTTCGCCTTGTAAGTTTTAATAAGTTCCCCTCTATGCGGAAGTCATGGCACTCACTTGTTTCTGTCCTCGTCGGGCAATGACGTGGTCTGGTTTCTGAACGGTTGTGATGCCAGATTCGTCAACGTTCCATATATCCTTCCCTTGCAACTTGTGTTTGTCAACT
Source organism: Hesperophylax magnus (assembly GCA_026573805.1). Lineage (NCBI taxonomy): Eukaryota > Metazoa > Arthropoda > Insecta > Trichoptera > Limnephilidae > Hesperophylax > Hesperophylax magnus. The sequence goes on along the minus strand of JAIUSX010000054.1, from coordinate 3,821,803 downwards.
ACTGCGGTATAATTTAGAAAAAAAAGTTATACGTTTTTTCTATTAAAACTGGTAGCTCGAGCGATACTTGTAGGTTGAGGTAGTCTCAGAGAAAGAACAGGGTGACGTTTCATAAAAGATCGAAGCCAAACCTCTCCAGCCATTTCATGCTCAGTCCAAGAAGAAGGAATTTTCTTATTATATTCTACAGCCAACCTATAGGTAAAAGATCTGGCTTCCTTAGTTCTTAGGCCAAAGTTAGCAGCAGCGCAATTTAAAAGATAGTCACAGAGTACCTTCTCCTCCGAAGCTTTAAAAACGGTCTTTTCGGGATATCCAACCGTTGGAGCAGTCGCCATTTCCTTAGCTTCATAAGCAGTTTTTTTTTAATATACCTGTAGAGGGAGGTATGGTTCAGGTTGTAACTCGAAGCCGCGTCACGGAGACTTTTCTGTCGCAAAGTTACTTCTTCTGCTGCGAGATCATATATTTCGAGACTCGTCATACCTCTGTCAGTCTTTCTTTTATAAAAAGTAGGAATTCTGAAACAAAATAAACAAATTAAATCAACAAAAAAACATTTTATTTTGTGCCCGTAAAATAATAAACAAATAAAATTGAAAACGAGGAGAGTTTCTGTTTTCTGTTTTTCTGTTTCAAATCTCCTCAGTACGAAAAAACCTCTCATTTTTTATTTAATCCACAATCAAGAAGCAAATACACAATAATCAATTGTTCCAAACATATGTAATAAATCATTAGTTAATTAGCTTTCGAAACACATAAACTATAACTTAAACCAAAATACAAAACCCTTATCTAAATATAGGCATCGTAAAAAAACGTTAAAAACTTACTTTTGACGATTTTTGAGACACGGCACGCACAACTCCACAACCGCTCGACTCGCGGCACCGAAGCGAACTGACGAGCCAGCAGGCGGAGGTAAACGGTTGAAAAGCGACGTTGCCAATCCGCCAACGGTTTTAAGTTCGGAGAATTCGGTACTGTTTCAACTCACCTTTGTTTCAAAACCCCTCGGTCTCCCCTACCAATTATACAGTTCAACGTATTTTTCCGCGGTTAATTTGGAGTATTCTTTAAATTTAGGCACGTCTATAAGCTCTCCAGATGTGATAGATTGCAGAATCACAGCAAACCTGCGGATCAGGTCTTCATCTAGTCCAGTGATCGTTGCAGTTTTATTAGGAAATTCAAAAAACCTCCTCGCTGTGTTATCATCGTTAGTTGTGCCTGATCCTTATTTACGATGTCGATCAAGACTTGACAAGATTGAGATCATCTTTAAATCGGTCTTGGAAAATTTTTGTTTTGCCTGTAACAACTCTTTGTGATCTTCTTCTCTCACAGACCACTTCTTGAAATCGAGACGATAAGCTATGTGTAGAAGACATTCCATCACATTAATGCGGGCATGCAATTAAGATAACCCAAACTCATATACACCAGGAGAAACGGTTTTTGACGGTATTTAACTTATTCATTCCCGTAGGCTTAGCCAAACACAGGTAACAGGCTGCATTCGATTTAGCTTCAGAAAGATACGTAAAAATTTTGCCGTCAATCATCGTCATCATTAATTGATGACTAACCTCATTTCCTTGGCATTTTGAGGGAACCAGAGCCTTGATTTCGCTATCCATTTTGGTTTTTTCATTTATGACAACTTCTTTGCTCTCCTTCAAAAAACTGAACTGCACTGGACGACAATGAGCAGGGTTTTGGATTCGTCCATATGGTATCATCGCCAGCTATCAACTTTAATGGAAACAAAGAGGTCATAAATATGCTTGAATTATCTTGCTCGCTCACCATTTTTTGCTTATATCTAATTTGGTTGGATGCACCGTCAAATCTCCACTTTGATATTAACATCAATTATTTGCCTTGTCTGACATTAGTACTAGAAAGACTTTCAATAATCTTGTTCACTGATAAATCTAGTAATGCTTGTAGTGCAATCTTAGCTGAGGAATCCGTTACAGTCACAAATGTTTCGGAGGGTAGCACTGTAGCTTGGCCTTTTGTACTTTATAGTAAGATGGATATATATCCTTTGAACCTTCTCGAATTGTCGTTGCCCTTAAAGTGATATATTGCCATTTCGATAGTTTTAATGAAAGTAGCAAACCTAGCGCTTTCTCTGGTGAAAATAATAGTGAATCAACTGGTTTCTTAATCATTTCCTTAATGTGTGCCGCTGCTTCTGGATTTTTGAGCATATATTCAATAACAGATGTAATATCTTCACGACCATCTTGTTTAAAAAGTGCTGTAGCTGAATATGATAATTCAATAGGGTCTTCGTCTTTATGTTCGTCAGATAGTCTCTTCTTCTGCTTGTTACTTAGATCTTCAAACGTTTTTCGAGATTTTTTTGTCATCGTTGATGTCGATGTCATCGTTGACGTTGATGGTCCAGGTTCAGCACAAATATTTTCACTTATTGGTTCTTGAATGAGCAAATAGGTTTGCACGCAGCTTGGTCAGTCAATATTAGCCTGAAGCCAATTACTGTAATGACGTATAAAAATTTCTCTTTTGCGGTGGGATCGTAACCATCTCTTGTAAACTGCCCGTGTGAACCTTAGACAAAATACCTTCAGGGTAACACTGTCTTCATCAGAAAGGCTAGAACCTAGTCGAATAACAACTGAATTGAACAACATTTCATGATCGAAGAAAGAAGTTTCCCGGTTCCTCAGCATAATAAACAAATCAAGTTTGTAATTATGCTTTCCACTATTCACAATCACTGAGACGCACGGTGCTATCAGATGTTAGCAGTAGAAAAGCTCAAAATGAACTAAAGTTACGAACCCGATTTTTGACTATTTATAGTTAATGACTAATGAGGATATTGCATTTACCTAATTTCCCTCATTAAGGTGATCCTGCACTAATTGCAAAATTAACGTATGCCCTTAAACCTAATTATTTTTTCTGCGTATCCTTTTAACTAATTAATTCAGGTACATAAGTGTTTAGACATATGAGGTGACTACCTCAATGAGGTCATTAACTAATGATGATAATGACAAGGACTTGACCATTAGAGGAGATTGCATTCAAAAGCGAATTCATAATTATCAAGTCATTTAAATTAAGTAAAAGTAACTTTTAAATGAGTCATAGCAGTAACGTCATTATAAATCCATTAAGAAAACCCTAACATTTAGTGTGGGGGGAAAAGATTCTGAACCCCACATAATAACTCACTGAATTAGTGTCTTTGCAAATCGGTTTAACCGGTAATAAATTAAATTTAGATACTATTGACATTTAAAATCCTATAATCGTCTGATTGTTGCCTAACCATAGTTTGAGAATGATCTTACAAGTGGAAACAGCTGTAACTAAAATACAAAATAAAATACTTGCAGAACTTGAAAATAACTTATTATTATTAAATTTAATTTTAATTTAATTTTTCAAAAATAAATGGAGTTCTACGAATTAAACACAACAACTATAAATAAAAAAATTAAATTTTGTGATTTCTTAAACTGTTTTGGCTTGCAGTGTAAATAAAATATTGTAAACTAGACAAAACATACTCATATGTAAAGCATTTAAGCATTAAAATGAATCATCACTATAAAAAAGTTTTTTTTTCAACTTGGAGTATTTTAAAAAAAAAACCGCAAGTTGCGCCACAATACGAAGTATGTCAAAAAATACAATTATATTAAAAAAATACAATAGTAGTATATCTGTGTGTAAGGATATAATGGCCAACCTTATGATTAGATAGCCTCATTTTTAATGTCAGTGCCATACAAATTTTTCATAAAAAAATGTTAACTCCTTCATTTTTACACGCAATTGCTTAATAGGAAATTTTATAGCATAGTACAGGGTTTTCCAATAAGAGGTGTTTCGGTAGATATTACTTTTGAAGCTGTCATTTTTTGACATTTGACAAGTAGAAACTACGCCATTAATAAAAATGGAACGATACACGCTTCAACAACGCATTGAAATTATTAAAATTCACTTGAGTGAATCAAATGCAAATCATCTTGAGTGATGAGGCCCATTTTCACCTCGGTGGCTTCGTTAACAAGCAAAATTGTCGCATCTGGGGCTCGGAAAACCCAAAAGTTATTGTTGAAAAGCCTCTCTATTCTCAACGTGTGACTGTTTGGTGCGGTTTATGGTCCGGCGGAGTCATTGGACCTTACTTTTTCGAAAATGAGGCTGGAGCAACAGTTACGGTGAATGGATTGCGCTATCGAGAGATGATTAATGATTTTTTATGGCCGGAATTGGATGGTATTGATCTGGACAACGTTTACTTTCAACAAGACGGCGTTACCTGCCACACAAGCAACGAAACCATTGATCTTTTACGATTGAATATCAAAATAACACCTCTTATTGGGTCAACATTATAAACATGTAACCAGAAATAAAAAATAAATATGTGAAAACTTCACATAACTTATAAGTCAAGAAAGTAAATACATAATGGGTATCACACTTCGTAGAGATAAGGAAAGGGGGCAACCACGTCATATCTATACGAGGTATGATATTCACCGCATAAGTAGAATGGTATCATATACTTGAGTCCTTAAAATTAATAAAGTTCATTTTTTTATGTATAGAACATCAGGAACGTATATAAATATATAAGAATAAACGTATATAAAAATAAGGTGAACTATATTAAGAAATGTGTTTAGACATATTTTATGTCCCGTAGAGTCGTGGGATATCATAATGAGAAGTTGTAACCTATATAGATCAAAATTTATGTGTAACTAAAATTATATACATACATCATACATTAACTAGTATGGAATACTACACGCAATAGTTGGTATTATAATTAGGTCATGCATTTATGTGCATCTAAAATTACATCATGCCTTTATTAGCATGGAAAAACGAATACAATAGCTTGTATTATTTTTAGATCATATTATTATTTATGTGCATCTAACATTGCATACATCATGCATTTATAAGCATGGAATAAAGAATACAATAGTTTGTATTATTTTTAGATCATATTATTTATGTGCATCTAGCGTTACACACATCATGCATTTATTAGCATGGCATAAAGAGTACAATAGTTTGTATTATTTTTAGATCATACATCTAATATTATATACATCAAGCCTTTATCAGCATGGAATAAAGAATACATCTCAAGAAAAATCTTGGAAAGTTACTTCATGTTATAACATGGTATATCATTTTATGATAATATTTGAAAAGATTTTTCATGTTTACATTTTGAAAAAAAGAAAGCATTTGAAAAGATTTTTCATGTTTTGACATTTTATAAAAATAGATGAAAATTTTTTTAATGCTTTAACAGGTGTACATGGGTGGTCTACGTCATACATTTATAAGTACGGAAAAAGCAGTACAAAATTTACCTATAAATACATGATAACAATATGCTTCACGTTTTGACAGGTGTGGGAAAGGTAAGCAGCAGTCATCACACACCTATCAAAACATGGTAATATAATAAGGAAATGGAGAAGGCAGTGCATTGTACCTTCTACACATATTTGAATTTTCATACTGAAAACGTATGGCAAAACTACATCATATTTTCCCAGGTATTGTGGAATGATACATCACATACCTACAAAAACATGGAAAACACACATCACACTTTTGTAAGTGTATGGAAAAATACATCATACACTTAAAAAGGCGTGGGAAAAACGAAACGACACATATTACATGGTATTTTGTTATGTATAAATATACATGTTGACATCATCTTATATGAACATGAGATTTTTTAAAAACAACCCTTCCTTAAGACAGGATTATTGAATATATCAATTATGACGATGGTCAAACAAACCTAGAGTTCAATTTCTATCAAAAATTGTAGTCTCTAATTATTTTCATTATATAGTGAAATCATGTTCTATGAACATGGAGATTTAAAAATAACCCTTCCTTAAGACAAGGTTATCAAATATGTAAAAGAATAACATAGTTAAATAAACTTAGAGTTCCAACTTCCATCAAAAGTTGATGTCTTTAGTTATTTGTAGTTACAGTAATCTTTAAAAAAATACTACCAAAACTTATGTCAATAATGTGGATTTACTAATGAGATATATATCTGTGAATCGAATTTGGGAGTGTATAGTGATTTTATATCGGAAAAAAATTTTATATGGAAAAACTATGTCTCTGTCAGCCTTTTTTCTAAAGGGCCTAGTACCTGTCTGGAAAATGCACTCTTCTACCGAACTTTGTAGTGGTAATTTTGTCCGGGGTCTGTTCTGCGACAGGTTCTTCGATAGTCAACTTCTCTTCGGAAGGAACGAAGGCTGGTTTCAAGCGATCAATAGAGACGCGCTTTGGTTTTCCATTGATGATTATGACGTATGTCTTTTCATTACGTTCTTCGACTTTGTAAGGTCCATCGTAAGGGAGTTGAAGCGATTTTCGTGCGGAATCGGTTCTCAGAAAAACGTGAGTAGAAGAAGGTAGATCCTTATGTATGAAAAACTTTCCTGAACCGTGATTACTGGCAGGAGTAGATTTTATATTTTCAAATCTTCTTTGTAGTCGACCGACGTAAGTATCTGGCTCTTCGCGAGGCGTAGGGGTGAAGAAATCACATGGTAACCTCAGCGTTCTACCATAGGTAAGTTCAGCAGGCGAGCATTTTAAATCATCACGAACTGTTGACCTCAATCCAAGTAGTATAATAGGGAGAGTCTCCAACCAGTTCGGGTCGCTGTTAGCCATAAGTGCCGACTTGGGGGTTCTATGCCACCTTTCTATCATGCCATTAGCTTGAGGGTGGTAGGCGGTTGTCCGCGTATGCTTGATTCCGAATTTTTCCGTGAGTTTCTTGAAAAGACATGACTCAAACTGACGTCCCTGATCTGTCGTAATAGTTTCGGGGACACCATGCCTCGAAATCCAATGCGTTGTCAGTGCTGTGGCGACTGTGTCTGCTGACATATTCTTTAAGGGGACTGCTTCAGGCCAGCGAGTGAATCTGTCAATCATGGTGAGCAGATATTGATAATCACTACAAGCGGGCAGGGGTCCAACCAAGTCGATGTGGACGTTCCGGAAACGGTCTTCAGGCAGAACATACGTGGCTCTTGGCGCGACTGTATGTCTGGAGATTTTGGCCTTTTGACAATTTATGCAATATTTGATAAAGAACTTTATATCCTTCGCCATGTTGGGCCAAACAAATCTCAATTTAATACTGCTGACAGTCCCATTAATGCCTGGATGACAAAGATTATGCACATTTTCTATGACCTGTTTTCTCATATTAGATGGTACGAAGGGTCTTACATGACCGGTAGAGATATCACACCACAATGAAGAATTAGTTCCAGGAATCACCATTTGACGTAGGGAGAGGGAGGAGTCCTCAAGTGCCTTAGTAATTTCGTCGTCGTGACTCTGCTCTTGTCCCATTCTCTCATAGTCAATTGCAGAAGGGCTATTTATCCCTTCAATGCTAGAAAGAGTATCTGCAACTGTATTCTGGTGTCCCGAAATATGTTTGATGTTGGTGGTAAATTGAGATATTTAATCTAGATGTCTCTCTTGACGCGGAGAACTTGAGGCTCGTTTCTTGTTGAAAGCGAAAGTGATGGGCTTGTGGTCCATGTAAATAGTAAAATTTCGACCTTCTAAGTTGCTCCTAAAATACTTTACTGCCTCGTAAACACCGGTTAATTCACGGTCAAACGTACTGTATTTCGCTGTGCCGGGGTAAATTTTCTTGAAAAAAATCCTAAAGGTTGCCAAGCTGTACCTTTATTTTGTTGTAATGATGCTCCCATAGCCAGGTCGGATGCGTCCACCATAACTGCTAATTCAGCGTTTGGGTCTGGGTGCGCTAACAATGCGGCAGAAGCGAGATGTCGCTTGCATTGGTTAAAATCCTCCGTTAATTCCGGGGTCCAAGTAAGGATACGTTTGTCATTCTTTTTATATCCAGAAATGCAATCAAAAAGTGTTGTTTGGGCGCTGATAGTGTTGGGTAAAAATCTTATATATATATATATATATATATATATATATATATATATATATATATATATATATATATATATATATTCTATAATAATTGAGCATTCCCAAAAAACGTCTTAATCCTTTGGCTGTTTTGGGGAGAGGAAAATCAATAATAGTTTTCACTTTCTCTTTAATTGGAGTCATCCCTTCCGGTGAAATGGTATGACCTAGAAAATTAACAGTAGGGAGTCCAAATTGACATTTTTTAATGTTAATTACCAATCCATTATCTGCTAATCTTTTAAATAGAATATCCAAATGTTTTTTATGCTCCTCTTCATTGCTGGAGGCTATAAGGATATCATCAAGATAAACAAAGCAAAAATCCAGATCTCTGGTTACGGCATGCATGAAACGCTGGAAGCTTTGGGCAGCGTTGGATAATCCAAATTGCATAGTCGTAAATTCAAAAAGGCCAAATGGTGTTATAATAGCAGTTTTGGGTATATCTTCTGGTTCCACAGGGATCTGGTAGTATGCCCTCAGCATATCTATTGTTGTGAAGATTTTTGCTCTTGCAAGTTTATGGGAGAAGTCCTGGAGCTGCGGAATGGGGTATTTGTCGGGAATCGTTTTTTTTTTTTTTTTACAGTTATACCGCACAAGAGTCCCAACTGCTCCCGTCTGGAGCCAGTGAGACTATGGCATCCCCAATTGGGGTATGTTGTGAGGCTGAGGGTATATTGGGGAGGGGAGGGAGATGGGGAAGAGGAAGGTGGGGAAGTACCTGGCTATTCAGATCTGGTCACCAAACACGGCTAAAGCCATTTCAAGCAACGTTTCAATTCTGAATGGTGGTCTTACACCAGGGCGATACTGAGAGTATCTTCCACTCTGGAACGTGCCGCAAATATACTATATATTATTTTAAATTAATTAATTGTGAAATAACACAAATTAATCAAATAAAATTTATTTGCGCACGCCGGGTTCGAACCCGCGACCTTCGGATCTGTAGTCAAAAGCGTATACCACTAGACCACGCCGGCCGTTTTGGCGTTGAGACGACGATAATCACCGCACGGTCGCCATTCCCCATTAGGCTTCTTCACCATGTGTAAAGGGCTCGCCCAGTTACTCTTGGACGCCCTGCAAATGCCTTGCTCCATAAGGTAATTAAATTCTTTTTTGGCTGCTTCTAACAGTTTTGGTGCGAGTCTGCGGGTCGTTACAGGTGGACCCTTGATCTCTATGCAGTGCGTCACTGTATGTTTTTTGCTATTTAGAGCTTGCATATTCGGTCGCGTCAGGCTTGGATTTTTACTTAAAATCTCTCTGTATTTTTGTGATGAGGAAATACTGGAGATACCGGATGAGGGTCCATTGGATGTTGCGCCTCGAATCCGTAAGCCTGTAAACTGGTCTGTAAGTGTACCCTTTTTTAGGTTGACCGACAAGTTAAAATGATGGAGAAAATCAGCACCAAGTATGGCTCTATTCACATCAGCCACTATGAAACGCCATTTCATTGTTCTCCGTAGGCCGAACTTAAGTTCAATAGTCCTTTTGCCTTAGGTTCGGATGGGATTCCCATTAGCTCCGTATAAAGTTGTGGGGCATTTGTCGGAAGTTATGTAATTCTTCGCTATTATCGAAGTCTTCGGGATCACAGAAATATCTGCACCTGTGTCTACTAAAAACTTCTGGCTTGTTTCTTGGTCATAAAGGAAGAGACGACGAGTCTGAGTAGGAATTTCGCATGTCTCTACTGTGGAATTCCTCCGTCGTTTCCCGACCTCTTCGAGCGGAAGGTGCACGGTTGTTGGCATCGGTAGGCATTTTCACCAAACTTGGCATGTAATCTGCAGTACCCATTCGGTGCTCTGTTGGGCGATCTACCGCGGGACCTGGAACGTGGTCTTCCAGCAGGATTCTGATGATTACTCTGTCGAATATTGTTGCGACGTGGGCTCTGGCTTCTGTGCTCGCTATAGGTAGATGGGCGGTCACGATTATGGACCTGCGACATCTTCAAAAGCTTTATCTCTCGGGTAAGAGCTGCGACCTGCTCTTTAATGTCTTGCATTGATGTATCATTACATTCGGATCTTGAAGTTCCGGGTTTGGTGTCGTGGTCAACCGCGCCACATTCGGTTGTCTGGTACACATCAACTATCTTATCGGCAGCTAGTGCTAGTTGGTTTAGGTTATTGTCCGGAAGTGCTGAAAGTATAGCTTGTACATGCTGCGGAAGACGTTGGAGCCATAGTGTTTTTACGATATCGCTCTCCGCTAGTGTTGGTCCAGCTAACTCGAGCATGTTAATTGCAATCCCGTCAATAATCGTGTTAAACGCTTCTCTTCGGAGTCTTGAAGTCTGTCTATCAGCGATGTCTTGAGTAGGCAATATTTGTCCTTCACTGGCGGGTTTATCACTATGTCGCTAACGCATTGTAATGTTTCAGCGTCCAAGGCGGCGACTATGATGTTGTATTCAGTAAAATCTTCCTTGATGCGGGAGTTAGTAAACTGGGCCTCCGCCTGAGCGAACTATAACGCAATATTAGTTCTCCAACAGTCTGGTAACCTCACAGAAACGTGATGGATGGATGTTTCCGAAGAACAGCTCTCGTTGTTTGATTCCATGTTTGGTGTTGGATTTCCCTTGCGCAATATTTCTTCTGTTCTTTTAGCTATGTCGCTTGGTTCCATGGAGGGTGCTACTCCAGCAGATGTAGATGGTGTTGGGGGTTCCTTATTCAATATTTCTTCTGTCTTCTTATTTACGTCGCTTGGTTCAATGGAGGGTGTCTCTCCGGTAGATGTCATTTATAAGTGCAGACAATTCAGGCGAGACAAAAATATGGAATACCCGACAGTGAAATAAACTCCTTTGTGATAAAAATAGTTAAAATTGAAATTCTCAATTTTTAAATTAAAAATAAAAATCCACACTAATACCTTTTTTCTTTCAAAATTTTTCAACAAAAATAAGTGGGAATTATATACCTCCACTATTTATTAGTTGATTCGATAATTGTTTAAAAATTATAAAAATCGTTAAAATTGTTAAAAAAATTTAAAATCGTTGAAATTTTTCTAAAATTTTATTGTTAAAATTTATTAAAATTTTGTTAAAACTTTTTTTTTAATTTATTAAAATTTTGTTGTATAGATAAACTCGTTTTAGATGATATTAAATAGTTTTAGATGATAAGAAAGAAACTTTAAAAATTGTTAAAATATTTCAGAACATGTGCGATTTGCAACATTATTGTATTGTTCTGACCTCAAGAAAAAATATGGCATCATTGTCGTAAAAATATGTCGAACCAATTTTATCCGGCGACGATTCTCAGATGAATTCCGGATGCTGATCTCCCTGATGTACCCTGATGACGGATTCAGGATCCCGCGTTCTCTGGCGGAAATTTCAGGATTCACGTTCCCTGGTGATGAACTCGGGATGCCTCGTTCCCTGGCTATGATCACCTACAGTCATCGTTGCGCCAATCCGTTCTCACCGAAATAGAGGGTAACACGCACTTATCATTCAGGAAGGAACAATTTATTTTAACAAAACATTTAGCGGGATAATAATGTAAAACGCACTTATTATTCTGGAAAAATGATTATGTTACTAAAACATTAATGGGATAATGATGTTTCAATAGATAATTAGGTGTAAAACACGTGTTTGACATGCACGGGTGGCAATGCTATCGAAATAACACTGTCGTGTATTTATTAAAAATTACTGGAACAATTATTTCTACAGTGGAATTTTATTTCTACTTTAAGTTATACTATAAAACAATAGAATTTACTTACTTGCTGTCCAGGACTCCGTCTCGGTACGTTTCTCCCCCCCGCCAGCAAACTAGTTCTTTAAGTCGGGAGGTCACCAGTTTTAGAAATTGCTGGAACGTCTCCGCTTACCTCATCGGAGATATTCAAGTTCTCTAAATAATCAGTCACGGAACTTAGCTTATAAATCATAACGCTGATTGTTTGGTAGAGTTATATTTTATTTAACACAAGAAGGTGAGATAATACAAGGATTCTATCCGCGACAATAATTTGCGTAATTAAAATAAATAGCTTACTGGCGAGAGGAACGTTCGAGACGGAAAGGTCTCGAAGTTTTTTCCACTCGCGAGCTCAGTTCTGCCGTCTGCGCATTTTGCTGCGCTTGCAAGTGTTGCTAGAGTCAAGGTGACATTTTGCTCAAAAAAAAAATAATAATCGCGGTGCCTACACCCTGTATAATGATCAGCAGAATCCATTTCTAGCCAAAAAAAGACCCTTGAAAATTCAAGTCTCTATGTCTATGAAAAGCGATTTTCAGCCCACTGTGCGTCGATAGCGTGTATGGGGACGTTCCGGTGTACCGGAGCGGTCTTCAGTTCTCTTTGCGATGGCATCGATTGCAGACGATGACGGGTTGGCGTTGATAGGCCTTGCGTTAATTTTGAAGAAAAAAGATAAAATAGTGAAAAAGAAGCGAACAGTGTTGTGTAAGCATTGGTTAGTGAAAAGGAAAACTTATATCCATGTTAACTTATTAAATGAATTAAAATTTGAACCTGAAGATTTCAAAAACTATCTCAGAATGCACGAGAACACATACCTAACATTACTTGCAATGGTTACACCAATGATACAAAAAAAGATACAGTTATGAGAAATAGTATATCCGCGCACGAAAGATTATCAGTTACTTTAAGATTTCTCGCAACTGGAAGAAGTTATGAGGATCTAAAATTTTCTACAATTATTTCACCTCAAGCGCTTGGAAAAATTATTCCTGAAACATGTGAGGTCTTGTATAAAGTTCTGAGAAGAGATTATTTGAAGGTGAGTTATTAAAACACTGCTATTTATTACAAATAATATTTATTTAGAAAATTACAACTTTAATTGAAAACTACAAAAGTTTGACTGTCGCCTACAAATTATATATTATCAACACTGAAATTATTGAGGAATGTTGCTGCAGAATCTGGAATCGACACAAGTTCTTCCGTTTCAGCGTGCTGGTTTCCCTGAATTGTAGGTGTTTGCATTTGTGCAGAGTATGCATTGGGTTGGGGACTGTTAAGTGGATGGCTAGTTTGAAATGATTGAGTAAGATGCTCTGAATGTTGGCTGGAGGGAAAGGAAAGGTAAGGTGGGCTAGGACTTCCTGAAGAAACAAAACTTACAGGTACCTGTAAGTCCTAGCAGGAGAGGATTGATAAACCTGTTGTCGATATTGCTGAACAGGAAAATAGCTTCGTTGATTTCGACTCAAAATATCTCTCATGTTTATGTAGGCATGCTCGGGAGTGAGGTGTCCCATTTCTGCTTCAAAAAGTAAATCGTTTATAAGTTTTTCTGCAATAGATATTTGTTTCTTATCTAAAGTCCTCAGTTTCATCTCCACATTTTTGCCTATAATGTCACAGTGGTCTTCTATTAAGATTGGACGAGGACGTTTAAAATGATAATAATAATAATAATAATTGGATAATTTGTAGAGCGCCGTTTTTGTGAAAAATCACCTCAAGGGCGCTGATCTCTTACTGATTCCAATACTTCATTTGCTATGGTTTCTTCTTTCCTTTTTGCTTTACCCGGTTTTGGTGGGCGAGATAAATTATTATTTGACGATGTTGATTGGGTCTCGTTATTGTCCGATGATTCACTATTATTAGATGAATATTGTTGATTGGCAGTTGAATAATCTTGAGAGTTGTCTCTCTGAAAACAAATAATTGTGATAAGTACCTAACTGGTTTTTTCGTGCTAGAACATATAAGATAATGCTAAATTTTTAAATTTCAGTTTCCTACATCTGAAGAAGAATGGAAAGAAATAGCAAAGATGTTTGAAGAACGATGGGACTTTCCCCATTGTCTCGGTGCCATTGATGGGAAGCACATTGCGATTGTTCCACCGGCTAATAGTGGATCGTATTTTTATAATTATAAAGGACATCATAGTATGATTCTTATGGCAATTGATAATGCAAAATACCAATTTGTATATATAGATGTTGGCATGAATGGTAGGATATCCGATGGAGGAGTACTACAAAATACTGTATTTTTTGAAAAATTAGAAAATAGTGAACGATATATTCCAAGCAGTGAAACGACAACAGGAAGTAACCGAAATTTGCCATATGTATTTGTAGCAGACGACGCGTTTCCATTACGCCCCGATATGATAAAACCATTTCGGCAAGCAGATTTAACATCGCAAGAAAGAAAAATCCTGAATTACAGATTATCTCGTGCCAGACGCATTGTAGAAAACGCTTTCGGACTTTTGGCATCACGATTTCGGATATTTTATACTCATATAAATTTAGAACCCGGAAATATCGAAAAAGTAGTTAAAGCGTCCTGTGCATTACATAACTTTTTAATTGAACACTCAAAAAAGTCTTACGCACCTCAAACATGTTTTTTTCGAGAAAACTCTGAAAACGGGACTGTAATTTCTAAAGGATATAATACACGAAATAGTACCATGGATAACTTAGAAAGAAGAAACCCAGGAAATACTTTGAACACCGCGAAGATAGTTCGAGAAAATTTTATGAATTATTTTAATCAAGAAGGAAGAATACCATGGCAAGGTGATCATGTAAATTAGGCTAAAACGAGTGAAGTAGTTCTAAATAGTTATAAGTGTTCGTGTAATTTAAAATGTAAATAATAATGTTTATTCAACTGTAATGTAAATACACTAATAATATAAATATACTAATTATAAAAGCATAGATGTTGTTATTTTTTTTTAATTTTTTTTTAATATTAACTCCACACAGGAGGCCCTGAATAAAATAATTTCCCTCAGGGCCTATGTCATCTTTGGGGATGCTGTGTGGAGGGTCTTTTTGTAGAGAGGAAGGAGTGAACATGGGTCTTGAAGAGTCCCATGTTGTAGGAGGGAGGAAACACAGAGACCGGCAGTTCGTTCCACAGCCGAGCTGTTGAACTTAAGAACGAATCGTAGAAGCGACCCGTTCTCATGTGACAAATGTCAACTGTGTACAAATGTTGGGCGCGCGTTTGGCGTGTATCCCGACTACGCACCGGTGCCGAAGGGATCAATGACGCTAGTTCCTCAGAGCATCTTCCATTGTAATACTGATAGAACAAAGACAGTATACCTACCTGACGCCTGTGCTCTAAAGATTGCAGTCCGTTTGTTAAGATTGGGGAATCTATCAAACGGACCGCCCGTTTTTGCACAGAGTCAAGGGTTTTTTTCAGGTATTTAGGGGCTCCGGACCAGAGATGGCTGCCAAATTCGACGGTAAGGCGCACTTGCGATTTGTAAAGGGTCAGCAGTTGTGTATTATTAAAGTATCTGCGGGCCCTGTACAGTACGCCCAGCTTCTGAGAGGCCAACTTTATTCTGGCTTCGATGGAGCCTCCGTACCTGAGCTGGTTACTTATAGTTACACCAAGCATATCAATGGAAGGCCTGTTCGGAAGATTGCTTCCGTTGAAGGAGACTAAATTATCATTTGGATCCCTTTTAGACGTAATCAGACAGGATTGGGTCTTTGAAACATTAAATTCGACGAGATTATTTTTACCCCAGGAGGAAATACTCTCGAGATAACCGTCCATTCTCTGCTTCTAAGCCCTCCGAGCCGTTGGAGTTTGTGTGCCCTTTGGGGGCTTGTCAAACAAAAAGCTATCATGAACTGTACTGTCATCCGCGTAACAATGAACCGGTGCACATGTCAAAAGGTCATTGATGTGCAACAAAAACAAAGTAGGGAGACAGAACCGATCCCTGTGAGACGCCAGCATTTATTTGTGTGTGATGAAACGTGCCAATGAAGGGCATTTTTATAACTTTTGAATTAAGAAATTTCTGAAGACGGCTTATGTTTTACTTACCTCACAACTACTTGAGTCATCACTATCCAAGTTGGATGAAGATTCCCTGGGAGTGCATTGATCATGAAAAAACTAAAATAAATCGTTATACCACAATTTACTACAGTACACATCGTCAGCAGATGCCCCAGACCTTACAGATTGTTCGTGTTTCTTCTTTTCCTTCCTAACATTACTTCTGAAATAATTTTTTTTTTCACGACCACAGCTTTGTTCGCATCTGGCTCAATTTCTTTTATTTTTTCTATGAGCAAATTATAAGCAGCTTCCTTTTTATCTCTATCGTGATAGTCTTTGCTTTTGATCTGCCAAAGGCATGGATGAGTTCTATATATTTCAATAAAATCTTCAAGCACTTTTTTAGTTGAATCTGGTGGCGCCATTTTTGCGTGTGGAATTACTGTGGCACTCGATGCGAGCGACGCGACGACCGTCCGGAACAGATAAATAAAAACAACTGACGCGACCTGCGCAGGCGACCGGAGTACATGCACACACGCGCAGGTACACCGTACGGTGTTGCCCGAAAGAATTGATTTTCGATTTTGCACCGGTCGCTTGCGCAGGTTAAAAAAACTGCACAGGTCTATTCCCACACACGCTCCGGTCTGCCTGCCCAGGCATACCTGCACAGGTAGACCTCTCCGGTAGACCGTAGTGTGTATGGCCGCCTTAAAGGCGGCCATACAGGCGGGGATTATTGGTGGTGGTGGTTTGCGGGCACGGGAACTTAACACCTTTCTACAACGTTAACACCAGCCCGCCTCTGCTGTCTCCCGGTTATACGTCTATCTGGTTTTATTTAAAAAACTATTTTATCAACAATATTTAAAGGTTTTAAATCCTGAATAAATCTACCGGCATATTTTTTAATTTTGTTTAAATATTTATTTTTGTTTTCATAATTCCTAGATATTTTATGCTATCCACATATTCTAAGGTATTTCAATTGCAAGTGTTTAGGTCATTGCAATGGTGTATAATAATTCATTGAATTTCTATTGGTTGTCCCGCTTAAGTTGCACCGAAGCAGATGAATTTAGTTTTGTCAGTATTGAGAGTGAGAAGATTATTTTCTATCCACTGTTTTACCTTCTTTATACTAACTTCTGAATCATTATGAACTTCATTCCATTTTTGCCTTCAAATAATAATACTGTTTCATCGGCAAAGGTGATAATGTGATCGGCAAATGAACTGTTACGTAATTAATTTATATAGATGTTAAATAACAGTGGCCCTAGAGTACTTCCTTGAGGAACACCAAAGTTAATATCAGCTGGATCGCTTAGAGCATCGTTAATGTTCACTCTTTGGCTCCTATTTTCTAGATAACTACCTAACCACTAAAATACCCTGAATTCCGATTCGCTGTAGTTTTTTCAAGAGAATTTTGTGTGAGATAGTGTCGAACGCTTTGGCTAGATCCGAGAAGAGCGCAATGCGTTTTCTTCCTCTATCGATATTGTTGGCGATGATTTTCGTCAGGTTTGTAATGGCATTTTCAGTGCTCAATCCGGGTCTGAAGCCGTACTGTATTGTAAAGGATGTTATTTTTTTCAAGACATTGACTTAGACGATTCTTTACAATTTTCTGAATAATTTTCGAGACAGAATTGAGCAAATAAATTGGCCGGTAATTATATATTTGCGATTTATCTCCCTTTCGTGAAGCAATATAACGATAGAGTGTTTTAAATGATTTGGAAATTTTCCCGAATCGAAGCTTATATTGGAAATATACGCGATTGGAGTTGCTATGAAGGATTTAGTACTTTTTATCAGAATTGATGAGATGTTATCACAAGCATTCGATGACTTCTAAGTTCGTCAATTATTTCTAGACTTCGTTTGAAGTTGTTTGGATATTGTCTAATTTATGACGGAAATTAGAGATTGTTAACTTAATATATTTAGTTTGGTTCAGGTTTATCGTTAACAAGTTTTGATCCAGCCAATTTTTTACTGCCTTTAATCCTGCCTCGCACTTAGCGTAAGTTTCATCCCATGTATCAGCAGCAAACACCAAGACAGTGTCATCTGCAAATACAATTGAAGTACCAGAAAATGTCAGTTTACAGAGGTCGTTAATATATAACCAAAATAAAATTGGACCCAGAACACTACCCTGAGGAACACCATATACAATTGATTTATTTGAACTAATGTGATCATTAATTACTTTTTTCAAGATAAGTTCTGAACCAATCTATAGCTTTCTTAACAATACCCATTGGGTGAAGTTTTTTTTAAGTAAACCGTGGGATGTATATCAAATTTCCTTGCCTTAGACAAGTCTAAAAAGACAGCCATTACTTTCTTGCCAGTATCGAGAGCTTCTACGACCGTGGTGATCATTTTTAATGCAGCATCACTGTTTCCCATGTTCTCTCGGTAGCCAAATTGATTTTCTGAGAGATCTTATTACATAAGACATCACAACCTAATTTTAGCTAATTTCTCGATTATTTTTGATAAGGTATTTAGCAAGGAGATAGGTCGATAGTTGTATACATCTATGTTATCTCCTTCTTTAAAAAAAGAAATAATTTTGGCATTTTTACAATGATTAGGAAATAAGCCATACTCAAAACAAACATTTACAATTTGTATAATAGGTATAACTAGTTCAAAAGCATTTTTTTTATAGACCATTACACTTATACTGTCATTTTCACTCGAAAATACTGATTTGAACTCATTAATCACCTTTAGAACTTCATTAAAATTCGTAGGTTTTAATTCAAAACATGCATTTTGTATAGGATTGTGTTGGATTATAATTTTTGATTAAACATTCTTCACGGGTATCATTTGCACTACACAAAAGATTAGCAAAATATCACCTATACTACAAAAAAAATGACTTAATGTATCATTTATAGATACAATGTTATTTTTTATTTTCAATTTATTTATGGACACTGATTCCTTTTGATTTTCCATTCTTGCTTTGTGTTTCCTTTTACCTTTATAATATGTCTGTTTGGTCGTTATTATAATTTTAAAACACCGATTTCTGTATCTTTTATAATGTGCAAACAGTTCGTTATTATTTGTATCTTTACGACAACTCTTGTGTAATTTGTCACGTTTTATGCGGCAGTTAACAATTCCAGAAGTTATCCATGGTTTCAAGTACTTTTTATTACAATGGATTATCTTAGTAGATGAGCAATTTCCAATATGTAATTTTAGACGCCTTAGTATTGACATCACTTATAGATAAGACTGTATTACATGCTTTCTCGTTCACTGTGGAATTTAGTAGGTCACAGTTAGTCTAAGCTTTACGTCTATTTTTTTTAAATTTTGTTTCTGAAGATTTAGGATATTTCATAATAACAATGTATTCCAGAATGTATGCAGGGGTTGTGCAATGCAATACATTCCGTATTTTGAAATAATATACATAATTAGAGTAAAAAAAATAATAATACATAGGCGATTCCGATAAGCACAAATAAAACAGAATATAAGTGAAAAAAGTAAAAGATAAACACAAAAATGAGTGTAAGCAGCCGTTTATGGAGGATAGTGTAGCAAAAAATTTCAAAAGCGTAGCAAAATGGTCTGTAATACTGGTCCTGAATACAGCACTCTTAGGATCATCTTTCGACTTAATCATAATGTGGTCAATACAACCCTCAGTACTTGATGTTACTCTAGTCGGTGAAATAATAAATGGTTTTAACCCGTGGTAAATCAAAAGTGAAAGATATTGTTCACTTTTTATGTTGTTCATATCCAAAATATTTATATCACCACAAATCACTTCGTAGTTATGTGTTGATACCGAACGTAGTAAATCATTTAGGTGGTCAAGGAAG
This sequence comes from Hesperophylax magnus, assembly GCA_026573805.1. Taxonomy (NCBI): domain Eukaryota; kingdom Metazoa; phylum Arthropoda; class Insecta; order Trichoptera; family Limnephilidae; genus Hesperophylax; species Hesperophylax magnus. The sequence goes on along the minus strand of JAIUSX010000054.1, from coordinate 3,802,092 downwards.
GTTTCAATGTGTACTTGAGAAGGAGATCTATAAACTGCTATAACACATACATTATTAGATAGTTGTAATTTAGGACAATTGGCTTGTGAAATAGTTATTTCTTCAACAGAAACTTTGACGATATTTTTTGGCGCTGTGTGATGAATATCCAGTAATACCTGGGATATAAATTGAATCTTTCAACCAAGCCTCACTAAAAAGGATAATACCAAATCTATGTTGAATTACGTCGAGAACAGCTACAGTGTCATCGATATTTTTATCTTATATTCATACAGTAGGGAAGGGAGGGCAAGATGGAAGGCTTAACTTTAAGATGTAAAAAAATATATAACAACATAATATCAATCCATTATTTTAATAAGTCTAAAGAGAGATCTTACATGCTTATGAAATTGAGTTATTAAAAATAATAAAAATTGAGTATAAAATCTGTTAGGACTGATAAAAGAAAAACAGGAAAAAATTCCATCTTGCCCCAACCCTGAGGGCAGAATGGAATGCTTATAAGGGCAAGATGGAATGAATAGGATATCCTTACATTTTACAGTAGTTGACACATAAAATACAACCGTTTCCTATATCTGAACATAGTTCATGTGCCCAGCCACAAAGACTCTGGACACTGTACCCAGTCCTCTGTGGGCGGTTCCACATATGCTTCTCCACATAATACACACAACACATCGTCTTGTGTTGTCTGCTCTGGATGTTGTAATAATAATAATATAATATTTGGATGATTTGTATAGCGCCGTTTTTGTGAAAAATCACCTCAAGGGCGCTGTACAAATATATAATACATTTCTACAATGATCTATGTTATTACTAACTATATATGGAGATAATATACAGTACAATACTTACCTGGTAGGTCACTTGAGATTAACACTTAATTAACATTAACTAAATGTTTATTAGCGAAATTTAGATACAGGATTTAGGACGTAATTGGAAAATTGGATATAACTGGATTTTTTTTTTTTTTTGATTATTTTTTTTATAGATTTTCTAGATTCTTATTTTCCATGAAGTGGTGAATCATTTAAATTTACTGAATTTAAAGTAAATGTTCTTTATACAAATAGAACGGCGTCATATGCGCCTCTCAATTTTTACCTCATATGAGTGTTTTAAATATTACCTGGCTATTATAGACTTAGAGGCCTTGTGTTTTCTCGGTAGGGAAAAAATTTGTTTACCTAAAAACCCTACTAAAATTGAATGTTTTCCAGCATCAGCATCAACCAGCAGCTGACGTGTCTTACGTGTCTGTTTGTGTTGTGTTGGGATCGAGGGGGAAGTTCGGCTGCGTCCTATTGTGGGAATCCTTCCGCATTCGGAAGGAACAAATGCGGAAGGATTCCCATGTGAGGATTGATGGCCTCCGGGTTCTTGGGTCCACGGGGCGGGGTTGTGGTGCGGGGACCGTAAGGCGCATGGTCCCAGTCTTTTTGCGTAGCCCTATCTGGTGGGCGCTACCACGACCGGGGAGTCCTCGTGGTCAGCGGGGAGCAGCCTCGTCGGGGACACCGTATGTTGCGGTGTCCTGTGACTCCTCTTAAGTATGGAGCACTTCTCATGTACTTGTGGGCGGTTTGTTGGGGCCAGCGTGGATCTGCGTTGAGTTATTTGATGCGAGGGGATTGCCTTGAAAAAGGCAGTTGGGGGCCGGCGGGATTCCTCCGGCCGGCAAAAGTAGCGGGGCCTGGCTGTGAGAACACAAGCCAGACAAAAACGCTTTTGTGGCTGTATTTAAAACCACAAAAACGGTGCTGTTGATCGCCAGATTCAAGTGGCTCGCTAGGATATAACTGGACCTTCTCTCGGGAACGGTATATTTAATTTAAGGGTATGACAGCTTAAAAATGTATCATATGACGCCGTTCTATTTGTATAAAGAACATTAACTTTAAATTCAGTAAATTTAAATGATTCACCACTTCATGGAATATAAGAATCTAGAAAATAAAAAAAAAATATTTTTTTAGTTTAGACCTGAACTCTGTTGGACTTGTTATAGATCTTAGTTCCGGAGGGAGTATATTCCAAGCCTTTTGTCCAGATCCTCCGAAAGCGCGATCACCAAACTTAGTATTTGGCTTGCGCTTTGGTTCCATCAGTCTGCCTACAGCTGCTGATGTTGTTGATCTAAGAGTTGACTGCCTCAGACCAGTGTTTTCCGGCACGCATAGTTCAGAGATGTAGGGAGGGGCCATTTCATTGATGGACTTAAACACCATCCAGCAAGCAAAATTTGTTCTGAAATGTGCGAATATTTTGAAACCCCGGTTATGAGCCGTGCTGCTGCATTAAACACCGATTGAAGTTTGTTGATTTGATATTTTGGAAGGCTGGCATAAATGCCGTTGCAATAATCGAGACGTGAGACTACGTAAGAGTTGATAAGTAGTTTTGTTGCTTCTGTAGGAATATTTCTTCAGACAGACTTGAGTTACCTTAGGTGAAAAAAAACGGTTCTTACAGTCCTATTTATTTGACTTTTAACGGAAAAGTCTGAATCTAAATTGACACCGAGAAGTTTGACTGTTGTTTTTGGGATGATATCGCTGCCGGTAATAGAAATAGGTGAATCGTCTATGAAATGTTGACGTTTGTTTGTGGCCGCCCAAAGAAACTCAGTCTAAGATGGATTCAGCTTCAGCTTGTTTGAAGACATCCAACGAGTTATTACTTCTAGACATTCAGTTATACGGATCTTGAGACTATTGATTTCGTTTGGAGCGCAGTAAAAATAAACTTGCTGATCGTCAGCATAGCAGTGAGACAAGAGACCGAATGACTCGATTATTTTGGAGACATCATTTGAAAAAGGATTAAGAGAAATGACTCAAAACGGATCCCTGGGGTACCCCTGAAGAAAGTGTTGAGAAGTTAGATAATTTATTTCCAACCCTCACGGCTTGTAAGCGATTAGATAGATAGGAAAGTATTGTAGTATATTTTCATCTTTTTCTGTCATTTTCCCCTTTCCTTTACCCTTTCCTTTGCCCTTTCCTTTATTTTCTTTGCCAGTAATTAAGAACTAATTTTGGTTTCGCTTTCAGCTCCTTATTTTTTTCTTTGAATGGAGAACTAGTAAGGATTTCTGATTTTTGACAACTCAATTTTTGCTTATTTATTGTAGGAGTAACTTTTGGTGATGGAAGTATTTTAATTGGAGAAATTAAGTACGAGGTGGATGGTTTTTCCAAACTCTTATCAATAACACCTAAACTTGTTTGAAATATACTGTCTTCTGACATCGTATTCTGTGTATTATCAAAATTAAGTTGCACTTCTTCATCCTGTTTTTTTTTCATAACCATACACAGTAGATGTTTCAATGGTAATATTGTCTGCAATATTGACGTTGACGTGAGATTAGTTTTCAGTTGCTGAATCATTTGTGTCGGTATTTTTGTTTCCCTCATCAGTCACAGTGGAATTTTGTTCGCCTTCAATTACTGGAGCGTTTTCATAAACAGTGGCCGGTGGAAAGACTAAATCTGTAAACAAATGTCTATTATATGGGAAGATGCCAGCTTTTCTGAACCCACTAGTGGCATTTTGCGGTGACCGGATAAATCATCAAAATTATAATTCATCACATATTTAAAAAGTTATATAAAGTCATGGAAAGTGATAAAACAAAAACTTTTTTAACTGGGTTAAGTAGGTTAGGTAAGGTTAGATTAAAAAAAAAAATTTCAGTGTTTTTAATGACTTTATATCACTTTTTAAATGTATGTTGAATAATCACTGTGTTGAGTTATCATGGAACCGCATTTTGAACAGTAGCACTTTTTTCATAGGCAATGCATACTAGCCTAGCTATATCAAATTGATTTACTCTTCTTCCAGGATGATTCTTTTGAAAAGTGTCTAGGGCTTGCTCAAAAGTCACTTTGAATGAACGGTAAACCGATAAGTCCAACGGTTTCAGCTTGTGGCTTGTGTGGGGGGGAATACTGACCATGATTATATGTTTTTCTCGAGCTAAATTTAAAGCTTTTAGGTTTTGATGAGTAAAATGATTATCTAGAATCAATAAAACCGGTCTATCTACTGTTGGTCTTGTTTTCTCAATAAATATTTGTAGCCAGTTGTTAAAGGTGTCGTTAGTTATTCAGCCCGAATCAGAACACCAAGCTTGAGAGCCATTGGGAGCTCCATCCAAAAGACGTTCATTCATTCCCTTCCTGTGTCCAAATATAAAGCAAGGTGGAATCAAGCGACCAGTTGCACTGCAAGCACAAATCACTGTGGTATGTTTCCCTTATTCTGCTGTTGCTACATCGCCTACGTTTTTTTGCCTTTTATAGAAATTACTCGAGGAGGTTTAGAGGCACTAGTCTTGACACCACTCTCATCAATGTTATAGATGTCATCGGGTCGTAACATAAAGTTATTTTGAGAAATAACCATCCATAGTTTATCATATAACCGATCCATTTGCGTGCGATTAAAAGTAGAAAAACGAGCTAAAGCTGTGGGTTCCGGTGTCCTGTAAGTTAGTTGGTGATGCCTTTTCATAAATCCTTTAAGCCATGCTCTCCTAGCCTTCTCACATGTAAATGGATGCGGTATTTTGTTTTGTACCGCCACCTCATAATCTAATTGCTATAGACTATCTTTTGTTAAGCCGTAAAAAAGGGTGTCCCGTTCAATGGCAAGGTCACAAAATTTTCTCTGAAGTTCTTTCGAAATAATTTTCATAATAATTTCGACATTAAAATATGTAGTTAGGTTAGACCATCCCTACTTCAATGTGAACATGTACCCCTTCAATAAGTAACTTTGTAATTAATAAGCTATTAGTATCAGTTGCTAAGTCCATACTTTCTTAATTCCTATAATAATTTCTCAAATGTAAACATGTATATTTTCAAAAAGCAAATATAATCCCATCATAAATAATGATTTGACAATAAAATTAGGTCATTAATAATGCATATTACCTGTGAGGGTTTTTTCCCTAATAAATATTGAAATGAGCTACAAACCCAAGGTAATTAGCTTACTGGATTTACCAAATATTTAGAAATTCGACAATCTTAAACGACTTAGTAACAAATAAAATTGATTAAAACCCTATAAACTACCCCTCTCCCCCCTCCCCCATATGTTGTGTATATAAACCGTAGACTAAGAATTTTGTGTACCAGTCTGAAGATGGCTTTGACGAGCTGAAACCGGTTACGGTCAAAATAAAATTAAGTGGAATAAAGTTTTTTATTTGTTTTATTATAATATATGTTTGAAACCTACCCAGGTTTGTGGACGCGGTACCTTTTTTGCGGTGTAAGGTTTTGATCAGAATTCCATATTTCAATGAAGCTGCGCGTATTGTAGTAGTTACAGCTTCGTCCATCGCCGTCTGCATTGTTTCTTCAGTTCAAGATCCTCTGTTGCTCTTTCTTATATACTTGAACACCATCTATAAAGAGAATCATTCTCAATTAGTTGAAAAAAATCAAAACCGAAATCAAAATAATTGCACGCGGGCAACATGGAAACTATTCCATCTTGCCCTAAAATGCAATTTTCCATCTTGCCCATAAGCTAACTGCCTATAATAATATCAACGCCTACAAAATCCTTCAATTTTTTTCCTCTATAAACATCAATTCATACAATCTATCCCTAATATGATCCATATGTGGGGATTCGGATCAGTGGTGGGGCTACTCGAATCAAACCCGAAAAAATAGTTAAGTATGAAAAAAAAACAAAAAACACAAATAGGTTTTAGAACCCATAACTTATATGAAAGTATCATGACACTTATTACACTCTTATTGGCTTACACACCGCACAAATAAAAACTTTATTAAACACTTTCTTGTCGTAACATTTATCGTGGCACCATTCTTCGCAAGAAGAACATTGAATCCAATCTTCCTTTGGAGGATGTACAAAAGCTTCATTGCAATAATTGCAAAACCACTTTCTTAAAGCCCTAGCCGATGAAGAAGCTGTTATGGAAGATTTTTTAACTTTAAGTCCCGGGGTACCTTTTCCTTTGAACTGTAATTTTGGGCGGTTTTTGTCGAGAGATCTTTTGATTTCCTTTGCGTTCGAGGCTTTTATTTTTTCTTCAGTATCTTTACGCAATTTGGAAACGTTTACTGGAGATGTAATATGAAAAATTGGCACCTTTGCAACGCGGGAGTTCTTTTTAGTTGGCACATCCTTTTCAGAAGTAGGGAGAATATTTCTAATTTCAAAGTTAGTGGATGTAGGTGCCTGTTCTATTATATTCTTCATATTTTCTAATTTAGGTGCAGCTATTGGTGAAAGTTCAACAAATTTATATGTTGGAATCGCAAGACGGTTAAATGGAAAAATTCCAGTGGCTTCAAAGCCACTAACAGTATTTCCGACGGTGGCAGATAAATTCCATGCACTTTTGAATATTGTCCAACATATCACCTTGTTGATGCTTTCTTCAGGATTGCTATGTTGCCATGTTGTAGCGTTTTGGTGATAGTAGGATTTTAGAGGCTTAAAAACACTAACATCTAATGGCTGCAGAGCATGAGTAGTATGTGGAGGGAGAACTATTAGTTCTATATCAAAATTTACACATATATCAGCAATACTCAATGCCATGTGTGAACTGCGACCATCCAATATGACAATAATTTTTCCAGGCGTGCAAAATTTTCTGAAATGTTTGACCCATAAACCAAAGGTTTCAGAAGTGACCCAGCCTTTCTCTGTCATGCAAACTTCTGTACCTGGTGGCATTCCAATCATAAATTCATCCTTCTTACGTTTACCCTTATACAGGACAAATGGAGGTATGAATGATCCAACTGCATTCATACAAGCTAAAACAGTTACATTTTGACCTCGCTCGACACTTGTCATTGATGCCACTTCACGACTTCCCTTTTCAGCAATAATATGCGGAGGACGATTATTTAGGGGCATGCCGGTTTCGTCCATATTATAAATGCATTCTGGCCTTCCTTGTAACTGACAGTCTCTTATTACCTTTTCCAGTGAGTCATAAAAATTTTAAATTTTGTCTTGATCCATTCCGTTAATCCTTGCTCGAGAGAGTCCTTCTGGTTTTCTTATGGAGAGGTATGGATGACGCGTAAGAAAACGATGAAACCAATATTGACCTGCCATTCCAACTTCTCAATTAAATCTTCGTTGAGTTTGATTACCAAGACGATTACAGTAATCAAAAGCGTATTTCCTGACCATTTTCGGAGTAATGCCGAATCCACGTTGTAGCAGTTCTTTATTACCCGCTACATTTCAAGATTATCCGGAGTATGTAAACACTGAACTCCGGCAAGAGGAGAGAGGACGGCAACTCGAGCGGGCCCGGTCGGCAGTACCAATACGGCTCCTGCCGGGAGTAGACGCAATCTCAGGAAGACACAGCGAACGCTACAAACGACATTGGACGAACTTTTCGAGACATCGATCTTTTGGGTGAAGAATGACGCAACATATTATTATCGTTTTGCTGGTCATTGCTTTTCTCAACTAAATTTAACATCATGTGAAATGATGTTTGGCGCCCTCATCTTTTTATAACAGGTTAGAATACTTTGTCACACACGCTTTTATGTTACTTATTTTTTGATCACTTTTAGTCACGCCATTTATCATTGCTACCTATGTTTAAAAATGCCGATGCGCAAGATCTTCGATCTCACGCACACGCCCTGAAATTAATTCAATTATGAAAGTTTTAGAGATCTTTAGTGTTGCTCTGGTTTTGTACGCTGTAGAAATAAATATAAATGTTGTAATTCATATCTCTTTTTATTACTACAGTTACATCATCATGTTTCCTATTGAGGGATTAAATCCCGTCATCATAACGCCCTACGTGGTAAATCCCGTCATAACGTTTAGATAAATAAACCAACCTTTCCGCAAACTGTTTTTCAGATTCAATATCTATTGCAGGTCTTGCTCCTGGATTAGAGATGATCCCGGTTATTGAAGTCGTATGTATTTGTAATGTCGTGTATGGCAGTGTTTCGCAAACTTTTTATGTTCACGGTACACCTAACTAATCAAGAAATTTTAACGTTACACCAAAGAAAAAAAAACAAGGTAAATTTTGGATAGGATTGGCTAGGCTTATTACGAATAACGGCGAACTTTGAGGTTAAACTACGAAAGCTGCATGTCATCATAATTTAAAAAAACATCCCAGGTTTTGAATGGTTTGTTTGGCAAATCAGGGTTTGTCTAGCCGGGTTTGTGTAATTATGATTGATATTTATCACATAACAGTGACAAAATGACCGCGAACTGTCACTAAATCGGTTCGAGAAGTGAATTTTAATTTTACGCAATTGATAATTAAAATGCATCTTTTTCCGCCGCCACCAAGCCAAAAAGTTTCCTTTTGTAGTAATTACGGCATATCTCAAGTTTTTTTCTAAAAATTATTCGTAATAAGCGTGGCCACTCCGAACCAAAATTTTCCAAAAACAATATTTTATTAATATTTATTATTAAAATCAATATAACATGAAAAGATGTTTAATGCGAAATGCGAGCCTGTTTAACTGAACACAGACGATCAAAATTTGGAACAATCGTTGATAACGCTGCTCGCATCTCTTCGTCGATCGTCCTCAGGCGTTCTCTTTTTTTTGACTTTATCGTTGTGAGAGTTGAAAACCCCAATTCGCATAAATAGGTCGTGGCAAAAGGTAATAGAATTGCAATAGCTCGCTTTGACAGCAGTGGATACTCATTTTTTACGTGGAGACAAAAATGTGCTAACTCTGTTTCAGAAAATTTTAATTTTAGTGTCCGATCAGTTTTAAGCTCCATGAATTCTTCCTGCTCGTTTATTGGTAAATGTCCAAGGGAAATGCTTTCCGAAAATGGATTTCTTACCCAGTCCATAGGTTGCAGGTCACACTTACGAAAATATGAGTTCATTTTTTCTGCTAACAGCTCCAAGTGTTTCACTATCAAAGCCTGCACTTTTTTTTCTGAATCGGCAGCCATGACATTTGGAAACATTTCGTTACTACCATTGGTAGCGTGGCTGATCCATAGCACCAACTTAGCGCGAAAGCTTTCAATCTTGTCCGAAGACGTTAAAATGTTACAATTTCTTCCTTGCATTTTTTTATTCAGCTCATTTAATTGAGCGAATATGTCCGCCAGATATGCAAGTTTTGCTACCCATTCTTCTTTTTTAAATAGAGAAGCAAAGTTTGAACCCTGGGTTTCTAGAAATGTCTGGGTCTCATTATTCAGCTCGTAAATCCGAGAAAGCACTTTTCCGTGAGAAAGCCATCGTATTTCTGTATGAAACAGAAGTGACTGATGATCTGCTCCCATTTCCTGACACAATGCATTAAACAGACGAGAGTTCAGCGGTCGCGACTTGATGTAATTGACAATTTTGACGACTTCTTGTAAGACAGACAACAATTCATCAGGCAGAGACTTCGTCATCAGTGCCTCTCTGTGTAAAAAGCAATGTAAATTTTTAATATTAGGATTTTTTTCAGAAGCCCTGGTTATAAATCCCCTAATTTTTCCTGTCATAGCTGTTGCTCCGTCTGTGCAAATGCTTAAGCAGTTGCGCCATTCCAAATTATGTTCACTGAAGTACTGGTTTGTTACTCTGAATATTTCTTCTCCGGTGGTATAACCAGGTAGTGGCAGACAAAATAAAAACTCCTCTTTTATTTCATATCCATCCGTGTACCTCACATTTGTGATGAGATGCGCGTGACCACTGATATCAGTAGACTCGTCGACTTGTAGCGCGAAAACTCCACTTAGCCTTAATTTTTCAATTAACGTTGATTGAATGTCGGTGGATATTTCATTAATGCGACGTGAGATCGTATCTGCTGACGCAGGTATTTTTTCGATTTCCTTAGCGGCTTCTTGGCTAATCATAATTTTGACAATTTCTTTGCAGACAGGTAAAATTAAAGTTTCACCGAGAGAATGAGGTTTCTTCGATTTAACCAGCATATTAGCGATCACGTAGCTTGCTTTTTGCGCTTTACTTGATGTATTGAAAGACGAACTCATGAGAGTTACCTGTTTTTTAGACTGGTCTTTCATACGTTGAAAGAAGGCTTTATCTTTATGAGCCACCGATGGGTGTTTAGTTGTTAAATGTCGTGAAAGTTTACTGGGCACCATCGAATTATTAGCCAAAGTTTCTCCACAAACAAGACATTTTGGGATTGGGCACGATTCGTCACCGCAATATATAAAGCCATAACGCACATAGCTCTCATAGTATTTCCGATCAAAAAGCTTAGGTTTTTTTTTTGTTGACTCTGCTTCTTCTTGGGAATCATTAGTTTCACTTGAAAAACTTGCGGTACGTTTAACGAATTTATCCATTATATACACGTAATATGGGATATTTTTTTGCAATTAAAAAAAGTCAATTTAGTTCGCGACGACACAACCAAACACTAGCATTAACGAATGACTACTAAACAAGCGGGCGCAACGTCGCCGTCGTAATTCGTAATATTATGTTGTCACGCGCATGCACCCGGATAGCTCGTGCGCAATCACGTGATAATGTAGCAATAGCACCCCACTTATGTATTGTAGCACACGTGATAATGTAGCGTAGCGGCGTAGCACTCGGCCACTTTGCAGCGATCGAGTCCCACCCACGCCACCTCCAGCCGCCGCGCTGCACAGAAAAGTAAGACCGATTCACAGAGCACTTTGTGAGAAGTGACGCGGGACTCGCGGCACACTTACAAATGGCCACGGCACACCAGTGTGCCGCGGAGCACACTTTGCGGAACACTAAGGCTATTCGGATAACCTGATCCGAATAGCCCCGGTCTAGCCCATTTATAAATTAACCGTTTTTTTGTCATGCACAAATCTTGCCTGACGAGACATGTGCCCTGAAGTTGAGCCGCATCTGCTGGGTTTTTGTAAAACACCCACATCCCGCATCGGGATTTTAAATGTAACACGCGCCACGCGTATTTTCGTTAAAATGATATTGCCCTCGTCGCGAATTTACACTGCCTTATCTAATTAAAAAGTCTCCATATGACCGTTACGGACGTATCAAGCGAGGCCCCTTAGTCGCTTGATACTTCCGCGAGAGTGACGGCTACCGCCCCGCGCTGTATTGCCTGCGCTCTTTTATAGACAAAAGGATCGCACTCTATAAACAATAGTTCTTACCTCAAAAAAACGGAGTAGCGAATGGGTATGTTATGATATATACAAAAGTATATAAAAATAAGAAGCTGCATCATAACAATGGCCTTTCCAATTGGAAATTATTTATGTTTGTTGTATCTATAAATTAACCGTTTTTTTGTCATGCGCAAATCTTGTCTCACGAGACATGTACCCTGAAGTCGAGCCGCATCTGCTGGGTTTTTGTAAAACACCCACATCGGGATTTTAAATGTAACAAGCGCCACGCGTATTATCGTTAAAATGACATCGCCCTTGTCGCGAATTTACACTGCCTTATCTAATTAAAAAGTCTCCATATGACCGTTACGGACGTATCGAGCGAGGCCCCTTAGTCGCTTGATACTTCCGCGAGAGTGATGGCTACCGCCCCGTGCTGTATTGCCTGCGCTCTTTTATAGACAAAAAGATCATACTCTATAAACAATAGTTCTTACCACAAAACAACGGAGTAGCGAATGAGCATGTTGTGATTTATAAATAGAGTATACAAAAATAAGGTGCTGCATCATAACAATGTGCTTTCTAAGCGGAAACTATGTATGCTTGTCGTATTTATAAATTAACTGTTTTTTTGTCATGCGCAAATCTTGTCTGACGAGACATGTGCCCTGAAGTCGAGCCGCATCTGCTGGGTTTTCGTAAAACACCCACATCGGGATTTTAAATGTAACACGCGCCACGCGTATTTTCGTTAAAATGACATCGCCCTCGTCGCGAATTTACACTGCCTTATCTAATTAAAAAGTCTCCACATGACCATTACGAACGTATCAAGCGAGCCCCTTAGTCGCTTGATACTTCCGCGAGAGTGACGGCTACCGCCCCTCGCTGTATTGCCTGCGCTCTTTTATAGACAAAAGGATCGCATTCTATAAACAATAGTTCTTACCTCAAAACAACGTAGTAGCGAATGAGCATGTTATGATTTATAAATAGAGTATATAAAAATAAGGAGCTGCATCATAACAATGTGCTTTCCAATTGTAAATTATTTATGTTCGTTGTATCTATAAATTAACCGTTCTTTTGTCATGCGCTAATCTTGTCTGACGAGACATGTGCCCTGAAGTCGAGCCGCATCTGCTGGGTTTTTGTAAAACACCCACATCCCACATCGGGATTTTAAATGTAACACGCGCCACGCTTATTTTCGTTAAAATTACATCGCCCTTGTCGCGAATTTACACTGCCTTATCTAATTAAAAAGTCTCCACATGACCATTACGGACGTATCGAGCGAGGCTCCTTAGTCGCTTGATACTTCCGCGAGAGTGACGGCTACCGCCCCGCGCTGTATTGCCTGCGCTCTTTTATAGAAAAAAAGATCATACTCTATAAACAATAGTTCTTACCTCAAAACAACGGAGTAGCGAATGAGCATGTTATGATTTATAAAATGAGTATATAAAAATAAGGAGCTGCATCATAACAATGTGCTTTCTAAGCGGAAATTATTTATGTTTGTTGTATCTATAAATTAATCGTTTTTTTGTCATGCGCAAATCTTGTCTGACGAAACAAGAGACTCAGGATGTTGAGTCTGTCTGATGGGGGTGCCTGATTCCTTGAGCCACCAGCCCGCCAACTGCAGGTCAAGAATGATTACTCACTCTTAGGCAAATCTTGTCTGACGTGACTTGTGCTCTGAAGCAGTGGCGGCACGTGACTCTTTGGTATATTAGAATGCTCATGTTTCATAAAATGGCATTATTGATGTTGTTGTAGCTGAAAACGATTTTTTCGAAAATTGTCTTTTTTTATGAAGATTTTCAGGAAACTCGTGCGGCGCACGCTAAACTGAAAATTCCTGTAAATATGATAAAGTAAAAAATCGTTATTTCGATATAAATAAAAAAATTATTCAAAATTCATTAAAATAATTTCAATCAGATAATAATAATTAGAATATAATTTTCAGTTTCTTATCATAGTAATTTAAACTACCCATTATAATAATAAAAAAAAATTGAGACGATCATGTGTATAATGAATATCAATGACCAAAATAAAACTTATCGGAAAAGAACCATGCATGAGGTTTCATAAAACTCACAGACATATGAATATTAATAGACGAGAACCTAAAGGCGAGGGGTTAAACGAACTGTTGGGAAACGCAGAGGGGAAAGCTAAGTGTGATTCGTCAATAAATCAATCTGACAGTATATGGGCATCTCGCATTATATTATCACCATTTAGTTCTTAAAAGTAAAATCTGGTTTTGAATGAATAGACATTTTTACATGGGAGCGCAATTTGCTCGCCACGTTATGAACAAATTTGCTAAGTCCAAATTCAGCAAAGTAAATTTCTTCCATTTTCAGAGTCAAATATTTTGTTTCCTTATTTGGTTAAGAGACTTTTACAAATTTTCATAATTTACTTACCCCAGTAAACAGCGACGAGCACACTTAACAATCGCCACATTGAAACAATGATCTAGGGTTGTCACAACCGCTCTGTTCTTATTAATAATAAAATAATGTAATTATCTCTTTTAATTAAAATTAATTTACGCGAATTATTTCAAACATTATTTAATCACAATAAAACGTAGCAGTTACATTATTATTTGCTCCTTGTTTTTGTAGTAATAATGCCATTAAAGTGGAATAAATTTAAAAATGATTGGTTTATTATCCTTTATTATTACGACGGAGTTCCAGCAAGAAATAACAGATGAAAAAATAGACGTTCCAAATGATACTATTATGTATTTTATCAAAGCGCAAAAGGCGAAGGCACATCCCTGATTCTTGTGCAAACGGCTTTGTGTTTCGCGACCATCGCGTGATAGTATATGTTTCTAAAACTGATCCATATTATACGATGTGAATAAGCTTAAAATAATGCTTACCTATGGAATGTCATACGACAATTGGGTTAATTCTCTTTTTCACCTCTATTTTTACAAGTTTTCATAGCGCAAGCCACCATTTTGCCGTGTTATTTCGTAAAATGAACCGATGATGCCTCGACCATAGCTCGACGCTAGTTCGCACAAGAATGATGACGTCACATTTTCTAGATTCACGGGAGGCCATACGCGAGCCCATCCGGCTCCAATGGAACCGGTGTGGGGAGTGGGGAATAAAAATTAATTTAATTAATTCTCTTTTAATTATTATTATCCAACATTACTGGAAAACTTTTAAATGTAAAAAAAATATTTTACCAAATAATAATAATAATAAATCACTTAGGGCAGGTCTACTAATATTCATATGTATATGATAAAACATCAAAAAATAGATAATTATTAGCTTCTGAGGCTCTCGTGGTTTGAATAGCATGGAGGTTTACCCAAATTATCAAGTGGAGAAAAATTTAGTAAACTAAAAACACAGTAAAAACACCACCAAATTTGGTATAATAGAAGCATGCACAAAATATAAAACTACACGAAACAAAACTATGTGCTAGGAAAATTCAGCGAAAACATGACTGAAATGTAAGTTGATATTTAAGGAAAGGTTGTCTACAGGGAAAAGACATACCAGTATTCCAAAACAAAGTGCGCAGTCACTACCACGGACTAAAGTTCTGTAAAACAAAACAGCACAATCCCGTAAAATTCAAATTAAAATTTATAAGTGGACAGAAATTAGCACAACCACAGTGGCCTGCTGAAGTTGCACAAATTAATGCCCAAGGATGTACCTAGCTAATTTATATAGTTTTCAATGCAAGGGACTAAGTGTGAGTCAATCTCACGCGTTGAAAAGGAACAAAATACCCAAACTACGACTACAATAAAAACAAGGTAGACCGAACCCACACAAACAAACACATAAAATCAATGTTAAGACACAAATTTTATATTTATAAAGTCATATCTTCACAGTGATTGCATACAAAAATACTGTACTGGACGGGAGTCCGCACAAGACTGTAGATTTGGGCGCCGCGCCGGTTCCAAACCGTGTCTTCAACCGATGTGAATGCTCCTTTACAGTCGATGATTTTATTTTTTTTAGTTATTTATTAAGTTAAAAGAAATACATATTTCGCTTTGTTAACTTAAGATGTCAAAATAATATCAGTTATGGGCGTTTCTAGTGAGCGCGGCTATAGCCCAAAACATTTCGTTTACGCCCCGCGTTGGTCAAAATTTCGCACAGTGTGACATGGTTTGATTTCACACGGACAAGTTTTATAATTATAAATTTAATAAATCACAAATCCTTTTTTGGTTATTATTTTTTTTCTCGATAGAACAATCCCGATGAGTTAAAAAACTCACTGTAGGACGGGAGGAACTTACAATACATAGGTGGGAGTTAATAGGTACAATTTTACAGTGGTATTTTGATATCAAAATTATAAGTTTCACATACGAAACAGTCGAAAAGGTGTAAACAATTGAAGTGACCTTTTTTTGTGCCAAAAAGAAATCAACAATAACAACGATTTTGTATAACGCATTTTTGTTTTCCCATAACAATGAGGCGTGCACTTTATAAAAATGACAGGTATTCGGGGAAAAGAGTAAATCCTAGATTGAGTGTAAACGCACTGAAACGGCACCATGGCGAATTATACAGGTATATATTACGAAAATTTTCACAAACATTTTCTGGGTACATTCTTAATAATTATGCAATTTTTAGTAATTATGGATGGAGGATGGATCACCACTCAAACGGTTAACCGTTCTCAAATAATTGATTCACTTGATTGCGCCGTTTTTGTGAGAAATTACTTCAAGAGCATGATAATATAATGTTAGTATCACATAACAGATAGGTAAATGTAGATAGATTTCGCAGAACGAAAGTTGAAGTCAGTTCAACTTTGGGTGTCTATCATATAGAAAGCCGGTTTTCACCGATATTTTTCATAGATTCTATGGAAAAGATCAGCTGAAATCCCAGAATGCAAGGCCTTAACTAGGTACTTTAGAACCGTAGGAATGTGTTGCAAACGTTCTTGTGAAATATATATCGGAACTGCTCCCACAGAAGTATATCTCTTCTAGTGTACGGACAGGCTAGAGTAGCGTTTTTATCTACTTGTGTCACTAACACTTACAGTAATCAGATGAAAAATAATGACTTTTGTTAACGTAATTACTCGGTTATTATAAGTAATACAACAGTAAAATTTGCGTTCGCGCAAAAATCATTATTAGTATTATTTTTCAGTACTAAAATAAATAAAATATTATCTGTAGATTTCGAATGGGGCAAACAAACAGTTTGTATGAAAATTGCCGCTCACGTTTCACCTTAACAATCAACACGATTGTACAATTTAAAATATGAATAACTCTTTTTAATATTTGAATGACTTTAGGTACTTTATAGTTAATATTTGCCTGTATGGAGAAAAATTATCGGTGTAGAATTTTGTTTTATGGAAAAAAACTTTTTTATTTTTTGAAATTTTATGCCACCTACTTTGTGTAATATCTTATACTAGGGCAGACCCTGTGAATTCTTGAAAAATCTATGGCATGTCTGAATTCTTCACATTCATTCATTTTCTGTGCCCAAAAATTGGCATGACTGAAAGCCAAATAAATATAATTTAAATGTAAAAAGAAAAAAAGGACATTATTTATAATTATTTTATTTGAAATACTTTTTACATGAAAAAAAATTTCTACTATATAATCATTTTTAGGCGCCCCAATTACAAAAAACAATCACATTTAACAGCGGAATTTTTAATTGAAAAAAATATTTAACGTAATATTTAACTATTAAAATAAAAAAAAACTAAAGAATTTTAAAAAAATCTACAAAATAAACTGTTTTCATATTTTTTTACTATGTCCATATTTTTTGTGAAGCTTAACCACCGTGCTTTTTAAGTTCAAATTATTTCGAAAATATAATGTTTTGTTTTTTATTGGTGAAACATACAAAAAACCTTTACTCACTTGTGGAAGAGTTCAAATTATAAAAAACAGAAAATTTCACTAATAGCTTTAAAATTAATCGTTTGATTAAATAAAAAAATACGCAATAGAAATTACTGGACATACCGTCCGGGAGTCAGACGACCTTTCCGGCTTAAGCTGTGGCGGTTACTAAAGAATAACGCTGTAAGTGCTTGGGGACCTGCACACAAATACAGTTACGTGCGCCTCAGAGTGTTGGAGTAACGTACGGCGAGTTTTCTTTATCGGGACAGAAGTTTGATATTTCCGAGTGTTATATTTTAATTAATTCTTATGAATACATTAATAAAATCACTATTTTTTTCTAGAGAGATTCCTCGGGAAGTTACTAATTCATCGTTTACAAAAATTAAATCTGGTGCTTCGCGCTCATCTTATAGTTGAAAAACGTTTTATAAAATTGGCAAACCGTTTTACATAAGATATTTAATGGTAAGGTCCTATTTTTATTAATTTTATAAATAAATAACTTGCATCCCTGGGAATCCCTCTAGAAACATTTAAGATTTTGGTAATACGTACATCACAAATAATTAAAATGTGAGCGTCGGGGCAAATCCCCGTTATCAGGGTATTGTGTCACCTTAAGTGTACATTGATTAAAACAAAAATAATATATATATATATATATATTAATAATTATGGTTTACTACCTAAGTAACATATTTTTCTTAAGTAAGAGCATTTTGGTTTTGCTCATTGATCTTGAAGGCAAACAGTTTTTGCTTAAATATATTTATTCTTTTTACGGTTGTCAGGCTATCAGGAAGGAGATTATACATGTGTACACCCTCATGGCCTGTTTCTTTTACCACACTCTGTATTTGCTGAATTTGTGTATAATTTATTATGTTATCTTGTGTGGTGGTCATGTACTTGTGATTTTTTCATAAATGAAGTATTTGTGTGTATGAGGCCATTTTGGATTTTGTGAATTAATAGGCATATGTTGTATTCGTACAGTTTTCTAATTTTAAGTAAGATAGTTTCTTGGTATACTCTTTTGGTGGGGGTATCTGGTCTATAGTTAAAAAGTTTTTTTATAACTTTATTTTGTATTATTTGAATTTCGTTTAGATATGTGATGTTTGTGATTCCCCATATTTCTATGAGATAATTTAGATGGGATTGAATTAAATTAAAGTATAATCCCCTCTTTACTTGTATTGGTAGAAGATGGGCTATTCTACCAAATACACCAAATAGTGGGATAATTTTTTCTTTTACTTTTTGTATGTGGTGTTTAAAAGATAAGTGTTTATCGATATGAAGTCCCAGGTATTTTTCACTATCTGAAATTTGTAGGTTTTTTCCTTCTATTTGCAAAGGTTTATGAGACGGCGTTTTTCTTTTTTGTGAACTTAAGATCATGTAATTTGTTTTTTTAGTGTTAATAGTTAAAATATTTTTAATTAGCCAGTTATTTAATTTATTAAGATCCAGTTGGGCTTTTTCAAGTAAGTTTTCTAAGTTTTTACCAAAGTAAAATATAGCAGTATCATCTGCGTATAAAAAAATTTCCCCATTTAAGTTTAACTGACAGATATCGTTAATATATATTTGAAACAAGAGAGGCCCTAATATGGATCCTTGAGGAACACCTTAATTTATATTATTGTGTTGACTGTTTTTGTTATCTTAGCTGACATATTGCATTCTGTTATTTAAATACGATTTAATGAGTTGGAGAGCAGGGCCGGTTACACCTATTTTTTAAATTTTTTTTAGTAGTATCACATGACTCACGGTATCGAATGCTTTTTGGAGATCTACGAGGATTGCTATAGCGTAATTTCCACTGTCTATGCTGGTTCTTAGTTTGTTTATTAGATCATTAGTTGCCGAAAGAGTATTTGATTTTTTTCTGAAACCGTATTGTTTATTATATAGCAGTGATTTGTTTAGTAGAAATTTGTTTAATCTTTCATAAATTACATGTTCAAAAATTTTTGATAGAATTGGTAAAATTGAGATTGGCCGATAATTTGACGTATCCGTTTTTGATCCAGATTTGTATATTGGTATTACCTTCGCAATTTTAAAGCAATCTGGAAAAGTCCCCTCTGTAATGCATTGGTTAATTAGTTTTGAAATAGGGGGAGCCAATAGTTTGGACAGATTGAGTATTGTTTTACATTTTATTGTGTCATAGCCAGCACTTGCATTTAGTTTAAGTGATTTAATAATTCTGTTTATTTCAACCTCCGTGGTAGGTTGAAGATATAGTGATTGATTACTATTATGCTCTAACGTTATTTCGTTAGCTGTATTGTGTGCGGGCTTATTTTTTATATTATCAGCTAATGAGGACCCAATGTTGCAAAAGTAGTCGTTAAAATGTTTACATATATCATCTTTATTTGAGATTATTTAACTATTGATTATTATCTTGTTACAAGATTTGTTGAGAGTTTTTGACTTGTTTGTTAGAATGGTATTAATTAGTTTCCATGTTTTCTTTGAATCATTTTCGCAATTTTTAAAGAGGGTGGTGTAGTGTTTTTGTTTTAAATTTTTTTTTTTAGTAATATTATTACGTATATTTATGAATTCTGTTTTTAATGGTACGCTTCCCGGTTGTTTTTTTTTTAGTTTAAGGTGTAATTTATTTATTTTATTAATTAGTTTTAAAAGGTCTTTGGTTATCCAATCCGGGTGACATTTATTTTTTGTTTTTTTTTTGTGTACTATTGGAGTTTATTTTATTTTTGAGGTAGTTTACAAAGTTGTTAAAATTTGATATCGAATCCTCATTTACGTTGAAGTGAAAGGGATTCTGAAGGATATCCTTTTTTAGGTTAATAATAATAATAATACTTGGATGACTTGTATAGCGCCGTTTTTGTGCAAAAACACCTCAAGGGCGTTGTACAAACTTATAATACATTTCTACAGTGATCTATGTTATTACTTAACTATTTATGGAGAAAATATACAGTACAATACTTACCTGGTAGGTCACTTGAGATTAACACTTAATTAACATTATATAATTGTTTACTGGCGAAATTTAGATACAGGATTTAGGACTTAATTGAAAAATTGAATATAACTGGTTTTTCTCTTAGGATTGGTATATTTAATTTAATTTAAGGGTACGACAGCTTAAAAAGGTAAGTTTTTTAGCTTAGACCTGAATTCTGTTGGACTTGTTATGGATCTTAGTTCCGGAGGGAGTTTATTCCAAGCCTTCGGCCCAGATACTCCGAAAGCGCGATCACCAAACTTAGTATTTGGCTTGCGCATAGGTTCTATCAGTCTGCCTACAGCTGCTGATGTTGCCTAAGTGTTATCTAAGTTAATACGTTTATATTCATACGAAGACGTTTTGGATGAAGTGTTACTGTATGTGTGAAGGACATCCAGGAGTAGTATATTATGATCGGATATTGCATTATCGCAGTTTGTTAGTGAGTACGAAAGTGTGATGTCGGAAAGTACATGATCTATGATTGTGTTAGTATTATCTGTAATGCGTGTCGCGTGTTTGTTGTTTATTTTGTTCAGGATGCTATAATTATTTAATCTAATTGTGTCTGTGTACTTACGTGTTTGAGTATTTGTTGAGTCAAGTAGATTTATATTAAAATCTCCAAAAATAATACATCTTTTGTGTGCTTCAAGTTGGGGGCTAAGTTTATCCCATAAGTCTTGATAATTAGTACTAGGCTTTTTATACACTACACCTATGTTTAAATTAAGTTTGTTTATATGTATCCTCAGGAAGTTGTTGTCGGAGTTGTACACGTTGTTGATTACATTAAAGTCAATGGTATCTTTGATAAATATTGGCACTCCACCTCCAGCTCCTTGTGGGCGGCAGGATGCTTCATGCCGGTAACCTTCTAGATTTACGTACTTTACTTCCCCTTCTTTCAGCCATGTCTCACTCATCAGAATAATATTGAAACTGGAATTTGTGGATTTAAGTAGACATTCTATATCTTCAATTTTACCTTTTGAACTTCTTACATTAAGGTACATGAATGACAGAAAAGTTTGACCTTTTGAAGTACAGGGAGGTTTATATTGGTCCATTTTTTTAATTCTAATTTGTTTATTTTTGTTTTCTTCTCGTCCACCTGATTATGTTGTTTCCGTTCTCTGCTTCCGGATTCCAGTTTTTTGGAGTCTGCGTGTATTTGCTGTTTAATGTACTTTCAGGGCGATTTCTTATTTCATGGTATGCTATTTGGTCAGTGAAACTAGCATGTTTAAACATTAGAACTATTTTTTTAATTTCATAATTTAGCTTGGACACATTAAGGTATCTGTTTTCTTCGACTGGGTGTATAACGATGTTTGAAGATTTTGTATTATATAGTGGAGATTACTTAACAGATTTGTCGGCGATTTATCTTGTTTACCTGGGCACAGAATAACGGTATCCGTTTTCGTAAAGTTTTTGCTTTCATGAAGCACATTTGACATAAAATTATCAATCGTAGCATCCGGATAAATGTGACTACAACATTTTGCACGAATCGGTAGTTTTTTTTCAATTTTTCTTCTCAGACGTTTACCTTGTTCGTCACCAAATATCATAATGTTTATTTCTTTTTCTTCCTCCAAAGGCGGACCTCTCAATATTGTTTTCACTCCCTCGGGAACCGTACCTTGGTCTACATACGAGGGCGGTTGAGTATTGCTGGTTGATGTTGGTTTTACGTAATTTATGGAATTCTCCATTGATTTAATTTCATTAATATTTTTGTCTATGTTTGAAATCCTAGTTATGATTTCACGTTGAAAATTTTCTAGTAGTGAGTAGATGTTGAGAGACATCTCTTGGAAAGTTTGAAAGTTTTCGTTTAGTTGGTTTGTTATGGATTTCAATATATCATACTGTTGTTCAGTATCGTTCACAGATATCATCACATTCACAGATGACAGGGTTTCTGTTTTTAGTGAAGATTTTTTTTTAGCTTCCTTGCAAATAGTGCAGGTAAAAGCATTTTTATTTTGTTTGTTCAATTTACGAAAATTGCTCTCGGATATATGACAACATGTAAAGTGAAAGTTCTTATTGCACGTCTTACATAATAGATTTTCGTTATCGAATTTATTTATTTATTTGTTTGTTACAAAAATATTACAGCATAGATTTTGACTGTCCAACTAGGAAGGTCTCCCGTTCTAGGACAGTCAAATTGACAGTGAATATACTTAATGGTGAAATCACCGACACAATTTATTTTGAGAGATTACAAGAGTGAAAGCGAGGATACATGTAGCCTTTATATTACTATATTTTAATACATAATAAAATAAACAGTAAAATAAAATGAAAATAATAGAAATAAAATTAAAATAAAAGAACATAAAATTAAAATTAAAATTTAAATTTGTAATAAAAATTTAAATTTGTAAACAGAAGAAATAAATCAGGCGCTTGTATCACATAATTATCATACAATATTTTTTAACATCGAAATAAGACTCTAAGACTTAAGAAATAAATCAGGCGCTTGTAACACATATATATCTCAGTGTTGCAGGATTTGCATTCCATTATTAATATTATTTTTTGAGCAGGAGTAAATGAGTATTTGTGATTATTATAATCCCAGAAACTGTATTTTATAATGACCCACTTTTCGTAGAATTACCCGTTTCTTAAATCCAGTGTATTGGGTAGGATTTTTATTTAATTTTTTTTTTCTCGTTCACGATATATTGCACTTTAAAATGTTTATAATTATTTAATGTTTAGATTTATGTTTTTTAGTTATTTTCGTGGGACAAAAATAGTTTAATTCAATGTTAGATTTCGAACAAACAAACAATAACACGTTTGACGTTACGTATTTCACTTTCACACTTATTTCCACTTTAATGGGTGAAGATTCAAAAATTGTTAGAATAGTGCCAAGAGGCAATGTTGTTTAGTTACTTATTCACTGTGGTTTACTGGTTAAAGTTATTTTAATACAAGTTTTTTTTTTTAATTTTTGACGGAGCAAAACAAGTTCACCTAGCGGTTGACATTCAAATCTTTTATTGATGATGATGATGATAGTAGTACAAATTTATGAACAATCTGCCTCCCGCACCCGGTGCTCGGTGATTGTTGGGCACTGGGTGTGCTTTCGTCTCTGCTCGCTTCTGGTGTTGGCGGTTTTCCTGAGCAGGGCCGGCTGGTCTTGATGAGGTAACACCGGAAGGTTATGGAGCAGAAGACTCTGCGAGGTGAGGCGGTTGGTGGGCAGGAGTCACTTGTTGATAATAAAACGCTTTTTTTGGTGGTAAAGATGAACTGATTTAATATTTTTTATGTTGCTGCTTATATGCAATAAGCTTGACTCGCAGCCGACATTGTGCTGTTAGCCAAAAAGTGGTGGGGATTCTATCCGCGCCAGAAATGCGTTTATATGCCCCCGCAAAATGTCGCACATTCATTTTCCCAGTGGTATAGCCGAAGGCAGACGCTTGAATTTGGGAGTTTGCAAAGATTTTGCAAGCTCGCCTGAATAATAATTACATAGTTTAATTACATAGCAGTTATAAGAATGTGTACCTTGAAAACTAGATTTTTACGACAGAAAATTAGAAAAGTTTGTAAATAAAATTGTAAAAATGATCTTGAAGCGATCAAATTTGTAAAAATGCTTATGTTAGTATTTTTCTCAGGTCCCCCGTGACATAGCGCTCAGAAAAGGAAAAGATTCACTATGCTACGAGGTTCCGGGATTTTTGTATAGGCAAAAAGGTAAAAATAATTGTACAAAAATGGTTACACAAACATGTTAAAAAACAGCATTTTTAATATCTCCTCAGTGGTAGCACAAAGCAAATAGTGTTTATTTAACTACCGCCAAGGAGATGTACAAGTAAAATATAGGCATTTGCAACATTTAATAAATGAATATTTCTTAGTAAATCGTACATAGGAAAATTTGGACATCGTTCCCCTCGGCAGAGGTAGGTGCGCGATGCGGTACCGATGCCTTTCGGAGTCAAAGTTTTCAGGCCGCTTTGGCCGAAACGGGGACAAAATGAACAGTGACGGGGAGTGAGGATTTCGCCAGTGGCGTGGGGTAGGCACATTTTATAAATGTAAAACATATTTTGATTAAAATAAATAATGTGGCCAACAACGTCCGTTACAAATACCTATTAACATAAATAATCAAACATAAGGCGAATCATGTAAGCTTATAACAAAACCTATAATATAAATTTATGTGACAAGAGAAAATATCCTCAATATAGAAAATGGAAGTCCCCCCTCGATGAACTGACTAATCATCGGGATCTTCTAGTTTTATTATATCTTTGATGTGGAAAGTACCAACTGGATTACCAGCCATATCCGCTAATTGATATGCCACCGGCGAAATCTTCCCAATAATTTTGCTGCGAATAAATTTAGGTGCTAGCTTAGCTGAAAAGTATTTACTAGCATCAGTCAGAGCAAACGACCTTCTCCAGACAATGTTCCCGACATCGTATTGAACTTCCCTACGACGAAGATTATAATTTACCTTGTTGCGTTCATACGAACGTCTTAGGGACGTGCGAACTTGGGAAAATATGTCGTTTAGTTCCTGCAAATCTGATGCCCACGAATCCCGAACTGAAAATCTAATGTCTTCAGCGTTGAAGTCAGCACCCTTATACTCGTTACCTGAAATTACAATTTCCCTACCGAAATTTATGAAAAACGAAGTATAACCTGTAATTTCAGCAGTGTTAATTGCCAATTCAATTTTCGGAAGATGGTTACCCCAGGATCTGTGATCAGAACCTTAGAATGAGCCCAGGGTTGATACCAGCACCTTGTTTATGCGTTCAACAGGATTGTTCTGCGGATGATATCTGCAATTATAGAACAGGTGACGGATATGAAATTTATCGGCTAACGCTTTCATGTCACGCGATATGTACTGTGGACCGTTGTCCAAAATAATCGTATCAGGTACACCGATTTTATAAAATATTTCAGTTTCCAGAGTTTCAGCAATGACCTTACCAGTAGCTCTTCTATGTAGAAAAAGTCTTGTATACTCAGAGAAGAAATCTGAAACTACTAATAAGTAAGTATAACCTTTCTTGTGAGAACTGGGGTAAGGACCTAAAAGGTCCGTCGCTATCATTTGCCACGGGCGTTGTACAAGTTTAGGATCTCCCATGAGAAAAGGAGGTAACAAGTTTGAGCTCTTGTATCCCAAACAAGTGTGACACTTACTTACAAAGGACTTGACATCCGCTGCCAATTTGGGCCAATAGTGTTTTTGTCTAATTCTATTCACGATTTTCATTATGCCAAAATGTGCACATGAAGGCGGAACGTGATGTTGAATTATGACGTTTTTCCTACACTCTTTAGGGAGAACTTCTTTCCAGTCATAAGACCTGTGTAGTGCCTCCATTCTCGGAATGTGTTTGAAAATAACCCCATTGCGAACTTTCCACGCTGGAAATTTCCCCGGATTAGCCAAAATTTTCTCTCTCAAACTTAAATACCAATGGTCGGAAGTGGAAAAGGACTGATCAATCAAGTCAACATGTAAAGGGTCACGAGACATTGCGCCCGGAACAATGTTGTCTTTTCCACTCGTATGTATAATTTCAATGTTAAACTGCTGTAGTCTAACAGCCCACCGCGCTAATCTACCCGACGGAGACTTTAAGTTCGTAAGCTATTTCAAACTATAGTGATCTGTGATAACCTTAATCGGAATGGGCGATCCCTCAATGTATCCTCTAAACTTTTCGAGTGGAAATATCATCGCATTTAATTCCTTCTCGGTTGTAGAGTGATTTTTCTCCTGTGCAGATAGTGTTCTGGAAATAAAGGATATGGGGTGTTCTATGCCATTAATGTCAGATTGAGAAAGAACCGCACCTAGCCCAGTGTTGGATGCGTCGCAACTAATTGTGAATGGTTTGCTTAAGTCGGGACAAGCAAGAAAAGGAGCATTGACCAGAATATTCTTTAACTTGGTAAAAGCAGGATGAGCTTGTTCATTCCACACAAACTTTTTACCAGAAAACACCTTTTTGGTCAGATTATGCAAAGGTGCCGCAATAAACGAAAAATTTAAGACGAATCTTTTGTACCAAGAGAGTATTCCGATGAATCTTCGCAAGCTCTTTTGCGACGTTGGTATGGGGAAGTCAACTATTGCTTTTACTTTTTCTGGATCAGTTCTCAAACCATCCTCATCAATAACGAATCCTAGGTATTTAAGGGAATCACGAAAAAAGACTGACTTATTCACGTTAATTGTCAATGACGTGCTTTTCAAGCGACGTTCTACCCAAGCGATTTCCTGAAAAGGATTCAAATTCATGAATAACGTTATTTTAGATCAATTGTTGCAAAGAATTTAAATTCTCATAGCTATCCAGGCCTACCACCTCGGCTACGAAATTCTTGTCTGACCCGTTAGTCATTAATTTTGTGACCTTCGGACAAATATTAAAGACTTTCCAAAAGTCGCAACCAAGGATGATGTTTGATTTGATCTCTGGCATAACTACAAAATTGAATAATTTCTCAACGTTACCGAGAACTACTGGAACCGCAATTTCATGAACGCACATCACTGTATGACCCGATGCAGAAGTGAGAGAGAACTTCTTCCCAAGATTAGAAAGTTTCAAACCTAAATTTAAAAATTGACGATGAAAATTGTTACCAATAATAGAGACATGTGACCCAGTGTCAAGAAGGCCAGAGAATTCAGATCCCAGAACCCGGAAAATGATGTGTGGACGGCCATCCCTGTCGGCCGCACGCACCACCTTCGAAGTCCAAAGGTTCTCGAAAAAGACTCTGGTTTCAGCCAGCTCCGCAACCCGGTGCCTAGAGGTGATATCAGCGAACGATGTCGACTTGTCGCTCGCAGACAGGACCCCCGGGGCATCTAGTTTTTTGAACGCCGACAGTTGCATGAAGGCGCCTTAACACCAAGACGACCGGAGCGAAAGTATCTCACCTCCCTAGAATTCACACTAGACGGGCTACGATTATTGAAATCCAAAGATTGCCGAACTCTCCTATTATTGGGATTATTCAAATTATTTTGGTTAGCAAAACGATCTGGTCTTCAATTATGATTACAAGAATTATTCCTTTTATTTCCTCTGGATGAAGCATTATTAAAAGTAGAACGACTTGCGTTATTATTATTACAGTTTGCATCTGCAGAGGAAAATCTGAAATCTGAACGACTGTCAGCCAACTAAATCATTTTCCCCAACTTCTTAAGAGAATTCAAATCGGTGATCACAGAAAGCGATAGTTTCTGAATGTACCTAGGAAGCATGTTACACTGTAAAATTTCTAGAATTTCATCGTCAGGCAACTTAGAGGTCAAGCGAATATTCAACAGTAATACTCGAGTAATGAAGCACCCAAGGTTTTCCTTTTGTTGCTGAAACGTAGCTCTGATCTGCGTAGAAGACGCCTTTCATGGTCCAACAATTCAAATTCTTCTTTTAAAGCGACAATAATGTCCGCCCAGGAAGAGAACGACTCGCGATTAACTCTGAACCAATCCAAGGCACTTCCTGAAAAGAGTTCCACAGCAGAAGAGAAAAGAGAAATAGTACTTACATTGCGAGAGATAGCTAACTCGTAGACTCTTTCTATAAAGTGACGGACATCGCCGGAACCGTCAAAAGTTAAATTCCATTGGTGTACCGGAACCGAGACTGACGAAACTGTGGAATTCTGAACAGAGGAGTCCTCGTTTGATTTCGGCATGATGACTTTCAGTTTCGTTTGGCTTCTAGTCACAATTGGAGAATCCGTCATACCTACACAACTATGCGGGTAGAAAAATTGTTAGTTCACGCTAAAAACGTACAACAAAATTGTTACACAAATTGCTATGTTTAAATAAAATATGTGCGACAGCGCAGTGCGTTGGGCGCCATTGTAACAAAGAGTTTTACCAATATTATTAATAACCTAAAAGGGAACTCAATGTTATATGAGGGTAGAATATTGTGTGCACCAGTTAAATAAAACTCTAATGTCTTATTTATCATTTATTATATAAACTGTAACCATACATATTGCTCTAGAAAAATAATATTTAGCATGAGACTCAATATAATAGCATTATTACTCAAGGCGTTTCGAGTTAGAAATTAACCTCGATAGATGACATAAAATGCAAGTCCTGACAGTTGAATTTAAGAACAGAAATAAAGATGCTGTAAAGAATTTACAGGGCGCCAGCTCAGAATCATATTATTCTGAACAAATTTATATTTATTATGAAAGAAATCCCTAAAGATACTAATGAATAAATGTCAATCTCAATTTGGAAGGCATCTTACATAAAATCCTAAGTCCGCCAAGGCCAGGAAGCTTCACCAACCGTCACATGTCCCCGAGAATCTCGCAACAAGAGGGACATAGTGATAGGATGAGCTGGGGGGAGGGTCTTTATCCGCTGTCACTTGTCGCAAAATTGCTTCCACACTGAAAGTTATATTGGTTGTTTGTTTTCCGGAATCCAGGAAAAATTGGGGAAAATTGAAAAACGTTTATTTGTAAAGCAAAGCGTCTTTCCAAATTTGACTTCTTGCTATGTGTCATTTTTTCCTTACAAATAAGACATGCAGGATTTATGTGTTGAATAAACGCGAAAGTCTCGGTCCACTCAATTCTAAATTCACGTTTTTCTTTGATTCTTTTTGCTGGCCATCTCAAATAGGGCACCCATAAAAATATACCGATACATAATTTTTTCAACAGGCACGAATAAAAAAATATTGTGATATTAAATTGATAACAAAAATATATGTTGGATGCTGGACGGAATAATACAATAACTTTATTCTTCAAGAAGGTAACTTTGTAACACGTACGCTACTTGCAGACACGATAAGCGCCGAAAACTGTAGACAAGACTGTTCGCAATGCGGTTGGCACAGCGACCGCTGGCCAACGCTAACCAGACTTCTTGAAACGCGTGAGTCTCTCCTGCGCCGCATAGCCAGCAGTCGTCACCCGACAAATACCATCGGCGACCGACACCATCGGCGCATCTTGTGCGCCTGCCGTGGACATTTGTGCTGGAGCCGCACATAAGGGGCCAAAGAGCCGCAATTTGCCGACCGAAGTTACCGATGTCTGTACTTTCCTTACACTACCCGGGCTGGTGTGTATCGTGCAGTTTCCTTTCTACCGATAGCCCAGTCAATCTAGACAAAAAAATCGACCTTAACTGGAACAAATTAGGGGAAAGCTGAATTTCTGCATGTGAATAGTACCTATTGCAGGGAGTTTTTTCACAAAAGTCCCTACTCCCACCGCTTGCTTCCCCCCCGTGCTCCTCCAAACATTTAAATTGAAGGTTTTACTAAAGCCAGTATATAATCAGGCTTCTCTGGTTTATTATAATTATGTATAATGCGGGAGAAAATGCGTGCAAAAAGTTATTGGTGCATAGTCACAAAACAAGATTTACTGAAAAAAAAGGCCTAAAAATTCCACTAATATCAAATAAGTATGGTAGCAGAACACTTGACTATTTGATACCTGTGATTTATAACAAATTTAACGAAAACTTTAACTTAAAAAATAATGACGAACCTTGTCCTAAACTAGGGAATGCAATCCCGGTATACCGGGATCCCGAAATACCGAGATCCCGCAGACATTTTGCGGGACTAATCTCGGTCGAAAATTTTGCGGGATCCCGCTGGACTGGCGGGATTACAGAGAAGCGTAGCTTCTTCGAGGAAACGGATTTCAGAGCGGCGAACTAACTTGACAGCGTTTTTATTATACTTACATGATCTATATAAGTACGAAAAAGACAGAAGTCAATTTATCAATGTTGATGACACATTTAGTCTACCTTCAAAAAGTGTAATACGCAAGGCAATCAAAACTATAGTCGAAAGGCTAGAGTACACGGACACGGGTAACAACGCAGTAGCCACTGCTCCTGCTGACGCTGATGATCCTTATGATGACGATGACGAAACTTCTCTCGCTAATCTGGAGACAAACGCAGCAGCAGCAGAAGCACCAATGTCACTTCAAGACGAACTCGAACTTACTTTGATTAGTATGAAGAGTTCGAGATCAACAGCCCGTCAACAACCTAGATCTGGCAATATGAGCAACCTTGAGGTTTTGATAAAGAAGGAAATGAATTACTTTGAGTCCGGTGGATTAAAAGGCACATACCTTCAATTCACTTACAATGCGCTAATGACTATTGTGCCAACCAGTGTGGAAGCTGAACGAGCTTTTTCAGCCGCTGGCTACCTTGTGTCCAATATCAAAAGCCGTTTATCAGATGACACAATTAATACTTTAACTTTTTTACGAAGCTATTTCCAAAATAATGTTTAATTAAACTTATGATCCTCATTGTACAAGAATATTGTTTATCGTGTGAACGTTATTATTTAAATTTAAGTTTCAGTTCAGTTTCAGTTTCAGTGCCGGCAATCCGGGTGTTTATTTTATTTTCATTTGTGTACATAGATTTCTTTTACCCACCTCACTAGACAAAGTCTGTTCCGAGGCGGGTATGTTATGTAAATTTATGTCTTATCTTATTCTTTGTCAATTTATGACTTAAACTTT
Organism: Hesperophylax magnus; assembly: GCA_026573805.1. Lineage (NCBI taxonomy): Eukaryota > Metazoa > Arthropoda > Insecta > Trichoptera > Limnephilidae > Hesperophylax > Hesperophylax magnus. The sequence goes on along the minus strand of JAIUSX010000054.1, from coordinate 3,771,418 downwards.
ACCTATGTCTAACTAAAGGTATACCTATTAATAAATCATTTAAAATGTCCCAAAGAACTTGTTTTATTATAGGTATAAATTTAAAAGTCTAAAAATAAGGTTGGTAGATCGAGGTATTAGGTCTTTATTATACGATTGATTAGATATCTAAGTCCACTCTACTGGATCCCGCAAATACCAGGATTCAGCGGGACTAAGATTGTTCAGTCCCGCAAATACCTGGATTGACATTTTCTTGCGGGATTGCATTCCCTACCCTAAACTGACAAAAAAAGTGGTTAATAAATGAGCAAAACGTTTATCTATCCTAAACATTATATTTGGTATTAATATTTAAACTTAAGCTAATGTGTATTATGTTATAACATTAAATAGGCCGGCATAGTCCAGTGGTAACGCATTGGACTGCCATTCCGAAGGTCGCGGGTTCGAACCCGGCGTGCGCAAATAAATTTTATTTGATTGATTTGTGTTATTTCACAATTAATTAATTAAAAATAATATATAGTATATTTGCGGCACGTTCCAGAGTGGAAGATACTACCAGTATCGCCCTGGTGTAAGACCACCATTCAGAATTGAAACGTTGCTCCAAATGGCTTTAGCCGTGTTTAGTGACTAGATCTGAATAGCCAGGTACTTCCCCACCTTCCTCTTTCCCTTCCCCACTTACTTTCAGCCTCACAACATCCCCCAATTGGGGATGCCATAGTCTCACTGGCTCCAGACGGGAGCAGTTGGGACTCTTGTGAGGTATTCACTATAAAAATAAAAATAAATGGTAGAACCTACAGACAAGCTGATTGTCACAGCTTTGTGGGACTACCCATATCTTTCATTGTATTAAATGTAATTATATTCAATTTAATAAATAAAAAAAATAAAAAATAATAATAATAATAATGAAATATCTCCTAAACTAACATATATACCAGAAAATTACTCCAAGAAACGAATTTCTCATAAAATTACCCAAAAAAATCTATTTGCTATCGGTTTTCAATGACATCGGAAACTTATCGTATTTAAGATCAATTGCTTGAGAAAATCAAGTTCATCTGATGTACCTTCTTTGGGGGCGAATGTAGTATTGTTATTGAAGTTTGACACTCGGCCAATGACGATGCAGGGGGTAGGAATGGCGGCGTTACTTCCAGTCACAGGGTGTCAAACGTGAACTTTCAAAATGTGTAAAAAATTATAAGATGCAAAGGTCGACGCTTACCTCGTCGTTTCGCATACTATAGGGTTGTCATGTTGATGAAAATAAAGAAGATTGTATTTCACAGAATCTATCGTTTATTACACTTATTCGCAATATTACAAACACGACGTTTATATCAGAAGAAATGTAGGCGAGCCACGTACGCGGGCCACTACACCGAACCAGTCCCCAACAGTGAATGGAGATCGGCGATTGCTCCGCTCAGCAGGTAAGTAGCACGCTGGGGATACCATAAGGAAAAATAATATTATGGCTACTAAATGCGCGCGTAGTGGCTGCTTACAAAATCAATTATTCTACGTCAAAAAAGTCAGTGGGTAACACTGTCACACGGAGAAAACTTACTGCTATAAAGTATTGCTAATTTATTAAGAATCTCTTCAAATTATTCGTAATCTGGTAAAAAATATCTAAAAACGGGAGTGTAGGCCCTTAACGAATGAATTGGTCCTGTTAAAATTTTAGTAAAATTTATTTACTATCGCGATGACGGAAAAAAATCTTCTCATTTATCATTATGTTTTCGCATTTCGTCATTAATATTATCAAGGCAAATGCAGGTCGTTGAACACGTGTTCCGATATATTAGGAATGTACCAAAAGTTTAACAGGAAATGGCCTGTAATCCCTTTTTAACCGGATTTTAATACTCATTTTTCTCAGTGCACGAAAGGATGGCACTTGGTACTCTTCGGTTATCAAGCACTGAGACCCAATCGTTTAAAAATGAGCGATTTATAATGATTCAATGACGCAGGTATAAATTGGACTGGCAGAATGTGCATTGATAATATGAATGTGCATATAAATTTAAAAGAGCTCACAAAATAATGGGCTAAAATTCCTTACATCAGATGGGCAGATGTGTTATTGATCTATATAATAGATAACACATCTCCCCTGATGATGGACACTGCAATGCTGTCCGAAACGTTGGCTAAAGAAAGAGTTAGCGCAACACGGCATAACACCCCAAAAACAAATAGCAAAAATACTTTTGGCCGTGAAAATCATAAATCATATTTGATTATTAGGCATCTCAAACAACCATAAAAACCTCATATGGTATATAAATCAAACAGTTATATAAAAAAAATTGCGTACACTTACCCCGTGTGCGGGGTAAGTATACGCATATCGTAGGGTAAGTGTGCGCACCTCGAAGAATTACCCCCCATTGCAATTGTCACACTTAAATTGCCCCTTATCGTAGTCTGTGCAGTTCTCATGCCACCATTCTTTACACACAATACATTCTATCCAATCTTCTGTTGGTGGATCTCGATATTTCTCCTTGCATTGTGGGCAAAAACAGTCATTAGAAGCCTGTTTTTGTGCTCTCTTTAAACAGTTATGCACGCTAGAATCTCCCGCCTTACGCTTTGTGGTGATTCTTTGTTGTGCGACTTTCTTGAAAAGAGGTGGTCGTCCGATTTCCATGGTTTTAATTATTGGTTTTCGGACCATTTTTGCATCTGCATCTCTCCGCTTCTGCTGAAGATTCTTTTTATAGGGACTTGAGGTAATTATTTTAGACTTGCAAGCATTTTTTCGTCGTTTTTGTGTATGTGTTGCTTTTGGCAGAGGACTTACAACAAATATTGGCACGTGAAGGACTGATGTTGCATCTTGTGGTGGGGAGCTGGCCTGAACTTCAATTACATCTTCAATCGGAGTAGTAAGAAGCTGACGAATAATATTTTTATTAGGTTTGATAGACGTTTGTGGGCTGCTCAGAGCCGCACGTATTTCGGCATAGCAAGAGATCTGATTGTTCAGAATATCTGTGCTAATTATTGATCCTATGTCACTTTGCTCTTGATTAGCTAACGGAGAGATAATGGATACATCAGGTTGGGGCTCGAACATATCAGTAACAGAAGCAGCTGCATAATCAGCTTCGGTGAAGAGTTTACTGTCTAAAGGATGTATTCCGCTTACTTTAAAACCTGATACCGCATTCCCCACAGTTGCAACTTTCTTGAAGGAAAATGGAGTTCTACAAATTAAACTTAATAACAATCAATAAATTCTTGAAGGCTTTATCGAAAATCGAGACAACTTGGTATTGGTTGATTGCTCTCCCAGGATGCTGACCCATCCATCTTTCGCATTCCACTGCGTATTGATCTTTAAGAGGACTGAAACTGGACCGCCTCATAACAGCATTTTATGGCTGCTATGAGGCGGTAATGTCAGGACTACTATTCCGTGGTCCCTACAAAATGTGGTCGCTTCAAGACTGATATGAGATAATTGGTTATCAATAATCAAAAAGACAGGGTTGTTGGGACTTGTTCCCACATTGTCTTTAAAATGCTGTAACCAGTTTAGGTACAGCCGGTCCATTGTCCATTAGTTCTCCCTTCAGTCGTTTAAGTGGGAAAATGAATGTAGGTGGTACATAATGTCCTGTTGCATTGACACAACAAACCGCTGTTATGGTCTGCCCACGTTCTCCGGAGACTATCTTGTTGACATTTTTTTCCCTTTCAATGAAATAACCCGGCGAGTCTTCTTGGGTACAGTACTAATTCCGATTTCATCCATATTGTACATTCTTCCAGCAAGGAACTTATGTTTTTCCATGCACTCATGCAAGTTTGCGTAAAACCGCCGAACTTGAACAACGTTAAACCAAATAGCTCTCCCAATACTTGTGGGAGTAGTCTGTCTTAAAGCTAAAACAGGGTTGCGTTTTAGAAATCCATACACCCAATCCTTGCCAGCTATTTTTGTAATGTTGTCAAATCTGTTCTCGATCTTGTTGATTTCAGCATACTCGTAAACAATTTTTTTCATTGTCTGCAAAATCAGGCCGTAGGACATTTTGTCAGTTTTTTTACAATAATCAACGATTTCGGCCTGAAAATAAATGAATAATTATTAGATCAATAGTTTTTCAAAAAAATGACACCTGCGCCATAAATTGAGTATCTATTTATATAAAAATCTACCTCTTTATGTGGTGTAAATGTCGGACGATATCTCCCCACTGAAGTTGCTATTAATTTTAGTTTTAGGCGTTTACGCAGAGTGGCTTCACTGATCCCAACAATATCTGCAGCAGCCCGCTGAGTCTTCCCCTCTTTCATAAGCCTTTTTGCAGTTTCAATCTGCTCTTGAGTGCAAACTGACCTCTCCGGGTGCTTTCTCACGTACACACGCGGCATATTTCACTGTAAAAAAATAACGAGAGTTGAAATATTATGCTATAAAATCAATTTTATCTATCGGGGTAAGTGTTCACACTCGTCCAACGGCGAACGCTTACCCCAGCACACTTACCCCATCACACCAAAATTCAATAAATTTTAAAAATTAGATGAGTGGTTATCTTTATTAGAATTATCACTTTGCACCCGTCTAACTAACAATATTTTACCAAAAATTATCATAGACCACGTCGCTCTGACATAGCTGGTTACACAATAGCACACATCGGTAACGGAGATGAAAAATTTAAGAAAAGCACGAAAAAAAGTAATTTACCTACCAGTGTTTATTGACAAATCAGCATCCACTGTACACATGTCCTGCTTAACAGGCACAATCTTGTCGGAAACATCACTGCGAACACTTACACTCCGCGTACGGTTACCCCACGTGACTTTACGGTTGTGCCCGAGAAAACTTCTATTCCCACATTCTTTCACAAATGTAAAACTTGTCACGAAAATCACCCATAAGTTTTACGTAATCAAATTTGAATGTGATATGTCACTCAACTTCAAATGATATAAACTTCACTATTAATTATTTCAATATCCGTAAAATTAGATCAGATCACCGAAAAACTTAATAAGCGTATTATCTCGCCAGCGGGCAGGTTTGTACTGACAAGTTTTTGCTGACTTGCGTTGATTTGGGGGCTTAAAACGGGCGGAGTGCGTGGCGGGAATATTTAAAGAAATAAAGCTTTTATAGAGAAATACGGTTTTACCCCGGTATACGGTTTTGTACAGGTCTCCCCTACGTTCCTAAGTTAACCTCTAAGCATTTCGTCTTGACTGAAAGCCTTTATAATGGCTTTCCCGCTAGTCAGATCTTGTTTTGCATTTTGAAACTAATTGGACTGGATATTTTTGACAAAACAATGCAGCTTAAATTTTGCAGTGCTGTCTAGTGCTTCATCTAAAGGCTTGCTAACAACATCTAAAGCTTGGTCTGTTTTGGCCTGCTGAAAATCCAGGCCTTCCAATTAACACTGGGATTTGAATCTAGGGTAATATCCCAAATGTTTGATTCTTTGCATGCATCGCAACTGTTACATGCAAACTTCATTATCTACACTAAACGATACCTGGTTCAGCAGTCTCTGTGTGATTTAGGAAAGTCTGTCACATATTCCGAAATGGCCAGGAGAAGATTAATGTAGTTTTAGTGTGTTGTAGGTACACAAACATTATAAGGAGTATCGTTGATAGGCAGAACGTGAGCATTTCTCTCTCTCTCTATGAAAAAGAGTCTTACCAACAGATGTTTTGGGGTAATTTGTTTTTTAAAAAAACGAAGGCTTCGCGAATTTGGATAGTCATTGTTCTCTTCTGGGGATTCTCAACTATTTGACCGTATTTGACTTGATCGACTTAACATATTTCATCCAAGGCATTTGTCTGCTATCGTAAATCTGTTTTTTACTTCATTTGTCAGTTTCTTCTGCATTTCTTTAGCGGAGTCATTTTTTGTCAGATACCTCAACTTGAAATTCAGTAGCTATTCTTTTTATAACTTACAGTGCTTTAGTGGGACTAGCAGGCAGATTACGCTTCACTTTTGCCACTGCCTTTCCTAACGTGCGAGTTTGATGAACTATCTCCATTTTCCTATTCATTACTTCGCTTCCTTTCGAATCATGAGCCCTTTCTCGACGCAGATGATCTGCATGATTTCTCCTATATTTCTGATAAGCAGTATTTTTCCGCTGTTGTTAATCATAATAATAATAATAATAATATTTGCATGATTTGTATAGCGCCGTGTTTGTAAAAAAAAATACCTCTAAGGCGCTGCTCAAACATATAATATATTTCTAAAATGATCTGTATTATTCCGGATTACAGACTAGTCAAACTATTATCACCTTATGGCTAACAGATTGCATCCACCGGTTCGTCGATTACTATTGCAAAACTATATGTACCTACAATGCATTTGATCAATGAACGTGATGCAGCGGTAGAATGTACACTGCGTTAGGTACCTACAACTAGTGACTTACATACAACTAACATGAATTAGTTGGTTAACAGATACGGTTCCATGATAACTCAACACAGTAACAATTCAACACACTTTTAAAAAGTGATATAAAGTCATTAGAAACGATGAAAAAAAAAAATTTAAACCTAAACTAACCTAACCTACTTAACCTAGTTAATAAAGTTTTTGTTTCATCACTTTCCATGACTTTATATAACTTTTTAAAGATGTGATGAATTATCATTGTGATGATTTATCCTGTCACCACTTATGTAGACATCATTCAACGTCATTTTGCCAGGGAACAGCTCCGGCACCATTCCTAAAAAGAAATCTCTGAAAAGATCCCTGAAGTGTAAAACTTGCTGCCCTTGCTGGAGGTCTGTTTTCTGCCTGAAGTTCAACAATTGACCCTAAGTTTGGTACTCTGCTCCATCAGTTTCCTTGCATGCTGCTATTTTCTCTTCAATTAGAAAATTGTGAAAATGGCCCAGGACAGGTTTAACTTCGTGTCATGTCACCTGTCATGTGGAATATTCAATGCATCATTTGTTATAGCACGTTTCAGTGAGCATTGACGGTATACCCCACCATTACTGTATAATTAAAACAATACTGTATTGGCCTTTATAATTAAAATTGTCAGAGAGAAAGAGCCATCAAATCTTTTGGCCCTGACTATACAACGTGCTTTCATCTAAAGCACCCAGACAGTTTGGGAAATTGTATTTTACATGAATTTCATTGGTAATCTCTATCTACTCCTGTTCAGTCGAAGGTATCCTTAAATAATCTTCCTTGAGTAAAATAATTTCCCTCAGGGCCCATGTCGTCATTGGGGATGCTGCTTGGAGGGTATTTTTAAGGAGAGGAAGTTCTGGGAAGGAAAAAAATATGATGGGTGGGTAGGAATCTAGGGATCAATGTGTATGGGACTAGCGTATACATATATCCCTCCCGCTGCAGCGCAAAACAATAGGTGGAGACACCAATTGGAGAGGTCAAGGGTCTCAAAACCAGCCTCTCCCGATCTGGCATGCGACGCAAGTGGCGGGCAGGCGCATCCTGAACACACTTCTCCGATGAACCCGGGCACCCCTGCTAAATCACCCACCAAACGTAGCGAACCATTTGGGGTGACATATGCCAGAAGCAAAGATATTAGAAGATCGAGATGTGCTATGAGCAGTTCATACTGTGTGGAATTGTTTTGCCCAGTGTCGCCGGTTTTGTTCACCAATACTACTGCACACCTTCGCTTCCGCTAAGGTATCCGCACTAATACATACAACAGATTTCTGTGCGTACACGTCCCGATAGTATTCAAAGTACCCTAATTAGGTAGTACTTCGCCTACGGTCCGGCGGCCAACATAGCATATCTCGTTCTTCTAATATCTTTGGCCAGAAGTGTTGGTTATCCAATAAATAATTCCCGGGGCGGTGGTAACCAAACCCGCCTCCCAAATGTATTTTAGAAGCATACACCAGGCTTCTGAGCGTTTCTCATGTTGCTAAAAATCCCAATGTTACAGGTAGGTACTATGTGCCTTTGCAAAAACGCTTGTCTCGCATCATGGTACCTCGTTGACTAATTAAAGGAGAAACCATCGCCAATAGTTTCCGGAACTGCGGGTCTGGCATGAAGTTGTTCTTTCATTTTAGGCGATCTTTCTATAAAAAAGAACGAAACGTTATCACAAACGCATATTAAATATAAATCACTAATCAACTTACAACAATCTTAATTACGATAGATTTAAGTTTTCTTTTGATTTCTTTCGACTTTTGCAAAGTTGCAAAACGTTAGCACTTTATTTCTGTGAGAATACCAAACTTCTAACAATAGCTTCTTGTTATCAATAATGTCAAATAATTAATAACAAGTAGTACTTACAAGTTTTTGCAGGAAGGATTATACGAATGTTATCACTACAAAATGAACCGGTAAAATGTGAGCTTAAACTGACAGTAACAGCTGTTTTGCGCGTGTTGTCAGACACCGATTTTAAGTTTGCACCAAACCTTCGAATGTCAATATTCTTAAGCGTGCCAAAAATTTAAATATGAACTTAGGTACAAAATTTATTTTTATTTAAATTTAGGTGTTAAAATAATTTAAAAAATGATCCCTTCTAAAACCAATTGAACAAAATAATTTTAATGCATTGGTACATAGTATTTGAATGTATCTATTTAATTAGGTAAACATTGTATTGTAATGTTTTATTGTTATAAATGTAATTTAGGTACTTGCTAGTTAAATAAGCGAAAAATATAACTTAAATATAACTAAATTTAAAAAAAAATCTATTAACGAATGGTTGCGGGACATTTTCATTAAAAATTCATTGTGGTTTTCATGCCTTGTTAAGAATTGTGAATTGGGGCCGATTTATTAAATCAAAAGGTAAAGAAACTATTTTTTATTTATTTTATAAGCAATAATTATTAGCCTGAAACACTCATCCACATTGAAAAATCTCCTGATAAAAGATACATGACGTCAACGGGACTTGAACCCGCGTCCTTTCGATTTCCGGTCGACAGCTCTGACCACTGAGCTATGGCGACTTATCTCTTATCCGCGAAATAATTCAATATATACTAGTGTTTCATTCAACAATTACTGCTTTGTTACATTTGTTCACCTGAAACAACCAACTTTATTTTTATATGAGAAAGGCATTGTAAGTGCTAACTCTCTCACTAGATGGCGTCGAGACAAATTGTCCACATTTTTTGGTGATAATACTAGAACTTGTCAAATATTATTTTTTTTTTTTTTGTAAACTAATGTGGATGAGTGTTTCAGGCTAATAATTATTGCTTATAAAATAATTGTTACCCTTTGTGCTATGCATAAAAAATCTTGTCTTAAAACATTAGTTTACCAAAAAAAAAAATATTTTTTTTATTTATTTATTTGTGTTTTTAAATTTAAGATACAGGCCATTGAAAGTGCAACATAACCTTGGTAGATTTATTAATTATAAATAAGAAATTCCAATCAAAGATCTTAATCACAATTTTTAATGGACTTACTAAAGTTAACTGACTTATCATCAAGGCGCACAGTGACCTAGTGTGTCTTTTCAAAATAGCGAATGGCATATTTGATGCCATGGACGCGTAAGGCACGACTGACTGCTCTCTGTAATGTTCCAAAGTCTGCTAATGATTATGTAGAAAATTCGTCAAGTCAGACGTTACGCAGACTTGGTTCAAGTTTAGTTCAATCGATGTTTACCGCCACCACTCATCCAAATTAAATGTCAATCTATAAGAATATTTGTAACCGTTCTGTAAAATTTTTCATGTGCACATTTTATCTTTTTATAAATTTTTCTATGTTATGTAAAACACCCAATCGGGCGTAAAAAAGATATTTTTTACTAACGTGCTTTACAACTTTTGTTTATGTTTATTTTCATAATGCTGACTACCATAACACGGGCACTAGCCTAGTGTGATAGTCAAAAGAAAATGTACTGCATCATCATGTAAATATTTATTAAATATATAATAAAAATATATTAATTAACTTACTTTATTATATTACTATAATACACTCCATTGTACAATTTTCGATAAACCATTATATCTTTCATACTTCTTTTTTTTTTTTTTTGGTTTTAGGCATTTCACCCTGAAAAGAGTGCATTGTGTTCATACTTCTTCATGTGCACCTTTAATCGCTGTATTGAATTTATGTTCTGTAATACACCCAATCTGGCATAATAACGGTCTGCTAAATACAAACATGCTTAACAACAAACTGTTCATTTTTATTTTTATTAATATGCTATCGGTTGCTATCATTACAATGAAGGGAATACTTAGGTACATGTGGTTGCGATTATTGTTTATTTTGAATTTTTGTTGACTATATTATTAATTTGCACTGATTTGTATACTTACTATTTCTATTTTTATTGTTATTTGTTTGTGTTGATTTGATTTTTTATTGTTAATATTATTTCATTGTTTATTATTATACCTAAATATGTATATATTTTTATTATTATTATATTGGAGGCACTGCTGAAAACCAGCTGCATTCCCGGAGAGATCCGGAATGCATAGCTGAGCAGTGACCTTTTTGTCAATAGAATTTATGTTAAAAATATGTAAAATTTATCTATTGGCAAATAAATGTTTTATTATTATTATTATTATTATTATATCAACACAGTTACTACACATAGAAACTACTTTCATAGTACCATAAGTAATAATTTTTTTTTTTTTAATTTTATAAAAGAAAGACAAACATTCCCAGGTTACGAATAACCTGACAATGTTTCTTACAAAAATCTTCTACTACCACCAGAGTAAGCGGAAAATATTGCTTTTGTTGTGATGGAGGACTAAGCCAGCCGACGAATTGAGCCCACTACGCCTGGGTGGGACCCAAACGCGATGTCAACTCAGCCACCGACGTACTATTTTTATTATATACAATTACTAGCTGTCGTGTACCCGGGTACACGATAATACATACTCCGGAGTTGCTGAGAATTATCCTTAGGAGAAGGTCTTCTTAAGATGTACAATTCCGTGCCACATTATTTTGATGTATCTCATAATCTCATAATGTTTAGCCAGCGTTATATATACAGCGTATATATATATATATATATATAATACACGCATATAAACCTTCCGGAAGAAAATTCTCTAAATGATTGTGAAAACTTGTATTGTACCTGTTTATGTTGTTCATACTCTACTTACATATTATGTTATGTATTATACACTTATTATTGTACTCTTGAACACCTTACCAAAAACACTGTATGCATGTGAAAGTCTTCAAGGCGATAATAAATAATACAAAAATAAAAATAAATAATTTACAAGATTTATCTATGGCAATAATTTGTGAGTTAATGATCATTATTTAAATAAATGATGAAATAATAAAATTAAAATTTTATGGGCTTGAATTTCGACTTTGCTTTTTTAAATTACTGAACGTCGAATATTTACTATTAACTCGCAAAAACACTTTTTTATTTGTCTACCTCACAAGAATCCCAACCATCCGAAGTCATTAGGGTAATAAATGAGGTTGAGATGAAGAGGAGACGGATTTAGATAACGGCTAAGAAGTACCTGGCTGTTCAATTTTGGTCATCAAACACTGTTAAAGCCACTTCAAGTATGTGGCTGTTAAAGTATCTTCCACTCTAGGTACTCGTTTGTTTGTTATGCGATATTGCTTCCGCTTATGTACCTCCCTACGTCTATAGTCGATAAGAGGGGAATGGGGCAGGAAACAGCCTACTTCCGGCACGGCGGAAGTGCCGAAGGCTTCCATCTAATAATGCCACGTGGCCGGCACGGCGGGAAGGAAATTTGAATTTAATTATGACGTTAATCGGATGTTGGATGTTTGCCTTGGGATTATGCATTCAAATCTGCACAGCGGGTCTACCAGACGAGCGATCAGTGGATTCATTATTTTATTATCGGTATGTATTGTCAATTTCTCTTTCAACGGTTGTAATTTTGTAATAATAATAATAATAATTGGATAATTGGATAATTAAGTCCTTAACGCAAACCTACCAACATGGACAAAAAGTGCTTAAATTGATTCTAATGGCAACACCAAAAGGGCTCAAAGGCAAAAGGTAATGGAACTTTACTTTGTAATATGTAAGGGGGAACAGAGTGTTAAATAAAGGCACTCTTTGGTGTTGTATCGTACTATTGGCGACGATTGGTCTGTACTTTTAATGGACTGTAATTCTAACGAGAAAGAAACAATCAAGCGATCGTTTTTATCACAAGGAAAATCAGGAGTGGGGCATTTATCTTGTGAATGAAGTTTGTTTCTGTGATGTATGGTAATAAGTTGAGTATTTAAGCGATAGATGGCGCAAGTCATAAAGCTTACTCCAGAGTCCGACAGATGTCGCTAGAGTGTGACAACTAATTGTGAGATGAGATTGACAGGGAACAAGCTTCTCGAACCAGAGAATTACCAACTCTCGTGTAATGAACAGTGTAGCTAAATCCTGACCTATTATTTGTAACGGAAATAAACACAATTATAAGTAGAACCTTTTACTTTTTACAAAGAGTTCCCAACACTTAAATCTGCAAAGTAAGGCAGATATAACAGTTTCATTTGGAAGTTCTGGTGATTTCTGGAAGATTCCGTTAATAGTTTATAGCTGTACATCTAATAAGAACCATTGTTTCCACAACACGAATGGTTTTGTGATCACCACACGACGCTATTTAATGTATATTATTTGGGGATGATAATTTACACTCTTTTACGAACTTTGACGGAGATTGACTATTACGAGGAGCGAAATAATATACAACTTTCAACGACGAAGAATATTTAAACATAAAACAAAATAAACTTGTTTTGGTCTTCTTTTTTAAAATTTTCTTTCTTGCTTTCTTCCAAGGTAAGTTAGGAATGGAACAAAAACAAGGGAAAAGGCATTTTAGTTAGGAACTTTAATGTGGAATAATCACAAGATTGTTTCAATATTAAAAAGGTTTCTTTGATTCTCATTTATGTTCCACTTCCTTTCGTTTTATAATATTAAAACACACGGACGCTTCGGTCACAATCTGTTTATTTTTCAGTTCGAAAGTTTGAAGAGAGAAATATATCAGAAAAATAAAATAAAAAAGGTTACTACGGTAAAGGAGAAATCTACTATTTTTGCTCAGGCGACACAAAGATGAAAATAATTCCTATGGTAAAATTAAATGAACATTTACAATTATTATTTTCTTCAGACCTTTAAAATAAAATAAATAGTTTGAATTTATTTTAACTAATAAAACCGATGCTAACTAAATAAAACTCAATATTTAAGGACCACCAAGGGAAAAATTAGCAGTTTGTTTGAGGTAAGGTATCGGGACTTCAGCACGAGTAAAAGCACCCAGCGAGTCCCACATTATCAAATATATAAAGTATTGTATTTCATGAGAAAAATATATAAGGTTAGTTTTCTATTGTATTATAATTATGTCCACAAAGTATTTTGCACCTGTGAAAATGTATTAATTATATTATTTGTTGAAGTGCAGGGTGGGTAAAAGTCCCTTTCTCATTTTTATAACTACTGTAATAAACGAAGCTCTTAAAATGACTACTATGGAATATAATACGACGTGTTACGTCGTTTCACTCCGTAATCAATAGGTTGCTTTTCATTGGTGTTTTTGAATCCTCTCAGTTCTGGTAATTGAAGAACTTGTTGCCCAGTTACTGGCTTCGGTATTTCATCTTCATAAATAAACTCATTTAGTGATTCTGGCATCTGCACATCGTATGATGTCGTGATTTCTGTCTCAATAGTTGGGAAGATTCAGTTGAAAAGGTTGGGTAGGGAACTGGAGAGTAAAGCAACTGGACACACCAAACGCTGGATGCGGTCACGAACCTGCACAGCATCAGCGGCAGGGTTTTTTCGCTGGCTGATGATGCAGCCCACCCTTGGTCGTGAGCCCACTATACTATCCCTCTGTACTATCCAGTGGCCCGGACAGCGATAAGGGTCCCCCTCGACCGACCTCTCCTGGCCCGCCCCGCCCTCACTAAGTTGGCCGACCCATCATCATCAATGTGGTAAATGATAATTTTAGATATTTTTTTAAGTACTTCTTCATTGTTTTCATTTCTTCTCCGGGTCACCTCTTATATCGATGTTGCATATTTGACTTAAGTAGGTACTTCAGTCTATAAACCTAATGGTTTTTTAGTTCAATTATATTAGCGTTGACTTTTTGTATGATGTTTCAATGCGATTTCTTAGCTCTTCGTGTTGTACGGATACAAACTGAATGGATTTTATATTTTCATTGTTTTGTGAGATGATCGATTTTTATTTTTGCACATTTGAGCAAAATTTTTCCTAAACAAATTAAATTATTGTTGATTTTAATTTTTAAAATGAATTAATAAACAATTTTGATGTAAGAAGGCCTCGGTTAACGCCATCTGTGGTAGTAATTGATAATTTGTAAGCATCGTTTGAATGAGCGTGTACAGATTTCGGTGTTTGTGTTGTCTGTTTAGCTTGTTTGATGATAGACGGTCACACTTCAATACGACATGTGCGTAATTTTGTATACTTAGTTCCCACTTTTAACACGTTATAGTAGGGCGGTCGGTGGGGCGCGCGCGGAGCGGCGATTCGTAGCTGGAACTTAGCGTGTAATTTTGAAAGTGTAGATTGATTTCTTGCAATAATTAAAAAAAAAAAAAAAAATGTATGTCAGTAAGGTAGGGTAGGCAGTGCTTATGTGCCTGTATGGAACGCACACCTCTGCAAACGAGGGCTGGGTAGAGTCAGAATAAGATTATTTGATCGAGAACCTAGAACGGCATCCGGATGATGAGGTGTTCGGTGGCAGGACTTAATGTCATATTCCTTTATTGGGTGGTTTACAGTAGTACACTATTTTAGCACTGAAGTCCTTCGTCCCTCTTTACATGGATAATCTGTATCTAAATCTTGCAATTCCTGTTAGACTGCTCTATATCAATTAATTTAGTGATGAGTAGGTACCGCACCTCTTGGCTCTCTTTTTTTCTGTCTCATTCACCTTGCATACGAGTATTCATCATAGTCAGCGGAGAAGAATTCAAAGAACATTTTGAGTTCATCAAAATGACTCAACTTGGTCTTGATATCCTCTAATTCTTCAACTATTTGTTAGTTGAGGTATACAAATAGCCCACTTTTTAGATTTTTTAAAACTACCGGTCTACATGAAGCATATTTTGAGTACATTGACAGTCGTCACTTGGAATGGAAGTATTCGCACGAACAGGGGGTTCCGCATTATTTCCTGTAGACCGCTGTTTCATCTTACAATCTGGACATTTCCGAGTGGCTTTGTAGTGCTTTGATTGCAATCCTATCATTAGATGCAAATGGTAGCTCAGCGAGAAATGACAGCATGTCATTACTCCATTATTATTATTAGCTTTCAGCTGGCAACCATCACCATTGAGTTACATTGAGTCTGTACATTTAGTTACAGAAATCATTTATTGCCCATCTCACTAGGTGTGAAACGCCTGTGTTGAGATGGCAATTTACAGGGTGATTGCTAGCTAGCTTTTTGTTTACATGATATTGTTAAAATAACAGATAAAATAAAATCGTTTTTTTAGATTATCCAATTAGGCAGGCATAAATAAAAATATGGTAAGAAATACTCCTGATGGATATATTTATTGGAGGTAATCAATGACTTTACTTTTAAAGGAAGTTTTGGTTTGCGTGTTTCTAATGTCAGTAGGTAGATAATTGAATAGCATAAAAGCATTGTATTTAAAACTTTTTTGTCTATTGGAGGTTTGACAAACTGGGACGTTAATTGATTTTACTTGTGACTCTCAAGGCTCTAATAGTGCTTATTCGTTCTTCATACATATGGGTATTTTTAAATTTATGAAGCAGGATATTTTTTTAATATAATTTTTTCAGGTTAGGAACATTTAGTTTCTTAAAAATAAAATCAGTACTCTTTCTCAACAGGACTTTTAGAATAGACTTCAACATTATTTTTTTAATCTTTGCCAAAGGCTCCAGGGAAATATGTGGGGCATTACCTTAACTAAAAATACCATATTCAAGAGCACAGTAAACTTGTTTCAGTTGTTTTCTATTTAAAATATCCCTAACAAATATGAATTTCCTCAGTTTTGTCGTTAGGTTTGTAACATGTACATTCCATTTAAGAAGATCGTCTATTTGAATACCAAGATATTTAATAGTATCAACTCTACTTATAGAAGGACAAGTACATGGGATTATTACAGGGTTGCAGCATTATGTGACAAGTTTTTAAAGTTCAGCCAACGATCGAAGAAAGTTAAATAATACTTATTTTTATTTATCTTTAGTTTATGAATTTTAGTTTAAATCATGAAATTTATGTGGATATGAATAGTTAAAAAATATATTATTACGTAAAATACTTTGATAACGTGAAGAAACATTTTTAAAATTTTATTTTATTTGTTTTGAGGATTGAGCCCTTTTATTTTGGAACTTAAGCAACGCTAATGATATAAATAAACTAAAAATCATAAACTGACGTATGTACTTATCATGAACACAACATTTCCCCAGAGATAACACTCAACTCAAAGAACCACTTGATAATCTCAGCTTTAATTGAAATAAATCCATCTGCAATGTTTTTTGCACGTGCCCACGTGTCGTGTCCCGCTCCACGTGTGGTCACGTGACCGACCCGCGTAATGTGACTTAATGAGGTCTGAAGTGCTCGGAGAAGTTCCCCCTGATAATTAAATTAAATTAGTTCCCACAGAAAGGGGCATAATAATTAAAAGGTGTACCACCTTACTTTCCAACCTTCTCTCTACTTATCTCTCCCACCCCTTCAACCTCAAATGCTTGAAATGGCTTCAGCCGTTTTTGGTGACCAGATCTGAATAGCCACTTACTTTACCCACCTTCCTCTTCACATCTCCTTCCCTCCTCCTTCAGCCTCACAACGTACCCTAATTGGAGTTGAGGACATGAAAAAAGCTCAAACGGAGAAAAATGAATATTGGTGATTTATTAAAATCCCGGTAAAAACGTGATGGCAGGATATCGGCAAGTTTTCTCCGTGCAGCGACAGTCAGTTCGCTTCCACGCCACATCTCCATTTATTTCTAATGTTCAAATGAATAATCTATGAAATCCATTTACATGGAAATCTATGACAGACAGTTGGGGGGAATAGTGGAGGGATATTTGGATGGAGTCCACCTGCGATTATAGTTGCAAGCTGAATAATTAAACACTATACGTATGTAGTAGGTAGGTACCTACCGTGACTTGCATTTATACAATAATTATAATGAGGTGTCTTCCTACTCCCTCCAACAAGTTGGTACTAAAACGGGCATTTCTAGCTAAATAAAGGAAACGCAAACCTTTTACTAGACTCGTAGCTAAAAAATAAACTAATAAGTCTAAACGAAACATGAAACAGGACAAGACTACAGAAAAAGTATTGGTCTCAAGTGGAAATCGAACCCAGGATATCTGTATCCTCTAACCACTCCGCCATTGGGACCTAATTACGTCATCATTTTCGATCTCTCATTTCAAATTTCTGAATTTCTGAAAAGAAATAGAACAATATTATCTTTCAACCAATTTAGCCATATTTTTGTCTACTATCTTATTGAATGAGTTCAAAGTTCTAAATAATTTATTTTTAACGTAGATAGTGTCCCAGATAAACGTATAAGATTTATGTTTATATGGCATACCTATGTAAATTTGATATCGGCAATAATGACGTAAAAATAATTAGGTCCCGATATTTGTGTGGTTAAAGGCGTTGTCCCGGTAAGACAGAGATCCTGTAATCTATTCCCAGACGGTTACCTTTTTAAAATTGTCTATGTCTTGTTCTGTTTCATGTTTCGTTTAGACTTTTTAGTATTACCTTCTTCTTCAAAAATATATTACAATGACGGCTGTATCCTTCAAAAGTTATTAGTTATTCCAATAAAATTTTATAATATTCCTTTTAGGTAAACCTGTACAATAAGGTTGCATGCTGATATTTTTGTCAATAGTTTATACCTACCGTTTAAAAAAATATTCTTCTGCATTATATAAGTAAACTACTGTATATATATTTAAAAAAACACAATGCAAACCAAAGTCGCTAGTGTTTGTCTTACACTTGCTTAACATAGTATATCGCTATCCCGTTTGAGTTTTTACAGTGATGATAAAACAGAGTTCTGCGTATGAAATTTAAGCAAAGAATGGCCAGACTTTGGTATTACAAAACAAGCACACTTGGCATTTTTGTGTTCTTTATTCGGCGAGTAAAATAAAGATAATAAGCTAATTCTCGATGTCTTAGAGGTCGAGGTTCGAATCCGGAATGGTAGATACTTTCATTATCGCCGTGGTGAAAGACCACCATTCAGTAACGAAATATTAATTGATATGGCTTTAGCCATGATACAATTACACAATAACCAGGTAAAATAATTACCAATCCTTCTCCTTCTACTCCCCACTCCCATAAGCCTCACAGCATACCCCATGTGGGGATGCCATAGTCTGGCTGTCACTGGCTCCTGACAGTTGTGATTCGAGCACTTGTTCACTGACACAAACTCCCGGTTGGCAACCCCTATTTGCGGGTGAATTATCGGAAAAGTGGTCATCAATCGAGATGCAGGGTTTAGTCAGCTATGGAGGGCGGGCCGGCGCGTGTCCCGCTGCCCATCGCTTGTCATAAAGCGTGATTATTACAAATAATTGATTGGGGGAGCCAACCGCTGTTTGGGGATGGTAGAAATTATACTTCCGTAACTGCAAAGGCCATCCCCTATTTTAGATAAAATAACGTTGCGTTATTTTAAAAGATATTTTTGTTTTGCTACAAGGTTTGTAGGTACCTACTCAAAGTAGGTACTTAACAACGCTGCATTGTGGGCAGTGTTTTGGGCAGCACTTCTTGTTGCATCCGAAACTGCTTACGACTTACATCTTCAGATGCACTTATTAATGTAAATTTAATAATTTAAAGGAAACGAAATTAATTGGTGTTTTCTTGAATTTGGTGATAATTTGTGTAGGAAGAAACAAGGTATGGAAGGAGGGAAAACGGGATGACCAATCGCTTACCACTGTATCTCTGCAAAGGAGCACACAACATAATCACAATATAGTGAGTTTCAGCGCGATACGTCGAGGTAATTCTCACCACAACAAAACGAATGCCTATTTAAAACGATGTTATGCACTTCGAAGATACTTCCTTCTTTTTACTTTTCAACGAGATTATGTACACGAAAAACACCAACGATTTGCTCCCAATGTAGTCTAAATCCTTCTTCTGTTTTTAAAACAAGTGAACTCGAATTTGCACATTTTTTTGCCATTGCTCCAAATTTGAAATACTTTTCCAGCAAGGTGACAGTTAGGGAGAGGTAGGAATTGGATAAATGACATCCCGGTAGGATCTAAGTACTTTCTCATTTCACAACCAAACACGTATTTTAAGTATTTTAAAGAATTGTTCAGCTCATTAACTAAAATTTCTCCACATAATTCGATATTTTTCATTCACGTATCATGAATGTAGCGCAATATGTAAGCGGTTACTCTCTGTGATAGTCTTATAGAATAAATAATATGTTTCGAATATATTCAATTCCAAGTTGTCAGCGTTACATTAATTTTAGTTTTTATTTTTGGTACATATCTCTTTTAACACATTTCTCTTTGGTTTCCTCACAAGCCGTTTCTTCAAAGTTTTGAGGCTTATTGTGATTTACTTCTTCTAGCTTCCAATTCTTTTCCATTTGAATATAAGTATTGTATTTATTGAGAAACTGTAAATGGAAGGTATATTGTAGAACATTACAATCGTTCCGGACACAATCCAGCTCGGCTCTGCGCGTTGAAGTAGGTACGAGCCCCTATTTCCCAAGCCGCAATCGGTCGTTTGTTAGAATATCCCAACAAATTTCCGCTACTTGTAGAATATCAATCTGAGCGGAGACATTGATGTAGGGATCAGCCAACTTTCACTTTCGTCAAATTTCCGGAATGTTACCCGAGGTAAATTTGTGCTTATTTTCTGTAATACTGGACACGATATTTTGGATATCGTGTCCAGGGATATACCCTATTTTGTGGGTTACATTGATATGAATCTCCGAGATAGGTTTATTTATCGATTATAACCGTACATTTAATTTATTCCGGAAGTCTTTCCTGATAAAGTTCGACTGCGCACTGGAATCTAATGCTGCGTGTACATTTGAGAACAGTAACGCGAGCCGAGCCTCGAATTATGGGAAAGGAATGAAGCGACCGCAAGCGGCGTATCGCACCATTTGCTGTTGCTTCGGTCCTTTCCCATAATTTGAGGCTCGGCTCGCAAATGTATTCGATCCATAATCTCCATTCGCTCCGCTATCATAAAACCGTGTGGAAGCCCCCTTTCGATACAATCCATATTTACTTACTGCATATTTACTTCTTAAATTACTTTTGTTATTATTATTGTTTACTTATTGTTATTATTACTTACTTATTGTTATTATTATTTACTTCTTATTATTATCTACTTATTACTATCTACTTCATTCTCGAATTATTATTTACTTTAATTATTATTTACCAAATTTATTTACTTACGGGTATTTACTCCGGGTAGGACATAATGTAAGTAACCCCACAGGAAAAACTAAACCCTTCCACACACTTTTCCACAAATGATCATCTAGTCAATCCACATGATGCAAGTGCATTATATAAGCATAATAAATACAAAATAATACAAGAACAACACGTCAAATCACCAGAGATGAAATGGGAAAATAATTCACCGACTCCAGATATTTTCATATCAGAGGGGTCATTTGGTCCTATAAATCCTACTGATCCCTCGATATAAATATTTAAAAAATCTTTCGTAATCCTACATGTATTTAAAATGACTGATTTTTGAATTTTCATATATAAATTCTTTGACAGATCTAATACGCCTAAACTTTGAATGAGAGAGCTAGGTATAATGCCACTAGCCGAAATAACAAAAGGTAATATTTATATAGTCTGAGAATGCCAAACTCTTTTAATCTCATTTCCTAAATATGTGTATTGTCTTATTTTTTTGTTAAACAGATTTTTGAATATAACAGGAATTTGGAATAGCGACATCAATGATATAAATTATTTTTTCAAATTTTGTCATGTAAAATTATATCGGGTCTATAACTAATCGTTCGGTCTGTTAGTATAGTTTTATCATAATATATTTTATAAAATTCATTTTCTAAAAATGATTTTGGTTCGTATTCATAATATGGTACTATATTACGGCAGTCAATCAAGTTTTGTTTAATTACCAAACTTTAGTGAATTATTTTTAAAACTTGATTATCTACGCCTAAATGTATACTCGGACGGCCCTAATATAGAACATCCCGATTGAATATGTTCTATAGTTTCCGGAAAAGCCAAACATTTTCTACATAAATCATCAATTTGATTTGTATCTTTGATTATATGCTTCCTATATGTTTTAGTATTAATATCTCCATCCTGAATGGCAAGCATATATCCTTCTATTTCTGCGCTCAACTCTCCAATACTCAACCATTTGTTTGACGAAAATTTGTCAACATCCGTTTGGTTGAGATAATTGAAGTGTTAAAATTGACCAGGAATATAATAATTCCTGGTTGATTTATAAAAAAAAAATGGCATTCTCGTCGTATAAATTTAAAGGTGTAATGTTTCTATCTGCCTTGCAAATTATTTTGTGCATTTTCGAGCTATACGCTTTCCTATGGAAAAAAGTTCTCAGCATTTCTACCTGATTATGTTTCAAAGAAATTGTTTTGACTATACCTCTACCTCCTAAATTTCTAGGTAAATTAATTCGTTCTATAGCTGAATTTGGATGATGGCAATTAAACTTTGTTAGCGTATTTCTAATTAATCGTTCTATGTTATCTAAATCTGTATTGGACCATTTAATTGTGCCAAATGAGTACGTTAATAGAGGTATTGCCCGAGTATTTATTGCTTTTACAAATTTTTTAGCGGATATATTGCATTATAAAATTTTTGTGAAAAATTTGCAAATGCAATTATTATTATCAATATTATTTACTTACCTGTCTGTTAATATTTACCTTTTTTATTTAGTTATTTTATTTTTTCGTATAATTTATTATTCGTACTATCCATCTTGTAATTGTTAGTATGGTTGCCCTATGCTTGTGTCTAATAAGCTAGTTTTCGTACATTTGTTACTAAAATTTTGATTATTTTTGCTACCGGTCTCGACACAACCGTATCATTGTTCTTTTGTGGGTTTAAATTTAATTTTATTGTTATATTAAGTTTACTTATTTGTATTTTTTTAAATTATGTAATTGTAACGCTGCACATGTGAGATTGTGCAGATTATGTTTTTTTATGTCAAAAACATTTTTTTTTTAATAAATAAATAAATAATGCACCCTCGATTAATAAATTGTGCCATTTCCTAACATTCTATTCGCACTAGCAGTGGGTTATAATACAATTCTCTCCGCTTCGTATACGGCAGAATGATTTGAGGCTGAACCGGCCTCAGCCTCCTCTGTACTCCTGAACTTAATCGAAAAATATTACAAGAGTTCAACATCTCCATGTGGTATATTGTGGGGCTGAAGGTAGTGGAGAGGAGAAGAAGATGGGAAGAGGAAAGCGGGGAAGTATCTGGCTATTCAGATCTGGTCACTAAGAGATTTCGTAGAAAGTACAATTTACTTATGCACGCCGGGAATTCAACCCGCCACCTCTGGATTCGAAGTCAACAGTCTTACCCCTCTATTACGGAGGCCGTCCATAAAAAGAAATAGCGGTTTGAACACAGTGACCCAAGATTACACAGTGATACAATTATTAATGTATTCAATTAATTGTGGGAATGAATTAATAATCAAATTAATTCATTCTCAAAATTCCCTTCGCCTCCTGTTGTTATATTGATTAAAAATAAGCTTTAACCTTTATTCGCAGATTTAACAGTAATTCAGAATTTGATTTGATTTTCACGTAAATATCATAAAAACTGGAGGGCAGAAATTATACTGTACATATTTCTAGTAGGTGCCATATTATATTCACACCCTTGTCTCGACAGGAAGAAAACCCAAAGTCTAAGGTCTAACTGCAACCACTTTACCCACTGCGCTATCGACTAATAAAAAATAAAAGGGTTTTATTTTAGTTCAATAAGTTGGTCGTGAAAAGGCTGAGTGGTTTTTAGTTAAGGAGCAGTGGCGAAGAGGGAGGGGAGGGGGGGCGTCGTGGGTGGTCTGATCCCGGTGTATGGAGATTGTGATGTGTTACGGTGCTTGAAGTGGAAATCTATTATTGTCATTTTATTTATAAATTTATTAATAATAGGTAAAGACCAATAAATGGGAAACGCGAATTCCCGAAAATCGTCATTTTGCAATTTTCGGACAAACAACGAAAATTTTAGGATTATTCACGCGACTTTCTGGTATTTTAAAGTTAAATTTACACATCTATTTGTTTTATTTGAAGAGGAGTATCTGTGGTGAGCGGTTGCCAGACTGGCGGTGTGGATTTGATTTGAATACAAATCTACAGTTTTATTCTAAGACTGATGAAATTTTGCAATCTTGACCAAAAAATTATAATATTTGTCTTATATATCTACGATTTAGTGAAAATCACCTCAAGGGCGCTGTACATTTTTTTTCTATCGCTCTATAATATCACTTTTGTTCCAAAATATCACTTTGTTATAACACTGCTTTTCCCAAATATAAATATAAATATTCAGGTCACTAATAGTAGGTAATAGAAGTGCATATCGCATAGAGAAAATAACATTTTTTCCCTCACGATAAAATTAACTGACCTCATATAAAATATCAATATCATATGTACATCAAATAACATGACGAAATAAATAATTTTTGTTGTTATGCAAAAATGATCGGATTTTTCACGACACGTTCGGACACCATGATAATATATTTACTAAAGTAAGTAATTTACTAAAAGTATCAGGAAACCTGTTAATTTATTCGTACGATCTGCAATCCCGCTTTAAACCGAAATTATTTATTTATTATAATATCAACGGTATATAATATACCATATACAGTAAATTATAAACAGTGACATCAGAAAATATACAATTAACAGAATCTCTAGATGGATATAAAAAGTTAGAGATACAAGTACATGCAAAACTTATAGGTAGACTAGGTTAGGTTAATAATTTAAGATATTCTTACTAAATTAGTAATAGTCATTTTTCTCCGTGCGGCTATAGCGATCCAACTATATTTTTGATGTGATATTCGACTGAAATTTAAATATTTTTCCTCTTACCTTCGTAAAGTGCACTACGTAAATATATGTACTAGGTAGTAAAAAATAAAATGAAATCATTAGGTTATGCAAATATTTTATAAATTACATTTAACAATTTAATAAAAAACCTTCTCCCAGCTTCCCCTTAGATGACTCGCTCTGAAGGAAATTATTATTTTTCCTATGTGGAGTTACTGTAAAAAAAACTCGTCCACTTCCATCACCACTTCACAGTTTCACACGTAACCAAGTCTTCAATTAGTGGCACCTGTAATTTATTATTAACACACCTCAATTTTATCTCTATTTTATATTTTAGCACTGTTAGATTGTTCCATAAGAACTCTGCTGCACATTGGACAGTTCTGGAAGCAGGAAATTACACGACAGGCTCATTTTTATTACTGTTTCAGGCGATGCCATACGTAGTAATGCAAAATCATGTGTTTTTGGTTTGAAAATTTGGTCGCCTAGAAATGTTTCAGATGCTTTAATTAAATACTGCGAGTAGAATACATCTTGGCCTTTGAAATAATCGAGTATTTTTTTATATAAGTCTTTTTATAAGCCCAGAAAAAAATAATGTATAGGCCTATGAAAACTGCTTTAAAGTTCAAAATCTCTTACTTACGAACCCATTTTCGGGTATGATTTTATTGTATAATGTGGAAAATTAAGTTATTTATAAAATGATCGGAAAAAAATTAAATATTTATGCCTGAACATCCACAAAATAAACTAAAAAGCACTTTTTGGCCATGTTTTTTTCTTGCATGAATCAAAACAGGCGGATGGTGTTAAGCGGGAATTTAAACCTTATCGCCATCTATGTAAGGGTTGTTATTGATAGCGGCTCAATTTAAAATATAACACGACGTAGTGCATCGCCTTAAGAAATTTTAAGGTATTTTACTTAGGGGCATTCTCAATCGGGGTATGTAGGGAGGCTTGTGGTAGAGGACGGGGAAGGAGATTAAGAAGAGAACGGTGGGGAAGTAACCGGATATTCAGATCTGGTCACCAAACACTGCCATGACCATTTCAAGCAACGTTTCAACTCTGAATTGTGGTCTTACTCCGGGGCGATTCTCAGAGTATCTTCCACTTTGAAATTACACCGATCTTGAATAATGACTGGGTAACTACAGTTCTTCATCCTGGAAAGATTTATTTTATTTAATCATGTGACGATTTATCATGCGAGTACCGCACCCAACTACTCTGCTGGAATGCTTTTCGGATCCTATCAAAACCACGTCATCTGCGTAACTCACATTATTAGCACACTATCCTTCGATATGACAGCCTAACCCCAGCATTGTTTAATCTGTGAGTAAGTTCATCCATGTATACGTTAAATAGTATTAAAGACATACATCCTCCCTGTCTGACACCACTTTTAAAGTAAAATGGTACAGATCCGTCTTTCCATTTTACAGGGCTTTCTTTTTGCTGGTGCCAAATGTCGAGAATCTGTACGACCTTTGGCGGAATCCCCCATTTCTTAAGTTCAACATGTAATAAAGTGTGAGAAACACTGTCGAAGGCTTTGCTGAGGTCCAAGAAACGGGCGTAGGTACGTTTTATGTGGTTCTTTTTTTTGTAATATTACAGCGTTCAACAAACGGGCATCATAATATTGATTATTCCGATTTGACAGCTCGTAGAAGTATTCACTCTCATGCGAACTCTGGTGGGATAAAAATACAGTATCCAACACGGCCACCATCTTGACACATACAAATATATTTACAGACTGACAAAATGCAAAACATTCGAGCTAAAACAGGATTTCGTTACGCCCGGTACAAGGGGATCCTTTTCATCCATCCCAAATCACAACTTGTAAATTTTAGTAATAGCGTTTTGTTATTGTCACAAGGTGAAGAATTTTTTTGTCTTTCTTTAATAGATGTTGGATCAGGTCTCGTGGGCTCACTAAACATTATGATGAACAGTTTATAATAGGAACATGTATTAAGGAACATGACCACCTGACTAATTAACGTTAATTGCTATTAACAAAGCATCTACAATTTCAGCGCTGGTAGTTAATTAATTCATGAGTATAAATAAATGTCAAACGTATCGAGGAATCTGGTTTTGACCCCTTCACTGCGAGGAGAAAATTACCACGAGATGTGGATATATTTCTAATTTAGGATGAAATAGACAATACTGGCGGATTTCGTATACCCAGATTGATGTCTTAGAGCATATGTAAATATTGTATCTTGATTCAGTATTTTCATAGAGAAGTGGCGATACATTGTCTTTAAGTCATTGATATCGTAATTGGTCATATTTATTTTGTAGATACTGAATTCGACTCACAGTTTATTAATAAATCGATTACACACTATTGTAGACTAGGCGATAATGGGACGGAAGCCGAAAATATACTTAAAAACACACCTGTATATGGAAATTATGTACAAATTATTAAGGTTGCGTATGTAATAAGTATAGATAATAATAAATAAACAGACATTTCTGCAGATAGCTGAAAGACTAACGTGATATAAAGACTGACTAACGGATACAGGAAATATTGATTAGGTATATCTAATAACTAAAGATATGTGAGAAAATAACAACAAAGATAATAGAAAGATGAAGATATAATTTCAACTTTCTAAAGATAAATTAAATATGCTGTAGGTTGGTACTAATTTTTGGACTCAAAGTATTGATAAAGATAAGTAGGTATCTACAGGAAACAATAATAATTGATCAATGGATCATTAACGCTTTAATAATGATAAAGATAAATCCTATATCTTACGTTTATGGCTGCCGGCCAATCGTTTTTGCGAATCGTTTTTGCCAATCGGTCTACAAATACCCTTTTAAGGTTTCCAAATAATACTTGTTAAATCATGTTCTGTCGCATATAAATCTGATAGTATTATTATCTTAATTACTGTACAGTTTAGGATTGTTGTAAACGAAAGTGACGCCCTCTGTTATTTTGAAAAATAACCGTTGAAGTTTTTGAACAGCATCCCCTATTACAAAATTTTAAAAGGAACAGCTTTAAACCCGCGTAACTTGTTTGTATCTGCTAGTAATTATTAATTTTGAAATGGTGTTAAATAGTTTTAGTTTTAAATAGCCCGTCTAAATGAATTGATTTTCACGAAATCAAGTAATTTAGAAACATTTTGTTATTTATTACAGAATAACAACTCTTGTTCATATTTTATTGTTTTTCTAATTGTGGGATTTGTTCAATCGATTAGATTATTGTATCGTTTTGATCGCTGGTTTGTAGCGATCTTTTTGAATCCGCTGACTATTATTGTTGTCTATCTTGTTCAATTTTTCTATTTTAATTTTTAATCGATATAATTTATTGTGTATTTCAGAGTTTCCAATGCATGTCGGTCTGATTTGTAGATCGCGTGCTCTTACTGCGCGAGTAGAGTAATCTGATTGCGATTGAGTTTTTGGATGCAGGGATTTGCATGCATTGCACTTTATGTTGTCTGAGTATTTTTAACATTAAAAAAGAAATCTGCACTGCTATTAATGCAAGTATAGCGAAATATATTGCAGCATCTTTTGAACTTTGGGCTCTTATTAGGACTAATAATATATATTTTTTAAATTTATTATTTAATAAATGTTTACATGTTACTTTTTTTGACATTTTTTAACTACCATACCAGGCTAATGCCCGTGTTGTGGTACTTATACATGAAATAATAATAAAAATAACATAAAAGAACTAAAAAATACTATTTCATAGAAACATAAGTATGCAAGTATGAATCATACATGAAATAATAATAAAAATAACATAAAAGAACTAAAAAAATACCATTTTCTAGAAAAATAAGTATGCAAGTATGAATCATACATGAAATAATAATAAAAATAACTTAAAAGAACTAAAAAATACTATTTTATAGAAACAGAAGTATGCAAGTATGAATCACACATGAAATAATAATAAAAATAACTTAAAAGAACTAAAAAATACTATTTTATAGAAACATAAGTATGCAAGTATGAATCATACATGAAATAATAATAAAAATAACTTAAAAGAACTAAAAATACTATTTTATAGAAACATAATTATGCAAGGATGAATCATACATGAAATAATAATAAAAATAACTTAAAAGAACTAAAAAATACTATTTTATAGAAATATAAGTATGCAAGTATGAATCATACATGAAATAAAACTAAAAACAAATATATAAAAATTAATAGTAAACTGAAAAATAAAGCAAAAGTATATGTACATTTAAAAAGATACAAATAAAAATTTAAAATATTAAACATTAAGATTAAAATATAAACATAATTAATATAGATTGTTTAATGCACATAATTGTTTGTGTGCAAGTTTATTTATCGTAGGTATTATCTATAAGACAACATGTTTATGTTCAACACTTCATTTTAATTTTCGTGATATGATACAAGTTGGACAGAAGTTTTTATAATTTTTTTTTTTTGTGTTAGGAACTCATATAATCTTTAAAGAAAGTCGTGGGTGTATTGTTAAGTGTATTGTATTTTAAAAAGGTGTATTGTTACAAGCATTTATTATTATTATTATTGAAGTAGATATGTGCTTTGTTCGAAAAATCCCCACATACCTATACGAAAACAAAATATTGCACTTTCTGTATATTTTGAAAATGAGGGCACAGTCTTTGTCCATGGTCACTGAATTTGAGCTGAACACTAATGTTTATTACTTTTCGACGCTTTAATGATAGTTGATATACGTTATATGGAGAATATTATCAATTTAAGTTATTTTAACTTAATAAGTAATAACGCGATACCTATGTAGTTGTGAACTATTCACTTAAGTTTGAGGATTTTATATGAAAGAGATTTTGAGGCACAACTTGTTAAACTAAACAATGATGTCTTTCTTTTTTTGACGAATTTTTTCCCAAAAAAGAGATCTTCTACTAGAATATAAGACGTATGCCGAGAACTGAGAATGGATTCAATTGATTTTAATACAATCATGTTAAGCTATATCTCTTATTTGTTAATAAGTAAGAAACCATTAACTCTTTAACATCAACTGAAGTGACCCAAAGAAAGAGTCATGACAGAGATATGTCGATAAGTCATCTCCATGTCATCTTTGGGGATGCTGTTTATACGCCAATCCAGTTTTTAGTCTGCAGTCGCCGGCAGAGGGTCAATCGTCAATCTCCCTCGTTGGCCATGATCAGTTCAGTTGAACAGCGCGAGTGACTCCCGGTCACGGCGAGGAGTGCATTAAAAGCATTATCGAATACACCCGTCGAGTGCCCTCGCTCGCTTCAACTCGAGAGAAACACTCGAGCGCCTTCTCATTATATTCTTCCTCTACGTTAATATTGATATTTTTTATTTATCCACCTCTGTTGCTTCTTGACTACTGGAATGCGTTACTCTTCAACGTGAATGAATAATGAAGCACCTTGATGCTTGGATTTTGATTTGGATGTGGTTGCCTCGTGACTTTCGATATTTTAATTTTGGTATTTCTCAGTCACATTAAGATTTTAAAGCCTTTATTGTTATATGATAGATAATCTTACAGTGAAATGTGAAAATATAGAAGGGACTTTTAGTGTAACTTTTTCTCTATGCAAAAAGAAAGGGAGTCGAATCAAAATATATTATTGTTTATTTTTAAAATTTAAAAAAAAGTATTTGTCCAAAGAAAACAAAAATTATAAGACGAACTGAGAAACAATGGAAATGGCAGAAAAGGAAACCAAATACACCAGATTATAGCAAAAAAAAAATCAGTAACTTATATCTATGTATGTATTTATTTATACTGGGTTCTACAGACGTTCTCACTTGCGTGAGAGCAATTCATTTAATGTATAAATATGTTCATAAAATTCAAAGGATCCATAATACTTATATCAAAATACAAAATTATTAAAAACATATATCAGTAAGTTAATGTGTGAACAAGGTTTTGATGGAATCCATGATTTAAGCAATATTATTAGTTTAAGAAACTCACATTTTTATGTTGACCGATATATAAAATGTGCCATTTTCGATTTGCCGCCAAAACGACATATTCGTTTTTATTAGTGAATATGGCGGCGTTGATGTCACGCCGGGCAATGCCGGTTCCAGTCTTACCAGCCAGTGGCATTTCTACGTCATCATGACTTATAGCCAGTTTGGAACTTTTGGAATGCGAGGTTTAAGACGAGACAACACTCTAAAATAAAGCGAGAATCTTAACGACGTAAGTGTAAGCAGTCGTGCACGCGCGGTTCTGGTGTGTTGGACAGACCTGCGGTTGAATTTGCCCTATCAAATCTCGATAAAGTGGGAAGCTGAACGACATAAATGATGAAGTCGTGTAAAAATAATATTCGGCGCGCGGCCCGTCATAACGGACGAAACTACAGTCGACTTTGCCCTAGCAGGCCTAAAATATCTATCTTTCAGTGAGGTTTATTTTAATTATTTCTTGAGAACATATTACTAAAATCTCTAATGTTTCTAGAGGAATCCCTCGGGAAATTACTAATTCATCGTCTAAAAAAATAAAATCTGGTGCTTATCACTAATTTTATAGATGAAAAACAATTTATAAAATATTCCAACCATTTTACATAAAAATATTATAATGGTAAAGTCCTGTTTTCATTAATCAAACATTTGAGATTTTAGTAATACGAAATCAGAAATAATTAAAATATGAGCGTCGAGCCAACCCCCGCTATCAGAGTATTATGTCGCTTTAGTGAAAATATTAAAATTACACATGTTTGGTACAATGTTCAGAATCAGAAAGATAAACTTTAAATCTTCCACATATTTTAACGGTATTCATAGTTTGTGAAAATACCCCTTTGTAATATTTAATCATTGAAGATAATAATAGCAACAGAAAAAATTGAAAAAAAGGATCGGTCGCATGTAGGAGGTATATAACCTAATCTAGACGCTATCGAATGTTTTACTGGTTTTTCTTTTTCATATTTGAGAGTTGTAAATTTATCTTCAATGATTAAATAGTTTAATAATTTAAGTTTCTTATTATTTATCCTTATTAGGGATCAAGAATAAGTATCTACTTGTAGGAAAGAACAACCATTTTAAGGACGCAACTTACCTACGATAAAATTGCACAAATCTTCTGAAAATAATTATATCCTAAGAAATGACTAAGGGTGAGATTTGACCTTTGCCACAAATGCTCTCAACTGGCTGCGGTCCCTTGTTCCAATCCTCTTCCACTTTACTACGATAGATTTATCAATTTTTTTCTTGGTCAAGTCTCTTCCTTTGGGTTGCTTCTACTGGGGCAGTCGCTTGGTGCATTATTTAAAATTACATATTTATTACCAGCTGTCCCGGGGCTTTTCCGCATAGTTTTCAGAAATCAGGCATTCATTGATCTTATTTTGAACGTCAAGTGAGCAAAACTTCGCCAAACAGTATCAAAATTCCGCTTTAGGGGGTGGGGAAAGGGAATAGGCGTGGTTTTTTGAAATATCTCGTTGACAGTGATCTTCCTCTTGTTTTGAAGGTCAAGTGTGCAAAATTTCATCTAGAAGTATCAACCTTATTATTTAACGGTGGGGGAAGGGGATGGGGTGGTTTTTTCGAAATATTTGTATTTTATGCGTCCTCGAGTTTTTTTATATTGTGATGTCTCGATCGTTAAATATTTTACAACTTGCATAAGAATATTGAAGATTAAAATCGCATGTTTTGCAGTCAGCTTTATTACTTATATCGATTATTTTCGAAAACGCCAATCGAAAAGGGTGCAGGTTCAATAAATGAACCTATCTGCCATAATATATATAAAGAACACAACAAAACAAGCACCACACAGCGAGTAATAAATCCGTACGCACTCGAAGGTATTCGAAGTCCTCAGTCCACAACTGTCAGTGTCAGCCACGGCCGGGACTGGAACCTCTAAGCCTGGCCTTTAGCTGTAGAGTAGGTAGTATAGAGACTGTAGGGCACTTGACCACGCCAAGCCATTGTTGAGATTTTTTGTACCAAGCACCCTCCATAATATATTTATATGATATTGAAAAGGATTGACGTTCAATAAATGCGGATATTGTTCGGTTCATTGTGATGGAGTTTTTTGAACATGGGCAGTTTTTTACATGACACACTCTTTGAAGATTGATTTTTTTGTAAAGTATAGATTGCTACTGTGAGAATTCCTTATTGATTATATAATTAAAGAAATAAACAGGTTTACCATAGGTAAGTTTATTACCATAGTCTTTTGGCGTGTTTTCTGTGTGTTCATTTGTCAGAAGAAAGAGAAATTGCTCAATATTTTCAAAAATATTTTTTTTATGAACGAATTACCAATTTCATTGGCCTGTCTGGGGCCTAAGAGTTGAAAGGTCTTTGGCGACATCAGTTTTTGTTTAGATCGCTAGACGTGGATCATACTATGGTAAAGTTTTGCTATACAGGGTTATACAGACACGTACCTGACATACTGATTCCTGTATGTATTATTGTGTGTATTATTTGAGAAAAAAATTCGAAGGAAATTTTGTCTTTAGTTATGTTTTTAGGTTTTTTTTTAGTCAGCTAAAAACATTTAAAAAATCAGTAGATTAGTAGTAGTAGTAGACAGTTAGGGTCGGTTGAGGGGTTGGGGTGTTACCAAAACTAACTGATCTATAAGGTTTTGGTGTTACTCAACTGAGAGATCAGTGACGACATGTGAAAGAAAAAACTACCAAAAATTTCACCGGAGGCTAAAATTTTGTTAACATTTTTTACTCCAAATAATGGCAGGAACCAATGTTTAGTAAGTCAGGTACCAACGTCTACCTGTACATAGACTCGGTTGTAATTCGCATAATTACCAGTAACCATACTTCGTTTCAACTTATTAATTTCCGTTTTTAGTTTAAGCCATGCCACGTCTATGCCGCCATTTTAAATTTATGATATTTTTAGACAGTGGTGCAAACCACATAGAGAGTATTACCATCTCGCGATAAGCTCTCTGCATATTAGGTAGGTACTAGTTTAGCGGAATTCTCACGTGGATTAAAACAAATGTGTAGGAAATAAAATTCAGGTTCAGTTTATGTACTTTATTATGATGATTCAATTGAATCATGATTTGAGATTGGAGAAGGTACTACAGTCCTATCTAGGGTATGCAAATCGACGACTGATAATTTATATTTCTTGTGTAATGATCGCGTGAGTCTTCAATAAGGTACACGTAGTTCGTAGAAATTACAAGTTACTTTATTACGATAATGTATACAACATTACTGTTGTAAGGACTACGTCCTGTGCTAGTGGGTCATTATGATCGTTATCAGTTATTATGATCGCTGCTGCTCGATCCAGTGTCGGCTGCTGGCCACGATCGGCTAGGTCCGGAAAAGGTCGGAACCATTCAGGTGTGCGCGTGCTTACTTTTTGATAATTAAGATTAGTGGGAAAAGACATACCTAATCATTCTG
This sequence comes from Hesperophylax magnus, assembly GCA_026573805.1. Classification (NCBI taxonomy): domain Eukaryota; kingdom Metazoa; phylum Arthropoda; class Insecta; order Trichoptera; family Limnephilidae; genus Hesperophylax; species Hesperophylax magnus. Next base: position 3,737,625 of record JAIUSX010000054.1, on the reverse strand, counting down.
AATATTTCGCGTTATTTTTGGTAAAAGTTGTGTTATTTTCAGCAAAAGCGATGATCATCTTTTAAATAAATGTGGCGTTATGCTTTTTTATGAAACCGAAAATGAATGAAATGTTAGCTGCGTTCCATTTTATGAAGCTGACAGACTTGCGTTATACTGTGGCTTGGCCTATTTCAGTATATTGCTCGCCATACATTCAAAATGGAATATTTATCGCAAATAGTGAATAGCAATTATTGTGAGTCAGAAAAACTCCACAGGTCCCAATAAGATTATAAATATACAAGACAAATTAAACCATGTGTTGATCTGAAATACAAAGAAACGACATTTAAAGTTTATTTGTCGATCTTTTTATGTTAAACAAATAAAATATTTCAATCACTCGAATATCAGCCACATAGCGAGTAAACAATAATGCTGTTTAATGAGTAACCGAGACAACACATCAATGACATTTGAAAAGCGCATAAATAAAAATTCATAATTCAAACACAAAAGGAATCCCGGGCTTTTCTAGGTAGGTATTAATATATTAATACTTATTCGTTTACATATATATAATCTAATATAATATATATGAGTGCAGTGTCAGTGTAAATCGGACACTTAACGACATCTAGTGTTGTTCCCGGAAGGAGTTCACTATATTCATATTCAGTAATTGGTTCGGGTCAAGACAACACAAAACCTCTGCACAAACCGGTCAGTGGCTGAGTTGGCATCGCATTTGGGTCCCAATCAGGCGTGTCGTACGTTCAATTCCTTGGCTGGCTACGTCCTCCATCATGACACAACCAACTTTGGTAGTAGAAGATTTACAAATATTGTCGGGTTATTCGTAACCCGGGAATGTTTGTCTTTCTTTTAAAAATAGTATCCATACTCAGTATAATTATGTTTGATGTTGACCTAAATTACTTTATTATTTTAAAAAAATGTTATGAATGAAAAAGCATTTAAGAATTCGTCATCACAGGCCTACTGTAAGATTTTGTTTGCCTCACTATATTGTTTACCAATTTATAAAATGCGGTGCAAAAATATTTTAGGTGAACGTTTTATTTAAAGTACCCCTCCCAAAGAGCAAATAATAAATAAATGGACTGTTTATCGAGACATATGCACGTGCCAAGGGCGTACCCGGGGGAAGGCAGCGCGGGCTGCGCAGAGTACGGAGTGCAGGGCGGACGTCGCTTAGGGGTGGTAGCAGCTCCGGGTTCTAATAATTAGTTATTATTAAACTGATCGTGAGTCGAGGGTGGCTTCATTACCAGCGAAGGGATGAGAAATTTATTAATCGCTTCGGCTTAAACCTTTAAGTATGAATCAAATATTTAAAACGGCATTCTTATTATGATTTTATACTTTTAGAAAATATTTTTCTTTTTACTTTGTAAATTAAAAGCTATTTGTATAAAATCGGAAATAAATTTTTTATTGTCGTTTGAAAAGTAAAAGGGTGTACATTTTAAAAATAGAGCTCCTTTAGCCCATGTGGCTACTTTTTTCTCTCTCAACTTTGTCGAATTCCCGCAGGTAACCGAAATATTGTTAATTTTTGAAATGTGAATCTTAAGCTGGGATCTATTCTATGATCTTTTATTTATAGAATATATGGAATAGGTCAATGAGAAGAGACTTTCCTGTGGAATTGATTCCCAAAGTTGAATTGAATTCAACTTTCGTTCTATAAATTGTCAATGGATTCTCGTGGAATTCATACATCGGGCCGGATACCCAGAGTAATTAATATATTTTTAAATGCATAGTTGAAGACTTTACAGAGAATTGCAAAAATGCTAACGCGTGTTACTTATGCGTAAGCACACACAAGCATCCACTTTTAACGTTATCGAGTTTCCATTTAAAAAATTCGTCATTCAATCAAAAATCGTTGGAAACTATCATAATTTACAAAAACACATTATTAGTAGTTCTAGGAACCGTTGAGCTGTCGTCAAAAATTACGTTTCTAATTTTTTCTTATTTCCTAAATCAAAACTAATATTTTCTCGGAAATCATTAAATTTGAAAGTAGGTACTTAAACACCTACCTACTTAATTATAAACCATCTATTTTATGTTACAACTTTAAAAAAATTTGAAATAGGAAAATATGCGATGGTCAAATAAAAGGTCAGAATCTCAAGGACAGTTCTTTTTTCAAACTTTCTGTAACGTAACTTGACGTAACGATGGTTTTAGCAATTTATACTTTTTTCCAGCGACGACGTGGAGTCTTGTACATTATGTAAATTCAAGTACATATTGGCCACGAACCATAGGTATATCTTATTAAAGATTCTCTTCAATTTCCAAATTCACATAGCAGCTCATGTTTTCTAGATCCAATAAAAAATATTGATGTTTTCAGCTTCTTTTTATTTTAAAATGTATGTATGTATGTTAAATTTTTGTTAGGTTCAAATTAATCATCGATTTTTTACTTGACTTGTTGTAATGTAATTATTTACAATAATTGTTGAATAACCTTTCGGAATACCGAAAACGGGCAAGGGATTGTAAGAGAGTTCTAAATAGAGCTAAGAGCGATCACGACCAGAGAATTGCGAAAAAGCTGGCTGACTGCCCCACTGGTAGCCGTGCTTTCTGGTCACTCGCTAGCTCGATCGGAAGAAATTTCTGCTGAACCACTTTCCCACCTCTGACCAAGCCTGATGGTCGGCTGGCTAACTCGGCCCGCGAGAAAGCTGAATTATTAGGCAAAATTTTCGCGGAAAACTCAACTCTTCAAGATAACGGAGAGACCCCCCCTTCCATTCCGCACTGCGGTTTTCAAATGGAGGAACCGAAGATCCGGAACAGAGAGGTTCTCCGAGTCTTGAACGAGCTGAAAGTCGACAAAGCCAGTGGGCCGGACGGAATACCTGCCTTGGTCCTCAAGAGGTGTTCTGCAGAAATGACTCCAGTGCTCGCGAAATTATTTAGGCTCTCTCTCAAAGGTGGAAAGGTGCCAGATCTTTGGAAAAAGGCAATCGTCCACCCAATCCCAAAAAAGGGGGACCGCTCCGACCCTTCTAACTACCGCCCCATAGCCATCACTTCCATACTCTCGAAGGTATTAGAAAGGGTGGTTAACAACAAATTGCTCACATATCTCGAGAATAACAATATCCTAAGCGATCGGCAATATGGATTTCGTCGAAACCGATCGTGTGGCGATCTACTCGGATATGTAACGCATATTTGGGGGCGGTACATGGAACGTTTTGGTGAAACTCAAACCGTTGGGTTGGATATCTCCAAAGCCTTTGACAGAGTCTGGCACCGGGCGCTTATCGGGAAGTTACCATCGTATGGGATCCACCCAACCCTGCATAGTTGGATTGCGGACTTTCTGAGGGGAAGAACAATTCAAACCGTGGTTGACGGCTCTTCTTCCTCACCGCACCAAATCAATGCGGGGGTGCCACAAGGATCTGTGCTGTCTCCGACGCTGTTTTTATTGCACATCAACGATCTCGTTGAATGTGCACCAATTCACTGCTACGCTGATGACAGCACCGTTCACGAGGGTTATCTTTTTGACAGGCCCCCTTCTACCTATGATGTCCGAACAGCTCGGGAAGTTTTGAAGCAAAAAATTGACCACCACCTAGAGATGGTTCGTGCCTGGGGTAAGGCCAACTTGGTCAGTTTCAACGTCTCAAAAACCCAAGCGTGTCTGATTTCGGCAAAGAGGGAGATCAATGACTGTCTGGTGCAATTTGATGGGAGCACTCTCCCCAATAAAGACTCCATTGAAATGCTTGGAGTTACTATATCAGACCAGCTCAAGTATCGGGGATCCATAGAAGCCCGAGTAAATCAGGCCTCCAAAAAGTTGGGCGTCTTGTACAGGGCTAGGAGATTCTTCAACAGTGACCAGCTGCTGACCCTGTACAAGTCTCAAGTCCGCCCAACTATTGAATTTGGGAGCCACCTTTGGGCTGGTGCCACAAAATACTTGATAAACCTGCTTGAATCTGTGCAAAGGAGAGCGATCCGTCTGATTGACAATCCGTTGTTAACAGACCGATTGCCTTCTCTAATGCATAGACGCAATGTAGGCATGCTGTGTCTGTTCTACAGGTATTTCAATGGAGTCTGCTCCAAGGAGCTAGCAGCATTGATTCCTGATGCACCGGTGCACGTGCGCGAAACTCGACGGACACGAACTGAACACCCGTTCACGGTTGACGTTGGCTTCATGAGAACGGGCCGTTTTTACGACTCATTTTTGTGTAAGTCGGCTCGTATGTGGAACGAGCTACCGGCATCTGTTTTTCCTCCCTCCTATAATCCGAGCCTCTTCAAGGCCCGCATTAACAAATCCCTTCCTACAGCCCCTACCTTACTCCGCCTCACAACGCCGCCCAATCGGGTGGTGACATAGTTCCCCTGTCTGTGCACTGCACAGGCAGGAACACTCTTGTGAGGTGTCACATAAAAAAAAAAATAAAAAAAAATAAAAAAAAAAAAAAAATAAAAAAAAAAAATTAAAAAAATGTCGAATAAAGTAATATTTATTTTTTTCTGGAGCTTCTTCCAGACCTAATAACGCAGCCAGATATATTTCAAAAGATTGATTTCACTTTTTTAACTCCTTCACATCATTGTTTATATTTAAAAAAAAAAAACAATTTAGAGCGTTGAAATCGTGCTGCATATACGACATTGACGATTCATTGACATTATCCTTCGACATCTTGTATTTTTAATAATATTATCAACACGATGTTATTATACTTATTACGATCTCACATCTGACATCATCTTTCGTTTAGTATTTATTAGGATGATTTATGGGAAACACTGATAATTGTTTTAACATGACTTTATTAATCCGGACGACATTCGACTTATTTTAAAGACAGATCACAGACAATAATGATATCTCCGTTACCCACTATCTACAATAGTGATGTGACACGAATAAACACGACGATTTCAAATATTCATATATATTTTGAAAATAAATACTGTACCGTCTAATCGGCCACTATTTTGAAAAGGAAACTGAACGTGGAAATAAATTTACAGAGAGACGAAATGCAAAACCATCGAGTTTAAATGCAAAACCATAAGTAATTTTTTTGTTAAATAGGGAATTTGACTCATTTTTTTAAATTTATCTAATCAACCTCCGCATTCAAACTTAAATACAGGTATTTTTTTAAAGTTTGTTTTCAGGTTAAATTAATTTTAAAAGTTTGAATACTTTTTAGCCCGCCAAAACAATCGGAATCCGAGCGATAAGAAGCGGGGTGGTGCGTGACGCTGTGCGTTCGCTGAACATCGTGTGGTTAGTGCATTTTGTACTGAGATAATTTTTTATTCTTTAATAACGAATTCCAGTATATTTTATCTAACTAAATTAAGGGTATTTTTTTTTAAATATCAAAATTTCATACTGAAATTAAATGTTAACGTTAGAATTTGCGATTTTCGCCCAAAGCACCGCCAGACAAAGACTACTCGTACCTAAGCAGCTCAAGCCGCGGCAGTACGGCGGGCTCTCGTCAGCGGGGTTTATTGTCATTTCTTTTACGTAAATTTGAAATGAGTTCCTACTTACTCATTTTTACAAAAACTTTGATTTTAGTCGCTGTCGCGCTAGTTGTTTTAGTTGCATTATATTATGGAATACCTTCAATTTTTCCGCTTTGAATTTAACAAAACTTTCTAAAATGTCATGAGATAACTCGGTGTAAGTTAAAACATTCGATAAAACACGAATCATCTTAATAACTTAGATCAACATTCTTAACTACCCAATTCAAAACTGTATAGCGACCTCTCCCTCTTATTATCAAAATACGCATGCAACATAAGATATGTTTAATTATTACGCTGTACAAACTTAATGCGGAGTACATTTGACGTGAGATTTCGTTCGACCAATCATGGAGCGTATACACAGTAAAACTTTTAAATCATTTTCAAGAATGATCTATTAATTCTGAGAGTAAAATTACAGAATTACATAAGTATGTTCATAATCGATGTTTTTTGATCTACATGAATATATTTTTCAAATGTCTAAATATTTTTTACTTAAATTCCTTATTGTCTCATTTATATACATACAGACCAACTCTTAACATGTGACATGTTTGTGGAAATGCTCAAGTAACCGATACCCAAGATTGAAGCGGCCAACTTCTTCATAATGATTTGCTTAGGTTTTGTTGATAAAATTAACATTTGATCATGAAATGCATTGTACCAAAACCTCGTAGGTTGTACACGCTAAACCCGAATCTAAATAACAACAAAATCGAAAAAGGTTCATAAGGAACCGAAGTATCTAATTGGAAAACAATGAAAAATTAACATACACCACAAAACCGCTTGAGGCATTTGTTCCCCAAGTTCTCTTTATTATTTCGCATTAGTTCGCTTCCCTAGTCTTGCATTTCCCTTTAACGCATTTCCTCCGTATCTTTCATCTGCCTCACCCTCCCGGGACCTCTCGACAAACCGAAAACAATTTAAGTCGCGGTTTCCCCCTTTGCCATCGTCAGATTAAAAACACACCCAGTGAAAGTTGTACGGGGAACCTGTGGGGAGGGGCTTACGGGTGAACCCAGGGGTGTTTTCACAAAGGAAATTGTTCCCTCTGAGTACTTACTCATTCCTTTACATTGATAGACTCATACCTACTTCTTACTTTTTATTGCTGTCTGCCAACGTACCAACTCGAACATAAAATTATTAATAATAATAATTTTTAGATGATTTGTATAGCGCCGTTTTTTTGTGATTAATCACGCTTAAGGGCGCATGATCTATCCTATTACTAACTTTAGACTAGACAAACTATTATTATTAAACTAAAATAAAATAATTTAAAATTAAAAAAATAACTTTGTAAATATCACTTATAGGTAAATACTTAATGCCGACCAGGTTTCGCTACAATCGTAGCTTCATCAGGGCAGTCTGATGAAGCTAAAGCGTAAAGTGATGTTTACAAAAGTTATTGTTTAATTTTAAATTATAATGTCACATCACAAAGTAACCGCTTCATACGAAGAAATAAAATAAAATACTTCGTATGCATCACTATTTAATAAACAACCGACATGTTTACTTCTTCGACAGGATAAACATATTAATTATTAAATATATTTTGAATATATATTCTTATTTATACAAAGTATTTTATTTTCATATAATTAAAATGACGCTACAAAGTTATTTTGGAATTATTGAAGAAATAATTATCAACTTATGGCTAACAGATTGCATCCACCGGTTCGTCGATCACTAATACAAAACTATATGTACAATGCATTCGACCAATGAACGTGATGCTGCGTTAGATTATTATTATATTTTTTTTATTTTATTTTTTTACTATCAATATAGAGTTTTTTTACAGGTATTTTTCGATATCTGTCTCACTAGGATATACCTGTGTCGAGACAGACGGATTGGATACAAAAATGAGTATTTACATATTATTTGATACATGCATAACTATAACTTAAATATAAATTATAAAGTTGTATGCATTTTAAACCGTGAAGGCATAATAGAAAGTATAGGTTATCCTACAGGGATAACAATAGGTACATAAATGCATATGGAAAAGTTAAGATAAAATAGTTGAATGAAATTTATATTCTCTACTGGCAGAATTCTATACAGGACCATATTTACCAAGGATGTCACTTGACATTAACACTGTTTATTGTTTTTTTAAAGAAATTTCAATACAGTTCGCACGCAGAATTGTAACTTCACAATAGTAGTATGTATTTTAATGAGCGCATTTAGGAGAGGGAAAAATAGTTAGATAGATTGCTTTCAATTGTAATTAGATAACTTATAGTTTTTTATAACAACATGCGTGACTCACATATGATACGGGAATATAACTCCCTAATACTTTAACATGGACTGTTTTATTCAAGAGTGGGGTTATTATTGCGGATTGATGGTGCACTGTCAACGTACTACGCAACTAAAGTAATAATGTTCTCCCTCTAATATCACCCTTCAGCATCCGAGTGGGCCCCGAGGCTATAAATATATTACCTTGGTTTTCGTCAGTTTTTCATTATCTTCTACATAATAATTCCCACTCCGAGACTTTTCGGCTGTAATGATGAGTCAGTATTAAGACACGCAATTTTTTTTACAGGTGTACATGTTTTTCAATTTATGTTATATAGAATATGTATTTCTATTCACTTCACAGCGAAATAAGATATAATAAAATATAAATTCAATTAATAATTCTAATACATATTTCCTTATAGAGAATGTGCATAATGTTATCAAGTGGGAAGTATTTATAAAATATTTTCCTCGGCATCATTTCCTTTCAAAAACAAATATTGTTTTTTTTAAATAATATATGTATTTATAATCTCTTATATAATATAATCGTATTTGTTTGTTGGCAAATTGAGACACGTTAGAAATTAACCTTTGAATGAACACCGTCTGGAAAAATCATCCATAAAACAAATAATCAAAATAAATGCACATTTTAAATGTAGGATAATTAATTAATTTATTAAAATAAAACCATTTTTGTTCATACTTTTTGTCTGAATTATTACCGAAATCAGTAAAAATTTGAATAATTTCACGTAGAAATATATAACACATCAAAATCTACCGAAGTTAGTATGTTTGGTTATGCACTTTTGTATCTATATTTTAATTTACGGATAAACCCCATAAAAAGTTATGCTTGTATCTTGTGTGCACATTGTTTTCATGTAAGGTACTTGGATATGCACTTATAGATGCACGCTATGCGGAAAACGCCCCTATTGTTCACATTGTCCTCTACAAATAGGTTGGTTGGAAAAAATAGCCACCAAGCAATTAGCTCGCCTATAATACATGGGTATATAAATTTATAATTATATTATGAAGAGTTATAAATAAGTACTTATATTATAAGACTTAAAAATGTTGGGATTTATAACTAGGCTAACCAGAAATTTTAAACATATAAAGTGTATTAAATTGATATTTTTTGCCTATGTAAGAAGTCAACTTGAGTACAATTCTCCTGTCTGGAACCCACATTATAAAATACATGTACAAGCTGTTGAAAGAATACAAAACGTAAGTTTTATAACTTTTAAAATGGGTATTCCAGCAATTACGTTGAACTACACTTTGTTAAATTATATGAATATGCTCAAATTGTCACACAGAAGAATTTTCACTGACTTGGTATTTCTATATAAAATTCTAAATGATTATAGCTAATTGGAATTCACAATGGAACTTAAAAATATATAGTAAATTGTACCTACCTATGTATGTACAGCGCCCTTGAGGTGATTTTGCACAAAAACGGCGCTATACAAGTCATCCAATTATTATTATTACTATTATTATGTTAAATGTGGATATTCTTTCGATGTGACTGTTTCAATTGTACTTGTTTGATATATAACGCTTATACTGCAACTATATATTTTTGTTTTCTATTCTGTTATACATATTACCTTAACCGTGTCATTGTATGGAGTGTTGTGTGTATCTACCTGTTGACAAACCACAAAAGCAGATTAGCAGGTTTAAATTGTAAAATAAAAAAAATAAAATAATTGATAGTCCGGTATTGCTAGAATTGATAAGCTTCCGGATTCCACAAAGTAATACTAGAAGTCAGGATTTATTTCAATTCAGAAGTTCTGGGACTATTCTCTTTGCCCAGAATACTTATGGAGGGAAACAATTATATACCAAGTCAGTGGACATCTTCAATTTATCTTTAAACAAATATAAAATGTTGTTAATGAAGCAATTCAGTTATGTACAATAAATAATGTATATTTCTTAATATTCATATGTAAAAGCCCCGAAAAGGGGAATTAATTAATAAATAATTTATACGACATCTCTGTCATTTTATTTCTTTTTTTAGATATACACGGAGAATATGAGTAATGCTGATTTATTAAAATCCTGTGAAAAAGGCAACAGCAGGCCATTTCCCAATAAACTATTAGTACTTTCATAATATATTGGAATACGTGTTCATGCAGCTAAGTTTATCCTGTTATTATGTAATCACGAGCTGCGAAAATATTATAATTTTTATATGAACACGTGTTCCTAGACTGCCATAACACATTCTAGTTTTAGTTAATTAGGAAATCTGTCAATTCATATCAGCAATATTTTATATCAGTAAGTTTTCTCCGTGTAGGTAGTTACTATTATTGTTTAGGGTTTTGTGTGAGTACCTGTATTAAATTTCAATATTACTTTTTTGTTAAAAAATTATCCTATTTATTTAAAAAATTAGGTAGGTAGATAGGTTATTGTACATTGCTCAAATGCCAGCTATAATTATTGTATAATTTTATTACCTACCAAATACTTTACTTATTACATCTCATTTCTATTCTTGTTATATTGTTATTATTTGTTTTGTCATCGCTTTGTATTAACTGTATATTTAGTGTTAAATTATTAGATCTGTATTTGGTAAGGCGCACTGTAGGAAAAATTTTAAGAACATGACCACTAATAAATATAAAATTACTATTTTTAAGTTTGTTATAGTAAAGCGAACTTTAAGTGAAATGACACTAAACTGCGCTTTATAAATGCTATGTTTGTATATTTATTAGTATGCCTATCGTATTATTAAAACTATAATGTTGGTACTCCCAACGAAAATTGATTTCTCTATTGAGTTGGGTAGTCTTTTTAAAAACTGTGCATTTTGTAATAATTATACTTAAGAAATGTATTATATGACGTTATATAAACGTTAATAAACAAAACAAAACAAAAATACATCTTTTTTTATTTTTTTATTTGGGTATTGTGTTTATTTAATATAATATATAGGCCAGTCTACGTGCAGTGATGATGAACCTTAATAGGTAATATGGTGTTTTACGACTCTCGTCTCGAATATGGTATACTAGGTTGGGGAACTTCGACCTCAAATAACATGAAGCATAAATCTCAACGTGGCATTATAAAGACCATCCTAAACGCTTCCATAAGGACGCCAACAAAAGAATTTTTTGTTGTCCCAAATATTCTAAATATCCACACTAAAAGGAGTATTTCAATCAAACATTTTGAATAATAAAAACGAAGAAGACTGAAAGCTGTAGAAATGAGATCCCTGAGGCGTGTGTGTGGTAAAACCATGTACGATCGGGTGAGAAATATAGAGATTTGCAAAGAATGCAAGGATGATGTAAGCGTAATAAGTATGATTAAGAAAGGGACGCGCAGATAGTTTGTTTGTGCATGAAGAGCGAATGAACGAAGAGAGGAGTGTAAAGAGAACATATGACGCTAATGTGAATGGTAGAAAAAGTCGGGGACGCCTGAGGAAGACATGGCACGATAAAGTGAATCAAATACTTGAGTCGGGCCATGTCAAGAGTCAGAAGAATTGAAGAGTATGTATGAATGTGAATGAGGCAACGAGTGTGTGCCAAGACCGAGTTGTTTGGCGGTTCTTCCTATCTGCCTGCCCCTGCGGGGAAACTATGTGATGGTTAGTTAGTTACTTAAGAAAACTCACTTTCATAACGCAAGAGCTAACTAGAATGACATTTTACTCAAATTTAAAACTGATTTTGGACCAAGGAACGACAAATACCCAACAACAATAAAGAAAACGGATTATGTAAATGATTTCAAAAAATAAATCATATAATTTGAAACAAACAGTATTTAATAATAATAATGTTGTATTCATAAAAATAAAGTATATGTTGAACAAATAAAGTATCTAGGAATCGTAATTGACCATAACCTTAGATGGACACCTCACATCAAACAAATCACAAATAAACTTCTCAAAACAATACACATTTTCCTAAACATAAGAAACATATATAAAATAAAACAATTGAAAACAATATATTTTGCACTTTGCCAATCAATACTAGAATATGGAATTATTGCTTGGGGAGGAGCAACAAACTCGGCAATCAATTACATCATAGAAACCGCACAGAAAACGATCTTGAAGGTAATACTAAAAAAACATAGACGACTCATACAGACCAAATATTCAACAGCTGTGACGTACTAGATATACGCCAATTATACGTTAAAACACTACTAAACTACATATTTGACAAAAAAAATAAATTTCAACATACACAAAATAACACTAACAGACCAGTTAGACAAGCGTACAAAGAAAACATAAAAAACTCCGACAGTAAATTCAAGCTTTGGACAAAGACACTACCAATACCACGCAATAAAAGCTTTCAACAGTTTAAAACTTGATATTAAAATTGAGGAAAATAAAAATAAATTCACACACAAAATTACAAAATGGATTAAAGAACAAAAAAGACAATATTACCAAAATTTCATAGCATAAAATAAAAATAAAACCTACACGTAACACACAAAACCAATATAAACACACATCACTCACAAACAGACAAGATTATTTTCAATGTACTATTTTTAAAAAAAATTTTAAATATATTATTATGTATTTTTAATTTTAAATGTATAATTTTTCTCATTAAATGTATTATGTAGTTTTTTTAATATTATAAAATGAAGGCCTCAGCACGGGCAAGCCACCCAGTGAGGCCTACATTACTGAAAATCTTGAATTGTAAAAAATATTGTACCTAATAAAAATAAAAAAAATAAAATCTTATATTAATAATTATTTCAGCTGAATAGAGCGGTGAGTGCAATACTCTGCAATATAAAAGCGTACATCTAAATAAATTACATGAAAAAAAAAAAAATGATAAACATATTTGGCACTTGTACTCCGGTGGCTTAATGGAAATTCTACATCTATTGTGTAGGGGCGCGCCCTGCCATTGGGCGACGGCCTGGACAAGAGTGTTTTCCGATCTCCGGTAGCGCTGACTCTGGCGCATCAAGACAGCGAACCCATGCACGCTTATCTCTGCGAACATCTGTGAGGCGCTGCATCGCCAAGGGAGGCCGAATAGCGCCCTGGATGCGCGGTTATACTGTACTTGCGGCCGCTGTTCCCAATCCTAATAATCAAATTCTAAGCGAATCACCACTGCACTACGTAATTCCAACACACAATAATTGCTTAAGCAAGCCGCTCAGTCTAAGCCAGCCGGACAGCTGGATTAGCTATTTAAGCAATATGTAAGGAAAAAGCTAGTTACAAAAAGTGTCGACAGAGTGAAAAAATACCGCGAATCAATGATCAAATGTCACTCTGACAATCGACAGTCGCGCTCCTTTCAGTTTTTTGTGTTGCATTTGTCATTATCGTTTTAAAATGGATAGAGAAGTTTTAGACATTTTAGATATACTAGATATTGCGGAATGGGCCGAAGTAATTGATGAAAACATCGGGTTATACAGGCGGCGACAGGGTGTGGATGTCAATTACATCGAACTATTTATTTATTTATTAATTTACGGACAATATGTCCATTAAAACCATAATATTGACACGAATAAGAAAACATAGATGACAGTGAATGGAGAGTACATGTATGTGAAGGGCAAAGACAATGTAAAATAGAAAATGAATTAAATGACAAAGAATTTTTTGACCGTTTTCGTATGACGAAAACGTGTTTTTTGTATATTTTGAACCTAATTGAGGAGAATTTAACTTATGCAAGCGAAAGGTAAGTTTTTAATTACGCAAGTGTCATTTTTGCGATGAATGTGCGAAATATTTTGCCCTTACCTCATGTCAGATCTGAAAACCTTTCTATTCTATCAATTTAATGTTATTCTTCGCACGCTTTGCTTTGATCTCCATTTTAAGGTTTGTTTGGGTTTGTTTTGCTGTCGCACGGAGAAAAAACTTACGTCGATCTGCCAAATCAAATGGGAAGTCCCGATTGTGGCATCACGTTCAAGTTGTCACTTTATTTTTAATATATTATATACGTTAGTTTAAAAAATATGAAATACCAGTTTAAGAATAACGGTATTTAAAAGAAGTAATGTGTATTAATAAGAGCTACAATAATTAACTCTTTAATATTAATTTAACATAGAAAGTTTTTAATTTGATGTCATTTTATTGTCTATGGTAATGTGCGGTAGTGTGTGGGGCTACTTAAGATTTTCAAAGATAAAATGATTGTGAACAACGCAAATCGAACGTTCCCTACAAAATGTTTAAAAATCGCTTGGCTGAGCAAAAACAAAGATTTGAACTTAGATAACGATTAAAAAGTTGGGAACAGCGGCCGTTGGAGTGTGTTCATGACGCCTTATGTATACTTCGTCCATAGTTCGCTAGTGAAAAAGCTCATCCAGTATGTCTGAAATAGTTGCTTCTTCACCGGAGGACTGCACTAGTGTAATCTCCTGGCGAGATCGTTGGCTGGCACGCTCAATATTCATCTTTGACTTTCTGTGTCATTTTTATCATTTAGGTTATCAGTGACAACGTACCCCAAATATTTTATTTCGCTGCAGATTTTGAGATTTGCTCTGCCGAGAGATATGGGCGGAATGACAGCCGAACCAGTATTTGCTTTAAATGTTAACAGTGCCGATTTTTTAGCATTGGACACTGCTCTTACCGACGGGGCTAGTCTGACCATGTCGTCTGCATAACTAATATTGTTCATACACACCCAAGCAATATGGCATCCGATTCTTGTTTTATTGAATGCTTTACTGAGCTCATCCATATACAAGTTTAACAGCACTGGGGACATTGAGCCTCCTTGTCTAACGCCGCACTTTAGTTTAGCTGCTTCTGATAGGCTATCATTCCATCTGACAAAATTTTCCTGCTGGTTGTACCATGTAGGTACTAAATATATTGACAAATTTGCGGTGGTACTTGTCGTTTGGTCAGTTATTGCACAACTTATTAATTAACCCTGTCAAAAGCTTTGCTTAAATCTAGTATACCGTAGTTTTTCTGGCTTTGTAGTATTCGATTGTCTGTTTCATTCTGAAATGGTAGTATCAATGCTATGTACTGAGTTTGTCTTCCGTTAAATTTAAGATCACCTTTTCAAAGATTATCCCCATTATAGTGGCAATAAGCCCTATTATATGGGCCTGTAATTAACCGATGATGTCCAGGTTCAGCTGGCAGCTTTTTGGGATCGGTATTATTATGTTTTTGGACAGTTCTTTCGGAATGTGTCCGAGCCCGATCATGACAGAGAAGAGAGAGGCGAGCAGTGTTGGTAAGTACCCCCCGCAAGCTTTCTGTGTTCCATGACAAGTCCATCGTGACTTGCAGATTTGCCTCCTGCCATGTTGCGTATTGCTCGCTGGATCATTTTAGGTAAGATGACGATTAACGGCTGTTGTTATTTTTGATGCGTTGGTGTATATATTGTCCATGTTTTGTATATGGTCGCATTTGTCACATGTAGAATCCGAATTACAAATGGATTCGGAGTGTCTGATAGATTACACTAAGTAATGCTTCTGCCACAGACGTATGTTAATTGATTTTCTTATTGTTACTCCCTCTCCATATTATGTTGTTAGGCTGTTGCGGAGCATTAAAAATAGTTGCAGGTAGTTTTTCAGCAGCGATTACGCAAGATGTCGGCCGGTGATCGGACCATAGTGTATTTTCAGACTGCCTATTTTGCTCTAAAGATTATTAGTGCATATACAGTGATCGAGCCAAGAAGTGGTATTGTGTGCATCGTTAATATACGTATATTTGTCATTCGGTAGTCTTACAATATCGATAAGACTATAGTTATTTTCGGTGTAGAAATGAAAGAGTTCTTTCCCGAATTTCCCCGAGGATGGGTGAGCGTTGAAATCTCCCATAACAATGTTTTCAGAGTGTTCGTGATCTTGAATGATCGTATGTATTTTGGAGAGGTAGTTGGTTAAGTTCGTAAGGTTGTCCGAATGACATACCGGCATGTAGATTATATATATATATATATATATATATAGTCCGTCTCACAACAGGAACTCCTAGTGAGGAGGACCAAGAAAAAACATAATAAATTTTAATCTTATAATTTATTAATATTTAAATATGTATTAAATACAAATATATCTTTTAATTATCGTAAGAAACATTCAAGATGTCAATCTTTATACATTACTAACAGTAATGCTTAGTCATCGTGGAGCAATCGGTTATCAGGAGTATATTTTAGGGGCTCTTTGATAAAACTGAAGAGTGACAAAGGAAAAAATTAAAAAAAACTCACATAACCTCTTATTTTATCGTGTCACTGTTCTGTTTCATCCGGTTACCATTTTTGGCGTATTTAACCAAAGTTGTAACGCCGCTGTAGGTAAAATGATTCCCACACGTCAGACTTATATTTTTTTCACATTTGGCGACAAGTAATTTAGCGGCCGTCTAGCAAGGGGTGAGGGGTGGGGGGCGGCTGGCGGGAGGAAGTGGATGTTTATTCAGTCAGGTGTCGTCCTGAGCCGGAGGGCTGCTGGCTGAGGGTTCTTCACTTAGATCGGGTCTCCTTACCTTACTTAGTTACCTACCCCCGACATTTAAGGTGCTTATTACTGTGGATGCATGCCAAATAAAAAAAAAGACTTGCATCGGAAAATTTTTTTTTCGAGAAAGTCAAAAAGCTTTCTACAGCACAGTGTTACACTGGGATAGAGTATAGGTCCCGAATTCGAGTAACAGTAGCAACTTAATATTTTTATTATATAATTATAAAAATTGTTCAGGGAATTTTTCGAAATAGACAGTGACCTTCCTCCTGTTTTATTTATTTCTTTACTAACTCCTTTTTTAGGGGCTTTTACTTAATGACAAGTACAAATTATACAGTATTTATTATAGATAAGTGACTGCCTCAATAACATAATTTTTTATTTGTTATGTAATGAATTCAAAATGTCCACAGACTCGATATAATTATTTCCTTCCATTCGTATTCTGGGCAATGAGGAATACATTTATGGTAGTTAGTCCCAGAATTAGTGCCCTGAAATAAATCCTGATTTCTAGATTATGTAATGGAATCCTAAAGCTTATCAATTTTTAAGGTCAAGTGTGCGATATTTCATCAACCTCGAAATAAAACTGTAGATTTGTGTAAATATCAGTCACCCACCACAGACACTCAACTAGTTCAGTCTCTCACTGCCTAAATCGAAAGAGATTATTAGACATAATATCGAAAAGCACGACATAGTGGGTGCCTCAGTGATTTAGACGTGAATGGTAAGGGGCTGGAGCCAGTTGAGAGCAGTTTTGTGTGATGTAGCGCAGTGATAGTGATGTAAAGCAGAATGAATTGGGAATGAGTTTTGGGAATATAGAATTCACAACAGTCCCAACAATATCAATTATTTAGGTAGGTAGTGTTATGTATAGCTCGTTACAATATCCATCTAATAATGAAAATCAATGTAAGAAGAGGAAGAAGAAGACGTAGGGACCCAAAACCCAGGCGTTATTTTCAGAAAAATTCACGTTATATATATATTTTTTTTCTTTAAATAAAAGTTTATACATAATATAATAATTAAGTTTTGACATCGCAACTGTTTACTGTTCATACTGCTCTTCCATTGAAAGCGTTTACTTGTGGATGGAAGAGAAGCGTACATTTGGAAAAAAAATAATGGTAGGTACATGCATAAGTTTGTGAAGTGGAAATTGACTTAAAATATTTCCGGACGTAGTTCAATATTAGTACTTTATTTGTAATGCTTCTGATTTCGTATGGTGATTTATTAAAGAAACGTTTTCATTCGTGAGTATAATGTTGATATATTTTGTGGAAATTTTTTTGAGAAAAGCGGTTGTTTTCTGCAATTAAAGTAAAGCTACGTTTAATTTTTGGTATTTTGCGACAGCAATAAAGTTACCGATCAAATTTTTTTGTACAAAATCGACAAATGAATGCTCTTACCTACGCAGCATTTTCTCGACGTGAAGTTAGCTAAGTTAAGTTTAATCGATATTCGAGCTTGAATACCCAAAATGCGCTATTTCGCGTTATTCTTATGAAAATGCTTTAATTCTGTAAAAATTACGAATTACACGTAAAAATTCGCTTTATTGTAAATATGAAATTTTCAGGCCTCTACTGATACGGTAACCGGATAAATCAGAATAGTGACAAAACAGAACATGGTAAATTATCGGTTCAGTTAGGTTTTGTTGTTTGTTGAATACCGCACAAGAGTTCAAATTCTCTACCTGGAGCCTTTGAGACTATGGCATCCCCAATTGGGGTATGTTGTAAGGCGGAAGGAAGTGGGGAAGAGAAAGGTGGGAAGTACCTGGGTGTTCAGATCTAGTCACCAAACATGGCTAAAACGATTTCAAGCAACGTTTTATTTCTGAATTCTGGTCTTACACCAGGGCGATACTTGGAGTATTTTCCACTCCGGAACATGCCGCAAATATGCCTTATATGTGTTGTGAAATAATACAAATCAATCAAATAAAATTTTCTTGCGGACGACGAGATTTGAACCCGCGACCTCCGGATTACCTTACCTCTCGACTACGGGGGCCGTTTCCTTAAACTTCAATGTTCTATTTTGTCACTGTGTTCTGTTCATGGGACCGACTGGTATCCGCAGGGTGAAGAAAAACGAAATTAGTTTCAAGAAATGTTGTGATCCGGTCTCTCACTAAGGATATACTTATTAATTTGGCACAATTTAATAACGTAGGTACACAAATATGTAATGACAATTTTAAATTTATAAATTTGTACTAATTAATTTTTGCGACGCCTTGGACACAGTTTATAAGAAATACGTAAAACTTCATCCAGAGTATGCACAATGTACATATCCACGGTTACATACCTTCATCATGGGCGACATTTGGAGCTACCATCTCAAGTTACTTTCCTCGCACTCGTGATGGCGGCGGATAGGTATGCTAATGTTTTTAATATTACAAATAATTTACTAGAGGTAATTAACTACAGGCAAATCATTTAAAAGAGGATACGTTTCAATGTATTTGTGTACACCGATAGTATTTTTACAATTCAATTCAATTTTTTTATTATATATTACAGACTTTACAAATATAAGGCAAAAAAGTCCCGATAAACTGCTTTTTAGCAGTTTGTCTAACGGGTTCTTTACATTATAAATCTTATTATAGTGAGTTTACAGTTACATTTTTACAATTATATATATAAAACAAAAAAAAATTACAGAAACATAGCAAAAGAAAATTATGAAAAACATAAATAACAATTTTAAAAGTCTTTAGAATAATATATCATTGTAAGTTAATACAAATTAATTCTTTCAGTAAGCCAAGTTTTCAGTAAGTTCACCAATTGTTTTTTTTTTGTACACAGTTTTTAATTTCAGCAGGTAACATATTGAAACAACTAATAATCATTTAGTTTAACGTTCTTTGTCCATATTTATTTGTATGCTTGGGTACAATAAGTCCTTCATTGAAGTTAAAACGAGTATTATGATTGTGTTCTACCCTGTTTATATATAAGGGGTTATTTATGTGCTGAAATATAATTTTGTACCACAGAATTGCTCTCACTGAAAGAATTTTGAGACTGTGATAGAAGTATGGAATATTATGCCTTTCTTTGTATAATTTTTTTTCAGCTAATAATTTAACCAATGAATTTTGCACGGATTTGAACATGGTCGACATTGGTTTTACAGGAAAAATTGAATTTGTTTATTTCTTTAAAAACATTACAAAATTACATTATAAGTAGATTTTTAAAATGGTATTACATAATAAATAAGCGGTGTATCAATTATACCAGCATCAATAGAGCTTGCCTTTTAAAGGCGGCTTCACCTGCAGCTAAATATGTTGATATCCGAATTGATTCATTTTAACAGCAAGACTGCTCTCCCCACCGACATGACCATTCCATTTGAATATTGAATGTTTTAGGAAAGTTTTACGAACTGGTGACCGGATAACTTATCAAAATGACAATTCAACACACCACGGGAGATTTTCAAATATTGTCAGGTTATTCGTAACCCGGAATGTTGTCATGAAAATTGATGAAACAAAAACTAGGTAGAATAGTTATGTTAGATTAGGTTTATAGTTTTTAATCATTTTAAAAGGTGTGTTGAATTGTCAATGTGTTGAGTTGAGTCATGGAACCAAAAAAACATGTAAACACATTATCTGTTAAGACAGAACTATTAAAACAAAATTTTGCTAAAATAATTCAACCATCTGAAATACAGCGATAATGTAGTGGTCTCGACGGGTTAATGGTTCAGTAAGTATTCTTGTTTTAAATGTGTAGATCGTATAATTGTCGTGTTTATTAAGAAAGTTAAAAAAAATATATATTTGTTAACCGCACAAAAGTCCCAACTGCTCCCAACCATCTAGAGCCAGTGAGACTATGGCATCCCCAGTTGGGGGTGTGTTGTGAGGCTGAATGTTGTGGGGAGATGAAGGAGATGAGGAAGAGGAAGGTGGGGATGGGACCTGGCTATTCAATTCCCTATAATGTTTGGTCATGATTCAAACATTTACCCAAGACATCAAAATAAATTTTGAAAACAACCATCAACATGTTAACGAGTCACTTTTTTTCTACACATTAATACTCTGTTCAAACAGAATATTCTCTGTTAACAATAGCGTACTATACCTTAATGGAAATTATTTTATATTAACTGCTGACTTTTATTATAGACACCTCATACTTCGACTTATGACAGGTCTTATACAAGCCTAGTATAAATTAGTTCAACTATTGTTACACTGGTATATATTTATTTTGAATTATGCATTGTCTTACTGCCCTTATATTAATAACTGCATCACTTGCAATAATGTTTTTGTATACACATTAATTATTCTTTAATTTATCGCTATTATTATTCTGTGTACCTCTGTACGCTCGTAATTCGATTATCACTGTATTGTAAAAGCCATTTTATGGCGTTTGAATAAATAAATAAACAATTATCAAATCACAGGCAATATTAAATCGGGCCATATCGGTATACCCGTACCACACTACCACCCCATGACTCCAGGAGTAAATAAATACTTTGTGTTTACCTACCTGTTTCACTGGACCACACAAGACGTTGAAAGTTTTAAAATTCCACCTTTATTAAGCTACTTAACACTGCTATCCATTTCTGCCCGCTCCGTGGACTCTTAACATCTTTAAATAATAAACACAATTTTCGAAATGGGTCGGTTTCGAGATTTTTCGTCCCTAAATTCCCCAGACACCTGTATGTGAAATTCTGCCCAGGTAAATGTTCTAGTCCCTTTACGTGACTATTTGCCCCCTGATTATGGAAAGGATAATACATTTTTTATGGAAGTTTGCCCTTCAACTGTTCAACAGGTTTGTTGTTGCAATGTTGCATTATCGGAATTTGTTACTGAATGGAGTTCACATACTGTCCGAAGCCCGTAGGACTATATCGTCTGCGATTGCTATATGTTGTGAACCTGAATGGCAAGGAAGGAGATGGCGTAAGAAGTGCCTGAATGGAGGTCTCTCACCACGACGATATTACGACTATATTTCACTCTTTAACATGTCGAAAAGATACTTGTAGTACAAGCGTCAAACTGGTGAATCTACATCGTGTAGAGAACCCTAAAAACCTTTTTTCAGTTGATCCGAGCATTTAAATTGTTTTGAGGTTAAAAAACTTTTGAAGGGTCTACATTTTAACCCAATTTAAAAGACATTAATCGGCTGATATTAACCCCCCAAATTTCACACAAAAAAATCCAACAAAAGAAAGCTCAAATCAAAAAAAGTTTTTCCACAAAATCGACTCTAAATGTGATGTAAATTCACCGGTTTCCCACTTGTTCTAAGAGTTTCCACACACCGTGTATATAATTATGCATGTAGGTATTAGGTAGGTATATATTATTCAATACATTTTGTAAAATTTTTATAACATAAAATAATGTTCTTACTTTTCAAAATGAAACTTCTCGAGTTATAAATCGAAGGGCTCAATTGGGCGTGTATTAATAAGGTGTCCACGGAACTTTTTCAATCAATAAACTTGACCATGAATATTTAAAATGGAAGCGAGTGCAATATGCTGTCAAGGAAACTCTTACGTAATTAAATGAATACTATAATGATGGGGAAATAGCAGGGGTAAATTAATGGTCATTTTATTACTTGAGGTAGTTCCTTTAACATTGATTATTGCATTGGTAGGTTTTGGCGACCCGGAATTTCACTTCACACACAGACACTTTTAAAAACAAAAAATATCAAAGCGGCTAGCCGCTTTGATATTTAAAAATTATACATACAAAATATGATATTAAATATATGTATAGTAAATTGTATTTATTAGTCATCCTCGCTAGGGTGACCTGTGCTGAGGCGAACTAAAGTTATTCATTTCTGTTTTATTAGTTTTCCATGTCGTTTTTAATGTTTTTCTCAGAATTTTTTCATTAATTTCTTTCAGCCAGATTTTTATTCTTGATTTGAAATCATTCAAATTTTCTATTCGCTTTATATCGGGGTGATTGGAGTGTGTTGTGGAGTTTTGTAGCAAAATAAATATAATTTCTTGGTCCGAATGTTGTTTTATGACCTGAAATATTTTTTATGTCATTGTGATTCGACCTTGTTTGATGTATAAGCGATATCGTAGAAGATTCAGTATTTTTGAATAGTTTCAATAGTTTATTTTTACCATATATTTGTTGTTCATTTGGTACATCAAAACTATTGAAAATTTCAATCGAAGGCGTTCTTGTGGGTAGGTACTTTTAGTATGGTATTTAAGATTCCTTTTTGAATTATGTTCAGGTTATGTATATACTTAGATACAGCAGATCCGCATCTTATAATTCCATATTCAATACGAGAATGACATAAAGCGTTATAGATTTTTTCATGTCCTTTTTATTTACAGAAATATATAAGTTTTGTTAGTTTTTCCGTGATACCTTTAATATGTAGGTCCCATTTAAGATTTTGATCAATTACCCCGAGATGTTTTATGCTTTGTGATTTTTCTATAATTGGGTATTGACATTTTTATTTGCCTACGATAATTTTGCTTACGATCATTTTACCTACAATCGGTACATTTTTTAGGTATCTCAGTATTTTTGCGAAAACATTATTCTAGAATGTTTCAATTTCTGATACGTTTAAAAAAATATAGACGGGGAAACCTACCAATTAACATTGGTATTCACAAAGGTGGAAAAGTAATTGATTTTGTGGTTAGATTTTAATAATAACATTTTTACCTAACAGTCATGTTACATGACTATTTTTCTTTCACGTATAATAACAATTCATAAATTCATTCTTCACGAAGACCTCTCTGAAACGTTAATTAACCAAACGATTCACGTCATAAACTGTGGTTATGAATTTTACCAATTTATTGTAATAATGCATAATTATAATTGGATTATTTGTATAACGCCGTTTTTGTGAAAAATCCCCTCAAGGGTAATAAATGTAATAAACTAAATCAGAAGTCAAACATCAAATATCTTGGAATTATAATCGATAGCAACTTAAATGGAAAAATCACATGATCTTTGCTGGGAGCGATTGCTTGCTTAACTAGGTCTACTAGAAGATAATAACATATAACAAATAAAATTACACGTATACTACACGTCAGTGCAATCGTACTCACAGTACGGAATTATTGAGCGGAGAGGAACATATAAAACCTCCACAAAACCATTCATTATTATTAAAAAATGCTTAGATATTAAAATCATTCTTAGAAAACCACATGACTGTACTAACGTATTTTTTCAAAATTTAACGTATCTTCATTTACAAAACTATATTCACAAAATGATATACTCCAAATCTACAAAAAAAATACTTCATTAGGTACTAAAATTTGCCTTCCGATTATATAGATAGATTCAAAACAAATGTATTTTCATCCAAGACAATTCAAGTCTCTCCAAAGAACCCTTCCTACAGAAGCAATAAAACTACTTATCAAATCTTACGTAGTCTCACGTCTCGATTACTGCAACAGCATTTATGCCAGCCTAATGATTTCAGAACACCTTCGTAACCTTCACTGGCTCTGAAAGAATCCAGTACAAATTGTGCTGGATGGTGTTTAAATCCATCAATGAAATGGCCCCACCCTACATCTCTGAACTATGCATCCCGGAAAACACTGGTCTGAGGCAGTCAACGCATAGATCAGCAACATCATCAGCTGTAGGCAGACTGATGGAACCTAAGCGCAAGCCAAATACTAAGTTTGGTGATCGTTTGGGCTGAAGGCTTGGAATAAACTCCCTCCGGAACTAAGATCCATAACAAGTCCAACAGAATTCAGGTCTAAACTAAAAACTTACCCTTTTAAGCTGTCATTCCCTCAAATTAAATATACCATTCCCGAGAGAAAGTCCAGTTATATCCGATTTTCCAATTATGTTCTAAATCCCGTATCTAAATTTCGCTAATTAACAATTAGTTAACGTTAATTAAGTGTTAATCTCAAGTGACCTACCAGGTAAGTATTGTACCGTATATTATCTCCATATATAGTTAGTAATAACATAGATCATTGTAGAAATGTATTATATATGTGTACAGCGCCCTTGAAGTGATTTGCACAAAAACGGCGCCATACAAATCATCCAAATATTATGATTTATATCCAACTCTATGTTGGGACGTCTACGGCTCAACTTCATAATCGTTTTTTCGGTATAATATCTCTAAATGGTATAAAACGAAGTCACTATCCGCGTCTGTCTGTTTGTGCGCTTAGTTCTTCTAAATTGGGTTTTCACTACCATTTAGAGCTTTTTTTCCGAAAGGTTTAAATATATAATACATGCATAGGTATTATATTTATAGAAAGTAGAGAAAAGTCGATGTTTTGTGATCAAGTGTTAAAAGAAATATTTTCGGGCTTCTAACATAGCTAACGCTGGCTAAACCTTATGATATACATCAAAATAACATACCTTCTACGGAATTGTATATCTTAAAAAGGCCTACGGAAAAGCCTATGGTGGTATATGTCTATCTCCTAAGGATAATCCCCAGCAACGCCGGGTACACGTCAGCTAGTGGTATAAATACATTATTATCTAATAACAAACTTTTATTAAAAGGACAAATATCAGATAAAATCTTTGGATTATTATGATTCAGTGTAGAAAATACAAACTTATAAAAATTAAAATATATAAAATTCAATTTCTCCTGATTTTATCATAATTTTTTTAAATTTCAAATTAATATATAAGTCCTCTGAAATCTTAAATCTACATTCAGAATGTAATTTAGTATTAATAGTGTGTTGATTTATCATGGAACCCTCTACAGAAATGGGTAGTAGGTATTGTGAAAAACAAATAACTTGTCAATTAGCCTTAAACCCTGCGTACCCAATTTCTACCAATTTATAACAAGTTTTTCGTTAACTCTTTAAGTTTTTAAATTAAAAAATGTTATTTTTTAAGATAATATCAATACATTTTTTATGCCGAAACGTTAATTATATGAAATTCCCTCGATAGAAAAAAATTCCAAAAGTAAGCTCCGAAACTTATTGAAAACAAGTTTTGTTCTGTTATTTAATATGTTATAGGCATGAAAAAAAAAACACAGTGTATCTTTAAATCCAACTAAAGCATTTGTCCAGAGATTTTTACTCTATTTCAAATGAGTGGTGTTTTATTAAATATTTTCATAATTTTCGCTTAATTATTATCGTATTTTAATATTAGCGCGCTCCCTCTAACATTCTTATTTACATATCTCCCTTTCAAACCCTCTATGAACGCTTACGAACCATACTACATGTATCTTTTTAAAATCAATTGTAAATAAAGAAAACATGTTATAATATTATCGCTGGTTTACCTGACCATTTTACTCAAATTAGTGATAACTGATTACCTAATAACTGCAAACAATCAGATCATATCATAAATAAATACTAACTAACTAAACTACAATTTTAACAACGACAATTAGTGAGCAACAATAACAACCCTTCATTAATGGCAAAACTTTCCTTAATCACTTTGTTGACAACTTCGGAACACTCAGGTACTGCCATTATGTCTACCTACAGCTTGGCATAATATTCTAGAAATCTATTCAATTGGTACCTACTATTTTTTTCATTACTAGAAACGGCAATGCGAAGATTCTTACTTTGTCTTTAAAATATTCGAATTGTAACAATATTGCATGCAGTTGGCAATACATTCGCAGAAATAGTAGATTTTTTCAACTGCACGTAACACAGTTACAAGAAGGCTGTAATAACATAAGTCAATAATAATAATAATTTATATTGGGGTAATACTATTCTTCTGTATGAATTCTATATAATTTTCATAGCAAATTTTACTTCATGGTTACTGTTTCACTAAATTATATTGTATATCACATGTTTATAAAAGATCGCGTGGGCGTACAATATTAATTTATAATTCAATAAATTATTTATTTAAAAATAAAATTGTTCTTTGCATTTGAGTTTGACAGTTCATTTTAAACAGACAAGGGAAACATCATAATTTGGTTGTTTTAATCATTTTGATCTGTGAATTAGATTTTAATTTACATAATTAATACATACATTTCAAAAATGTAATTTAATAAAAAAATCACCTTTTCATGTAATTTTCTTCCTTGCATAGCGTTAAATAATTAAAAGTTTAATTATAAAATTGCCTTAGAATATGAGGCTTTTTCTGTGGGCAATCTTGTTGGCGTTGCTATTAAAAACCTTCTAAACGGTGGCAGCGCTATCAACTTTTATCTACTGTTAAATAATGTCAGACTGTAGATTGCATTTTAAATATGTACTTGGTAAAGGTAGCTGGTAGTCATTATTATTATTATAATTAACCTTCGGACTAATTGTTTACTGTTCAAGTCTTGACATGAATCACCTTTTAAGTATTATACGTTCTACCTAAGTTATTTAGGAATACCTATACTTAAAATAATATTCCATTATCTTTAATTTTACCAACAATTAGCTTTGGTAGGAATGACTCATTATAATTTAATCTTTTTTTTCACAGAGTTCTCCTTATGTTACGCTTTATCACTCTTTACGGAAATCCACGTTAAGGTAGGTATATCCAAAGATAATAGTAACAAAGAGATGGGCCATGATCCATTATTAGTATGAAACCGCGCGCACAAAACTGTCGCCTACTCTCCCTTTTGAACTCTCCAGCCGGACTCTCTCTCTCGACCCATTGCCTTGCACTGCAGTGAGAGGGATGGATTCATATGTCCGTCACTCCTGGGCACACTGAGCCCCAGATACCTACCAACCCCCATACGTTTTTCCTTCCCAGATCTCCTTCCTTTCCCTAAAAAAACCGTCTCACAGCATCTACAAGACTACACAGGCCCTGAAGGATTTTTTCCCTCAGGGCTTCCTGCTTGGAGCTAATGTAAAAACAACTGCAAATCGCATATATATTATGCACAGCGTGCTCCGGCCTTTGTTTGATACACACCTACCTATTACCAAAAGCACCACTTACGCACCAAAAGCACATATATGGCTCCGCCTCGTTGATAGTCCGTGCAGTTTGGACGAAGCTCAGCGACAGTAGACACGTTTTCATGCCACATCTCTCTTTATCTATGGATTATCCCATTAAAATCGAATCAGCAACTGTAAAAACGACTAATTCCATTAAGATACCTAGGTACACGACAGCTTTTAAGCATCCATGTTTATATAAATAATTATAAAGTATTTTACTTATAAGACAAATAACTTTTTATATATATACATATGTAATTTATAATAAAGTGATGTAAACAAAGTTATTTGTCTTTTTAATAAAATAAATAATGCCATTACAAAGTGATAACCAGTTAGAAGAACCTTTCTTCGAAAAAATAATTAAAAACGTTAGTTATAATTATAATCAATTTCTGAAAATTTACAATCATTTATTAAATAAAAATACAATAATGTTTCTATAATGCCATTAGTTACCCGTTAAAAGTCTGTGAATCTAACTTGACTTAGATATAAGACTTAACATAAAAGTAAGAAATTCTGTTTTACAATGTTAAAAAAAAAATTACACCTTCAAAAAGCTTTTATAAACAAATACATTTATAAATACAGTAATACCTATTTTACATAATAATTTATTTTAATTTTATAAAATATTTTTGTCTATTGATAAGTTTAATTTGTAGAACTCCATTTTATTTTTTTTATTTTTTATATATTCAATAATATTGTTATTGGGTTTATAAAAACAGTTTATTTTTAAATAAGTTCTGCTGTGTAATTATTATTACGCGTGACAGCTGTTTCGCCCTCTGAAGGCATTATCAAACTGTTAAACTATAATAATTACACAGCAGAACTTGTTTAAAAATAAACTGCTAAATAAACCCAATAACAATATTATTGAATATATAAAAAATAAAAAAATATTTTTGTCAGTAGGTACCTACTAATAGGTATATCTATATATTTTTTAAAACATATTAATTTTCTTTATGCCTATACTAATATAGGTACCTACTATTACTAATCGTTAAGAGAATGACAAGAATTAAAAAAAAAATAGATTCTATAATTGAAAACTTTTGTTTATTTTATGTGACAACAATAGTTATAATATTTGTTTTTATTTGATCAACAAAGTTTTGTTGTATTTGCCAATTGTGAGGTGTGTGAAGAAGATATAAACATATGTGAATGTTCTAACGTTAAAATGCCTTCTTGCTTTGGATGCTGTGTATAAGATGGCCACTTGCTTTGCATCCTGTGCGACTTACGAGCCCTGGCGGGTCGTAGCGTGGTCCCCAGACCTACTGGATCCTTGTGGCTCTCATGGTCCTTTCATCCCTTACGGCCCGGCTGTCCTAGCTGCCCTTGCCGTCCTAGCGGTCCCTGCAACCTGCAACCCAACATTCTGAGTTGCTACACGGACCTTCGGTCAACCAAATAAAATTATAATCGGGAAGAGAGTTTATTTATATAGGTACGTATTATATTTTACATAACCATATTTTTACGTTGTACCTATAAAATTTGTTCAATTTCAACCCTTTATTTGTGGATGCCATCGATAATATTGGTGAAGTGAAATAAATATTTTTGTTATTTCCTGTCGATAGGTATTTAGGTACCTACCGAGTTAGAGGTCCCTCTTAATTAATACATAAACTACGTAGGATGTGTTGCTTCTGCAACCAGGGCCGGCCATATGCGGGCGTAATTGAATAGTCCCCTCCGGGCGCCGAATTATCAAGGCGCCAAGGCGCTGATAATACCTAACAGTACCTACTACCTACAGTCCTAACACATCGCACTTCAGTTTATTTTTCATGCGCCGTTTTGCTCAGCTGCTGATTACTGGGTAGACACTTAATATTATTATAAAACTTAAAAATTTACGATGTTTTTTCGTAGCCGTAGGTAAAGATTTCGATTCAGACTTTTCGTTTAAAAGTCAAATAAATAGGACTGTAAGCACCGGTTTTTTTCACCTAAGACAACTCTGTCTCTGACAACAAAGTCTGTCCGAAGAAACCTTCCTTCAGAAGCAACAAAACTACTTATCAACTCTTACGTAGTCTCACGTTTCGATTACTGCAACGGCATTTATGCCAGCCTTCCAAAATATCAAATTGACAAACTTCAATCAGTGTTTAATGCAGCAGCACGGCTCATAACCGGGGTTTCAAAATATTCGCACATTTCAGAACACCTTCGTAACCTTCACTGGCTCAAGTGCCCTGAAAGAATCCAGTACAAACTGTGCTGGATGGTGTTTAAATCCATCAATGAAATGGCCCCACCCTACATCTCTGAACTATGCTTCCCGGAAAACACTGGTCTGAGGCAGTCAACTCTTAGATCAGCAACATCATCAGCTGTAGGCAGACTGATAGAACCTAAGCGCAAGCCAAATACTAAGTTTGGTGATCGCGCTTTCGGTGTATCTGGGCCGAAGGCTTGGAATAAACTCCCTCCGGAAGTAAGATCCATAACAAGTCCAACAGAATTCAGGTCTAAAATAAAAACTTACCTTTTTAAGCTGTCGTACCCTTAAATTAAATATACCAATCCTAAGAAAAAGTCCAGTTATATTCAATTTTTCAATTAAGTCCTAAATCCTGTATCTAAATTTCGCCAATAAACAATTAGATAATGTCAATTTAAGTGTTAATCTCAAGTGACCTACCAGGTAAGTATTGTACTGTATATTTTCTACATAAATAGTTAAGTAATAACATAGATCACTGTAGAAATGTATTATAAGTTTGTACAGCGCCCTTGAGGTGTTTTTGCACAAAAACGGCGCTATACAAGTCATCCAAGCATTATTATTATTATTATTATTAAAGGCATCTTATAAAAGTTGTACGCTTCTGTTCTTCTTTTAACACAATATAATCTGTTAAAATAGCTTTCGTTTCGGTTTTGAATTCATTAAATATTTTCTATACTAAGGCTTTTCAATCTTCGAGTTAGGTGGTTATGTACAACATAAGTATTTATGTACTGTAGGTGTTATAATTAATTGCGACGTGATAAGTTAAGTTTATTTATAGCCTTGTGTATGTTGTGGTTATTTTACACATTTAACTAGATATCTACATTTTAAGGGTTCCATGGCAACTCAGGACAGTGATAATTCAACACACTTGATATAAAGTCATTAAAAGTGATGAAAAAAGCTAATAAACCGAACCTAACGTAACCTTTATAGTGATTTGTTTTTGGGGTATTATGCCGTGTTGCGCTACCTCCTTCTTTAGCCAACGTTTCGGACAGCATTGCAGTGTCTATCATCAGGGCGGATGGGTAATTTTGCACATCTAACAAAAATTACACGTCATTAATTAATCGTGAAAATCTCAAATCAAATAATAACGTAACCTATTTAACCTTTTTTCATCGCTTTTTATGACTTTACATCACTTGTATTCAACGATATTTAATTTCCACTGTCTTGAATTTCCTGGTTACCATTTTTAGTACTTATATAGATAGTTAAGTATGTACATCATTTAGGAATCTACCTACTCACATAACTACCTGGTGACGACGTTTATAAAAAAAAAACTAATTTAAAAAAAAACACCAAGCTGTTGTTACCCAAAGATTGGCTCGTACAGGCACTTCAAAACTACGCGGGCCGCTCATAAACTCGTGACGTAGCTCGAAGTCCAGTTGGAGTCCGAAAGTCACGATCTCTTTCACTTTTCACTAAGAATTTATTTTATTTTTTGTAATTTATTATAATTATGTTTTATTAGGTACTCGTACTACTAAATTATATTATTCCATTTAGCTGTTATGAAAATAGTTTAGGCTATTAAGGTATGGGGAAGGGAAAGGAATGGTGAAGATGAAGGTGGGAAAGTACCTGGTTTTGCAGATATGGTCACTAAATACGGCTAAAGCCATTTCAAGCAAACGATGGTCTTTAACGACCTTCAACAAGGCGATGCTGAGAGTATTTACCACCATGTGTGACTCCTTGTATAAATACAATTATTCCATTTTTTTAAAATTTAATTAAAATCAAATTTAATAATATAATTATTAAGTTCTGCAAGTATTTTTTGGATTTTTGTTATTGTTGCAGCTGTTTCGGCTTTCAAAGGCAGTATGTACAAAAAAATTATCTACATTAATTCGACTCGTATGAAGAAACATATGTGCGAGGAAATTAACTTAGATTTACCAAAAAAATAACATTAGGATTATACCCAGTGATAAGTAAAAGAGATCGTTTCTTTCGGACTCCAACTGGACTCCGAGCTACGTCATGAGCTTACGAAGGGCCCGATGAGTGTTTTTCCCTGTGTCTGTATGAGCCAACCCTTCTTAAATACATTTTCTATGAATATTGGTTGTTACCTATCTTGAATTGTCTCTCCACTGGAAAATCTATGTGAAATATCTGTATCTGGGTAGGTAAGTAGGTATGTACCTACCTACTAAATTGACATTTTATTAATCTTCCTTTCTACCCTACACGGAGAAAACTCACTGATAACAAAATATAACTAATTTATTAAGAATCTCTTATAATTATTTGTTAACCAGTTAAAAACGGGATTGCAGGCCGTTAACGAATGAATTGATAGGTTTCCTGATAAACTTTTAGTAAAATACCAATGTATTGACAAGATGTCGGAACACGTGTTCATAAATTTTTTTATATTTTGGCATTTTGTCATTATATATTATTAAGACCAACCTAGGTCACACGAGTTCCGATATTATTACGAATTTACTAAAAAAAATTCAGGTAGAGGCCTGCAGACCCGGGTTTAACCGGTTTACCAACAATTTGAATAAATCAGCAATACCTACTCATTTACTTTATGTAACTTGGGCCGTATCGTAGCAAATAGTTTAAGACTTCTTTTTGGATAGGAATTAAATTAGGTGTTTAAACAATAAACACGTATATTATTATAATAAATAAAAATAAATCAGGTGAATACAATAAAGACGATGCTGGTAAAAAAAATGGTTAAGGCATTATATCCAGCGCCCTTGACTGGTGATTTTATCACGAAAACGGCGCTATAGAAATGATCCAATCATTATTATATCTAGTGAGATGTGATTTGAGATTTTCACGGCCAAAAGTATTATAGTAGGTATAATCTTTAGCCAACATTTCGGATAGCATTACAGTGTTCATCATCAGGGTCTTCATACATCTGCTCTGATGATTGACACTGTAATGCTTTCCGAAACGTTGGCCAAAGAATGGCATAATACCCCAAAAATATATCACTATCATTTCTAGTGATTTTAAATAATTAATTGAATGGCTGACTATCTAGCTACTTTTGTTATAATCAAGAAAAACATAAGAATCTAATAAAAGAAGAAAAGAATTTTAAAAATGTAAAAATAGTTAAATCTGAGAAGAAATTGTTAAGATTAAATTGAGCTGATTATATTTAGGTATAGATGTAAATTGCCGACATTCTATGTCGATTATTTTAGAAGAGTGGTCTGTTTTTTTTTGTAAGGATTGTGTTATTTTTTTAATAAAGTATATAGATATTGGTTTTCTTTAGCTGTTTGCTTACTCTTCAACAGCAGCTCCTTGCAGTAGGTATGATGACAATATTTCGCCAACAAATATATAGAAAGGTTCTCTTTTGCAATCTTGCAAGATTTCAAATATTTCTCTGTTTTTGTGTTCTATCTTGTTAACGAAATACTATTTTTATCTTCTGTTGTTCCACATTGATCAAACATCTCCATCATTACTCTATTGATGGTTTCAAGCGGTTCGTCACTTGATAATAAATATTATATTTATAGTTAGGTACAACACGAATTAACGATTTATAAAAAAACACAAACTACGTCCATACACGGAGAGAAATGATAAAAAGTGCCAGCGTGCGAACTTCCTGATACAATATTAGTCATTCAAAATATACCTAGAGCACGTGTTATTTTCTGAATAGATATCATAACGGAATGCTACAAAGGAATGGAACACGTGTTCCGCCGTCATTTGTTTGCCGAATCTTTATTGAATCTAATTGTAGATAAGTTTTCTTCGTTTAGGTACTGCCTGCCATAAATAGTGAAGGTATTTTTTCTAATTATTACGCGATCAAGTCAAGTAAGAATCAAGAAAGGTACTTTTCGAGTGACGATGAGAAGGTATGTAGGTATGAGACGATGTATGAATGTGATTAAAGCAAAAAGTGTGTAATAATAATAATAATAATAATAACATGGAATTTATATAGCGCAGTTTAGTGTCATTTCACTACAAGTGCGCTTAACTACTCGTTTAACAAACTTATTCCTACAGTGTGCCTTACCCAATACAGATCTAATATTATAACACTTAATACACTGTTTATACAAAGTAATGACAAAACTTAGAATAACAATAACAGTAGGACAGGACAAAACACGAATATTAAAACTAAAACATAACATAAAACAGGAGGCAGTTTGTGCTCAGAAATGAGAATTTTTTGAGCAGACACTTTAAAAAGGTACAATAAGGAGACAACCAAAACCAAACAATTACCGGAAGTTTTAGAATATGGCTTATTATAAAATATTGAAAAGAAGTTAAAATTTATAAATGGTAAGATTTTTTAAATAATTTTGTTTTTAAAGCTCGTTTAAATTCAGCCAAATTCTGGAGATTAGTAAGAGCTGAGGGAAGTCTATTCCAGATGAGAGGGCCTGTTACACTAAAAGAACGATCATAGTAAACAGCTCGATTTGACCTAGAAAGTTCGATTAGACGATTACTAACATCTAGATCTGCTGACCTTAGAGTAAGCTGTCTATTGCTTAAGTTTTGTCGGATACATAGTTCCGATGTATATGCTGGCGCCATTCCTTGCAATGCTCTGAAGGTCATTAAGCAGATTTTAAACTCTATTCTTTCAGGGTATCGAAGCCAGTGAAGGCGATCCCTTAGAAGTGGGGTTATACGGCAATACTTAGATTCACCAAAAATCATTCTTGCCGCAGCATTAAAAACTGACTGGATTCTATTGATTTGTTTCTGAGGTAGGCCGGCATATGCACTATTGCAATAGTCCATACGTGAGACGACGAACGAATTTATGAGTGACTTTGCTCCATCAGAGGGAAGGCATCTCCTGATTGATTTTATCTGCCTTAAATGGAAAAAACCAGAACTCACAGCTTTTGAAATTGTACCAAGACAGTGTGATTTTCGGTCCACCCTCTCTGCCTACTCCTGCCTAAAACGGCGTGATGGTTAGTTAGTTGATTAGTAGGTTACTTATCGACAGATGACATGAAGTAGATAGGTAGGTACCTACCAATTTAATATCGCACTCCTATAATAAGTAACAGTTTATGTAGGCACCTACGTTTTTATTAATTCTTCTGTGCAGGCGGCCAAAAGACTAACTGACGAACTGTGTTTTCTAATCTTTCGCTATTTTTATATTCCTAGGTGTATCCACAAAACCTATCTTCACGACAATCACTGAGAAACCAAATTGATCAGTTAAGTTTCTTTCAAAATTAAATCGATGAAAATTGAAATGAATGGAAAATTATAATATATTTGGAAATAGTTAGGTACAGTAAATATTATCGGCAGTTTTAACTTAAAAGAAACGTTCTAGGTAAAAAAGACGAAGCGTTATTATTAACTTTTAATTTTAGTTTTTAAAATGATTCTAGTCTAAAACACAAGGTACAAAACAAAATATGAAACGTTTGCTATTCAACCTACGCTACGAAACCATGTAGGTAGGTTTTTTCTTGTATTGAAGAACAACGTAAACAAACACAAATTCCTTTCAATTTCAACTTTAATTTACTTCACTGCATAAATAATTTGCTCTGTAGAACTTTAATCTCGTTGTCTCGGTGATGTATTTTCTCAGAATTAATCCGGTTTCTGCGTACCTCCGAATGGTGGCCGGATAAAATGATAAGTTACGGGAAGTGCGGGAAAAGGGCGCTGGCGTCGCAGGATCCGGACAGGGGGGAGGTGGGGGCGGCGAGGAGGGCGGGGAGGGGCCAATAGGCACGCCTCCAAAGGCATGTCGGGCCAATGGGGAGAGGGAGTGGGGCCGTGTCCATGGTAACGGAGCCGCTCCGCGCCCGGACGGCTGCGAGTGGCGATATCCAACTGGCTCAAAGCCAAACAGAGCGTCCTTCTGTAAACACGGCCCACAGTCAGTGACAGTCAGCCGCCAGCGACAGTCGGAAGCGAAGTGTTTGTTAGTCGAGTGATGCGCTGGGAGTGAGGACAGCCGACATGCTGTCCCAGAAGCTGCCATACGGGGACGGGCTGGCCATGAGCGCCGGCCTGCCCCTCAGTCCCGGTCTGGCCCCGACCTACAGTGTCAACTCCATGGGCTGCGTGCCCTCCCATCCCTCGCAGGGATACGCCTCGGGATACGGCTCCGGCATGGGCTCCATGGGCGGCGTGCCCGTGTCCGCCTCGTGCATGGCCGCCGGGGGCTACTCCGGGCCCCCGACCATGGGCTCCTGCATGGGGGGCTACGGGGCGCCCCTGACCCCCGTGGGTTCCATGAGCGGCGGGCGCGCCGAGCTGGGGGGCGACCCCGCCTCGCCCAACTCCGCCGCCCTGCAGCGCGCTAGGGCGGACAAGTCCTACCGCCGCTCCTACACGCACGCCAAGCCGCCCTACTCGTACATCTCGCTCATCACCATGGCGATCCAGAATAACCCGCAGAGAATGCTCACCTTGTCCGAGATCTACCAGTTCATCATGGACCTGTTTCCGTTCTACCGGCAGAATCAGCAGCGCTGGCAGAACTCCATCCGCCACTCTCTGTCCTTCAACGACTGCTTCGTGAAGGTACCGCGCACCCCCGACAAGCCGGGCAAGGGCTCCTTCTGGGCACTGCATCCGGACTCGGGTAACATGTTCGAGAACGGGTGCTTCCTGCGGCGCCAGAAGAGGTTCAAGGACGAGAAGAAGGAGACGGTGCGCCAGTCCCACAAGGGCGGCGACAGGAAGGACGACCGCGACAAGGAGCGGGGGGACGATCCTCTGGCGCTACTGCACGCGCCCGAGCTGTGCCTGGGCGAGGAGCTGCGCCCCCTGCCGCTGGATCACTACGGGCTGAAGCAGGAGCCCGCGGGCTACACGCCTCCGAGCCACCCCTTCAGTATCACCCGCCTGCTGCCCGCGGAGAGCAAGCCCGACCTGAAGATGTACGACATGGGCGGCTACGGTTACGGAGCCCTGCCGGGCCCCCCGTTGCAGCACGACTACTACCAGGGGGCCCTGTACCCCGCCCCAGCGCCGCCCTTGTGACAGTACCCCCTGGCCTAGGCCCGCCCCCCCCAGCGGCTGCCTAAGGACCTCTACAATCGGATGCCCCCAGCTCCGGAGTACTTCCGGAGCGCGCGGGATGAGTGTTTCTAGAAGATGCTCCAATAACCTAACTTCTATCTCCTGACGGAAGAGGAAACCGCGTTCCTTTCTCTTCGGCAAACAAATCGTCACACATCCGTTCGCTCGGAATTTTAAAATCATTGTTTATCGATAACTTCAAATCTAATCGCCTTCAAAATTCGATTGAGAATCTCATTTTCGTTTAGTTGTTATCGATTCGTGTGTAATAATTCTAATTGCCATTTATCTGTTCCGGTGAACAGATCCTGTATATAACTGTCCCCTGCAATAGTTCCGTTGTGCCGCCCCCTTCCGTCCGGACAAACTGACACTTTGAAAAAGTGAGAATGAACAATTAACAAAGACAATGAATAATTATTAAGTAAGTGAATATAAAATAATTGTGAAAGAGTGTTGTGACCTCTAATGGCCAGTCCCCACATCAAACAATAAGGTACGACTTTACCACGATTATTACTAAACATAAGTGTAAATTGTTACAAATAGTTATTTCTCAATAGATGTAATTCAAGTAATGTTAATTACGTCGAAATAATTTCTATTATTAAATTAAATTGTCGCATTTTTAAGCATTCTCATTTTATATTATTATTTTTATTATTACCTATGTATAGATATCAAATAGGTACATCAATAACACGAATGTACTGAAATTATGCAAACATTCTGATTTTCTATTTACTACCTACAAACATTATCTTTTGTTGGAATTGATCTTTGTCATAATTTCATAGTTTATCATCCCGTAAAATATATTTATCAAATATTTTATTTTAAATGATACCATGGGATAGGATATAAATAAATTCTTAATCAAATGCTTTCGCAGCCTAAAGGTTGCATTTTTTGTAGACACAATTAAATAGCTTCTTGAATTGTATCAATTGTATTTGCATCTTTAATAATATTGGTAGGTAAATCGTCAAACAATTTCCAAATTTCAAACAAAATTTATTTTATGACTGAATAATAATGTCATTGCTCAGGAGAACAGTTGTAATATTTTAAGGATGTCGCTTTGAATCTATCTAAAAATAATTAGTTTTGCTGTTTCGTAGAAGTTTTGTGCATAGGCGGAGTTATCTATTATAAAATTATACCAAACACATTGTCATATTTTATATATTTCCGCACTTATATTGTCCACACAAAACATATTTATATTGAGTTTCACAATAGCGAGATTCTAAATCAAATCCATAAAATAATGTACCTACTAGCGCAGACCTGCGGAAAATCACGGGATATTATAATTGTTGTATTGATAGGTGCATGTTAACGAAAAATCGTAGATTTTTAAAAAATCACGAAATCTGACGTCATTTTTAACCCTAATAAATTCTATCAAAAGAAATACACATTTCAAATATAGAACTAAAATAATTTTCTGGTAAAAAATATTACTTACCCATATTATTGGCAGATAATAATAATAATAATTTAGCATTTATATAGCGCAGTTTAGTGTCATTTCACGTCAAGTGCGCTTAACTATAGCATACTTAAAAATAGTAATTTAGTATATGTGGTCATGTTCATAAAATTATTCGTACAGTGCGCCTTACCAAATACAGATCTAATAATATAACACTAAATTCACAGTTTATACAATGAAATGAAATGAAAAAACAAAGAATAACAATAACAGTGCTCTTATTGCACAGGACAAAACAAGAACGTTAAAACTACAACATAATATCAATTTTTTTTATTTATAATCAAATTGAAAACGTATTTTAAAAAAGCCGAGTTCATTCAAGGGGAATTTACAATCACAGACACAGCTAATATTCTACTGATACTAACGTATATCTACTGATTTTATTTCTATTTTCAATGTTTCTATAAAGCCATTCCGATGACGTCATAAAAATCAAATCAAAAGCTTTGGTGAAATTTTTAATATCGGTCGTGATTCGGGGATTATCTACTCCCACGTTATTTAATATCCCGCAATCTGCCGTTATATTGCAGGATTCGTCAGATGCGTCACGTATTATAGCCAACCTTTTCAATGCAACGTATTTGTACGCTCAACAAACGGATTATATAGGTACCTTCTACCTTCCTAGTGCTTCCTACACCACACCAATACTGTAACAGCAGAATGACGGCCGTGTTTAGGTCGACTGTTTAGTGTTTATTGTGTTAGGCAGTTTGTAAAGTCATGCATTCGAGGGATAACATAATTGCAGTACCTATTTATTGTTTTCAAATTAATTATATATTCGCGCAAATCCACGCCGTTAATTATTTCATCATTTCACAACAGCCACCGCATTTTATTTCAATACTAGCGCAGACCCGTGATAAATATAATTATATAATCATTTTTATGATAGTAGGATTTACCGTTGTATGCTAGCTAAAAATGGCAAATCTTTGAAAAAATATGAAATTTAAAATTTAAACAAAATAAATACACATTTCATATATAGAATTAAAATAATTTTCATTTAAAAAATATTAGATTTACAAAAGTTAGGTAGGTACCTACCTACTTTATCGCTTTGCCTGAATTCTTGTTACAATCAGTTCCAACTTTGAAAGTGACAATTAAAATAATTTTGTTTTAAATATTATTTGTAGGTAGGTACTTATTCGCTTGTCTGAATTCTTCACACGGTTAGTTCCAATTTTGAAATATAATGACAATTAAAACGCGTCCCATAAATGACATAAAGTGACCCAAAATTTTAATATTATTTTGGTTTTTTAAAACCTCTTTGTCGGTAGATATTCCCATCATTAAAGGAAAGTTATGTTTTAATTGGAATGTGTTAAAATGTAAACAAGTCTTAGGACGGGTTGTTTCGGAGAATTTGAACAATTCATCAAATTTCAACGTTCATTTTCGGGTTCTGTGAAAGACTTATTCAAGTTCTGTTTTTATATCATTGTAGGCTAGTTGCTTGACAAAACTGAAATAAAAACAGAACTTGAAAAAATCTTTCACAGAACTTGAAAATGAACGTTGAAATTTGATGAATTGTTCAGATTCTCCGAAACAACCCGTC
The DNA here is from genome assembly GCA_026573805.1 of Hesperophylax magnus. Taxonomy (NCBI): domain Eukaryota; kingdom Metazoa; phylum Arthropoda; class Insecta; order Trichoptera; family Limnephilidae; genus Hesperophylax; species Hesperophylax magnus. The sequence goes on along the minus strand of JAIUSX010000054.1, from coordinate 3,697,809 downwards.
CTTAATCGCTAATTCACACACGACTTTACCTGCATCTTGTAATCACGGCGCTAAGTGTCTAGATCAGTACTTATTAATTATCATACCTACTCGAGATATGAAAGCAATCAACAAGATTTCGAATCTATTAGGTAGGTAGGTAAAACTCGCCCAAAAGCCGTTTCCAAACAAAAACATAGATAAATTATACAGGTATCAATAGAAAAAAACACGTGCGTGAAATTTGATAAAACAGAACACTACATTTTTAAAGTATTTATGCAGGTACCTTCGCGCGTGCCTTAATTCACGGTGCGAGGACTTGCTTTCAAGTGGCCCTTTCCCAATGCGGTGGGCGTAGAAGGTACAATTTCGAAGGGACGTTAATTTTTTTGCATTCATTCATCCTAGGGTCCGATTCATTCACCTCATCTCACGGGTGGTTTACTTCTATGGGTCCATAATCTCGCAGCCTCCAATTCTCACTTCCACTCGAGCACGCACCGCAGTTTATTGCCTTCTTCCACCATTCAATTAGAGTTTTTTTTGACGAAATGTGAAAAAAATAATTACCAGCGTCGTAAAAATAATACACCCTTTCCTTTGATCTGTAGATCTACTTCGGAAACTATTTTTTGCTGATGTTTTTCTGTTGATTTTGATAGATCTACTTCGGAAATTATTTTTTGCTGATGTTTTTCTGTTGATTTTGATAGATCTACTTCGGAAACTATTTTTTGCTAATGTTTTTCTGTTGATTGTGCGGAATTCAATTTATCTGTCGGAAATGTTGTGATTTTGTACTAAAATGCATTACAATTCAAAGTATTTTTACTACAGAACGAATCGTTGTCACCATTGATCGCATCGTCTTTCATTGAAGAGATTTCTTAAATCAATCGAAGATTTGTGATTGTTGTAAAATTGCTTTTCGTATCAAACTCTTTGTAATCGACAATGCTTTCTGAAGTCAATCATTTTAATAATGTAAAATTTTCAGCGAATAACTAATTTTTGGAAGAATTTTATTCACAGAAATTCCTATAATCGTCGTGTATTCATAAATCCTTGAAATTTTGTGATAAGTAGGTACTTGGATATCTGGTTGATAAGAACCACGTTTTAGACATTATTAACAGCATTTTCCTGCAAACAATTTTGTATTTCGTAACGAGTTTACACTTTCCATGATCGCTTGATTCATAAATTATCACTATTGAAATGCAAAGGTTATATAATAATAGTGTTGTGTGGTCTTTGCTTATATGATTTAAAGAACAACATTATTATTATACCGAGTAGCCAACTTGTCTGGCGAAATTCTCATTTCCAAAACTAACCAGTTAATAATAAAAAAAGTCTATCAATATTGTGGTTTATTGCAGAAACTCTCATAAACATATCTCCTTTAGAATTGAACAAGAAGCAAAGATTTGTCGTTTCCCGGTATTACTTAAACGTGTTAATTAGTGAACTAAAGAACAAACCATCGCACGGTTAGTAGTGTCTATGATGCGTGCGGTCTGTCGGTCTGACGATCTCTCCATGGTACTTCTTTTAAAATCCTTTTATAACCCAATCGTTAAATAAGTGCTAATTCAATCAAGCCAGCTAGTGTATTCTAGCTCCTCGTGTTTCGTCATTCGTGCATATTTTTTGTCGTACCTATTCAACAAGTTCCCGTCAATGTAATATGAACTTGCATTTAAAATATATATGCAAACCAAGCCATAAGAATGATTTTATATTTTTCGTTCTTTCTGATGTTAGATTACATGGGTTATAAATAAAGATAAGTTAATATTTGAATCAACTAACATAATAGATACATTGTCAACTATCACGCAAAATTCCTCAAATAAAGTCTCATCAATTTCGTTGGCAAATTCCCAGCAATTACGCACTACCTGCCTAATTTAAATTCATGTTAAATTACCAAAAATCTCTACTCGAATTTATTGAAAACGTCGCAATGTCGTGGGTTGGCACATTAAATCATCACGTTCGATTAGTTGGGCACTTATAATAAAAAACACCAAAGTGACGATTATGTTGAAAATTATTTTTTGTGGCTTCGCGCAGGTGTTTCAGCGTCTTACTTACCACATAAGCCTTGACACCTTTGTGACGATGCTTGTAAAATTATGATTGTTAGAACTAGCATACAATATATGCGTGTGTTTAGTTTTCGCATAAATTTCACACCGTGCTCCTGAAAAAAATCTTCGAAAATGGAATAAAATTGTCACGAGACATTATTCTAATAAATGGTAAATCTGTTTAACATATCAAAATATTTTTCTGTTGAAAAAACTAATTCCAGTTATTTAAAAAGTGAATATTATTTTCGATAGGGAAGTTAGCAGCATTATTATTGTTATTTAATTGCTCGTTTACTCGCTCCAAACGAACACAAAACAATCATGTTGACGATGTATGTAGGTACTACTACTGTTTGACGATGTATTACCTGTACATATTTGATGTAGCGAAGTCGCTACTTACCTGGATTCAATATTGGTAGTAATACTATATGAAGTTGTAATTATCAAATGTAGACATTCAGTAAACGTAATTCCCCGTAAAGCATGAATGAACAGTAGTAGAATGAATCAATCAATTTAATAATATCATTTAATCAATAACGTAACACCGTCAAATAATACACAATAGGTATACACTTAGATACTGTAGTACCTACTTAACGTGTTTGTTTGAGTATTTATTTCTGCTTTCGGTAGGTAGGTCGGTACATATTGAATTAATAAATAATAATAATCTCAGTAGTGGAAGAAGTTTTGTGTTCACAGTAAATATTGACTGGAATATTTCACCTACTCTCTTGTCTATAGACTTTGGAAATATTTAATCAAATAATTCGTCGGCGCGTTTGAACGAGCTTGTTTCTGAATAGGCTTGCATTTTAAACTGTAACATTATACAGAACACAACTCGGTACGGATTGTGTTTGTGTGTTTCATCACGTAAAATGTGTTCAGTTGCATGAATTATTTCATTTTCACTTGCGAACACGTGCTTTGAAATTAGATACAAGGAACTCAGGTGACACCTTTCGACTGAATCTCCAGTTAGTACATTATCACAATCGTCACGACTGGCAGATAAAAACTCGCTGTAGCGGTTTGAAATCGTTAACGGTTTTTTTTATAACAGAGGGCGCCACTTTCGTTAACAACAATCCTAAACTGTCATCGACTATCAGATTTATCACTTTACAAATTAGTGAAACCTTTAATAACTTATTTTTGAAAAGAATGTCTTATAAGAACATAATATCGTTAGATTATTGCTATAAGTCATTAGTAACAAAATGTTGATTCTGAGATAATCGACATTAAAGTTTCAATTACCTTTAATCAGTTACAATAACAAATACAACTTGTTTGCAATATTATTTATCGATTACAACTGCTTTTATTTGATAATATAACTTTTCTGTTGTATTCAATAGGAAGAAATAATAAAAACCGTATTTAGTGACTTTTTGCAAACATCATGTAACAGTGGTAATAATTTTTTGTCTCGCAAGAAGTCAACAAATGGTTTAAGTGATTTTTACCCACATTATATTTTCAAAAGTCATTTAAATGTGTTAGTGATTTGCAACAAATGCGTTCTAACCGATTAACGTTTATTTTTCACTCTTTCAGTAAGGTTTTTTCCTTTATTACATATCATGTGAGTATAACACCATAATGGTGTATGTCACTATCGACGCCATGTTTTTATTTACGATATTTTAGTCTGCAAGTGCGTTTAATTTAATAATAATGTTTAATTTCTCACGCCTTTGTGGTTATCTGGCGGCATGTGCAAACAGCTTTGAAGGACTTGTAAAATTCCTACCACACCTAGGTAGGTTTCTCCAAAATAAAGCCTTAAAAATATTTCGTTAACGTATTGCGATAATCATTGAGTAAATATATCGACTGTATAATAAAAATCACAAGCCGTGTTTTACGTCTCAGCCGTTATAAATGATGGCAGTGGCAACTCGTGACTTTTTGGGTGTAGGTACCTACTAGAGTACTAATATAACAAAAAATGGCATTATTGATGTTGTTGAAAGGGAAAACGATTTTTTATTTTTTTTCGAAAATTCGGTTTTTGTATGAAGATTTTCAGGAAATCTGTGGGTCTGAAATTGAAATTGAAACTTCCTGAAAATCTTCATACAAAAAGTCGAATTTTGGAATAAAAATGAATAATCGTTTTCAGCTTCAACAACATCAATAATGCCATTTTTATAATATTAGCACTCTAGTATACCCAATGATGTTACTCGATTTAAACTAACGACGCGACGCGTTAACTTCCGACATACAATTTGTAACTGCATAACCTCTAAACTATTTTCTACATATTATAGTAGGTGCACACGTAGACACGTATAAGGTACGTGCCTTGTTGGTGTTTTCATCGCAATCTGTTTCTAGAGAAAACAAGACCCCTTATTTCCAATTTCTACCGATGAACTGATACCATCCTTGAACACTTCAAGTGTTAAGCTGTTAAAAAAAGATAGTTTTTATTCAGATGCCGAGTTACAAACGTAATTATTTGAAATTTCCTCAATTATAAAATATCCCAAAGTATGCTCCGAATATTATAAAAACACATCTCGTGCTACTGTTAAACAAGTTATAGGTGTGAAAAAATAACCTACAGATCTACACAGAGTTTTGCTTTGTTTTAAATAAGTCGCGTTGTATTAAATATCTTCACAACAGTCGCTTACGTCTATCTATTGTAATATATATATTTTTTAAATATTAGCACGTTCCCACTATCATCAACACGGCGATAATGAGTATTGCTAATTTATTAAGAATCTCTTCAAATTATTGGTGATCCGGTTAAAAAGGGGATTGCAGGCCTTAACGGATGAATTAATAGGTTTACTAAATATTAAGATTCTCTTCAAATTATTGGTGATCCGGTTAAAAAGGGGATTGCAGGCCTTAACGGATGAATTAATAGGTTTACTAATAACTTATATTATCGCGATGTTAGAAAAAGTCTTCATAAAAATATGTTCGCATTTCGCAGTAGATATATATGCAAAGAGTATGCAAGTGCATGAGCACGTGTTCCGATATATTTTACGGAATTTACTAAAAGTTTATTAGGAAATGGCCTACAATCCCGTTTTTAATCAGATTACCAATAGTTTGAAGAGATTTCCAATCAATTATCAATACTCATTTTTCTCCGCGTATTAAGGAAAAATTGCTTACATTTCTAAATGAACGATAAAAAAGTGTGTAAAATAAATAATCTATTTTACGGTGCGTTAAAATCACTGCATTTTAGAATAAGGTACCTGGTACTTAGTATGATTGATCGGTGCCATGGACAATTTATTATCTACGCAGACTAGTATCGACATTATGAGATTAGGTACTTGGAATAACATCATTAAATTTGATTACTTATACCTCTTGGAATTTTTATAGGTTTTAAGTAATGTACCTATCTACGCACTCGTAAATCAACTTTAACAGCAAAAATTACATCGTTGATCTTTGGGAACTTTGAAAAAAATATTTAGGTTGAAATAGCAACAGTTTTTTATCACCTTGACGGAAATGTCACCAAAATCCATACAAATTCAAAAAGTCTCCCAACTGTCGCGGCGTGTGCGCACGATACCGTATACATCGTAATGCATTTTGATGCACGCAAACTGCCGAGCTGTTCCTCAACCTTGGGAAAGGGATAGAGCGACCGCTAATGGCGCGAAACACCGCTTGCAGTTGCTTCGTTCCTTTCCCGTAATTTGTTTCGCAAATGTATACCTGCCATAAGGGTGCGCAAGCCGAACTGCTGAGATGAACCACGACTTATGGCAAACACCGTTTGCGGTTGCTTCGTTCCTTTCCCGTAATTCGTGCCTCGGCTAGCGCGTTTTTTCTCATGTCTATACTCAGCATAAAACCTGTACCTACCGTTGCAATATAAATAATTTATACATCGCATTTTTTGTGTTTGAAATTTGGAAAGTTGACTATTTGCATCATTTTTCGATTAAATAATATGGTGGATTGAAAATTTTCAAAAGGAGAAAATTAACATTTGTAAATGAATTCACGAATTCCTAATTTGTTAGTACCCAGTATTTCCACCGTTTTTTGTGCAGTATACCCGGAGAAAAATAAGTATTGAATCAGCTATTTGAAAACGTGTTCCGACATCGTGATAAAATATTCTTAATTTACTAAAAGTTTATCAGCAATCCTGGTAATTCATTTGTGTAAGGCCTGTAATCCGTTTTTAACCGGATTTAAATTATTTGAAGAAAATCATAAATTAGCAATCCTCATTTTTCTCCGCGTGTATACTTTTTCTTATAAAATCTAAACATAATGATCTGGTTTTCATGTAAAATATTTATTATTTAAGTAAGTACCTACCTGGATAGTAAGGATAGTCACTTTTATTTTCTTTACAATTGTGGAATCTATGAAAATTCAAAATTTACCGTGGAACATACAGATATAACTGTTTTGCTTAGAGTTTTGGATCGAAACGAAACAATATTAATAGCATGGTTTTTGTCTAGTTTGAAGTGATGAATTATGAATTAATTTTCTCCCCCTATGGTATATACCATATGGTATCGGTGCATTTACAATCATAGATTTGTTTATCCAGAATCTGAATATAAAGTGTAAATAAGATTGTACAAAAATACTTTATAAATATGTAGTTATTTATCTTTAATTATTGTTAGTGTGTATAATAATGTATTTCATTTTTAAAAAGACTGGGCCGTCAGATAATTTTGATACTGTCAAATATTTTATTCAAATTTTATAATTTTTAATTATGTTAATATAAATATTTAGAAAATGCAATTCTTTTTATTTTTAAGTAGGAACGTATTTTCTTCTTTTATTACAAAGCCATCTCTATTCATATTACGTTAAGATTTTTTAAAATAGAATAATTCATTAAAAAACACTTAAATTGGTGATATTATTGTAAATTTGATAAAATTAATTATACATTGATAAAAATGTGGAAATCTAAACGAAATTCTTGTAATAATAATTTTTGCACAAGATGGTTAAAATAGAAATAGGTTGATAACATATCAAAAATCTCATATTTTAATTTGCAAATTTATACAAACCTACATATTTCGATGTAAAAATGTTATGAAAATGATGCGTCGTACTATGTAATATACCGAATTATATCCAAATTAACCCAATTATGATTTGTCTCTTTTTGTAATTGAAATTTATGTTCTACGATGATTATTAAAGAAAATGGAAAATATTATTATTTCAACTCATTTTAAATCGATGGTGCGATAAAACATTAGCAGAGTTTGTAATAAATAATACATTTATATATAATATTGTAAATAGGTACGTGTTCATACTTCAATTTAAGTAAATATAATATGTGAACTTGAAAAAATGCTAAAATAAAAATCAATCAAATTCTATTCTGTATTTTATTTACTGTTGGTAATTAAACAAAAATATTCTGTCTAACTTGTGAACATACATACACAGGTTATGCGTCTATCATGCAATCCACTTGAAGTTTTGCAAAAACGTTTTCAGCGATCTTCTGCCATAAGATGTCAAATTTATGGAACCTAAAAATATGGCATAAACAGTGAAATCTACGTGGATTCATTGGCTTTAAACATCAGCCAACAGTTTCATATGTTTCCATATTAATATTTTAAGGAATGGAATTTATCCTCAACACAAACGAAATTAAAAAAGTGTACTATGCTTTGTGTAAATCACTAATGGTAAGTATACATTTGTGAACCAAAACGCCACGAATTACGGGAAGGAACGAAGCAACTGCAAGCGGCGTTTTGCGCCATTTGCGGTTGCTTCACTCCTTTCCCATAAGTTGTGTTTCAGTTCGGCAGTTCGGCTCGCGTATGTATACGTACCATAATAGAGTACGGGATAACTGGTTGGGGGGTCTGCCTCGAGCACTCACACAGAGCGGCACAACATAGCCTGAAAAGCAGTACTATAGATAATTCTACAAGTTCCGGTTAGAGCTCCGACAAAAGAATTATTTAAAAAATTCTAAGTCTACAATGTACAAAAACTTTATTCAAAAAATGTTTTATTTAAAAATTAAAAAAATTATCTAAATACTCCACTGCCCAACATAAATACTCAACCAGAGCAATACGCCAAAATATACTGGTTACTCCTAGTTTGAACACATCTTTTGGACATAGAAACATTAAATTCTATGTTACGAAATTATACTGTGCTGTACAAAATCAAACAGAAAAATAACGGAAATGAATATATTTAAAACAAAAGTAAAAACATGGCTAAGGAAACAAAGTGATATTCAATTTACAAACATTATGAATACGGTGTAAAGACAACTTGAAACTAAATACAAAAATTTAAAAACTACAGGCCGCCTCAGAACAGGAAACCCAGTGACTGAAAAAAATTGAATTTATACTTATATTATATTTTATACCTACATCATGTACAAACTTTGCAATTGTAACTAATAATAAAAAATTAAATGAAACAATATTTGAAAGATATTATGTTTTTGACACAAATCGCTCGAGTATCACTTATCTGGTAAAATTATTTTCAGCAGTTTCGGGTTTGATTCCCGTCGCATTGCAAAATAAACGCTTTTTTTGAATTTATATATGATTTAAGATTTTCCATCTGCCCTGATGATGGTCACTATAACGCTGTCCTAAACGTTGGCTAAAGAAAGAGGGAGGATAACATGGCGTAGGTAATAACGCAAAAATTAATGACGATAATGCCTTTTATTTGATTGCTTCAGATTTGATTTCCGCCGCATTACTACAAATAAATTATTTTTTATTGTTATTAACGTACCTATATGAGTACCAACTGCTCGGATCCAATTGGACTATGGCATCGACCAAAGCAATATCAAGCAACATATCGATCCTGAGTTGTGGTCTTTCAGTAGGACGTACTGAGAGTATCTACTACTCTCAGTTAGACATTCTTATTTATTATAATACTAGCTACAATGTAAAGAAATAATAAACAATATTGGGAATTGTTCTGTACGTGAAAATGGCTATTTTAAAGACGTAGATAATATTATTATAAAGAATTGAGATGTTCATTTTTTAAATGTTTTTGTTTCACTTGATCGTGCCCGACTTCCACCATTCAATACTGTATACCACATTGGTACTACTAAAAAAAACTATTTTATTTGACTTCGTAACGCATTCCAGTGCAGAGATAATGTGAAGTCTTCCCCGGGCGTCACTGACTTCTACTACCACTCAAACTCTCCTTTCTCAACACTCCTGGTAACAATAAGAACAAACTTTGAAATTTTTAGCGAAATCGGTCCAGTAGTTTTTGAGTCCATAGGGGACAAACAAAAAAACAAACCAATGAACATTTTAAATATATAGGTACTGATCTTGTCCTGTCTGGGATTTTGTAGTTTTTAATTGTAAAAGATTATTTACATTTTTAACAATTTATTCTTTTTTTAACTTTTAAAGTCAGCTGTCTAATAGTTTGACTTTAGATATTATCGCTCAGGTAGGTGTAGGTAGCTACCAAAAGGAAGGCAGACATTGGAAATGAAGATATCTATTTTATTATCTTAGGAAGTGAACGAAGCAATCAATCCACGTGAGCCCGAAGCTATCGGTCATTGACCGGCTGATAAATAATAATTATTATTGTAATTTGCGATAGTATACCTATTGCAAACGTATTCAGTTACACTGTCTAGTTTCTACCCACGCTGACGTCTAGGTAGGTAGGTAGGTACTAAGGGTGACCGGATAAATCATCAAAAAAGTATTTTTGATGATTTCTTCCAATCTTTAAAAAGTTATATAAAGTCATGGAAAGTGATGAAACTAAAACTTTATTAACTGGGTTAAGTAGGTTAGTTTAGGTTAGGTTAATTTTTTTTTTCATCTTATCTAATGACTTTATATCACTTTTTAAAAGTGTGTTGAATTGTCACTGTGTTGAGTTATCATGGAACCGGTACTAAGTACCACACAGGAGGCCTTGAGGAAAATTATTACCCTCAGGGCGTATGTCATCTTTAAGGATGCAGTATGTAGGCTTTTTTTAAGGAAATGAAGGAGAGGAAGATTTGAGAAGGAAAAGGGAGGTAGGTATTCGGTGTTCAGTATGTCCAAGAGTAACGGACGTTTGAATTCACTCCTCCCAAGGCGATGGGTTGAGAGAGTCCTGCTGGAGAAGTAAAAAGATATCCCTCAACCGGTATCTTCAAATCCGGCCAGCCACACAGTAGGTGGGAAGAAGTATCCGCCGCAAAGACAATCGTCACCCCATGAACCCAGGCACCCCTGCTAAGTCATCAAAGGTAACGAACCACTTGGTGTGACCTATGGCAGAGGTGTTGGTTATCCGATGAATGATTCCCGGGGCGGCGGTACCCACACCCGCCTCCCAAATTGGAACTACAAGCAAACATTAATAATCCAATGGGCAACGTTGGAACAAGTTGCTCGTCAAGATTTTTTATTTAATTAATTATGATATTGACATTTAATTAAGGTATGTATAAAATACACAGGTAAAAGAGACGTATAATATATTCTTAGCCCTTCTCTTTAGGAAATCCTGTGCTGAGACTGTTGAGGGGAACTGTCCAAAAGACAGAGGGTAATCAGCGACTTCTGTGATTCAACATCATGGTTTGGGTAAGGTTTTATTTATAAACTTCTATGACGATGTTGAGTTAAAAGTCTGCCATCAGTAGGTCGGTAGGTAACTTATAAACAGGTAATTAAGGGCCTAAATACGAGTAAAGCACCCAGTGAAGCCCAAATTGTCAAATAATATTTTAAAATAAAATTATTGTATCAATGCAATGCAATGCAATGAACATGCGACTGATGACTTATATCTATAAGAAGCGAGACAACTGTACGTAAAAAAGATTAAGCGTGGTTGTCGAGTCTTTTTTTAAACACCTTTTATCCGAGGTAATACACTGTGTTAATCCACAGGGAGAAAAAGTGTATTGCTAATTTATTACGAATCTCTTAAAAATACTGGTAATTCCTCTCCGTGTGTGCTTTTTAGAATGTTCGGCTATTCCTGCAAATCCTCTAACAGAGTTGGAACAAAATTGATTAAAAACCCTGATTATTTTTTCTAAACTAAATCTTTGAATGTACATTACCTTTTATAATATTAATTATTTTATTGATAAACGAAGGGGGCAATGTCATTTCGCATGTTTTATACATTGATTTTAATAACAAATTATAACTAAAGAAAATACCCTATTCATTGAAGACAGTAAGAATGATTATTTTATTGTTATTATCTTTAGTCTTACAATGTCTATTGGCCTTATGGATATCATAAATACATAAACAATACTTAGACCGGATGAATGGGTTGATAGCACCGTAGATAATGGAAAGGAACAATATAGTGTCAATTTATAAATAAAATATTAATAACATACCTACCGGTACGGGCGGCATGCGGCTTACTTCTAAGAAATGGAATGGATTAAAATTGGGACCAGAGAAAGCTGTAAACCATTCAACTATTAGTGCCATTTTATAAAATTTGTTATTTGAAGGGTCCCCGTTAAACGTCGATTATTAGCCAATCACGACCGATAAGTTTGACGGCAATCAACGTCTGTATGATCGAACCCAAAATAAAATTTGGCTAAATATGTCGGAACGAGAATCGGCGGTTAACATAGACCGTTTGAACGTCACAAATTTGAAAATTGCACTGATTATCGATTTGCGATGACATAAAATTTTTGATTTTTTATCATTAGATACCAATCCCCGGAAGAAGATTATCAAATTTATCAATATCCTCATGTAATTAATTCCTTTCGTCTCTAAACATTATCTAAGAGAAGATAAAATCTAGTAGATCTAAGGTAAAAACATATATAATGCCTCAGTAACACAAATATTGAAAAATTTATCAAAAAGAAATTTTATGAAAAACACTACATGAACGTCTAAAATGCCCTGGTTTTAATAATAATAATAATAATATCTTTATTTAGGAAAGTTTACACATTACAACTATACATATCTACATATTAGGTATGATGTACATTGATTTGTAACTTTTATATTTAAGGTTATAAAATTAACAGAAAAATACAAACATAATATTGTGAAGGTAAAAAGAAAATAAAAGTACAGTTGATGTTTCTCAAATACCGCCTCACGAGGCTAGCCTGTGTTGAGGCAGAATTTTTCGTGTTAGTTCCTAATACCTTTGAACATATCTATACTTGTATTAAGATGTATTCGCTCAATAATGTGGTGACTTCAATAACTGCATAGAATGACTGTAATAACTGTACAGAACTTTGGTTTTCTCGTTTCGAAATCTCGACTCGACAGAAATTTTTACAAACGATGATGATCCTAAAATTCTTAACAAGAATCAACGAACAATACTCAAAGGTTCTTAACACAATACCGTTCAGATATTGAATCTAGGTGGAAGATAAGAAATGGACTTAATTAAATTTTAATAAAATATAGATTTCCGAAGAAGTGCGTCATTAAAATTGTCATCTTCTGTCGTTTAACACGCATGCGCCGCGCCGCTAAAATCGACGTTGCCAAACTACAAACTACTTACAGAAGGTTTTAACTACACAATCACTAAAATGCGTTTATTATTGTGCTTTCAAAACAGTTCATACATAGGTATACGGTCTTCATTTTATGCAGGCGCAATTGGAGCAGATCGCTCCGGGCGCCGACTTGCCGAGCAGCTAATACTCGTAATACCTGCACATGAGGTTTTCACTAACACTAGGCGACGTTTAGCTCAAGGCTGGCCCTGAAAACACTGTTTAAGGGTCGGGAAGTGTTGTTTTTATTAGAACCGAAAGGTGTTTCAGATTTGTGTTAAAATTTTAAGTTTCTATATTGTCTTATATTATTGTTACACGTTAAAAAATATTATTTAACACTACGCATTACTCTATCAGTTTTAAATAACAATACGCGTTAAATAATTATTTTATTATAATTTTCTTCCAATCTATGTAAAATCACAGCTGGGTATAAAACAAAATAAATAAATTACGCTTTTAAAATTTCCACAAATGAAAACAGATACATTGTATTATGTTTAAGCATGAAAATGGATGTTCATAAGTATAAATAGATTTGACGTCCTTTTCAGTTTGGTTCAACTGTAAACTGAGCCGAGCAGATGCACGTAAGGCCGATGTGTACATAACGTATCCCCTTGTCCCTGTATCCCCATATTCCTATGTAGACGGTAGATGTATATTTTTTATACGAACGCATTAACCTGATTTGGAATATGATGGCTCCATTTCATGCACACATACACTTGCTATATGTACACATATATATATATATATATATACGCCTACTTGTAAGAAATTTGCCTGTGTATTCGAAAACAGATACGTGTCACACATACTTTCTCATGATGAATAAGCTCTGGCCCTAACGTATGGGAAAGTAAAAATAAAACGAGCTCGGGTTACTGAGGCGGTTCAAGTAAAGTGTTATGTTTTGTGTATTATTATATATATCTCGTTTATAGCTATAGCTCGTTTTTGTGAAGAACCATTTATAGGTTGCCAACATTACAAAGAGTCTTCAAAGTAGTATATTTGCTACTTAAACAAAATTGGTCAAATCGAAAAGATCACATTTTTTAAATAACACTGGCAAGTTGTTCTTTTTTTTAAATATATTTAAATATCTACATTAGGTTACTTCCAACACTGCCAAAATATCTAAACATGTAAAAAAACACTTTAAAATATACGACTGTATGAAAAAACAGCAAAAAAACATAATTTTTTTTCCATTTTTTCAAAAAATACTTTTTTCGGGGTGACTATTTTAGATATATATTGTACGACCAACAGAAATGCAATTGTGTAATATATTATCATGTCAAGTAGAAGCAAGATCAGTGAACTTTATTGTGGATATAGGTATAAAAATCTGAAGAAAAGAGACAGATAGAACATGTATAGGCATTTAGGTAGGCACCTCAGATCAGCTCAGGAATGGGGGCTCCATCAGGCGTCAGGTAAGTATGCTGTCCTTGTTCAACCGGTATTATAATAGAAGATGCTCCGAGGAACTAGCGTCTTTGATCCCTTTGGCACCAGTGCGTAAATGGGAAACACGCCAAAGGCGCGCCCAACATACGTATAAGGTTGACATTTTTATATGAGAACGGGCCGCTTCTAAGGCGAGTTCAACAGTTCGGCTTTGGAACGATTTGCCGGCCTCTATGTTTCCTCCCTCCTACAACGCGGTCTCTTCAAGACCCATATGTTCATTGCTTCCTCTCTTCAAAAAGACCCTCCACACAGCATCCCCAGTGATGACACAGGCCATGAAGGAAATTATTTTCCTCAGGTCGTCTTGTGTGGAGTTAAACAAAACCTAGTATTGAAATAGTTACATAAATACATTGTACATAGCATGTGTGTTAGATTTTTGTTCCTTTTTCATTTACTAAGATTATTTTTTTTTCTTTAACGTGATTATTAACTTATTTGGTTTTACGCCCAGACGGGCTTTTACATGGATTCGAAATAAGAATATAACTAGTGAGCTATCGAAAATTATACATGTTATATCATGCTTTAAAAGTTTTTAAAGCATGAAATAACGTTACACTGATAAACTGAATTTGAAACAATATTAGTAAACATTTTTTTTAAAGAAAGACAAACATTCCCGGGTTACGAATAACCTGAAAATATTTGAAAATCTCCTACTTCCACCACAGTAAGCTGAAAATGTTGCTTATGTTGTGATGGAGGACTTAGCCAGCCGAGGAATTGAACACACTACGCCCGAGTGGGACCCCAGCGCGATGTCAACTCGGCCACCGATCGGTCGGTAACGACATGTAACAGTTATTATTGTTTATATAGAATACCTAAATGTATCTGTCTTAATATTTTGATTTGATTATTTACCTAGTTAAAGAAATAGAGATACTTATTTTGTTATTTGGTGATGATTTTTCCAGTTGATTGTGCAGATGAGGATTGGAGCAGAAAGGGGATGAAGGACTCAAGACGAATGATGAGGAACCATAAAAACGACTCTAAATGTGATGTAGAATCACCAGTTTCTGGACACTATGTATAAGCACCTACCTATAAATGTTATTTCGTGAAAAAAATAGACTTTTTTATTTTAAATGTGAACCCCCCAACATAACCTTTTACTCCATCATAAAAGGTTCAGACAATAAAAAAATGGAATGAGCTGTGTTCCCTTTTCAGAAATATCAAATTACAGATAATGGGTGCGCCTGCGCCGGGCTGCCCGACCAGCCGGCCAATCAGGGGAGGGGAGCTAATCTGCGGCCAATCATGAGCGGCCGCACTTTCAAATGTGGAACAGTTATCGTCTTGTATTTCAACGTTTCACTTGATTAATGATCCTTTTTTATAACAAATGATTTGGATTCAATGTTGTTGGTAGGTATAATGATGGTGAATTGAAGAACTTATTTTTAAGTCGTTGGACATGAAGAAGTCTGCTACCATTAAATTAATTTGAATGTTATAGTATTATTTATTATCCTAATATGTGCCGTACATGCAGCAAGCTACAAACAGAAGTGGCGCCATCTATAATTATTAAAGAGAACTTTTGCATTTTTCACGACAAAAAATAGTGAATGCATGTTCTACGTGGGAATTCTTTTCCCGAGGAATGATTCAAAATTGGCATAGGGGTAGTCAGGTGGGGAGATGAACGCGAACCTAGAGTCAAAATGCCAAATTTTGATGGTTGTCTTGATATTTTACAAGGAGAAAACGTACTGATATAAAATATTGCTAAATTATTAATTTAATAATCTAGTCAAATAAATCTTATTCTTGTTGAATGAATTGTCAGATTCCCTTTCAAAGTAATCAGTAAAAGGCGAATGTGTTATGAGGACGGCGGAACACGTGTTCTTTAAAATTCTAATTTTATGGCATTTCGTCATTATATGTATCAGGAAAAGCATACCTGCATGAACACGTGTTACGATGTTTTCTGATTGGACTGATCTATTGTCAAGAAATGGATTGACATCAAAAGGCTTTCAATAAATCAGCCATACCTATTCATTTTTCTCCGTGTAGAGTTTTTAACCGTTCAAAATTTGTGTAGGTGAGGTTAGCGAGGAGATTAACTCGAATTTTATGTCAAAATGCACAATTTCTACGGACATCCTTAATTTCAGATTGGTAGCAAATTTCTTAGTATCTAAATGGGAGATAATTAGTCGAAATCAGGTTTCGTAGATCCGTGGATTCCAAATGAACGAAGTTACACGGCATTTATAGGTAAGTAGGAAGGTGTGTATAATAATTTTTTTACTTAAATGGTTTTCATTTTCATTTTTACACAGCGGACTAAAACATTAATAACAGGGACCATTACTGGTTGGGCGAACCCCAACAAAAGCTGCCTACCAAAAGCGAATTATTATCTGCTTGTCAACATTATTATAGGTAGAAACCTACTTACTCTAAAGTTAAGATAAACAATGAGTGTAGTTAAAATAAATTACGTTTAAATGACCTATCACGACATGAATCTGTGGAATTCTCTTGCGGATTCTGGAATAGCACCTATGTTTTAAATATCTTTGTAGACTTTCAGTGAGTGAAACGTTTCCCCAAAGTATTCAAAGCAAGCTAGCAATGCAAGTAAGCTAGTCAGTTAGTGTAGTTCTGGGTAGTAATAATATTTGTGATAAAATAATCTGATAAGATTCCAATCCGATTTGATAAACGAACGAGCTGAATCAGGATTCGAATTATGTGGGTAAGTGTTATTTGTAAAAACCATTGATTTTTTTTTTCATTACCTCCGCCATTGATCCTTTAGAAGTCGCGGTGCTGCTGGGAAATAAACACATTTAATTTATTTTTGTGTGACCAAAGTATAGGGGAGACCCAGGCAAAGCGGATGTGTTAAGGGAGATATTAAATAAAACACACAATGTTTGCATAACAAAAAAACTTTATAATGTGTAATGTTAAAAAAATGTTTGTCTACAAAAGTAAAATAAATGAAAAGGTAATATTAATTAGAATTATAAAAATAATGTAAATTAAAAAAAATCTTCGTATTATTCACTTTGCCCGGGTATCCGGGCAAAGTGAACTTGGGCTCCGGGCAAAGAGAATTAGGAATCACAATCGTAGCAGAAGTAAGAACCATATCCACTACATGAGGTGCATGATTCGCTAATCCAACTTCTACACTGGCTGCATTGAATCCAAAATATAATTTTCGTCACAAATAAGGCATTTCAAATTTTTATTTTCATCTGTTTTTGCTTTAACTTTTAGTCCGCTGGGGTAGATGGGCCAAGTTTTTTTTTTCTTAATGATATCATATTTTTTTTAGAAATTTGGCTTCATTTTTGTCTTTTTGTATGTTTTTTATGGGGGTAGAAGTAAGAACTTCTGACTTTTGGCATTTTCTTATTCTTATTGCCGAGTTAAAATTTGCTTTGGACATTGGTCTAATATCAAATGGTGACTTAATCTTCGTTGATAATGATTGCGTAAATTTGACCGGCGTTTTTGAATTTCGTTGATGATTTCAGCAGGCACAGAATGCGGTGGTTGATTCGTTGGAGAGTGCGGCCTTCAGAGTTTTCTGGTTTAACAGGACGATTTTTCACTGTAGCAGGAGCATAATCAATGTCACTAAATGCATTATCAGCATAATTATACACCAATGAAAGGAAATCACAACGCGTTAACCTGTAGAAAACGCTCTCCGTTTTCAGCAAGTAATCGCAGAGTTCGTTTTCCTGTTCACAGGAAAAAAATGTAGAATAATGACCCAACTTCTTCTTTGTGGATCCAGATTTGATGTGGCGATAGAATGTTGCATAAGGAATTTCATATTTTTTAGCTACGGCTTTGATGGATTCCTTGTCTTCAGTCACTTTTTTCATAACTTTAGCCATCGTTGACTCAGTCCAACTTGTCTGGTTTGTTTTTCGTATATATGTATATACCATCTATCAAAATATAAACATTGAAAATATGTAATACGCAATAACACATAATCAATCAAAAAGTTCATTCGCTCGGGCAAAGCGAATGGTACATCCGCTTTGCCCTATTCGCTTTGCTCAAGGCAGTATCAAATAACGTTTTGTTAAAAAATACAATGTGGTTGCTGTATTTCATAACTAAACATAGTTTTTTACATAGGAAACAAATAAACATTGGATGAAATAAACCAATCTTCACATGAAATATAACCAAATAATAATAATCACAAATACCTTACCTTCGCTTATCGAATGAAAATACTAAAAAAACGATTTTTTATCAAAAAGCCAAATGACAAATATTCACCGTCATGGCGTCAGTAGTGATGCGGTACACCGATTGTGAGAGTATTAGCGCATTGTAGTGGTAATTTTCGGAAATGTTCATTCATCCGCTTTACCTGGTCCATTCGCTTCGCCTGGGTCTCCCCTACCTATGACTAAATTATTGACAAATATTGTTGATGTAAAATAAAATAATAAATTGTTTATTTTAACAAGCGTTCCATAAACTTTCGCATGTTTGTAATAATAATAATAATTGGATAATTAATGTAGTGCCGTTTTTGTGAATATCACCTAAGACGCGCTGTAGGTACAACTCATTACTAGGTTACTAGGATCTATCAAATTTATTATTTACAAACGATACAGAAAAACATACTTACCTGGCAAACAGTGGAGGCTCCGGACTTTCAATGCGAGAGAGTGCTAAGTTTGAAAAATTCGACATTATTGATTTAGTTATCAATTTTTATTTTTTTTCGAAAGTTCAATTTTTTGTATGAAGATTTTTGGGAAATTTCAGTTTGGCCGTGCGCCGCGTGGATTTCCTGAAAATCTTTATACAAAAAGTCGTATTAAAGAAAAAAAATAAAAAAAACTTTTTCAGCTACAACAACATCAATAATCCCATTTATCAACCGGACAATAATTAGATGAGATTCACAAAACTCATTTTTCTCCGTGTAGGTAATGATCAAATCTTTATATGGAAGTATCAGATCTTATCACCAAATACGGCTAAAGCCATTTCAAGCAACATTTCAATTCTGAATGGTGATCTTTCACCTGGGAGATACTGAAAATATATGTAGCACTCCGGAATGCGCCGCACATATGGGCACTACTTTAGTATTATTTGAATGTCGATAATACAAATTTACTAAATAAAATTTGCGCGCGCCGGAATTTGAACCCGTGACCTTCGCATTCGTAGCCAAGGATCGTAACCACTCAACTACGGAGGCCGTCCGTGTATAATTATTATCTACGGAGGTAGAAAATTCCTTTTAACATTCAATGTCTACACGTGACTTTTGAAGATAAATTAGGTAGGTAGGCACCTATCGACTAAAATAATAATAATTTATTCCAGCGGTTCCCAAGGTTTTCTGACTTGTGTAACCTATTTTTTTAAATCAAAAGGTATTGACGCATTTTGGATCCGTGTACTTCCGCTATTATAGTTTTTTCTTACAGTTAGTTTAAGTTCCTGTAAATTTGTTTATTACGTTCTGGTTCCGGTTCAAGATACATTTTTATCCCGCCAATGTTCTCATTTAAAATTTTTTATTTTTCTTATATTAACTCCAAGGAATATAAATTAATAATAAGAGTATATTCCAGAATAATTGCAGGGGTAGTGCAATGCAATAGATTCCATATTTTTGAAATAACAAAAAAATAATAACAAAATATAAATGAAAAAAAACGGATAACCAACTAAAAATTAAATAAAATAAAAATTCGCTAAGAAGTAAAAAATGTATGCAATCATCCGTTTATGGAGGATATTTGACCTTCAACCTTCTCCAGAGGACCATCAGGGGGGACTCCATCCATGCATCCATGGCAGTGATGATTGTATTGTTTGATTGGCGAAATTAAGGAAAATAGTTTTTCTCAGGGCCAGTGTCATCTCTGAGTATTCTGTGTGCAGGATCTTTTGGAGGAGAGTAAGCTATGAACATGGGTCTTGAAGAGATTCATGTTGTAGGAGGGAGGATACACGGTGGCCGGCAAATAGTTCCACAGCCGAGCTGATGAACTCAAGAACGAGTCGTAGAATCGACCCGTTCTCTTGTGACAAATGTGAACCGTTTACATATGCATGATCGTGTTTTTTGCTACGAGCTGTCAATCTGGAATATGCAATATTATGGTAGGTTCCTAGCGACCACAAGAAAGTTTGGATAAAGTATTTTCATTTTATTTGGACAAATTGTATAATTCCTCAGTTGAAATAAGTAAAAATGTTACGTAAAATATTTATTGTTCATAATTTAGTTGGTAGGTATGTTGTGGTTTCAGAGAAAATTTTGATTTTGATTTATGTGAGAGAAAATTAAAAACATATATTTTTGAACACATGGCCCACAGAACTACTAGTTTACATGTAGGTAGAACCCCTTCTAGCCGCCAACCTAACTATACCATTTATTTATTGGATGATTTGTATAGCGCCGCTTTTGTGAGATATCACCTCAGGGGCGCTTTACAGTTTATTGCAGGTATTACAAAAAAATATAAATATTACAAAAATAAATTGAAATTAAGTTAAATAAAATGTAGTACAGAAACAGGTGTCACGAAGATGGAGAATCTGCAGCAAGAATCCTAGGTGGTGAGGAAACTGGACCAGCTGCTGCAGCGAGAGAGTGCACCGCGTCCACCAACAGTGCCAGCACGAGGTTCGTCATCCGTCCAGGTATGTGTCTGCTGCTAATAGAGCGCTAACACAATATCCTCTCATGGATACCAGACCTTGGCAGCACCGCTGTGACATTCGACGAAGAGTGTGGTACGCGTCCCTCTGATTGACAAACACTGATTTATTCAATGCCACAAAGTTTTTTACTTTGACCTTGTCAAGATTTTAATTACCTACTCGTAGATCTGTAAAAACTAAACATCTTTCAACATTTTTTTACCACTTGAATGATACTATAATATGCCATGTTTAGTGAAGAGATCTGATGAGCCAAGTAGGCTCTTCCTTTCTCTTCCCGGCTTACTCACAACATATCCCAAATGGGAGATGCTGTAGGTATTTCAATAAACGTAATTATAATTAAAACGTCGTACAAGAAGATAATACTAATAATAAACGAAACTTGAAACAGAACAAGACACAGAAAAATAAAAGGGTAACGGTCTCAATTGGAAATCTAAACCAGGATCTCTTTCTTACCGGAACAACGCCTCTAATCTCTAACTTTTAGATTTATTAGTATTATCTTTTTCTTCAATGATACAATAAAATGATATCTCATGGATTTTTCACCCATTATTGTAATTATATTAAAGTTGGTACCTTCAGTCCTAAATCTAAATATATAGCACGTTTAATATTGCCCTAACTCCAAAATCGGGACCGATATCACGTCGGGAAGAAAGCGCAAGAGTCATTCCTATTTTCTGATGTTTGGAAAGTGTTGGCGCCATTTTGATGGACGAGCGCTTCGCTGCACGATCAGTATCACACTGCGGCACCACTATCCGTAAATTGCCTCCGATTGCTGTGAGGTATATAAGGCCTTTTAAATACCGACACACAGAATAGATAATTCCCGACAAGTGTGATACCCATTTGAAAGAAAACCAATGTTGCCAGTTTGGGTACAGAGACCTTTCGACTTCGAAGCCCGAATGTTGACTTTCAAAAAGTTCGGTCAGTAAGGCGATGCACTACGTCGTTTAATATTTTCAATTGAGCCGCTATCAATAACAACCCTTACGTAGATGGCGATAAGGTTTAAATTCCCGCTTAACACCATCCGCCTCTTTTGATTTATGCAAGAAAAAAACATGGCCAAAAAGTGCCTTTTATTTTATTTTGTGGATGTTCAGGGATAAATATTTAATTTTTTTTTTCGATCATTTTATAAATAACTTAATTTGCCACATTATACAATAAAATCATAACCGAAAATATGTCCGTAAGTAGGAGATTTTGAACTTTAAAGCAGTTTCATAGGCCTTTACATTATTTTTTTCTGGGCTTATAAAAAGACTTATCTAAAAAATATTCGATTGTTTCAATGGCCAAGATGTTCTCTACTCGCAGTATTTAATTAATTAGACGATCAAATTTTCAAACCAAAAACACATGATTTTGCATTACTACGTATGGCATCGCCTTAAAGGGAAAAAATGAGCATACTTTGGCCATACGTTTACGCTTTGGGGGTCTAGCACGGACGATTAATAAAGCCCAATGTCATTACGATATTGTCAGTACGAAATACGTCATCTATTCATCCGTCAGATGGTGATATTTGCGAGCACGGTCAGAATATAATTCCCACAGACGGTAGATAAAAGTCACTACTTTTAGAGCGCCACCCAAGGTGTCGGATATAATAAACAACTTTTCAACTTTTTAGAAAATGTTAGTTGTTGTGCAAAATAAAGCACAACTTTTTAGAAAATGTTAGTTGTTGTGCAAAATAACTGGCTTATTAATTAATTCATCTAAGACGCGATTAATTGATTCCGTTCATTACCTCATGAACTAATTACCTATTTTTTTAGTGTCAAAAAGAGGTGATTATGTGCAATGTATATTTAAGTTAATATTTTAATTGAAATTGTCAATTTATTAGTATTTTTTACCTTTTACATAGCCGTGTGACGTTTAGGAATGTCAATTCATAGACAGGTCTATATCGAATTCTGATTTATTTCAAAATTGGCCTGGATATCAACAGTGCGACCGTGCTCGGTAAATCGGTATGAAATCGTCGGTAGTTACGCCTACCGATCCGATATTGTAAAGTTATCGACTCACTGAGCTAGACCCCCCAGAACTCACTTCTGCCGGTTTATATCTTCGATCTAACACACTTCATCATACTTATCAATTATGGCTAAATAATGTCAGGATAGTGTTATAAGGTTCTAACCTCCATTGAGTCATGACTGCATTTCTTCACGTTTTTGATACAATCTGAAAAATTGCGACTTTTTATTATTTATTTGCACGATGGAATCAGACTGCCACTTTGCAGCTGATATCAGCTCGTTATCAATTTTGCAATAAAAAATATGAAAATTCCTATCAGTGCAAACAAGCCGACAATTCTACGTTAATGTTGGGTAAATGACATTAATAAACGAAAGGGGTTTCACTTCACTTTTCGCTTACATACAATAGGACATAATAGAAATAAGGAGAAGGGTCATCAACCATTAGTATGAAACCGTGTGCACAAGGCCTGTCGCTAATAATGTTTACCCATACGCCTTTATTTTGTCTGCACGGAGAAAAATTAATATTGCTAATTTATTAAGAATCTCGTCAAAATTATTGATAATCCAGTTAAACACGGGATTGCAGGCCCTTAACGACTGAATTAATATATTTCCTGATAAACTTTTACTAAACTAAGAATATATTATCACTATGTCGGTAATAACACGTGTTCATAAAAATCCTAATATTGTTTGCATTTCGTCAGTATGTATTATCAAAGCAAATGCAGGTGCATGATCACTTAAAGTTTATCAGGAAATGGCCCGCAATTCCGTTTTTATCAAGCTCACCAATAATTTGATGGTATTCATATTTTGGCAATATCCGTTTTTCTCCGTATACACACAAAACGCATAACTTTCATTGGCTCCGCCGTTCGATAGTCCGTGCACTTTGGTCGTAGCCTAAAATAAATAACGTCTTCGGACCGGGGACGGGGAATCCCACCTTTAAAAACTTTTTACAACAAATTAGACATATAACGAAAAATTACATAAAAACGCTAGTATTTTTACTAGTGAACTTAAGACGGCAGAATTCCTTCCACAAAAACATATCAAGAAACAGTTATTAAATTCCACAAATATATAATTAACCCCACACTGGAGGATAATATTTCCAGTCAGGGCCTGTCTTTTTGGGATGATGTACGGAGGGTCTTTTTTAAGGAAGGGAAGAAAAGTTGTTCTGGGAAGGTAAAAAGTATGAATCTAGGGATCAATGTATCCTATGAATGTTTCATTTTCACCCTTTGACCAGTTAGAGAGGTCAAAGGGTCTCCCCAAACCAGCCTCTCCCGATTTGGCAGCTGGTGGGATGCATCTGGCATCCTAAACACACCTCACTCGCTGAACCTGAGCACCCCTGCTAAATCACCAAACGTTCGAACCACTTGGGGTGACCTATGGCAAAGGTGTTGGTTATCCAATAAATGGTTCCCGGGGCGGCGGTACCTAAACCCACCTACCAAATTGAATTGAAATGGTATACGATATATTCGTCACTAAAAATGATGTTATACACAACATAAAATATAGTGACAAGAGGTAAAATTACATGTGTTTTGAATAGTATCTTTCCTCGAGCTAAATACAGCACCTCCACGCTCGACATGGGTCTCTTCAACATCCATGTTTACTTTTTACTCACACTTATCCTTCACACAGCAACCCCAAGGATGATTTTTATTTTATTTTTTAATCTTGTGTGTAGGTATGGTTTTTTCTCAAATTCCATCTAAAATCATCATCAATTATTCATGTTGATGAACACGTAGGTACGTAAATCCATCCCCACTTGGGGATGCCATAGTCTCACCATCGGCAAATGCAGAAAAAAATCCCTGAAACACAAATTTAAATTAAAATGAATACATCTAGACTCCCGCTTAGATACCATCGTGTCTGAGGGAGACAAATCATTTAGTCGCTGCGTGGTGTTTACGATAACCTGTAGTAACCGTAGATACGCTTGAAAGTGGAAGATCTTATCCACTCTGTAGGTGTAAAAGAGAAGAAAATAACATTGTTGGTTTGCATCGGAAGAGGCGTGGCGCATGCGCGTTGGCTTCAGTCAATACGAACAAGAACGAATGTAGGAATTTGTTTCAAGGAAGAGAAAATTTAGTAGAACAACTTTTCGTAAAAAGGTGTTGTCATTGCTGCCATAATAAGAACAAGCGAAGGTAAATGTTATAACTTTTTGGTAGGAGCGACTATTTTGTACGATGATCTTGAATATATTAGACACCTAGTTGATAATAAATAACATGGCCGTCATTCATTTCTGAAATTATGAAAATACTGTAATTAATGTAGCAATAATTTCAGTTGTTTGCTGAAAATTTTTTTTATTTAAAATATCATTTTTAACGCTTTTAAAATGTATGACAATCTTTTTTGTGACTGGTTCTTTTATTTATGTGATAGACAGAGAGGATGGACCGCCAAGCAAGTCCGTCTGAAACACGCTCCATGCTTCACGCACATTAAAAATCTCAACTGTATCTCATTTTGTTATTCTGACCCCTGACGTGGCCTGACTTAAACATTTGGTTCGCTTGATCGTGCCATGTCTTCCCCGAATCTTTCCACCATTCACATACGCGTCATATAATTTTTTTATACTCCTTTTTTTCGCTCTTTTCCTTTGGTGAAAGACCAGCATTTAGAATCGAAAGGTTGCTTGAAATGGCAAGAACTTTTGTATTCTTGCACGGAAAAAAAACGAGTAGGTATGGCTTTTTTATTAAGATACTTTTAAAATAAGTAATTCAGAATATATCTGAACACATGTTCCACGCTGGTGGCCTTGTCCGAATAAATATAATGGACGAGGTGCGACAATATTATTATTTTTAAGAACCCGTGTTCCGACTTCTTCATAACATATTCGTGCTTTACTGATGTAGTTTGTTTTGAAATTTGTCAAATCATTCGTTATAGGCCTCGAGTCCCGTTTTTAACGGAAAACGAATAATTATACCAGATTCTTAATAAATTAACAATGTTTCATATCAGTAATCTTATAAATCTATATTTATTTTATTTTCCCCTTAATAAAATCAAACATAATTGGCTTGCTAAGCCTCCACCCCATCTGTGCAGGCAGGTACCTAATCAGTGCGAATATCTAACTCCACCCTCCATCTGGCAACACCAAACATTTAGCGAAAATCAAAACCCCTATTCTGATAACATCGAGCTTCTAGCTAGAAGATACTATTGCAAAATTGGATGATTGGTACATAGGTCGGCACTGTATATTAGCACTTTTGTACCTGCGTAGGTAAGTACCACTTCATAATCATACTTAGTCTCATTATATTTTACGTTTTTTGCTGAAATTTATAATAGGTACTTAGATACATAACAAGTAGAGAAAATTCATTTTTTTAAAAATAATTATCATTTACTCAAATAATTACCAAAGTTGCCACTAAAATTATGAAAAATGGATTTCTTTAATGAACTGTGGTTTATGTTTAAACAAACGATTATTAAGATTGATAGGCCTCAAATCCAAATTTAAGTTTTGTATGAAAAAGGCTGCGTAGCCATTCCTCTTTAGACGATGCAGTACGGCGTATATTTGGAATTGGCACTAGACGCCTTAAAACTAGCCGCCTGTTTTGATTTATACACGAAAAAACATCATCCAGCAGTGTGTTTTATTTTATTTTGCGAAGTTCAGACACAAATATATAAATGTTTTACGATTATTTTCAAAAGAACTTATTTTCTCACATCTTATTCTTCTTGTTTCGTATGGTGAGGGGGGGAGGGAACATCTAGTTAATTGTTCCCCGATATTTAGTGATTCTCCTTAGCCGGGAGATCTGTCGGTCTTCGGCCCCTTAGTTAGCGGCATAATTTTTCCAAATTATACAATAAAAACACAACTGAAAATGGGTTCGTAGGTAGGAAATTTATAAATTTAAAGCAGTTTTTATCGGCCTGATACTTTATTCTTTCTGGGATTTTGAAAAGACTTAAAAATGTTGGATTATTAATATGCCCATGATGTGAAGCATCTAAAATATTAGGTACTAAACGATCAAATTTTCAAACCGAAAACGTGTGTTTTTGGCATTACTTCACTTAATGGTATTTCTGGAGAAATGCCCATCTTTCAGGTCGTTCGGATTAGAAGATACTATTAACTCCTAGCATCGATATATACATTTAGAGAGAAACATTATACGTGCACAGTTTTGATTATTAGAGTGTCCCATGTTGGGTCCCGGCAGATAAACGCAGACACTTGACCCGCCCTCCGCGATTACTAATCGGCTTATTGTAATAATTGCTAATCTAATAAGCAATCGGATTTGAATTTAACACAAACACCGACACGGCATAGAGGGTGGACCCTCTCTCCACCTCTTCCTCACTGGTCACTGTAACCCCTCTCGCCTTCTACACCTCTACAGTGCTCATAGTGGAAAAACACATTTCTTCTAGTGAATTCTGAATTTCTACCGATTTATAACATATTTCTCTTGAACACACTAAAATTTTGAGTCGAAACGGAAATTATAAGAAATTCCCTCGATAGAAAAAAATCGGTAAGTTTGCTTCGAAAATTATGAAAATCACATTTATTCTGTAATTTAACATGGTATATAAAATGAAAAAAATCACAGTGTATCTTTATATGGAACCTAGGTACTATCCCTATGTCTGAAGTAAGATCACTTGTCCTTATATATTATTAAAAAGTTGGAATTCTTTCTTGAGCAAATAAAAAATTTAATTAGTCTTTCTGGTGCCTAGAAGTCCAGGGTAACGTAAATTGACTACACCAGTTTCCTTTCAGATCGGTGTAGTGTAGACCTTCGTTTCCTCTCAGATCGGCGTAGAGTAAAACTTTGTTTCCTTTCAGATCGGTGTAGTGTAGACCTTTGTTTCCTCTCAGATCGGTGTAGTGTAGAACTTTGTTTCCTTTCAGATAGGTGTAGTGTAGACCTTTGTTTCCTCTCAGATTGGTGTAGTGTAGACCTTTGTTTCCTCTCAGATTGGTGTAGTGTAGACCTTTGTTTCCTCTCAGATCGGTGTAGTGTAGAACTTTGTTTCCTTTCAGATAGGTGTAGTGTAGACCTTTGTTTCCTCTCAGATTGGTGTAGTGTAGAACTTTGTTTCCTTTCAGATCGGTGTAGTGTAGACCTTTGTTTTCTTACAGATCGGTATAGTGTAGACAGTTTCCTTGCAGATCGGTGTAGTGTAGACTTATTAGATACATTCGTATCTTAGTAAAAGTTTATTGGGACACCTATCAATTCATTATTTAAGGGCCAGCAGTCTTGTTTTGAACCGAATTACGAATAATTTGAAGATAATGTTAATAAATTAATACTTTGTGCATGCCTACCTTTAACGATAACACATTGTTTTAAAGACCGCCCCATCCACCGTTCTGTTATCCACTTCCAGCACTGGTTTGGCACCGGTAAATGCAAAGGAAAAGAGTGGTCAGAAGTTTTAAGTCCATTACGAGGTATTCTGAAGCCGCGTTGCGTAAACAAAAGTCCCAAATCCGTTGCTAATACGCCGCACGGTCGTTCCAATAGCCTTTCAGATAATAATATCACGACTTAATGACGGTACTCCGGATTGCTGGGGAAATTAGGTTATATTCTGATAATCAAAACTCACTTAAACTACAAAACTTTTAATCATGTTTTATGAGTTTTAGTGTACCCATCCATTGCTAGGTCTTGTATTATAGGTTTACAGGATGGAGTAGATAATAATAATAATATTTTGATGATTTATACTGCTCAAAAATATATAATACATTTCCACAATGATCCACGTTATTAGTGTTATTACTAACTATATATGGAGATAATACACAGTACAATACTTACCTGGTAGGTCACTTGAGATTAACACTTAATTAACATTAACTATTTGCTTGTTAGCGAAATTTAGATACAGGATTTAGGACATAATTGGAAAATTGGATTTAACTGGACTTTCTCGCAGGAATGGTTTATTTAATTTAAGAGTATGGCAGCTTAAAAAGGTAGTTTTTAAATAATTATAAGCAATGATTAGTCGCCTGAAATATCAATACAAATTGAATCTCCTGAATAAAAATAAATGCCGCCAACGGGAATTGAACCCGTGCCTTCTGATGTCCGGTCAGGTGGTCTGAAACCACTGAGCTATGTCGGCTTATTTCCAACCCGCTAAATGATTCAATGTGGACTAGTACCTCAATCAACAATTACTGCTTATTATATCTTATATTCACCTGTAAACAACTAACTTTATTTTCGTAGGAAAGGCTTTGTTAGTGCTAAATTTCTCACTAGATGGCGTCTAGATATATAATGTCTTCATTTATTGGTGAAATATTTTTGACTTGTCAAATATTATTATTTTTTAATGATAAATTAATGTTTATAAGAAAAGGTTTATTCGGGAGATATTTTCAATTTGTATTGATATTTCAGGCGACTACTTATTGCTTATAATTATTTGTTATCCTATATAAACATTAGTTTATCATTAAAAAATAAGGTAAGTTTTTAGTTTAGACCTGAATTCTGTTGGACTTGTTATGGAGCTTAGTTCCCGAGGAAGTTTATTCTGGCCTTTGGCCCAGATGCTTCGAAAGCGCGATCACCAAACTTAGTATTTACTTACGCTTAGGTTCCATCAGTCTGCCTACAGCTGATGATGTTGCTATATATTATGTAGACAATACAATAATATGGAATAGTAACAATGGGGTTATACCTTTTATATTATTTTATTTTGATGAAAACGTATCTCTTAAAATATTTTTTTTTCATGTGAAACCGCTCAAAAGTTCGTACTGCTCCCAACCCTATAGAGTAGTCATTTTCAAAGTGGGCTGTATTGACCCCCAGAGGTCGATTTCGACCTACAGTATCTACAAATTCCCTAGCCACTTTTTGAAAATATTGTGGGGAATTGGTGTCTTCTCTGAAATTCTCTAGTTAACCCCCCCTCCCCTCCCCTTGGATTTGAAAATATTTTGTGGGGAATTATTGGATTCGAAAATATTGTGGGGTACTAGTACTGAGCAATTGAGACTGTAGGGGTCTACCAACAATCGAAAAAATCGACACGTGGTCTACGGGGCAAAAAAGAGCCAGTGAGACTACGGTATCCCCGATTCGGGTATGTTGTGGACTGAAGCGGTGAAAAGCGGTGGGGAGGAGAAGGAGATGGAGAAGAGAAAGGTGGGGAAGTACATGGCTATTCAGATCTGGTCACCAAAAACGGTCAAAACCATTTCAATTCTGAATGGTGGTCTTACACCTGAGCGATACTCAGAGTACTTCCACTCTGGAATGTACCACAAATGTATGTACTACCTACATATTATTTTAAATGAGTAGTTTGAAAAATAACAAATATTAACCTACTTACTTGCGCATGTCGGATTTGAACCACCACCTCCAGCTTGCTAGTCGAGAGCCTTACCCATCGACCGCGGAGGCAGTCATCTTTAAAACTGACGCAGTTATGAGTTTTAAAAATGAATTTGGTTAAAGCCTCGTGATGTCACACGAGATACGATTCGTGATTCGAATGTTAGTGCCTGCAGACGCTTTTTGGCCAGCCGCAAATACTTTCAACACTTTTACGGCTTATAATTAACATGATTAATTTGTAAAACAGCATGCAATTTTGTTTTACAAAGGATACAATTGTACCTCAATTATTAATTTATATGTCGCATTTTTGTGATCGTTCACCTCAAGTGCGCTTTAAAATTAAAAATAAACTACCCTTAAACAATAATGCTGTGCTAGCAATATATGCGGAATAAGCACACCGTTAACCCAACTTAAAATAAACATTAACTGAAGTATCAAAGTAATCCTCAGGCTAATTTGTTCGCTTGGGAACAGTTCATATAGGTGTCATAGGAATCGTTGTCTCCCTTACTGTGATGGTAAGAAATGGTGTTAGAAAGGGAAAGAAGATAAATATATAAAATGTGCACCTCTATGAAACTAAAGTTTCCGATATTTCCGCAATTCGATAAAAAATTACGTGTAAATTTTAATTCATTATTTTTTACAGGAAACGACAAAAAAGTGAGGTGAGAATATAAATATATAATAATATAAAAAAAATTAAAACCTTTCTATGTTCGCATTAAAATTTAAAAAAATATATATTTCTAGTAAAAAAAAATTGAAATCGTATTTCAACTCCTTTTAAAAACAGTTTTCAGTTTTTGCATACGTTCAGAAATATTCCATTTATTTTGATTTTATTGAAAAGCGGAAATAAAATTACTGACAAACGACTAAAATAACTTGCAACTAAATAAACCAAATTTGATACTTGATTTGCCACCGTGATGATAGATCATTGTATATATATGATGTCATTAAGAGATGAAGAATTACATAAAATGGGTTTAGCAGAGATTCTTCTCCTTAGATATTCTTCTCTTGTTCTTCATCCGAGTGGTATATCCCTCATTATCGCCCTCGCAAAGGACAATGATTGGTCAGTTTTCAAGCACTCTGTAAGTAGGTAGGTACATTCTCCTAATCCATCCATGGTTTATAAGTAGGGTAACACCTAAAACCCTGTAGGTATGTGTACGGCGCACTACCAACACAAGGCCCACTTAGGATATGTGACAGCTTGACCAATCGTGATTTGTGTCGCACTTTCTGGATTAGACTCGTAAATAATGTTCCTAGCTACTAGCAAATACTCGGAGAGGGCCGGATTTCAACATTCTGTCCAGCTAAATTTTGATATTTTAGAAATTACTGGTTAGGTGATTGCAACTCAGTCAAAACGACCTCTATGGTCGAGCTGTTAAGATTATTGGCTCCATATTGAGGTTGCGGGCTCGAAACCCGACGTCTGCAAATAATTATTTTTTAAATTTTTATTTCATAAATAATTATTTTAGGTTCTGTCGCCAGATCTGAATAGCCAGGTATTTCATTACGTTCTCCTTTCTTCATCTTATTTCCATTTTCACTTCCTTCAGCCGTACAAAATACCCTATTTGAAGCTACCATAGTCCCACTGGGTACGGGCAGTTGAGTCTAGTCTCTCTTTCGAAACGAAAATGAAGGACAGGTCGTTTCGGAGAGTTTGAACAACTCTTCAAATTTCAAAGTTAATTTTCAAGTTCTGTGAAAGGGGTTTTCAAGTTCTGTTCTGTCTAGCATTAGCCTATAATGATATAATAACAGAACTTGAATATGACTTTCACAGAACCCGAAAATTAACGTTGATTGTTAGATGAATTGTTAAAATTCTCCGCAACAACCCGTCCTAAGAGTAATGAAACTTCTAAAAAGTATATATATATATGTGAGCCTTCCAATGGTGTAAGTGCAAGACAAATTTTATTTGAAAGTCTTTAAAAATCGTAAAATCTTTGAAATAAAAAAATATATTTTGTTATTGTCAGCAAAAGGTTCGTTTTTGTACATGGGTTCTTTGAAGTATTTGAGTGATGGTTTGAATAGAATGTGTAATCCTATTTCTTGAAGATTAAAATATCTTTAAAAAAACTAAAATTGATCGATTGCTTACTTGCGTGAAAGTATATCGTTGTCAGGTCGTTTGATTTAGCAATTGGTTTTTTGTTTTGTTTCACAAGAGGTTCAATGTTCCCCCATGCGTTCATTGATAAGCAGGAGATTTATAGATATCTATATGTATATCTACCTAAAAAGCGGCTTACGCTTATCAAATGGTCACCAAGGTGAATAAAGTTACTCGTAATTTGGATAACGAAAGTATCTAGTAATAAGGCTGTGCAAGTGTTATGAGAAACTTGTCTTTTCAACACATGGTTTTGTAAATTTCGTTGCATAGTGCACCGAAAAAACTAGCCATGGTACTGCAGATCTACATCATCTCGTGGACTCGTGGGAAAGTTTAAACCAGCATCTCCGACTCAACGTTATTCAATTTCTTCTGCTTTTAATTTCGCCGTCATGGGGAAAGTATCTTTAAAAGCATTTTGAGAGTACACAAGGGCAAAAGACCTGTATGGTTTCAGAAGTATAAAGAAATAAATTCTTCGATTTATTTCCCTCGATTATTGAGCGCTTATTTTGAATATTTATAAGATCAAAACGCACCCTTAACGTAGGTTTGAATATGGAACGTAAACACTCTGCGTTCTAAGACTGTATACTTTAAAAAATTGAATATGGAACGTAAACACTCTGCGTTCTAAGACTGTATTCTTTAAAAAATTGAATATGGAACGTAAACACTCTGCGTTCTAAGACTGTATTCTTTAAAAAATTGAATATGGAACGTAAACACTCTGCGTTTTAAGACGGTAGGTATACTTTAAAAACTTGATAATTGTCCCACGCTTTTATTAACATATAATTTAAAAAATAAAAACCAACATAAGAACCTATTTTGGCAATAAAGTTTTTTTTTCACACAATAAATAATTTCTCTCAAGGTCTATGTCATCTTTGGGGATGCTGTATGGAAAGTGTTTATTAGGAAAGGAAGGTGAGGAAGTTCTAGGAAGGAAAAAGGTATGAGGGGTATATAGAAATCTGGGGGTCAGTGTATCCTGAAGTAACGGACGTATGAATTCATCCCTCCCACTGTGGTGTAAAGCGATGTTCTGAGAGAGTCCTGCTGGAGAGGTCAAAGGTCTTTCTCAACCAGTCTCCCCCGATCCGGCATCTGACGCATCTGTTGCCAAGACCCGGACAAACCTCACCCCATGAACCCGGTCACCACTGCTAAGTCACCATTTGGGAACCACTTGGGGTGACCTATGGCAGAGGTGTTTGTTATTCAATAAATGGTTCCTGTGGCGACCGTACCCATACCCGCTTCCTAAATTGAAGAATTAAGATTTATTTAAATTAGAATTATTTTCAAAATAGCACCTAAAATGTATGACCAATTTATAAAAAAAATAGTGTCAGAGTATACTGTTAATCTGCAATGGTACCTACTGGTGCAGCATATTTTAGGGATATGTCAGAAAAAAATAAACGATTGCTGTCAACCAACCGGTCAGCCAGTAGCCATCGCGTTTGGATCTCACCAAGGCGTCGCACTTTCAATTCCTCGGCTGGCTATGTCCTCCATCATAACACAAGCAAAATTTTCAGCTTACTGTGGTGATAGTAAGAGATTTTTAAATACTGTCAAGTTTCCGTAACCCGGTCTTATAAAAAAAATAAAATAATACAACATGCTTTCCAACACTGGCACATGCATTGTAGATTTAAATGTATACGCGATTAGTGCGCACCTCTTCCATGCAAAAGCTGGCCTCTCTGGACCCATCGACTTGCACCTCAGAGTATGGATGGATTCATAGGTTTATCTAAGGGTCAGTGTGTCCAGGAGTGACGTTAAATTCCTTTCCACACTTCATATTATGTTCCTTTCAAGAACTTCCAGCTCATCCTTTCCGTAAAAATACCCTACACAGTTCCATTATAACTCAACACAGTGACAATTCATCCCACTTCTAAAAAGTGATATAAAGTCATTAGAAACGTAGAATTTTTTTTTTAACCTAACCTTCCTAACCTTACCTCACCTACTTAACCCAGTTAATAAAGTTTTTGTTTCATCACTTTCCATGACTTTATATAACTTTTTAAAGATGTGATGAATTATCATTGTGATGATTTATCCGGTCACCACCAACAGCATCAGATTTTCTTCAGGGCCTCCTGTGCAAGGTTAATGATGAGGGTAATGTCAATGATTATTAAATATATATATTGTAATTTTAAACTATGTACATCTAATTTTAATTAAATAAGTA
Source organism: Hesperophylax magnus (assembly GCA_026573805.1). Lineage (NCBI taxonomy): Eukaryota > Metazoa > Arthropoda > Insecta > Trichoptera > Limnephilidae > Hesperophylax > Hesperophylax magnus. Next base: position 3,663,180 of record JAIUSX010000054.1, on the reverse strand, counting down.
TCATTATGTTAGCACAATGAGATTCTTAGCTCCTGTGAATAAATTACATATACGAGAGAGTATTTAAAAAAAAAGATTTAAGATTTTAATATAAAAATAGGGTAGTTTGTATTTTGTCATAGTGGTTTGTTAAATTGTCATAGTGTTTGGCTATGTGTTTCTGGTAAAATTTAGCACTTTTTGACCATTCGACAAAGAGCTTCTAATGCTGGATTAACTTGTTGAATTATTACAAGTGCAATATGCCTAATTAGCGGCCATTGCAGTAATTATTTATGAGGCGAAATAATACATTAGCGAGATGAACATAATGAAAGCAATTCAATCGCCATGTTGGTTCATGTACGGAAAATACTTTGGTCAGTAACGACGCACACTTAAAAAGATCTAACACCTCCACAGTGAGAATTTTGTTCACACATAAAAACAAACAATACTATATTATCACTAACAAGTTTCCTGTTCTTGCAAATATAACCTCGCTAAATATTGCAACACTGAGGAAATGCAATAAGGCGCTGCAAAAAAGCACAATACCTTTGCACGATGATGTCGTCTCTCATCTTGCATGAAGCTTGAAGTCCTGAAAACCCTTCTAGATGAAGGAGAGAGGCTCCCCCGATTACCTCTCACTCCAGAGTGGAAACTTGAGTGACAATCGGCCAAAATGAGAAAAGCCCGTCTGAGAGACAGCCTGGATTCTCACTGCCTAGTAAACTCTGGTCCGCCATCAAAATGATAAAGTCCTCCCAGAACCGCTGAACATGGGGTCAAAGAATGCCCGCTGCATTCATTCCCCAGCGGGATTGATGTTGTCCACAGAGCAACTCCTGAAGCCCTAGATTGGCTTACCTAGATGTTCTCCTCTCATCACCCCACCACACCAAATAAAAAATAACTAATAATACATATTTAAACTAGACAAAATTATTTACAGCATGTCGTTACCTTTTTGCGCATTCCCTTTGTTTTACTCGCGATTTTGTGCAAATTCAAAACATTCTTGAACATTGACGCATTCGCACGTCCGCTAATAAGTAAACAAGGTTCGTAATCACTTAGGTCAAGCGTTTGAATACAAAAACAGGCACTGTGCACATAACAATAGAGACCAGAATCCTCTTCGAGCCAGTAATGCGGGAGGCTGTTCTCGTAGTGGCCACTCGAAGGCTTATTTGCATTGGTCTATAATAATTTATGACCATTTCGTTACGGCTAAATGGCCACACCTCGCCTTAGAAAATGCCACGGGAAACTTAAATGCCAGGACATAAATAATATGTGAGATTATTTCTTAATTTCTTGTGCACACACAAGGCGCATTATGTCCAATGTCGCACACTACTGCGACTGCCGCTAATTATTATTTTCTGACGTCTTTAAGTTCTGAAAATTCTGAGAAAATATGACTTTGAAATGTTCCGGAAAATCCAACAACATTTTCCTGTAGATTTTTTAATTTATTCATTGAATTTTTTTCTGTTAGTTTTCTTTGAAAAGTACATGTTTTTAAAGTGAAACCGCGCATTTAAAATTACACACCTATTTATTAAAAATGAAAAGCTAAGATAATATCTGAGGTCCGCCAATGTCAGTTATTATTTTTAAACGTGAAAAACAAAATTAACACTTATTATTATATTGATTATTATATTGATAATTATTTAAAATTGATTATTATATTGATAATTATTTCAAACAAGTGGATCCCGCAATTTCTCAGACATCTCCGACTTCTTCCACCATTCACTACTGGTACATAATGTTACGGTTAAAAAACTACATTACATCGACTTTAATTCGAGTCCGTATCTCATTCTGGGGTAGAGATATTGCTGTAAGAAGTCCTCGGGCGTCACCGACTTTTTATACCATTCAAAACACTCTCCAAACACTCTTGGCACTAATAAGAACAAACTTTGAAATTTTCAGCAGTATCAGTCATCCACTTTTTGAGTTTTGCGCGCGCAAACATACGCATGCTCAACTTTTATATATTATGGCGATGCACTACGTCGTGTAATATTTTAAATAGAGCCGCTATCAATAACATTCCTTACGTAGATGGCGATAAGGCTTAAATTCCCGCTTAACACCATCCATATGTTTTGATTTATGCAAGAAAAAAACATGGCCAAAAAGTGCCTTTTATTTTATTTTGTCGATGTTCAGGCATAAATATTTAAATGTTTTCGGATCATTTTATAAATAACTTAATTTTCCACACTATACAATAAAATCGTAACCGAAAATGGGTTCGTAAGTAGGAGATTTTGAACTTTAAAGCAGTTTTCATAGGCTTTATACATTATTTTTTTCTGGGCTTATAAAAAGACTTATCTAAAAAATACTCCATTATTCTAAAGGCCAAGATGTATTCTATTCGCAGTATTTAATTAAAGCATATGAAATATTTCTAGGCGACCAAATTTTCAAACCAAAAACACACGATTTTGCATTACTACGTATGGCATTGCCTTAAGAAGATATGTAGTGCTAGTTCATTTGACCCTTTTCACTTCCAAACACCCCAGTTTTTTAATATCCCTTAATGTTAGAAATGTCGCAAAACCTGGTTAAAATAATTTTTTTAGTTTATATCTGTGTATAAATTACTCACATACATTTGGACAGCATTTCAGCGTCCATCATCACGGCAGATGTAGCACACATGGATTTGGCACACTAGGATGTGGCACACATGGATGTGGCACACATGGATGTGGCACACATGGATGTGGCACACATGGATGTGGCACACATGGATGTGGCACACATGGATGTGGCACACTAGGATGTGGCACACTAGGATGTGGCACACATGGATGTGGCACACATGGATGTGGCACACATGCATGTGGCACACATGCATGTGGCACACATGGATGTGGCACACATGGATGTGGCACACATGGATGTGGCACACATGGATGTGGCACACATGGATGTGACACACATGGATGTGGCACACATGGATGTGGCACACTAGGATGTGGCACACTAGGATGTGGCACACTAGGATGTGGCACACATGGATGTGGCACACATGGATGTGGCACACATGGATGTGGCACACATGGATGTGGCACACATGGATGTGGCACACATGGATGTGGCACACATGGATGTGGCACACATGGATGTGGCACACTAGGATGTGGCACACTAGGATGTGGCACACTAGGATGTGGCACACATGGATGTGGCACACATGGATGTGGCACACATGGATGTGGCACACATGGATGTGGCACACATGGATGTGGCACACATGGATGTGGCACACTAGGATGTGGCACACTAGGATGTGGCACACATGGATGTGGCACACATGGATGTGGCACACATGGATGTGGCACACAGTTGTGACACACAGGATATAACACTAATATACCCTGATGATGGACACACAAATGCTGTTCGAAAGAAGGCTGGCTAAAGCAGAAGGGAGCTCTAAAAATACATCATTACTATGACAAAAATGCTCATTTTCACAGAATAACTACTCAGTACTCAAAGAACTCAATTTTTTGTTAAATTAATATGTTTTTAAAAATAAATACCTATTTTATTTAGTATTCTCAGTAAAAAAAACTGTAGGCACCTACTGCTTGAATTTCTCTAAGCCAAGAGGTCATTGCTATTTTCCACGGTGGTTGGTATTCACCAAAAAATATCAACTCTGTTTTGCCCATTGTAATTAAGGGCCGTTAGTATCTAATATTTATGATTGATAAACATATCAGAATGCATATTGATCTACTCGAGCCTACTGGGGCTTAACAAACGTGATATGGGCAGAATACCTAAGTAATCGGTACGCAATTATAATAATTTATAACGTTGGTTTAACGTAATGCGTTTGGTTATTAGCACGCCAACCTCCATTAGCTATGTGAACAAATTTAAATCAGGTGTTAATTAACTGCAGTTTTGTTTAAAGTTAAGTTAACACAATACACTTTAATGAAATCTAATATATTTATAAAAATCTTATTTTAAATTTGAATAGGTACTGCACAAGAGTCTCAAATGCTCCCGACTGTCTGAAGTCAGTGTGGGTGTATGACCACCAAGACTAGAACACACCTCATCTGATGAACCCGGGCACCCCTGCTAAGTCAATAACGTTGCAAACCAATTAAGGTAACCTATGGCAGAGTTGTTGGTTATCCAATTAATGGTTCCCGGGGCGACGGTACTCTACACACGCACTCCATTCACTCTCACAACATATTCGAAATGGGCAAATATAGCTTTTTTCTGTTCATTTTCTGATCACCTGCAACGACGTCAAGAATATTTTTTTTAAATAAATCTATGCTGAAGGTAGGTACCTGTTCCTTTTTGAAAATAAAGAAAAATCGGCCCGCCTCGATTCAAATAAAACCGTCGTTCCATTTTCAAATTAGTTCCCGCGCTTATTTTTATTTTTACCTTCTCCCTTTTCATTCAGATAAGTCCTTTTTCCTGCCGACCAACCACCAATTCATTATCCGAGCTCTTTCGTTTTAATAAAGTCTACAAATTTGCTAAGCAAACTAGTTATTACGTTCTTTACTCTTTCATTTGGCCGAGGCCGATTTGGAAAAACGTCGCAAATCAAGAAAATAAGTTTCTTAACTCTGATTTTAGTTTTCGTGCAGCTTTAAAAAAATAAATATGCATCACTGTCCATTATCATAATTAACTGTTCTTATGTTGTATAGACATTATACACTTTACCCCGCATCATAAAGAAAAGTTAGAACATAAATACAGTACTAGATTCACGAGCAATGACGGGTTAATAGTTCCGAAATTTAATAATAAATACGGACAGAGGACGTTTGAATACAACATACCGAAGATATTTAATTTATTACCTGACACTATAAAGCAATGTAAGTCTATGAATAAGGTTAAATATATGGTGAAAAATTGGATATCGGAAAAAAATATTTGCTTTAATATGTATGAAACATTGTATGAAAAAATTGTTGATTCTGTAGATATAAGATGTAAATTATAACTTATAAAAATGTATATGTAACTAAACCTTAAGCACCTGTTGACAAGCCAATTCAATTGGCTTAGCAAGACTTGTTTGTTGATATGTATTAACTATTTATTCTATAAAAAAAAATAAAAATAATAATATACTATATTTTTTTAAATTTTGATGTCAGGGCATGTATACAAAAAAAAATTTCCAACCACCCGTACCTACCTAGCTGTTTTTTTTTAATCAATATTGGGGGTGGGTTAATAAGCGAATCATGTAACAAATCCATGAAAGTCCCTTCAACGTTAGGTTAGGTTTGGATAGTAATAAGTTGCTTGAAATGGCTTTGGCCATGTTTGGTGACAAGATCTGAATATCCAGGTACTTCCTCGCCTTCCTCTCCCCCATCTCCTTCCCCTCTCCAATACCTTCAGCCTCACAACATACCCCAATTAGGAAAACCATATTCTCACTGGCTCCAGATGGTTGGGTGCAGTTGGGAATCTTGTGCGTTTTCTCACATAAAAAAGGAAAAAAAATAATTGGATGACTTTGCGTGAAAAAATTACCACAAGAGTATTTAGGATAGGACAGGTTAGGTTAGATTGGGTTAGTTTGGCTCAGTAAAAATTGGTAAATCCATGTTAAGGTATCGCCACTTATGGTGTTTTTATTATAGAATTTCTGATAGCTGTATTCCTAATAATTTTCTTAGGTACCTACTTAAAATAAATATAACTAACTGAACTGTACTGATGTATGACATATAGATATAAGATACGGGAGAGCGAAATAATGTTTGCAGGGATGTTTTTTTAATATTTAATAAAATTATTATTATTCAAATAAAAATGTTTTATTTTTTCAGTTATGTGTAAAAATTGGCGGGCAGGCTTAGTTGGGCTCTTCTTGTTATTCGGCTCCCGCCATGTAATAAACGTTGTAATAACAATGCACTCTCTTTGATCATGCGAACATCACATTGGCGCAGCCGGTAGGATCACTTCGTTTCCACGTAGGAGTGAGCAGAGATGCTGAACCGCCACACAACTCAGACACACTTTGTTTTGGCACACAATCCTTGCCTTCATTCGCATAGTAAAATAAATGTACATTTTTAGATATGCTTTTTAAAATTTAACAAGTAAATCAACAACTCGGTACCTACCTATACGTTTACTTATTAAAAGCGTGAAAATTTTGATAACAGTAGGTATGTTGTTTGAGTAAAAACCGATTCCGTATTTAGAAAAATTATGATAATAATATTGACAATTCATCATTATTGTCAAACACACATAATTTTAATTTAGCAAGAAAACCTAGGTAAATTTAACCTTTAATTGATCAAATAAAAAGAACCAATAGCATTCCCCCGCCGCACTTAAGTGCCTAAATAAATATTTTAATTTAACGATTAATAACGATAGTTTATGCATCGACAGTTCTCGGAAAATTTGCATAAAAAGTCAATCAGGCCCGTTTCAATATTTGCCCGAATCGGAATGCATAATTAATGATTTACTACTGCAGCGATTTATTTAATCATAATTAAAACGGTGGCGGGTCCGGTAGGGGGGCCCAGCAGCTCACCTGGCCGGGCAGCGGGCACGGGGCCCTGGCAAGTCGCCCACCGGCACTGATTGGACCGGTATTTGATTGTTTAATTGACTATTTGACGGGGTGAGAGTTATTAAATGCTACGCCACTGCGACGAACCGATACAAATATTATTTAATAAAGTATATTGTATTTGTAAAAACGCATATCTTTGAACACTTTTTTTTGATGTTGTGGCAATGAAATTCCATATTGATGTGCTTGACGACTAGCTCAAAATTCATGTAAGGAAATGACGCAGATACTATCAGCCAAAACTTTGCTCAAGGAGAAAAATAAGTACGGATTTTTTCATCAAGATACTGTTAAAAATGTAACTGCATGATCATTTCCCAATAAATATAAGTCATTCAGAATAAATATGAACACGTGTTCCACGCAGGTGGCCTTGTCCGACTAAATATAATGAAAGAAATGCTAAACTATTATTATTCTGAAGAATGGTGACCGGATAAATCATCACAATGATAATTCATCACAAATTTAAAAAGTTATATAAAGTCATGGAAAGTTATGAAATAAAAACTATATTAACTGGGTTAAGTAGGTTAGGTTAAAAAATTTTTTTTTTCATCGTTTCTAATGACTTTATATCACTTTTTAAAAGTGTGTTGAGTTATCATGGAACCCTAAAGAACACATGTTCGGACTTCCTCATAACATATTCGTTCTTTACTGATATAGTTTGTCATGAAATTTGTCAAATCATTCGTTATAAGCCTCCAGTCCCATTTTTTAGCAGGAGAACGAATAATTCGACCAGATTCTTAATAAATTAACAATATGTCATATTTGTAAGTTTTCCCCGTGCTTGACCACCACTCCCACAATAGCGTAGATGATGATGATGAAAAATATGTATCGTACCCTTGGGACAACTGGGTCCTCTATGGCATTTTGCCAAAATGGACTTCTGTGCATCAAGTTTCTCAGAATATCTTTAAAAACCTTTCTAAAAATATGTCCAACTAAGTTCGCAGATGAAATTATGCAACAAAGTTCTTTTTTTAAATAATTTATACTGGTTTTCAAGGTTTATACAAATTTTATGGAGATTGTCGGCCATAAAATACATTTGTGCGATTTGGTTCCCCTTGCGTTGTACTTTAAGTTAATTTGCTTGGGACAATAAGATTCCATCTGACAATTGTCAGATGAGAAAATAAATGAAAAATTACATTAATGTAAAATTGCATAAACAGAACGGATTGAAAGTGAGAAAATAAATGAAAAATTACATTAATGTAAAATTGCATACACAGAACGGATTATAATTAAACTATATTTAGGATTAAAAACGTTAAATTATTTTGAAAAACATGACATTTAGCCAAAAAAAACTACTACGCACGCTGTAATGCTGTCCGAAACGTTCTTTCAGATGTCACGAACTTTTTCAAACACATAAATTCATTAAGAAAAAATAAACCGTGAAAGTGAGAAAATAAATGAAAAATTACATTAATGTAAAATTGCATAAACAGAACGGATTATAATTAAAATATATTTAGGATTAAAAACGTTAATTTATTTTGAAAAACATGACATTTAGCCAAAACAAACTACTACGGACGCTGTAATGCTGTCCGAAACGTTCTTTCAGATGTCACTAACTTTTTCAAACACATAAATTCATTAAGAAAAAATAAACCCTGTCTACCTACATACAAGTATTTCAAAGGGAAAATTAGTAGTAGCCCTAATGAAATTTTCTGACACCAATGATTTCTTCAAAAATGTGTACGAAATGATAAAATGATCAAATCATCAAATTCCACTCTTTCATCCACAGGAATCGGTTCATATTCCTCCTTTTCATATAAATGTTTCTGATTTTATACGCAAAAAAATCACTTAAATCAGAAATAAAGAGAAGCGGGACCTGAAAAAGTTAATCCGGCTTTTAATAAACTATGTAGATATCAATACTAGCTAAACCACTATGTAGAATATTTAACCAATCACTGTATTCTCACTCCTTCCCTGATCGATGGAAAACTGTTATCTAACACTTGTATTTAAAAAGGGCATGAGTATCATGATGTTACTAATTACCGACCCATTTGCATGCTCTCTACAATCCCCAAAATATTTTAAAAACTTATACTTGATAGAATCTCTATACATATTAATAACATCATTGTACGTAATCAACATCGCTTTATGTCGGGCAGATCCACTCTAACAAATCTTTCTTTATACGAACATTTTATATCATGTTCACTTGAAAATAAATCCCAAGTCGACTTAATTTATACCGACTTCGTAAAAGCATTTGACAAAGTAAACCATATAATTCATCTCAATAAACTTGGAAAAATGGGAATAGAGGGTAAATAATTGGAATGGATAAAGAGCTACCTAATAAGGGAATTCTACAAGTAAGAAATAATACTAACCTGTCACAAATTCATGGCCACAAGTGGTGTACCTCAAGGGTCGCATTTAGGTCCAATACTTTTTTTTACTGTTTACTAATGATATCGTTACCGTATTTGATAATAATGTTAAAGTGTTACTTTTCGCCGACGATCTAAAGCTCTTTAAGCTAATAAAAACTCGCGATGATTATTACTCGCATTGAAATAAATTTAAATTAATTACAAGATTTGACAAACTTTATTTAAACGTTAGTAAATGCAACATAATAACATTTTTTAGAATAAATCAACTTTTTAACTTTCAATATAAAATTAACAATGTTTCTCTCACCTCTGTAAATGAAAATTTTTATTCCAAATTTTATTTTCTTTCTCACATCAATACAGTGACAAATAAAGGATTAAAAATGCTTGGCTTCATTCTCCGTGATGGCAGAGACTTAAACAAATTATCAAAATTAATAATCTTAAATTTTTCTTCAGTTCGAAGTCAAGTCGAATATATTCTTCTATCTGGTCTCCTTACTTTAAAATCCACTCCGATTCTGTTGAAAAAAAATCAGCATTAATATTTTAGAAATATTAACTTTAAACTCGGTCTATCAATTATTGACTTTTATTTTTAAAATTGTTAATGGAATTGTAGACAGCCCCGATTTTTTGAGCGTAATCACCTTAAACATACCAACTAGAACTACTCGAACAAAAATTCTTTTTAACTACAGCAACAATATCAGGACTGAGTCATTTAGATACTCACTTATAAATAGATTACATGCAGTTGGCAATAATTTTGCAGTATTCAGCTGCACGGAATGTAGTTACAAGAAGGCTATAGCAACATACCTAAATAATATTAATAATTAAGTTAAGCATATACATTTCAATTTTAAAATTAATATTTCCATCGAATTTAAAAATTATAATAACTTGCTTACCGAAACCAGACTTCTCAGACTATTAGATAGAAGAGTTTTAACTGATTTATTATTTAAAAAAAAAAATCTTTTATTGACAGCCCTGAATTATTGGCGTTAATTTATATGAATGTACCTGCCAGACAAACTCGAAGCAAAGACCCTATTAAATATAACAATAACCTCAATACTAGCTACTCTATTTATTCATCAATTCCAAGAACTAATCACCTTGCAAAGAAATGATGTGAACTTATTGATATATATTTGGTGATAATAATTTTGTGGGTTTCAAAAGACAACCAATTTCAGACCTATTTGCTGGTTATTACTTTTATATATATTTTTTTCTTTTTTTAATCTTGTCTGTATACCTTCATACCTTTTTAGTTTTATTTGTTTTGAACATTCATACTAATTAAATGTACGAATATAGTTACTTTGTTTTATTTACCATACGCAGGTTCTATTATTTAAATTGGATATCAATTATAGCATTGGTATTACTTATAATTAGTTTTGTTCTATAGATACAACTGATATCATTAATTAGTTTTGTTTTATAAATACAACTGATATTATTAAATAGTTTTTTTTGTACAGTTACAACTGATATTATTAATTTGTTTGGTTCTATAGATACAACTGATATTATTAAATAGTTTGGTTCTATAGATACAACTGATATTATTAATTAGTTTTGTTCTATAAATACAACTGATATTATTAATTAGTTTTGTTCTATAAATACAACTGATATTATTAATTAGTTTGGTTCTATAGATACAACTGATATTATTAATTAGTTTTGTTCTATAGATACAACTGATATTATTAATTAGTTTTGTTCTATAGATACAACTGATATTATTAATTAGTTTGGTTCTATAGATACAACTGATATTATTAATTAGTTTTGTTCTATAAATACAACTGATATTATTAATTAGTTTTGTTCTATAAATACAACTGATATTATTAATTAGCTTGGTTCTATAGATACAACTGATATTATTAATTAGTTTTGTTCTATAGATACAACTGATATTATTAATTAGTTTGGTTCTATAGATACAACTGATATTATTAATTAGTTTTGTTCTATAGATACAACTGATATTATTAATTAGTTTTGTTCTATAGATACAACTGATATTATTAATTAGTTTGGTTCTATAGATACAACTGATATTATTAATTAGTTTTGTTCTATAGATACAACTGATATTATTAATTAGTTTTGTTCTATAGATACAACTGATATTATTAATTAGTTTTGTTCTATAGATACAACTGATATTATTTTTCTTTTTTGTAATACTTCTCTTTTATAACATAAGACTATATACCTTACGAGTAAATTATTTTCCCCTTTTTAGTTTTACTGGTTTGCAACAAACTTTATTAAACAAATTAGTGTTTTATTTCTGGATTCAAACTTTGAACCTATAAATCAATATTACAACGTCTATATCTCAGTTTCATAAAAATTGCAGATATAACCTTTATTGTTCCAAGGGAATGAAATACCATAATTTTCGAATGCGTACTTACAGTCAAATGTTAGTATATAAAATAATAACTTAAAAGGTCATAAAGTTTTATTATACTGAAGATTCGAGTTTTAAAATACAATTTTAAAAACATAAGTAATAGTAATAATATCTCCACTAGTAATTTAATCCCGCGCAGCGCTCCAATTCTCTAAATACAAGAGACTTGAATCCAGTCCAAGTTAAACATTTGATAATCGATGGACGGTGAAATTACATTAAGCAAGTTATACAAAAATCTGTCTTTAACAGGGGAAATTAGCCAAGGTGCTAAACGGGGGCAGAATAAGGTGGATAGGGGGTGGAAAGGGGGTAGGAATAGGGGCAGGTACCAGTCCGATTACCTGCTGCTGATTAGAGCACTGCGCGGGATTAATTCACCCACCTTTACGATTATTCTTTGCAAATCTAATTATTAAACAAAAGAAATATTATTTTAAGAATTCATAGAATTAAATTGATCAATCCATCGAAGAAATCTTAATTTATTTTCAATTGGTTTATCTTTTCAGTTAATGGTTGTACCACTCAACTTTTCCAGTTAATTTTATTTGAATTGTGAAGAATATTTGAATGAATTTATATATTTTATTAGAATGATGTGATAACTTCCTAGGGTTTTAAAGAATCAGTTGAAATTATCATTTAAGTGTTAATTACACGATGATAAAGAAAATAAGATAACTTCGCCAAATCTCTCGAACGCAGAGCTCTAGCGTCATGAAATTGCTTAACCTGTTTTGTCATTGTCCTGAATTACTCGATCAATTTTTAAGTTCTGTTTTATAAATTTCGGCGAGAAAACAGTTATTTTATTAGTTTCTAAAATCACAATAAAAAATTCAATTATATTTAAGATAATACACAAGTTATGTGGCTAATTTAATGAATTCGTCAGTTGAAGTGTTATCACGAAACTTTGTCCCTGTGGTACAACTATCCCCCAAAAAATATGTATTTAAATTTTTATCACAATTTCAATAGGACTTTGTCATCGAAAAGAGGAGACAAAAAGTACAACCAACAAATAATTGGACATTAAAAGTGTTACGGACGGATATGTCCTTGAGCTTGACTTGGGAGCTGTACTTACATAAACTTCAAAAAACAAAAACTTGGGGTTAGTTGTAGCACGGGATTAATTGTACCGGTCCAATCATCCCCGATAAATCGTTACAACTATCCCCGACCGGACAGTTGAAATTAATTAATTATTAATCAGTATTAAGTTTTGGTTATTCTCTACTCACGAAAGTCACCCATACTCATCCTAAAGTAAAATCATGTGTCCAAAACAATGTGTGGATAGTTAAACAGGTACAAACAGAGCGCAGTAACTATAATATTTATGCTATCTTCTACCGAGTAAACTTCCGGATTCCTCGCGGTATACTGGCGGCGTGTCAGGGCTATCGCCTGATGACGTATTATAAACGTACTTATTATAGTTAGTGAGTTATTCGCATTGGTACTACTGACCCGTGGTACAATTGTTCCCGATCTCCCATATATCAAAGGGATCCTTATTGTTGAGTTCCTCAATTAACCTTCTCGCTTACAGTTTATTTTCTAATTTACAAGTAAACCCATATAAAATACGCACGATTGATTAAAAAAATATATACAAACATACATTTTTTCACTTTTTTTGTTTTTGTTCTTTTGATTTTTTTAAATATATCTGATAGGAAAGAAAACATTTCATAATTAAGTAACTCGAAGTTCGTAATGAACATAATCTAAGAAATAACAATGAAAAATAAAATGAAATAATAAATAAAATATAATATAATGTCCTAAACTACACACTTCTTTTGCCCAGCACCATTATACCCACCAAGGAAAACATTTCTTCAATAAATTACCAGAAGAAATTAGAAGCATTGATGATAAAAAACAAATATTGAACTATATTAAAAAATATATTTTAGGGAAATCGTTAACAAAAAAACTGATTCCCCTAGTTTCACTTGAAAATCTCACAAATTATCCTACTATACTCTATTTATCCTTCATAATACATAATTTTTCTTCCTTCCAAATACAATAATTTGTATTGATTTTAATTTTGTAATTTTTTGTACTTTGTAACCTAGTTATATTATTTTTTCGCAAATTTACACTCCTCATCCATCCACAAGCAAATGATTTGAATGGAAGTGTAGTATAAATTAAAACAGTATGACTTGTAAACATTGTATATTTATTGTAAAAAACACAAATAATAAACCAATACAAATACAAAAAAATATATATCATATTAGTAGGTAACTAAAAATAGTATTCATAGCATAATTAATAACGAAAATTCAGCATGAATCGTAAAAAAAGTGCCAAAACTAGTGGCATTTTTACGTCTATTTAAAAATGTACTCCTTTATAACGTACGGTTTTGTTTAAATTTAGTTTCGGGAAACCTTAAGTCACGACAACTTCTTGTAGGATAATTGTGAAAATTTTCTTGCTACATAATATTATTTGGCTGATATTTGAAACCATCTATTATTATATACATACATTCAGTTGTCATCATTTTGTATTTGCATTAGTGCGGAGTCAAATTGAGTATAACTCACCTGTTTGGTTACCGCGTTATACACCGTATAAGGATTACTCGGATTCAATTGGGAAAATACAAAACAAATTTAAAAGACACAAATTATAAACTTTATATTCCGATTGAAAATGAAAAAACCGTATGATAACAAATCTAAAATGAGTAAAACTGTCCGACAGTAGATTGGTATATGATGTAATTTTTCTTTTTAAATATGAATTACTTTATTAACAGCCTTGCATTATTACAATTTATTGCATTTTTTGTTCCTAATAGAGTCACACGAACTAAACACATCTTTCACTGAAACGATAACGTTAATACTAATTTGTTTATAAACTCCTTGTAGGTACCACGCATACGCCCACGTGGAAAAATGAGTTTTTGCTAATTTATTAATAATGATTGGGGTTATCCGGTTAAAAACGGGATCGCAGGCCGTTTCCTGATAAACTTTAGTAAATTCTTGATAATATCGGAACACCTGTTCATGCAACTGCGTTCTTGATTATTTGTAATGACGAAATGCGAAAAATGTTAGAATTTTTATGAAGACGTTCCGACATCGTTACAATACATTGGTATTTTACTAAAAGTTTACCAGGAATCCTATCAATTCATTCGTTAAGGGCCTGCAATCCCATTTTTATCCGGATTACGAATAATAATGATTTTTTCTCGTAATTTTTCTCCGTGCAGCTTAGATAGCCAAAATACAGAAATAGCAGATATTTTTGATAGCATCGAAATAACTTGCAAAAAAACATTTTTAACCGTTTACGTTTAGTTTTCCTATAGCCTGATTGTAAATTTTAGTTAATTTGAATCATATGTGTATGTTTACATTGTATAATTGTTTTGCTATAGCCTGATTGTAAATTTTAGTTAATTTGAATCATATGTGTATGTTTACATTGTATAATTGTTTTGCTATAGCCTGATTGTAAATTTTAGTTAATTTGAATCATATGTGTATGTTTACATTGTATAATTGTTTTGCTATAGCCTGATTGTAAATTTTAGTTAATTTGAATCATATGTGTATGTTTACATTGTATAATTGTTTTGCTATAGCCTGATTGTAAATTTTAGTTAATTTGAATCATATGTGCATGTTTACATTGTATAATTGTTGTGTAATATATTTTTGTACCGAAAATAAATAAATATTTTAATTAATTTGAAATAACCAATGAAATCTTCCTGTCCACAAAACCAGACAAATCTTATTATTTACCATTTCACCAACCCACTAATATCATTAAATTTAATATAGCAGTAGTGTCATAGGCATGAAGCAAAATGTAATGTCAATAAAGGTAACATCATCCTGGTTTCCAAGTTGACTATTATTTGTCACAGGGCCTAATCGGCGGCATAATGCTATCGCGCCTTATCGTCCCATCGTCCTTATCGTCTTCTCCGCACACAACTTCCCTTATCGTCCTTATCGGCCCTTTGCCCCATGCTCTCTTCTCTCCTGATAGCAGACTACACTTCCAGTGGGATGTTTATGGGATTTACAAATAAATTCATTATATTTTGAATATTTCGATCCATTGCAAGATCATTTAATATTTATTTAATTTTTTTATTAATTTCTTGGAAAGATATTTATTATTTTTACTATTCAATAATAATAATACAAGATATCTTTAATGTTGTCCAGCAAAGCTGCCACTCGGCTGCCCGTCTGTCGGTTCTACCTTAACATTTAGTCTGAATTGAT
This sequence comes from Hesperophylax magnus, assembly GCA_026573805.1. Classification (NCBI taxonomy): domain Eukaryota; kingdom Metazoa; phylum Arthropoda; class Insecta; order Trichoptera; family Limnephilidae; genus Hesperophylax; species Hesperophylax magnus. The sequence continues at coordinate 3,647,439 of JAIUSX010000054.1, read as the reverse complement.
AAGAACGAGGAACAGAAATTCTACATAGTATACTGATGTTAAACCATTTTTTCTTGTACTTTATCAACACAGAAGAAGAAGTCGTCAAAGTAAAAGTTACGGATTATTGTTATAGACTTTGTAATTTGTAAAAATAAAATAATTTTAAAAATACATTGATTTTTCTTTTATTAAACACCTTTTTATGTTTAATGTTTTAGGTGTCTCATTTTCCTCAATTGCAAAGTTCTTTTTTAGTTTATTAAAAATAATTGGTACAGATTATTCCGCCTCCATACTTATTAGATATTTTTTGTCATTGATTTTATGGATTTTTTCGTAATCCTCTAACTAGCTGGGGCTTACAACAATACCCTTTCATGTTTCACTGACTAGTACTGCGGCTCATTTGGCCTTATTACTATTACCATCTGATGATTGTATTTACTTGACTGATTTTACGTTACATTCATGTGTTTTATGAGGAAAAATTCTAAACTGGATAAAAAACGTCAACTTATTAGAAATTAGTCGGATTTTCCAACTTTTGTTTTCCGTAAAAAGTGTGCTGTAACTGTGGATCAATGGTTTTTTTTAATATTTTATTTCTCACCAATTATCCATAGTATTAAGGAACCAAAGAAGTCCTTTAATTGTAAGTAGATCCTCCGAGCAAAACAATAGTTGTATCTACATTGCTTCCTTGTATGTATATATTAAGTGATCATTTTTTTTCCCAATCGCGAGTTGTAAATTTTGTACATATTTTATATAAGTACTGCTAGTATTTCTCCATGTTTGTATTCCGTATCTAAGGATAGATTCCACTGAGGGAAAATATATAACTTCAAGTGGGCAATATACATTTTAACTTATAGAAATTCTTAGCTATAGCTCTTATCTGGTTACACATTTACACAGTCACTTGTTTATCCCATTTAAATTTGCTGTCAACAATTACTCCCAAGTAAGTATATTCGTTAAGAGAATCAATTTTTTCACATTGGCAAGAGTTTTAAATTTTTTCATGTATACAATAAGAAATAAGGGCCGTAAGGTATGGTACATACATTTTGTTTTCTTTACATTAATAATTAATCCTACATCATGTGCCTATTTAAACAGTTAGTTGAAGTCTGATTGTAGTTCTTGAATCGCTTCTGGGAGATTTTCATTAGATATTACAAGTGCAGAGTCGTTTGCGAAAATGGATATGCGTTACGTAAATTATGAATTCTTATTTCTTATACAAATTTGAACTCCTTATTGAATTTGGACATTGACGGTAGTATAATATCCTTCGCAGACGACACGATTATCATATTTACAAGTAAAACATCAATAATTGTGGACTGAACTAAATTAAAAAAAATGGTTAGACTCTATCCTAAATGTTAAAAAAACATAAAACATTCATTTTTCAATCCGTAAAATGACATCCTACAAAACCATCCTGAACTAATCTTTCAGAATCTCTCAATAACAGTTGTGCATGCCCAATTCTCAAACCGTCTAATGAAATAAAGCACCTAGGTGTCATTATAGATAATCAATTACGCAGGGAAGCACATATCAGCTTCACAACAAAGATTCTCCGTAAGTTGTGCTACATTTTCTATTCTCTTCGATCAATCCTTGACAGAAAAACTCTATTTTACTCTATTTCGATAGCAACGTAGCCATTATAGGATGGGAGGTTGTACAGCATTTATTCTCTACCGTCTAGTGACCGTTCAAAAACTGCTAATGATCATCTTCAAGTGTTCCCTTTTCATCCCTCTGAGCCACTTTTTAAATAACTCGCAGTCTTAGACATTCGCCAACTATATATTAAGACAATTCTCACCCACATCTGGAAAAATGGTTTAATAAACTCTACACAAAAATATATGTATCTACCTATGTCACAGCAATTCGCGCAAATATATGTATCTATCTATGTCACTGCAACTCGTACAAATATATGTATCTACCTATGTCACAGCAATTCGCGCAAATATATGTATCTATCTATGTCACTGCAACTCGTACAAATATATGTATCTACCTATGTCACAGCAATTCGCGCAAATATATGTATCTACCTATGTCACAGCAATTCGCGCAAATATATGTATCTATCTATGTCACTGCAACTCGTACAAATATATGTATCTACCTATGTCACAGCAATTCGCGCAAATATATGTATCTATCTATGTCACTGCAACTCGTACAAATATATGTATCTACCTTTGTCACAGCAATTCGCGCAAATATATGTATCTATCTATGTCACTGCAACTCGTACAAATATATGTATCTACCTATGTCACAGCAATTCGCGCAAATATATGTATCTATCTATGTCACTGCAACTCGTACAAATATATGTATCTACCTATGTCACAGCAATTCGCGCAAATATATGTATCTATCTATGTCACTGCAACTCGTACAAATATATGTATCTACCTATGTCACAGCAATTCGCGCAAATATATGTATCTATCTATGTCACTGCAACTCGTACAAATATATGTATCTACCTATGTCACAGCAATTCGCGCAAATATATGTATCTATCTATGTCACTGCAACTCGTACAAATATATGTATCTACCTATGTCACAGCAATTCGCGCAAATATATATATCTATCTATGTCACTGCAACTCGTACAAATATATGTATCTACCTATGTCACAGCAATTCGCGCAAATATATGTATCTATCTATGTCACTGCAACTCGTACAAATATATGTATCTACCTATGTCACAGCAATTCGCGCAAATATATGTATCTATCTATGTCACTGCAACTCGTACAAATATATGTATCTACCTATGTCACAGCAATTCGCGCAAATATATGTATCTATCTATGTCACTGCAACTCGTACAAATATATGTATCTACCTATGTCACAGCAATTCGCGCAAATATATGTATCTATCTATGTCACTGCAACTCGTACAAATATATGTATCTACCTATGTCACAGCAATTCGCGCAAATATATGTATCTATCTATGTCACTGCAACTCGTACAAATATATGTATCTACCTATGTCACAGCAATTCGCGCAAATATATGTATCTATCTATGTCACTGCAACTCGTACAAATATATGTATCTACCTATGTCACAGCAATTCGCGCAAATATATGTATCTATCTATGTCACTGCAACTCGTACAAATATATGTATCTACCTATGTCACAGCAATTCGCGCAAATATATGTATCTATCTATGTCACTGCAACTCGTACAAATATATGTATCTACCTATGTCACAGCAATTCGCGCAAATATATGTATCTATCTATGTCACTGCAACTCGTACAAATATATGTATCTACCTATGTCACAGCAATTCGCGCAAATATATGTATCTATCTATGTCACTGCAACTCGTACAAATATATGTATCTACCTATGTCACAGCAATTCGCGCAAATATATGTATCTATCTATGTCACTGCAACTCGTACAAATATATGTATCTACCTATGTCACAGCAATTCGCGCAAATATATGTATCTATCTATGTCACTGCAACTCGTACAAATATATGTATCTACCTATGTCACAGCAATTCGCGCAAATATATGTATCTATCTATGTCACTGCAACTCGTACAAATATATGTATCTACCTATGTCACAGCAATTCGCGCAAATATATGTATCTATCTATGTCACTGCAACTCGTACAAATATATGTATCTACCTATGTCACAGCAATTCGCGCAAATATATGTATCTATCTATGTCACTGCAACTCGTACAAATATATGTATCTACCTATGTCACAGCAATTCGCGCAAATATATGTATCTATCTATGTCACTGCAACTCGTACAAATATATGTATCTACCTATGTCACAGCAATTCGCGCAAATATATGTATCTATCTATGTCACTGCAACTCGTACAAATATATGTATCTACCTATGTCACAGCAATTCGCGCAAATATATGTATCTACCTATGTCACAGCAATTCGCGCAAATATATGTATCTATCTATGTCACTGCAACTCGTACAAATATATGTATCTACCTATGTCACAGCAATTCGCGCAAATATATGTATCTATCTATGTCACTGCAACTCGCACAAATATATGTATCTACCCATGTCACTGCAACTCTAGAACTGGGACTTTAGTTTTAAATTTGTTAATGGTTTTATAGACAGCCCTGATTTACATAGTCTAATTATCTTCCATATAAGAAAAACTCGAGTAAAAATAATAATAATAAATAAAGATAGCAGCCAATAAAAATGTGTGATGAGAAAATGAAGATAATGTTGGTAGTTCTTATTCGAAGTATGATACAGTTAAATATGACCGAAAGAGATAGGGTCCCATTAGCTCAGTTGGTAGAGCGACGTCCCGGCAAGACGAGGGCCTTGGGATAAAGTCCAAGGTGTGACCGTATCTTTTCTGATTTTTCTGTATCAAATTTTCGTTTAAAAATCGCTAATATTGTCTTCAATAAATATTTTTTATATATATCGCATGTTTATAAAAGTCCTTATTGGTGTATAATACAAATGAATGATGGCAAATTCTTTATTTCGGGTAAAAAATTAGAATCTTATCGCCAAATTTTCACGTCGAAATCCATCGATCGACATCGAAATTCATTGATCGAGTTTTTTATTGGCTACAAAAGCTCAGTTTTCACATCACTAGATACTATCTCATAAACTGAAGTTTATTGATTTATAATTTATTAATAAATCTTATCAGCTTCTGGGTTAATGACCTCGTTACCAATACGTTATAAATATAGACATTAAACAGTACGAAGCTAAAGTAAGTAGGTACCCCAGTATCTGAAGATAACTATCTATTTAGTATTGACAGAAGGACATTACCTTTATCTTAAATAAAATATAATAAACCTCTTATATTTATATTTCTCGATACAAATAATAAACATAAACCGTATTTTTACTCATGAAATGGGCGTACGTACCAATACTGCAGAAGACAGTTATTATTATAAATAACGAATAATACACGAATATACTTTTGATTGTAACTATAAATCTTGCGGTTATGCATTATAAATAATGAAACAATGTGACTATTGAAACATTATTTTTTTAATGCTGGTTTTGGAACAACCGTTCCTTCATCGTGGTATAATATACTAACTTGATATATCTTATTAATAATAAAGGAAAACGATTAGATTAGTTAGAAGCCTTAGAAATAAAGAGATCCCTTAATAATAATGTGTTCATTATCAATAAACGAAAAATATTATCTAACAGTCCCTTCTAAATGTTCCCTTTCACCGTTCGTTCTATCTCTTCCCCCCACTCTTCACTAATCCCTAGTCACGCCTCCACCCCCACTTCAACACTTTGTATATTTTGTCCTGAGGAAGGAACGGTTGTTCCGCAACCGGTAACCGAATATAAAAAAACATGGTGGTTCAAACAAAAGTAACTTTGTTTCGTTAAATTTAACGTAAAATTAAATTAATTAATTATTTCGTTTAAATTAATTAATCAAAAAAAATATTACCATGTTTGTAATATTTTTCTCCGTGTGTTCTTTTGAAAGCTAGAAAATTACTTACCTTAAAAATATTCAGCTTATCGGATAGATTAAATAAGGCTTCGTAAAAAACGAAAAGTAGCATTCTGTCGGTTATCTGAGAACAGCGGCTTCAAGGACTGTGTGGTGAGAGGCTAGGCCTGGAGAAAGGATGCGACTTATCGAAGCGATGAGTTCTCGATCCGACTAAAAAAAAGGTATAAAATGATGATGATGGTGAAGGTATTAACGTACCTACTTTCAGATTATTGGTGTGAATATTTGTACGTGAGTCTTTGAAACTCCAAACTGCATGGGTATATTTTCAATTCAATTCAATTCAATTCAATTCAATTTGTTTATTCCTTTAAAAACATTACAAAATTACATTTTATTTCGTTTTTAAGTACATTTGTAAAATAGTATTACATAATAGTTAGCGGTGTATAAACTATACCAGCATCAATAGAGCTTGCCTTTTAAAGGCAGCTTCACCGATGCTAAATATGTCGATATCCGAATTAATTCTGTTCAACAGCAAGACTGCTCTCCCCACCGGCATGACCATTGGCAAGTTGGTCCTGCAGGCCGGGAGATAAAACAGTCTATGCTGTCGGTGACGGAGATAACCATCAGGAACATAGAGACTAATACTCTCCATGATAGTCGGATTTTCAAACCATCCACGAATCAGTTTGAAGAAGTGTGATACAATATGCACATCTCTTCTGACCCGTAGATGGTTCATACCGAGCATGCCCAAGAGAAAGTCAGTAGGATAGAGCCACGGGTAGTAGCCATACTCCCTCAGGTAGAGGAATCTCAGAAATTTCTTCTGCACTCTCTCCAACATAAGGGAATACTTCACCTGATGTGGGCTCCAAACCACCGACCCACTCTCAAGCCTACTCCTAACCAACGCAATGTATAGCACTTGGAGAACCCGGGTGTCTCTAAAATTCATCGCAGTGCGTAGGACGAAGCCCAGCATTTTCAGTGAAGCACTACACGTCATTTCGATATGAGTATGAAATGTCAGCCTACTATCAAACATGATGCCAAGATCTTTCATAGTGGAGACACGTTTTAAACTTCGGGCATTCATGGTATACCGGTAAAACCAAGTATGACGTGCCCGTGTGAAAGAAAGAATGAAACATTTAGAAACATTGAATTCGATCTGATTCCGTTTACTCCAGTCAACAATTCTATTAATGTCCGATTGGAGTCGAATGCAGTCTTCTAAAGTTTTAATTTCCAAGAATAGTTTTAGGTCATCAGCAAAAAGAAGTGACCTGGAATGCAGAATATTTTCTGTAATATCGTTAATAAAAATCAGAAAGAGGAGCGGTCCTAAATTAGAGCCCTGTGGAACGCCTGACAGCACAAGGAATAATTTTGACAAGAATATTCCATGAGATACAAATTGCTTTCTTCCAGTAAAATAGCTTGCAAAGAATATGAGAAACCGTAAAGAAAAACCTATAGTTGACAATTTATTTAATAATATGTCATGGTTTACGGTATCAAATGCCTTCGAGAAATCATTATATGAGCAATCTACTTGGTAGCCCTTATCTAAAGATTTGGAAATATAATCTGTGAGTACCAGTAGGTTAGTATCTGTTGATCGACCTTTTCTAAACCCATGCTGTTCCGATATTAAGAAAGGCTCTACTTGAAACAGCACATGTTTATGAATTATCGATTCGAATAACTTAGCCGGGGCGGAAAGTATTGCCACTGGCCTGAAATTTTCGACAGATGTCTTTGATCCACTTTTGAAAATGGGACTAATTTTTGAGACTTTCCAGGAATCAGGAAATATACCAGTATCTAAAGATAGGTTGAATATAAAACTTAGTGGCATTTTTAAAAATTCAACACATCCTTTTAAAAAAAATATTGGAAGAAAGTCTGGCCCAAGTGAATGTGTATGTTTCATGGTATTAATTGAAGATTTAACATCTGATTCGTCTATATGACTTATATCAATGTTTTGGGCTCCCTTCACATTCATCTTGGAAGCAGAAATGGGATTTAGTAATGGAGGCTCATTACTGTACACTGATTGGAAATGAGTTGCAAATGCATTGGCTACATCCGCTCCTCTAACTTCCCGATCACCATGCATCATGATGTCTGTTATACCACCATCCTTGCGCAGTGATTTTACGTAGTCCCAAAATGCCTTGGGATCATGCTTGATATCACTCTCTATTGAGTCGACATACGTTCGGAATGCTATATGAACATTTCTTCTAACAACTGCTCTGAGATTACTGAACATTTCATACTCATTTTGGTCACCAGTAGCTTTCCATTTTTTATGGTGAGCATGTTTTTTCTCAATGCTCCTGATGGTATCTCTAGTGAACCACTTCGGATATCTACGTCCACCTCTGTTGGGAGGTTTCCTAGGGAAACAAGCGTCAAATACATTATATATACATGAATAAAAATGGTGTAGCGCCTCATTAACGGTATCGAATTTAGAAAGTTCATGCCAATCCATTTGGCTCATCATCTGATAAAGTTTGACAAAATTTATTAAAGCTATCCTAAAACAAAATTTGACTGGTTGTTATGAGTTTCCCATATCCTTCGTTAATTAAGTATCCCTACGACTAAAAATCTTGGAGGACACACTATCACATCGATCACGCAGCAATATAGTGTAAAACGTGCCTTGGTCACGTGCAATCAAAAGGACCACTTTATATAGTGATCAACTATGAAGAGGGGATAAGCGCTGACGCAAAAATTATTCCCATAAAACGAATGATTAACTACGGACGAGTGGGAAATAAGAACTGAGAGATGAAACAGGGGGGAAAGCTGGAACAGACAGAGCGTAAGACGGGGACTTAAGTTGGGAGAACCCGTCACATCAATTCCGTGAGCCCGAGACTTCAGTTGTGGGAGTCAGGAGACGAGACGCCGTCCGCTGTGTGGGTGATCACCCACACATAGCGGCGAGGCCAAATGCAGATTTACTCTAAACTCTGGAGAATTGGACACCTGAGAAGCAACCCTAACGTCCCACATCGGTTCACAGAAGTAGGCCCTTTAAATATATAGTACCTTTAACAAACGTAATGAAACAGATCCTGTAACTTCTATCATACAATCGTTCCATAATAATATTTGGCTAATTTATGTAGCGCCGTTTTCGTGAAAAGTCACCTCAAGGGCGCTGGATGTAATAAGGATTAAGATTATTTCGTAAGAATGTGCACAACTTTGTTACCAAATAAATCATATATCTATACCTGAATAAAGTGTTTTCATTTTGATGGTTACTTCAGAGATTACCTGAACACGCGATCCCTGAGATTGTTATTAATAAATCAGGTTAGAACAATATGACAGCCATATAACTCCACTAAAATACAATTTGACGGGTACATAACTATACTAAAACACAATTTGACGTGCATAATACACGGAGAAAAATGAGTATTGTTGATTTATTAAAATTCTCTTAAAACGGTATTACAGACAATTTCCTAATAAACGTTTAATTCATAAAATATCACAACACGTGTTCATGCACCTGGGCTGGATAATATACAATGACGAAATGCGAAAATATTAGAATTTTTCTGAACACGTTTTCGAATATCACAATAACACACTCGTGTTTTACTGAAAGTTTATTAGGAAACCTTTTTAATGTATCCCCTAAAGGACTGCAATCCCGTTTTTAATTCTTACTAAATTAGTTGTATCTTATATCAGTAACATTTCTCCGTGTGGTTTGAATGAAATGAACAGGTCCACCCCTGTCACGGGAAAAGCCCAATGAGTGAGTACTGGTTAACCATGCTATCTGTAAAATAACTAGTGCAATTCCTGGGAAGTCAACTTATCATTACTACAGTGAATCATTTTTACTTATCACTATAACTAATGGATTAACATAATCCTGTTTTTAGAAATCAACGATAAGGTAAACAAGTTTTCGACAGTTCTCTCATGTTAACTTCAGAGAAATGCGTTTTTTTCCTTAGCCCGCGATAATGTCAATGATAAAATCTTACATAATATTTGAAGATACTTATTTATATATGACGATATATCTAAATAAAAATGTTTTAACCAAACCGGAACCATTCCGGAGTCTACGCGTCTATAGTGTAGTGCATACCTAGCCCATTCCGTGTCAATGTCACCAATCGATAAAGCGAAGTTAAAACTCTGAAGGTTTTTGACTTGGACGCACGCATTTGACTTTGGGTGTGGCTGTAGATCATCCTTTGTCTGGTTATCTCTCGATGTGAGCCTAAACGACAGATACTATAATACTACATTACCTATAGGTTGAACTTGTAAGATAGTAACTGACATTGCATGCGAGAAATACACGGGGTTCATTTGAACTTACTGATATCCTTGAGATAAAAAATATAAGTTTTTGACAAGTTTGATACTTGGTTTTTTCCATCCAGTTTTCCATATCATGACAAAATTAGATTATTAAATACTTGGTTAAGTATTTACTAAGAAGGTAATAATCTAATTCTCAATAGTTAAGTATTTACTAGTAATAATCAAATTCTTGTCATGATTTTCCATATTATGACAAGAATTAGATTATTAAATACTTAGTTAGGTATTTACTAAGAAGGTAATACTCTAATTCTCAATAGTTAAGTATTTACTAGTAATAATCAAATTCTTGTCATGATTTTCCATATTATGACAAGAATTAGATAATTACCTAAGTAGATTGAATGCTGTTGAAATGAGATCCCTGAGGCGTATGTGTGGTAAAACCTTGTATGATCGTGTGAGGAATGCGGAGATCCGCAAAGAGTGCAAAGCTGATTTAAGCGTAATGAGTAAGATCAAGAAAGTGATTTAATAAAGTGATTTAATTAATTTAATTTAATTTTTATATTTAAATTTTTTTATTTAATTTTTACTTTATTTATTTAATTTTTTTAAATAACCATCTGGTTTGGGCATGTATAGCGAATGAGCGAAGAAAGGAGTGTAAGGAGAATATACGATGCAGATGTGAATGGTAGCAGAAGTCGGGGACGCCCGAGGAAGAAATGGCACCACCAAGTGAATCATTTACTTGAGTCGGGCCATGTCAAGAGTCAGAACAATAGAAGAGTATGTATGAGACGATGTATGAATGTGAATGAGGCAAGGAGTATGGGTCAAGACCGAGTTGCTTGGCGGTCCGTCCTTTTTGCCTTTTTTTTTTTTTATAGTGAATACCTCACAAGAGTCCCAACTGCTCCCGTCTGGAGCCAGTGAGACTATGGCATCCCCAATTGGGGGATGTTGTGAGGCTGAAGGTAAGTGGGGAAGGGAAAGAGGAAGGTGGGGAAGTACCTGGCTATTCAGATCTAGTCACTAAACACGGCTAAAGCCATTTGGAGCAACGTTTCAATTCTGAATGGTGGTCTTACACCAGGGCGATACTGGTAGTATCTTCCACTCTGGAACGTGCCGCAAATATACTATATATTATTTTAATTAATTAATTGTGAAATTACACAAATTAATCAAATAAAATTTATTTGCGCACGCCGGGTTCGAACCCGCGACCTTCGGAATGGCAGTCCAATGCGTTACCACTGGACTATGCCGGCCGTCTCCTTGGTTATTAATGTTATGAATATTTGGCTGATTTATATCAGCCAAATATAATAACGCGGTTTTCTTGAAAAATCACCTCAAGGGCGCTGTACAAATATACGTATTGAATAGTTATTAATATTATTTATAATAAAATTTAAAAATGAGATTATTTTATGAATTTCAGTTTTTTTAATAAATTTTGTAAAATTTATTTTTATTTTAAAAAACAAAAAGTTCCATACATATTTGTCACATTGATTGCTTACTTGGTTGCATTTAGTGGAGCTTCCGCTAATAATATATTTTTACAAAAAATATAGAAAATATAAATGATGGAAAAAAACACAGTGACAGTGAATTTGAAAAAAAATAAACAGTTTTCTTAGAATCACTAATTAAAAAAAAGAAATCTATAATAGATAAGATTACCTAAATGTAATACAATACCACATCATTAATAAAGTAGTTAATATAAAATAATATATAATCTCCTAAAACAAAAATGTAGATGGAAAATCTACAGCTATGAAGTATGCAATGTGCATGCCCTAAGAACAGAAGGAAATGATGACTATTATAATGTGTTAATTTAGAGAAAAATATTACATCTTGGGTCGGAAAACCAAGATTCCGAAGTGATGGAAGCATCGAAAATAACATCTGCAGTTGGAAAACCAAGATTCCGAAGTAATGGAAGCATCGAAAATAACTTCTTGGGACATAAAACCAAGATTCCAAAGGGATGAAGGCATCGAAAATAACATCTTGGGTCGGAAAACCAAGATTCCGAAGTGATGGAAGCATCGAAAATAACATCTTGGGTCAGAAAATTAAGATTTCGAAGGGATCGAAGCATCGAAAATAACGTCTTGGGTCGGAAAACCAAGATTCCGAAGTGATGGAAGCATCGAAAATAACAACTTGGGTCAGAAAACCAAGATTTCGAAGGGATCGAAGCATCGAAAATAACATCTTGGGTCGGAAAACCAAGGTTCCGAAATGATGGAAGCATCGAAAATAACATCTTGGGTTGGAAAACCAAGATTCCGAAATGATGGAAGCATCGTAAACAACATCTTGGGTCAGAAAACCAAGATTTCGAAGGGATCGAAGCATCGAAAATAACATCTTGGGTCGGAAAACCAAGATTCCGAAGGGATGGAAGCATCGAAAATCGAAAATAACATCTTGGGTTGGAAAACCAAGATTCCGAAGTGATGGAAGCATTCAAAATAAAACATTGAACCCTTTTTAAATCGTGGAGTTTTACTCAACTGCGCCTTTTTTTGTGAGGTTCTAAGTAGCCGCTATCTACATAATTATTCGTCTTATTCACAGCCCGGAAAACCCAAAACAACCGTAAAAGTTCTGAGAAAACGTATTGAGTTTCTACTAAAATTATTAATCATATCGGCTGTAATCAAGAAGCAGGAAATTAACGATTAAAAATATTACATTTAAAACACTTAGACCTGAAATAAATTCTGGAAATTTGATACGATTATGGAAATTCCTGCTTCTCTACTGATTTTACTGAAGATTACACCAAGCAATATGTATTTATAAGTTGTGTCTGAATATGAGTTGATAAACCGATTATCGGGGTAAAAATAAACAATACACCTGTAAATGGAAATGACTACCGTCGCTTTGTCTAAAAGCGCGGAGAATTTAATGTCTATGGATTAAAATAAAAATTATTGTTTCTTTGTTTGTACCCTATAGACTCCAAAACTACTGGAATGGTAACTAAGTTTATTATTATTAGTGCCAGGAGTGTTTATAGAGTAGTTTGAAATGTAGAAGAAGTCGGGACCCCCGAGGAAGATTAACATTTATTTATGCTTTGGAATGAGATATGGAATCGAATTTTAGTCTTATAATGTAATTTTTAGATAATATAATGTAATTTTTAGTCGATATACTGTAATTTTTAGTCGATATAATGTAATTTTAGTCGATATCATTTAATTTTTAGTCGATACAATGTAATTTTTAGTCGATATAATGTAATTTTTAGTGGATATACTGTAATTTTTAGTCGTTACAATGTAATTTTTAGTCGATATAATGTAATTTTGATCGATATAATTTATTTTTTAGTCGATATACTCTAATTTTTAGTCGATATTCTGTAATTTTTAGTCATAAAATGAAATTTTTAGACGATATAATGTAATTTTAGTCGACCTAATTTAATTTTAGTCGATATACCTACTGTAATTTTTAGTCGATATACTGCAATTTTTAGTCGATATACTGTAATTTTTAGTCGATACAATGTAAATTTTAGTCGATATAATGTAATTTTTTAACAGTAAAAATGTGGATTTCATGATATTACATGAAGTCAATGGTAGAAAAGAGATAAAATCAAATATTTATTTGTTGTAAAATGAGGCGTACGTGAAGAACAGAGAAAGAATTATATGTAGAATGTATGACTTAGAAGTGAATGGTTAAAGAAATCGATGACGCCCAAGGAAGACATGGCACTATTAAGTGAATTATTATTATTATATTATAATTATAGTATAATAGTAATACGAGCAACGCCGGGTACACTTCAGCTAGTTTGTAATAAAATTTGATTTATTAATCATTTAAATCCTTCTAATCAATATTCCGGTAACTAGGTACTGATAAATTGTCCTGTTGAATTATTACCTTATGAAATAATAACTTCTTTTGTTTGGGTAATTGATTTCTGTCATCACGAGTACCTACCTACTTCAAAGTAACATATTTAATTATGTGTTTACCTTTTTACACTTTACATTTACCGCGATAATCCGATAGATAAGCCAACGATTATTTGCATAGATGTTATTTTGAGATTTTTGACGAACGCCTTTAAATGACTTTGGAATTTATTGCAGTCTGTCATGATTTTGAAAATATAACGATGATAAGGTTTAACTATGGGAACGTAAATTTCATATTCAAGGTACATGCTACACGTGAAGTGATTATTTAGATAAGACTAGCGACGTTAAAACCTGTGGGGTACACAACCTTAGGTAAAGTTAGAATATCAACAAGCATGGGTATATCATGAGTAGTGCTTTAAAAAATCAGAGATAAGTTCAGGCCAAATGCATTAGGAACAAGCCCCTTGAGACATATGTGTGTAAAAATCATATACAATTGATCTGAAAATAATGCTACGCCAATATAACTAAACATAATAAACAGGGTAAAAACGCAATAGTTGCGTTTGGCGACCAGATCTCGATAGTCATGAACTCTCCCCCATCTTCCTCTTTCCCATCTCCTTTCCCACCCCACTGCCTTACACCTTCCCCCAATTGGGGGTGCCATAGTCTCACTGGCTGCAGACGGTTGGGACATTTGTGCGGTATTCACACAGAGAAAAATGAGTACTTGCCGTTTCCTGATAATTTTTTTTCTAAATTTCTTATATATCGGAACACGTGTTCATGCACCTGCATTTGCCATAAAAAATAAAGCATGTTTAATACAATGTTTAATACAATGCATGAATGTTAATGATTTAATTGAAAAGAAAGACATAAATTTGTCGAAATTTGATTATGTTGTTTCAAGTCTAAATAGTTGCAATGTAATATAATATGTAAGTCTCTCCAGATATCAAATTAAGGCGATGCCATACGTAGTAATGCAAAATCATGTGTTTTTGGTTTGAAAATTTGGTCGTCTAGAAATCTTTCAGATGCTTTAATTAAATACTGCGAGTAGAATACATCTTGGCCTTTGAAATAATCGAGTATTTTTTTATATAAGTCTTTTTATAAGCCCAGAAAAAAAAAATGCAAATGCCTATGAAAACTGCTTTAAAGTTCAAAATCTCCTATACAAACCCATTTTCGGTTATGATTTTATTGTATAATGTGGCAAATTAAGTTATTTATAAATGATCGAAAAAAAATTAAATATTTATGCCTGAACATCCATAAAATAAAATAAAAGGCACTTTTTGGCCATGTTTTTTTCTTGCATAAATCAAAACAGGCGGATGGTGTTAAGCGGGAATTTAAACCTTATCGCCATCTACGTAAGGGTTGTTATTGATAGCTGCTCAATTTAAAATATTACACGACGTAGTGCATCGCCTTAACCAGTTGCAATCCGTTTTCAACGCTGCTGCAAGGCTTTTCACCGACGTATCTAAATATTCCCACATTTCAGAGCATCTCAAAAATCAACACTGGCTGGTCCTGAAAAAATCCAGTTGAAGCTCTGAAACGCACTACGAAAGTCTCCAATCTAGGAGAAATGGGACCCTTCAAGTAACAGCTTTTAAAATCATGAACTATTGCATTGACATCCCATACCTCTTGGAATGCTATAAATTGTTTGTAACGAACAACTACCGTCAGGGTCGACGCCACGACATGCTCTGTATTCCACACGGAAGAACGGACGTAATGGCCCAGCATAGCATGACAAGAGGTATGGTGCTGCTAAATGATACCTCTAGGTCTCTTCACATTTTCAAAATTGGCCTTGAAGATTTCAAAAGTCATTTTAGGCAAGAATTCTAAAATATCGGTTATTGTAAAATGTTTCATTTAAAGCTTTGTATATTTCATGTGTATTGTCATAGAATTGCATCAATCTGTAATGCACAAAAAAAAGATTTAAGAATGATCACAGATTCAACTGGAATGGACTGCCAAATGATTTAAGAATGATCACAGACTCAACTGGAATGGACTGCCACATGATTTAAAAATGGTCAGACTCAACTGGAATGGACTGCCACATGGGTTAAGAATGATCATAGACTCGACCGAATTTAGAGCTAAACTTAAAACTCTCTTTTTTAGACAGTCATATCTATAGTCAGAGTCCGTGACATTGAAAATAATATAAACATCTAAATGTTTAAAAAAGTAAGAATTTGCAAGCTTTATAAGATCATTTCATAAAAATTCTCCAGTCCTAAATAGTCCCAAGTTCTCCAATTAAGGCGATGCCATACGTAGTAATGCAAAATCATGTGTTTTTGGTTTGAAAATTTGGTCGCCTAGAAATGTTTCAGATACTTTAATTAAATACTGCGAGTAGAATACATCTTGACCTTTTAAATAATTGAGTATTTTTTTATATAAGTCTTTTTATAAGCCCAGAAAAAAATAATGTATAGGCCTATGAAAACTGCTTTAATGATCAAAATCTCCTACTTACGAACCTATTTTCGCTTATGATTTTATTGTATAATGCGGCAAATTAAGTTATTTATAAAATGATCGGTAAAAAAATAAAATATTTATGCCTGAACATCCACAAAATAAAATAAAAGGCACTTTTTGGCCATGTTTTTTTCTTGCATAAATCAAAACAGGCGGATGGTGTTAAGCGGGAATTTAAACCTTATCGCCATCTACGTAAGAGTTGTTATTGATAGCGGCTCAATTTAAAATATTACACGACGTAGTGCATCGCCTTAATAATAAATATAAAATTTACTTTTGCCACTAATCTCTAATAAATGTATTATCAATAGTAATGGAGAGTTCAATAGGAAATGCAAAATCAATGTTAATTTCTTTTACTACATTGTGCTCTGCGTGCAATGTTTTATCTGAAGTGACGAGTAACTGCAAGGTAAGTATGTTTTCTGTACCTGTTTGTAAATACTAAAATCAAATAGATCCCAGGAACTCATAATATTTCGTACAGCGCCCTTGAGGAGCAAATTATACAAAAAACAATTATTATTTTTATTTAAGAAAGGTTTCGTGTAAAAATCTACTGCTTCACAGAACTCACAACCATAAAATTCTGATAAGCTTTATTATTTATGGGAGACAACATTTTGATAGTTTGTTGGAGAAATCTCGCTTTCATATCTGTAATAAAATTGAAGATATCTGCTATCTAGTTGTTTATTTAGGTACCTACAATTAGATATTTTATATATATTTATTAGACGAGGGAAAAAGAAATATAAACGATGGAGTTTATGATAATTTGTGGACATAATTAAATCGCATTAAGTATTTATGGTAAGTTTTACTATTTTTGTAATTATTATCGTTTTAATATTTTAATATTTGAAACTGTTATTTCGTGGTGGAATTCCATTATAAATATATATAAAGAACACAATTTTAAACTTTTTTCCACTTGTTTTTATTTGACCGTGACCGGTTTCAGCCTGTTAGGGCCATCTTCCAGTCTGAAGATGGCCCTAACAGGCTGAAACCGGTCACGGTCAAATAAAAACAAGTGGAAAAAAGTTTAAAATTGTGTTCTTTATATATATTTATTATCGTTTTCTTATTACTTTGTATTAAAAAATTTATTTGTGAAAACTTTTGGGCAATATGTCTGATTTGTGTACTGAAATAAAATAGAATATAATAAAGTATGTTCATGATGAGTCGTTCATGAACGAGCCGTACAATTATTGATCTGGCTCTTTTTGACGAGTCGTATTCGTATGACTCCCGGTAAACCGTACCAACGCTCAATCGGTTACAAACGGTTGAACGGTAGAAACAAAGTCAATAGGTATATCATATAATTAAAAATCGGATATATTTATCCAAGACACTATCTAGGTTACAAACAAATTTCATTAGAAACTTTGTAATCATTTGAAAAAGGTGCTGCCAAAAACATGGGCAAAATTAGTTGCAAATATTTTATTGTTAATTCTGAATGTGAAATATGGTTGGACAATAAATTCTGGGTTCGATTCCGAGATGTCTGTCTCTCTGTGACCGTTGTCTTTTTTTATTTTTCTGTGTCTTTTTCCGTTTCATGTTTCGTTTGATTTATTATTATTATTTTTCTTCTTCCTTGATAGATTTTTAATAAATCAGCAATACTCATTTCTCCAACCATTTGAATGGAAGCCAACATTGTCACTGACTTAATACCTTTTAGTTCTAGCCCATTTTGCATGCGCTCTGTCTCTTTTAGACTCGTCTGACATCGCATATCGCCATCTCATTTGAATTTCATAATTATGACAAAACACAAATATTGGAAATTTAAGGCTCGATTTGCCAGATTGAAACACGCCCACGTCGCATTTCTTGTGTTTTATTATGTTTGGTACTAATGTACAAAACTAAAATATTCCCACGATTTCAAATGACTAGCGGATGTTGACCAAACTAAAGCTTAAACCGTTTCCTGGCAAATACATGCATCGGAAATGTATCCACACGTAAGGAAAATTTTAATTTTTCGGAAATATAGCCTTTACTAAGAAATATGTATTGGTTTGTCGTGTTCACAATGTCAAAATTGCCGAACAAATATTTTGGAAACATTTCGGCACAAATTCATTGAAGGTTTATTTTAATATTGCTCATCAAATATTGTCGGTTTGCGGGGAAAAACTTTTAACATTGTATTATTTACTTGGTATTCTTATTTACGTCATATTGCTTGGAATTGGAGTTGGGTCGATCGATCATTTTACCCGACCCAGTCGCTCACGACACACTGGCGAAGCGATCGGGTCGAGAGTACCCGCTCTTGTATCGGGTGATTTTTCACATGGAAATAATGCCATATTGCAGAGAAGTCGGAAGTACCCGTATTACTAGAGACCATAGCACCGGTCACCCGATCTACGATCGGATACTTTCGCTTGACGCGGGTAGGTAAATTACAGTAGGTCCACAAAATTAATACACCCATCACCGGCTCTCATCACGGGACACGCGTGCTGTCGAATATTTTTGTTAAAAAGTAACCTGATCGCTCATTGGTGGGCGGGTTAAATGGTTGGGTAGTTCCCGATCGACGCAGGACTACTTGGAATAAGTTAATTTTCCAATTGAACGAACGAACAAGAAATAAACTTGTTGAAAAATTGATGTCTGCTGTTCTGAAAGAAAACACTTTGGGTTAAATTGAAAATTTATATCCTATTTTTACGTGAATACCGCACAAGAGTCCCAACTACCGGGAGTCAGTAGGACTATTGCATCCCTAATTGGGGTATTTAGTGAGGCTCAAGGTAGTCGAAAGGGAAAAGAGTTGAGGAAGAGGACGGTAGGGAAGTACCTGGCTTTTCAGAGTTGGTCACTAAACACGGCTTGAAACCGTTAAAACAAATATATATAAATACTAAAGATACATTATAAAATAGTACATGCAGAGTCCACCTCACAATGGGTTCCTACTCTAAGGTAGACTGAAGGATCTTATTAATTCATTCTTCTTATGATTACCTCATCTCCATGCTTATTGATTTTCTCAAATTAATGTTTGTAGACTTTATCTCCATGTTTTGATTTTCTAATCTTCATATTTGTAGATCTCATCTTCATATAAAGCGAAGTTTCATTTCTGAATGTCAGTCTTTCCCCAATGTGATACTGACAGAAACTACCACAGTAAAATAATCTCACAGTGATTATTTGAATGTCCATTATGTTACGTCGCCTAAGTCTTCATTTGGCTTCAACCCTCTAACAGAGGCGGCCAACGACTTCCCTTGCACTCCCAGAGTAATCGCGAATACCCTGAAATATTTGGCATGGCGCGCTGAAGAATTGACTTAGCAACATAAACTAAGTTAATTGTTCACGTGCAAATAGCATATATCAGGTACAGATGGGGAACCGACCAGAGGAACTAGAGACGAAGATAAGGAAAGAGGTGCAGTTATACGTAGGTACGACTAGTGATGTGTGAATTCCCGGGAGTTTATGTTTGGTTGGGGAATATTCCCGCAGCGGGGAATTTTTTTATAAATCACCATGTTGTCTCCTACAACTAAATTTCATATTATTAAAAAATATTTCATATTGATTAGAGCATGCTGAGGACAGGACTTTTAGAATTTTCGGTAAATACCAAATAGTACCGAAGATATGAGACAAAATATTGATATTAGCGACTGGCCGATAAGCGAATGATGTCACGATATATACAATAACTGGCACAGAACTACTGCAGCACTGCCATTCGAATTATGAATTGAGACTTGTGATACATGATTGTTTACGTTATGCCGAAATTCTCTTTAAAAACTCATTACTTCGACATTTTTTTCAGATATTGAAAAACTAATTTATTGTCGCTATTGCCTCTTTAAATATAATATGTACATTTTCGTAAAAATAATAAATTTCTCGATGAAAAAATAAAATCCCGACTTTGGGGAATTTATATTACGTCAAGGAATATTCCCGGATGCACATCACTAGTACTGACATCCATAGAAGTTGACTGAAAATATAAAGATGATGCACTGCGAAGTAATTCAGTATCATGTATTTTGGGTTTGCAAATTTGATCGCTTATAAATATTAAAGATGTTTTAATTAAATATTGCGAGTAGAAAACCTTTTGACATATAACATCCAGTCTCAACGGCTCTCACGTGTAGAGACAGCGATGAGGTGGGAAGGACCATGGTAGGAGAGTACCAGGCTATTCATATCTGGTCACCAAAACGGTTAAAGCCATTTCAAGCAACGTTTTAATTCTGAATAATGGACTTAAAAATATACAATTCTTACGAACGTGCGAATATACATATTATTTGAAATGAGTAATTTGTGAACACAAATTGATCAAATTAAATTTACTTGTGCACGCCGGGATTCGAACCCGCGACCTACAGCTTGTCAGTCGAGAGCCTTACCCGTCAAACACGAGTTTTGAGATAGAGCTTTTTATATAGGCCTTTTTATAGAAACAGAAAAAAATAAAGTACCCGCCTTATAAAACAGCTTTAATGTGCAAAATCTCGTTTTTTAGAACCCTCGAACGAACTCACTATCAGTATACGTTCTGTTAGAATATTTTAATATTAAAAAGGTAGGAACTAACGTAAAAAAGATGGTATTGAAAATTGTTAGATTTACTAACAAGCTGCTAAACATTTGAAAAGTATGGAATAATATTGCGTCCTGTATTATTGTTTCACAAGTAAACTGACGTTTCAAAACTGCATTTCTCATTGAAAAAATGACGTTGCGTTGCTTCATATTCGAAACACCAACTATAGACACTATTCGTAATTTTTCAATTATATTCATTCAGGGACATATTATTTACATTCAGATTGACTTTAGAACAGCAATACTATAGAAATCACTACATAAATCCGATATGTTCTTTACTTCTTGTGATATTGACAAAATATTTTCAAATGTCAAAATTCTTTCTTGGACAGACTTCATTACCGCCAGTGCCGTAAATTGGAGACATCAGGTTTCTTTCGAGATGGTATAGATTACATTTCTAGAAGTTTTGATTGATCGGCCACAAAGAGAAATTTTGTCAAACGCTGTAATAGTGAGAAAAAGTCACAAAAATGTAGGTATTTTTAGAATGTTAAAATGTTCAGCAAATCATCTAAATGAAAGCTTAAATATTAAGGAGAAACTCGCTCACACATTACCAGAGTTGATCGTAGAATCCCTTGAGACCCGTTTTGAGTCCTGTCCAGTCAGAATGTTCGGTCCGATTCCATTCACCCAGCTCAGAGTGGATTTACATTTGTTTTTCTACTCTCTCACACTTACGAGGAAAATGGGTATTTTATAAAAAGAAACTTTTTTTAACTTTTTCAAAGGTATTTTTTTACGTGCCCTCCCCCACTTCAACACTTAATAATATACTATGTTCACTCATCATTTTATAATGTTATTTCAGTATATTTGCCCTGAGGAAGGAACGTTTGTTTCGAAAACAGTGGACTTTGAGATAAATTAAAAATATAGTGCAGCTAGTACAATTTAAAGAAAGTTATATTTTACTAGCTGTACCACGCCACGCATTGCTGTGGCTCAGTATGTGTGTGCAGATAGATAAAAAAAAAACAGATGACGCTGTTTTTCAAAAACAGCATGTTTTATCTATCATAGGTGACATTGATATAATATAGGTATATAGGTATTTTATTTATATAATATTTAGATATTGAAATATAGATTATGCCAATATGAACTGACCGCCAATCAGAAGGGTGCTGGTTCAATTCCCGTTGACGGCATGTCATGCAAAGATCTTTTCAATTTATATAGTTGTTTCAGGCCAATAATTACTGCTTAAAAGTAATATGTTATCCTCTGTGCTATGCATTAAAAACCTAGTCTCTTAAACATTATTTTATCATTATAGATAATATAGTTAGATATATTGTTTCATTCATTTAATTATGATTACTTTTTGTTAGTGCTCGAATCGACACATTTTTTCAACCGGAACATTAGTTCTTATTTTGGTATCAAGAATTTAATACTATGAAGTGCAACCGAAACTGATATTAAACATTATCAGAATAATCGGCTCTTTATTTGCACTACATAGATTTTAAAATATTTTTAATTACGTCACATTTTTGTATTCGAAGTCATGGTTTTTTTAAACATTAACTCCACACAGAAGTCCCACGTCGTCTTAAAGATTTCACAAGAATTTTCTACAAATCCGAACAGCTCTCCGGTTTGCTCCAGACAAGTTTCTAATGACGGGGGTTTGCTCTAAGCTCACATTTTAATTAATTCCGACAATACAACTTTCGGATGATTTTTATAATGCTGTTTATGTTTCAAAATAACTCCAAGGGCGCATCTTATTTTTGGTGAAAAATCAGCCCAAAGGCGCTGTACGATTTATTACGAAATTCAAAAAACATACTAATTATTTACAAACAGATACAGAAAATTGTATTATAATATTTTATATCGATAGGTATAACCTACACAAGTTTAAGAAAAGTAGTTACAATAAAAAATGTTAATAAACGAGTCATACAACAGTTGTCACTAATTTATTGTATCACAATGTACGAGTTCCAAGCGAGTAGCAAAAATATTTGTTAGGTTGCTGTCTTACATTTTCATAGAGCACAGATCGCGCCCTGCTAGAACTAGAAGCCTTCTTGCCAAAGCGCTCTTCCCGAGGGTGGGAGCATCAACCCCAGTGATACAAGTTTAGGATCACACAGAGAATATTAAATGAGCTAAGTTTCCAACAGTAATATAAAGTCAACCCGTACGAATTTTAACCCTTCACCATCCCATGTATATATAAATAATATTTTCAATTAGATTGCTTTATCAATTACGGATTGTTTTTTGTGTTTCCTGTAGAAATACCACTTTAAGTAAAACAAAAGAACATATTTAATAACACAGACATATTACAAAAGTTATTGTCAACTCACTTTTTTTCGTTTCTTACAAAAATAATCTTTAAAAATTGACATATCTTTAGCATACATGTAATATTGTATGGTGATGACTTTTTGGACATTTTCTAAAATAATTTGGTAGTGTATGTTAATCTTTTAGATGAAAATACAAAGCGTGGTGTTACCTCTTCCTAACACTTCTTAATCATATGCCTTACCGTAGTACAAAAGGAAATAGAACAATTATTATGAGTCCGTCTAAGTTTAGTACATAGTTAAAAAAAATATTGGAATTTCACATAATTACTTTTTCAACTCGGAACTCAACATTTTTTATGTATCTTATAAAAAATGTATTCATTTCATTCATTAATGCTCCACACTTCGTTGAAAATAACTAGAAGGTACCAAAAAGCGAATCAATGAGATATACAATAGGTGAATGAGAGAGTTGAAGGTACACCATTAGTTATTTATGTTAGATTATCTAGGATCAAAATCTACCCCACGGCATCCGTGAAGGGTTGCGGTGGCTCGGAAAGGAATGGGAACAACTTGCAACTGGACCTCTGACGAGTGCATATTACTTACTGGGAGTAGAAGTAGGTACCTTCCTCACAAAACCTCCGTATTCCTACAACCTCCCCCGGGACGCTTCAAGTTTGAGAAGGTTTGCAAAAAGCGGTCATGGCTATATTATTTGAATTAATTAATATGATCTGCGGCTTGAAAAGTTTCTTTGTCGACGTATATCCTTGCATGTAAATACTAGCCTGGTACTCAGGGAGTCTAGACTCAGTAAGTTATCCTGTCGGCGGACGGGAGATCTCTCAATAGTGGAATCCTTATCTAGAATGCATTTTTGTGAATTAAGTATTAATTTAATTACATTATAATTATTTAAAAAAGTAATAAGAATTGTATGTAAAATTAGTGCGAGAAGCAACCACATGAAATAGTGAATGGAGTGGAGAGTGAAGTGTTATATTTATAAGGCGTACGGTAATTAATCATACTCACCATGTTCAGTGATATGATTTAATTAATAAAAAACAATACGTACAATTAAAACATTGAGGTTCAAAGATAGAACTAATATTGGCGTTCGAAGTATGGGCCTCAACCATCGCATCGGTCAATTGCCCGCTGTGAGATACCCCGGGTTTCAATCGGTTACAAGCGCTTGCCAGGCAGAGGTCTCCGGCGATAACTTCAAAATGCCGACATGCACGCTGAAATATTGTGCAAGTCGTACTGGAAAAGATAGGGAAAGCTAAAAGGGTTTTGCCATAATCATGGTCGTGTAAATTGGCTTTTTAATGTTAAAAAACTCAAGGCGCATTTGATGTTGGCGCGCAGGTAACCCAAATGCTCCGATCGTTCAGTTAGTTCGCGGTCGGAAGGATTCGGGCGACATCGACAGCTGCCGCAATCTCCTTCCTTCCGGCACAAGAGCAATATTTTAAACTGATTTTGAAAGGAATAAAGACTTTTTTATATAACTCAATGTAATTAAACATACTTATGTATCAAGACATAATTTATTAAAACTGAAACTTATAAATGTTTTTCCAAATATTAGCTAAACTAAATCACCACTTACAAAATAAGTTTTACAATCCTAATGCCATTCATAATTAGTTAATCAGTACATCGGAAAATTTTCTCTAAACAAACCGCAGTGGAAAAAGGAGACCACACACAAATCAAAGAGTTAGCCCTGGAAAACGTAGTTTCGCTGATTCGTGAAAACCATTGCTCAGATCAAAGGCAATTCCTTAATTCTTAGAATATACCAGATGTCGTTAGTATCTATATATCATCCATCTATTTTAATATTCCACAGTTAAAAAAAATAAAAAATTATTCGCATATCATTCAAATCTTTCACGTTGAATCAACGGCTAAGAACGAGGAAGGTGACACTCAAATAAAATAAAAATGACGGATTAGTCAGAAAGACGCCGTGATGGCATAGCGGTTAGAGCAACATTATTTCAAAATTATCAAAAAGTTTCGATATCTGAAAGTACGAACTATTTTAAATAATTGTGCCGAACCATTTGCCAACAGATTAACCACTAAAAAAATATATATATGTCTTCAATAATAATCCCGCTTGAGATTAAATTTCAAATAGATTCTATATTTTTAATAAATATTATTTTGGAAAGCAGATGAAGGACTCTTTCAGATTTTAATATTACGAACGGACACATGTACTTTATACTTACAAAAAAACCAAATGTATTATAAAGACTAAATTGTCACTGTTTTTTCGTTTTACACAAAAAAAAAACATTTTAAAAATTGCCGAACATTGACCCCGTGACCTGTTTAGAAGTTTTCTGTTTTATAAAAAAATGTTTCAAATTAAACGGGAGTGTACATGGTAAAAATGCCAATACAAGGCTCGGTGTTCTCTCTTTCTAAATCTGTTAATATTATATGTCTGACCATATTAGAAAAGGAGAGATCTAGTCTTACGAGAACGTGTCATTTGGTGAAAAATATAGCACTAAGTGACCCGAATGGTTTGATAGATATCATAAAGCTCTTTCACGTTTAAAAATAAAATAGTACCTACCTGCAATATATGTGCCTACCTAACCTCAGCCTATGATTACAAATATTGTTTCCATATAACGCAGCTAAAAGCTTGTGTGCGGAAATTTTTAGTTTAGGTTTTCCATTACAGTATTAGGTAGGTACTCCTCCTACCCTTCTCAAAGAGTTAACAGTTTCTCCCCACAACAAACAGCAAACAACTGGTCCATTATCAGCGCCGATCTCCCTGATGAAGAGATGTGTGAGTATTCCGCTACGAGTACCTATTCTGCTCAAAAAGCAAAGAGATTAAAAGACTCGGCTGCGCCAATGAGAAGAAATGGCGAGTACCACGTGGTCTCCGCCATTTGTCTATGGTTCTTTCAGAATACGAGATGAGGGGAATCCCATTCAGAATGGGAATGGTGGTCTGCGGTGTTTTTCTTGCCATTAGCGGAACGCTCTCGGAGATGATGAAATAGTAAAGTTCTTTCTCAGCGCTCGTTTGAATGTGTCTCGGGTTTAAAATATTGTCTTTGGAATTAGAATTTTGTCTGCGGCTGGATAGATGGGTTGAGAATATTTTTTTAAATTAATGTCTGTAAAAAGATTAGGGGTAAAAGTTATGTGTTTTTCCCCTTTCCGCTTCTTCCCGACACATTTGTTTATTATTGGCTGTGAATTGACTCGAGATTTTTTAAATAACCATTTAAAAATTGCGTGCTTTTTCGATCGTCCAAAACAAAATCTGAATTTTTCATTGATTCTTTAATAAATACTTTTTTAAGTGGAACACATCTTAGCCTAACTGCTTTTTTGAACTAACTGAAAATTTTGCTAAAAACATTTATACTGCCGCAGTTCATGTTTAAGTCGAAGCACTACAAAGACATGTAAAATCATGTGTTTTTGGTTTGAAAATTTGATGGCTTATAAATATTTGAGATGCTTTAATTAAATACTGCGAGTAGAACACATCTTAGCATTTTATTTATTTTTTTGACAAGTCTTTTACAAGAACAGAAAAAAATTAAGTATAAAGGCCTATAAAAACGGCTTTTAAGTTCAAAATCTCCTACTTACGAATTCCTTTTCGGTTATGATTTCACAATAATAAAATATAATGTGGCAAATTAAGTTCTTAAGAAAATGATCGTAAAGCATGTAATATTTGTATGTGAACTAAAAACGCAAAATAGAAGAAAAAAACTTTTTGGCGATGTTTTTTTCTAGCATTAATCAAAACAGGCGTCTAGTGTTAATCGGCAATTTACACCTTTTCGCCATCTATATGAGGAATGTTATTGTTAGTTATCGCATTTTACCACATTTCTTTCGGTTTGGATTGAATGTATTTGAAAAATTGTTAATTTTATTTCTGATCCCTAAAAACGAAAATTTGTGTTTGTGCCTTCCAACAAATAAATAAAATGGGCTTGTCAGCAAGATTTTCAACAATTTAAACCATAATCAAACCATGATCAACCCAAGAAATATGTACCTTTCTACGAATCCTAAATTCAGTATCATATTCTGAAAATAATATATAACTGCAAAATTATATATTTTTTGGTATAATTATTGGTAATATTATTTCAAGAAGCAGCACTGCATTGAAAGTTATGCGTTCAGTGCAGGTAGAAATAAAGGCGGGACGGCAGCGCTGTGCAGTTTGCATAGATGTAATTTGCCGTAGCATGAGTGAACGAGGTTTGCGACACTTTTTTGCTAATAACTGGCTAAAATTGGTATAGCTGATAGTTTCAACATGGATCAGTTATTATATATTTAAAATAACTAGAATACGATAACTTTGCTTTTAATAATGTTTGCCGCGTCAGAGATTTTATTGGCCTTACTGTCTGCACTAAATGTCATATGATTGGACACTCATACAAATATTGCAGAGATACTAAACCTACATGTGGACACTGTGCACAAGAAAAACACACCCAGGAGTCGTGCCCAAATGCAGCCATCAAACCAGTTTGCGCGACATGCACCAGATTTGGTAAGCCTGCTGACCATTCAACCGGAGATAGGGACAACTGCCCAGCTTACATAGCTGCCCTCAAGAAGGACCTAGCTACAATAGACTATGGAGTGTAATATACAAGAACACAAGTGCCTAACTATCGATGACTATACTCCCATGAAGAACTGTCTGCGAATAATGTATATGAACGCCAGAAGTATACGAAACAAGTTTGACGAAATTGAGGAAAAGGTCAGAAGATTATGCGATATTGTTCATGTTCTTGTCATCACTGAAACGTGGCTTGATGTCGGAGAAGAAAAGTTCTTTTGCTTAAATGGTTTTTACAGTGCTTTTTCTTCTCGCCCAAATGAAGGAGGAGGAGGTGTGGCCATATATGTTCTGGATTCTATGAAGTGCTCTATCATTGAAAATTTTTCCAACGAAAATTCATTTTTAGGTATTAGTGTTTGCAGCAGTAATAGGAAACCAGTCAACATTTATGCCATTTATCGAAAACCTAACCCAAATAACATGCACGATTTCCTAACACATTTTGAAAAAATACTGAACAAAAGCAGACAAGATACATTAATACTCGGAGATTTCAACATCGACACTTCCATAAACACACCTTCTTCTTTAAATTTTATCAACACCTTACTAACATACAATTTCTCAATACAAAATAAATCATATCCCACGAGAGTCACTGATACAAGCAGCACTATTATAGATCACGTTATATCAAACAGACAAAACATTTCAACAACCATATCGAATATAGATGACCCGCTTAGTGACCATAATATACTAATTGTTGACTTTAAGAATAATTTAAAAAAATGGTTTAATAATAGAACTAAACCACGCTTTACTAAACCTATCATCAACAGTATGGCGGTAAAATCTTATATTGCGACTAACAAATTTGCTATCAACTCAACCAAACCCGAAGACGGTTACAAAGATTTTAATGATTATGTCAAAAATGCATTAGAAGCAGGTAAAACTACACCGAACGTAAAAACAGGAAGGCGGCAACATCTTAATACACCTTGGTTTGATTCTAAACTGAATTTTCTAATCAAGGAACGAAACCAGCTTCACAAGCAGTGGAAACAAGACCCAGGTAATATTACTCTTGCAATACGTAAAAATAAACTCAGAAACATAATAACTAATTATAGGAGAAGTCTGAAAAACAAATATTACATCAATAGCTTTCAACAAAGCCTAACTAACCCAAGAAAAACTTGGAAAACCATTAACTCAATTCTGTCTAACCGTGTACATAAACCCACCAACACAATTGAATCTCTCATCGTAAATAATTGTGAAATTAGGGAACCCCGTGAAATAGCGTTGGCATTTAATGAGTTTTTCCTGTCAGTTGGAGAAAAATTGGCAGCTGCCATTCCATCATTCCCGGATGACTGTAATACAATATATGTAGAACCAAAGGCACGACAATCCTTATATATGACTAGGACGAATAAGGATGAGGTAATAAAGGTCATCTCGAAACTTAGGTCGAATGCAGCGGCAGGAATTGATGGAGTAACACCGTGCATTCTTAAAACCTGTAAAGAAGAACTAGCGGGGCACCTAACCCAACTTATCAACTTCTCCATAGGCTCGGGAATATTTCCAAACCAGTTAAAGCTAGCAAAAATTATACCAATTTTTAAAGAAGACTGCAAGAAGTGTATTTCTAACTACCGTCCAATATCGATTTTATCGGTATTTTCAAAGGTGTTTGAGTCAATTATCAAAGATAGACTGATAAAATACATCTCTAGCAATGATATCCTTACACCACAGCAATATGGCTTTCGGAAAAACTCCAATACCCAATGTGCCACTTTCGATTTCATTTCTAACATTCAGCAGTACATAGACCAGGGCGAATATGTGGCAGCTATATTTATAGATCTGAAAAAAGCCTTTGATACGGTAGATCATGAAATACTTCTACAGAAAATGGAACATTTGGGAATAGTAGGTAAATCTTTAAATTTGCTCCGAAGTTACCTAGCTGATAGATTTTGCCTTGTCGATATCGGAGGGAACCTAAGCGGCTTTGGAAAAATCACATGTGGAGTGCCACAGGGCTCTATTCTTGGACCTCTACTTTTCTTACTATACATCAATGATATAACTAAATGTGGCATCTCGGGAAAACTTCAACTTTACGCTGATGATACTGTGATTTACTACCATTGTAAAAATCTGAAGGAACTTGAAGCTCTAATGAATAAAGATCTCGCAAAGCTGGCAAAATGGCTTCGATTAAACAAATTAAGCCTCAATGTTAAAAAAACCCATTACCTTACTTTCGGTAAAAAAGATAACATGGGTATGAATATTATTCTTGGAAATGAAAAGCTACAACATGTTCAAGTAACGAAATATTTGGGGTTACTCATAGACTCTAAACTCTCGTGGAACTCCCATGTTGAGAATGTAAAATCCAAAATTTCCCCTATAACCGGTGTACTTTATCGACTCCAAGGTGTGCTCCCCACATCTTTACTGCGTGCAACTTATTATGCTATGATTCACTCCCACCTGAGTTATCTAGTTAGTATCTGGGGCACCATTACCAAAAAAAAAAGTTCGGAAATACAAGTAATTCAAAATAGAGCCGTACGTAATATATATAATCTGCCATGGGATACACATGTCAAAGATATATACTCACAGACACAAATACTTCCCTTTACAGTCCTTCCAAAGTATAACATCACAACTGCCATTCTACAAATAATTCAACACTCCTCACACACCAACACTAAACCAGTTTTTAATTCTGACATACACCAGCACAAAACACGATCACAAAATCAAATACATTTATCGTCATCTACTTACACGACCAAATTTGGAATTAACTCCTTACAATACATTGCACATAAACAATATAACGCATTACCTAGTAATTTAAAACTTCCGGCAACAAACAAAAAAACACTGGCAAAAGCTCTTAAAAGCTATTTCCTTAACAGTTTCATTAATGACTAACACAATCTTTCTCTAGAACTCCATAATAACATCTGCGTTTATTTATTTTAATGTATTTATTTTAATGTATTTTATTTATTTGCCTTGTCCTTTCTAATGTTGTCTTTCCCGAAATGAGTTTTATAAACTCATTGGGAATAATACATTATTACTTTGTTATCATTTTGTAATGTATTATCTTGTAATAAAAAAAAAAAAAAAAAAAAAAAATACCACTTTAAAAATATAAAAATATACCAAAAAATACAAATAAAGTGGTATTAAACATTATTTTATTTTATTCTGAATATTATAATTACCTAAATATTTATCTATATGTGAAAAAAGATTATATATTTAAATGAAAGAAATTTGTTAAGATGACTTTCTGAGCGATTCCTAAACCACGGATTTTGGCATCCCACAGGGAACTGTACTGGGACCTATTTTATTTCATATTTAAGTAATCGATATTTTGAAAATCCCTTATAAATCAAAACTAATCTAGTACGCTAATTACACATCAATTTTAACTGAGGGTTCAATTTGGAAAGAAACTCACAGAATGGTTAAATTAGACATAAACTTGATAAAAAATTAGTTCGACCAAAATTTACAATTGCTAAATACTGGCAAAACAAACAAAAAAATTTAATACCTTTCACATTTAACAAAAATGCTATTTCTTAGAATTTGAACATATGTATACAATTATAATTGTGCTAAAAATTCAAATCTATGTAAGACTGACTTTTATGACTAGTTTTATAGATTACTATCCATATAAAGTGGATATTGACATCAGAAATCAAAATTTCACTTGCTTCTATCATCTATATTTATCTATGGTCGCTGTTATACGATATTTTGAACTCTCATGAAGTAAGTTAGTAGTTGGTTGGTTACCTTTGGTAGGAGTGAAGTGGGGTGATGTGAGTCCATGTTGAGACCACCCATCTAGCGGCGATGCGAGGAATTAATGTAAAGCAAACACGCCTCGCACTCCAAACTTCACCGACACTAATATTATTATACTGTCAATATTCAAGGTTTTGTTGCACTCCAGTGAACGCTTGGCACCTACCGACCTACCTGGCAATACACACATTCACATTAAAGTAGAGTATTTACTTAAATCTGTAATATTTATAACAAAAAAATTGCAGGGCTGATTTAGCAGAGGGATCTGTTTAATAATTTTTTTAACAAGATTAATTTGATTTTCATTTTAATTAAAAGTTTTTAAAATTGAACTATCTGAAGTCCAAATGTTTATAAATTTCACCAATCTCGAAATAAAACTTTAGATTTGTATAAAAATCAAATCCACCCTTAATCCCACACAAAGAAAAATGAGTATTGCTGATTTATTAAAATCCAGTTAAAAACGGTACAGCAGGCCGTTTCTTAACAAAATTTAAGTAGTTATCGAATATATCGGAACACGTGTTCATGAATCTACGTTTGCCCTGTTAATATATAATGACGAAATGTGAAAATATAATAATGTTTATGAACACGTGTTCCGAAGTCGCGTTAATACATTCCTTCTTTTACTAAAAGTTTAACATGAAACCTATCAACTCATTCGTTAGGGGCCTGCAGTCCCATTTTTAACAGGATTACGAATAATTTGAAGAGATTTTTAATACATTTATAAATAGGTAGATGGATCATTTTATTATTTAATTTGTAAACGAACGTGTACGGGACGTGTTTGTGTGCACAAGAAAAGACTGTAAATAATAAGCACCGGCACACATCAGCCCTCAACCTGGGTAATGATTTAAGTAAAACACCGTGAGGTGTTCTATCCAAACCATCATAAAAGAAAGACGATTCGAATCAAAATTCACATTTTAATTACAAGTATTGTACTGGTGTACAGAACGTACAAAAGGGTGTAGTTTATGGGTACTTCCTATTTTTTACAGCCAACCCAATTCACAAGAAATAGTTATATATATTTCAATACAACTGGGATTTAAAACAAAATCTTTCAGCGATAATTTCAGATTGGAGCACATTGTGCATCATCGCGCCATACGATACGGCAAATGGCGTAGGCGACTGCTGGAGCAGTGGCCAGTTCAATTGGTAGCCAGCATGAATCGGCCAGCCTCTAGGCTTTAGCATCAATGGCTAATTCAGCCGGTAGTCAGGAAGAATTGGCCGGCCTCTAGGTTGTCAGCATCAATGGCTAATTCAGTCGGTAGCCAGGAAGAATAGGCCAGCCTCTAGGTTTTCAGCATCAATGGCTAATTCAGTTGGTAGCCAGGAAGAATTGGCTGGCTTCTAGGTTTTCAGCATCAATGGCTAATTCAGTCGATAGCAAGGAAGAATTGGCCGGCCTCTAGGTTTTCAGTATCAATGGCTAATTCAGTTGGTAGCCAGGAAGAATTGGCAAGCTTCTAGGTTTTCAGCATCAATGGCTAATTCAGTCGGTAGCCAGAAAGAATTGGCCGGCTTCTAGGTTTTCAGCATCAATGGCTAATTCAGTTGGTAGCCAGGAAGAATTGGCTGGCTTCTAGGTTTTCAGCATCAATGGAGCAGGGATTGGCCAGCCTCTAGGTGATCAGCGGCAGTGGGCAGTTCATTTTTATTATAAGAGCCGGCACACGGAGACGCCCCATTATTGTAATGATGACAGATGCGTCTGGCTCAGCTGATAGAGTGCCGGCCGTAAACAGCTTGTTGCAAATAGTTATAATCTTTAAAATGATTGTGCCGTGATGGAGGAATAGAAGCGACTACAGATTTCAGTTGACACTCAGAAATTTATAATTTTTAAATTATAATTAACAGATCGCGTTT
Source organism: Hesperophylax magnus (assembly GCA_026573805.1). Taxonomy (NCBI): domain Eukaryota; kingdom Metazoa; phylum Arthropoda; class Insecta; order Trichoptera; family Limnephilidae; genus Hesperophylax; species Hesperophylax magnus. The sequence continues at coordinate 3,613,883 of JAIUSX010000054.1, read as the reverse complement.
TGACTGGAGGTGTTCCGTCCACTCGTGTTAATTTTTGAAATTTTACTTACCCAATATTTTGTTTTAACTGGGTATTTATAATTTCTCCAACAAGCGTTCTTTGTGACATCAAAAACATCCAACAAAAAAACTTGTTTATTGTTCTAAACGCAGGTGTTTGTATGAGTCAGCTTCAGGTGTTCAATTTTTTTTTCCGGCTTGAATCGCCTAGTAACCGATTATTTTGATGCATTTTCAAATGGCAAATTTCATAATATTAAATGCAATAAAATCGTGTTTTCATGTTCAATACAGAACGTTTATTTACTCAGAGAAAATAAATCAACGTTTATTTATAAACAAATTCTGCTGTGCAATTATTATTTCGTTTGACAGCTATTTTGCCTTCCGAAGGATTTATAGTTTGTAGGCGTACAGTTTGAAAATGCCTTAGGAAGGCGGAATGACAGTAATAATAATTGCACTGCAGAACTTGTTTATTAATTAACTCTTTTTTTAATTACATAATAATACAAGGTGGAGCAAAAGTAATCACCCTATTGGGAAACGCTATAACTCTTGCAAATGCCGCCAAATGTCCATTCGGTTTTGACATTTGTGAAGTATTTGTGGATTAAATAAAGAAATTTCACAAGCATTACCAAAGTTAATTATTAATTTTTTTGGTAAACTAATGTTTAATTCAAGACTTTTTATGCATAGCACAAAGGGTAACAATTATTTTACAAGCAATAATTATTCGCCTGAAACACTCATCCACATTGAAAAATCTCCTGATAAAAGATACATGACGCCAACGGGACTCGAACCCGTGTCCCTTCGATTTCCATCATGTCATGTATCTTTTATCAGGAGATTTTTCAATGTGGATGAGTGTTTCAGGCGAATAATTATTTCTTGTAAAATAATTGTTACCCTTTGTGCTATGCATAAAAAATCTTGAATTAAACATTAGTTTACCAAAAAAATTAATAATTAATATTTGACAAGTTCAAGTATTTCACCTAAAAATGTAGACAATTTGTCTCGACGCCATCTAGTGAGAGAGTTAGCACTTACAATGCCTTTCTCATATAAAATAAAGTTGGTTGTTTTCAGGTGAAAAAATGTAACAAGCAGTAATTGTTGAATGAAACACTAGTACATATTGAATTATTTCGCGGATAAGAGATAAGCCGCCATAGCTCAGTGGTCAGAGCTGTCGACCGGAAATCGAAGGGACACGGGTTCGAGTCCCGTTGGCGTCATGTATCTTTTATCAGGAGATTTTTCAATGTGTATAAGTGTTTCAGGCGAATAATTATTGCTTGTAAAATAATTATTACCAAAGTTTATCATAAAAATTACAGCTAAAGAACATCGGATGATTACTTTTGCCCCACCTGCAAACACTGTTTTTGTTTATGGTATTTTTTCTCATCGAAAGCTTTCTTCATTGTGGTTTAAAATAAGAATGTGTAGGTTTTTATGAGGATAATTTTTCGGATTTTCGTAATTTAAATGGTTGGTATTTAGTCAAACTAAATCGACAATTTTAAGCTGTTTTTTTATGTTTCTCCGTATTAACGATCGGGTAAAACTATGCATTGAAGGGATCGGGAGTGTTGCTGGAAATAAGGGGTTGGAAAAAATTGACATACTTTAATTTATTTGTGGAGTTTTGTTGTTGGTTTCTGTTAGCAAGGTTAGTAATTCAGGTGCCTGTGATAAATCAACACTCCGGAACAAAAAATGGCAAACGCTCTGCGGCTGGAACCTTGTATTTTGGTATTTTAAATTAAATAGGTACCACTAAATATAGGGCCAAATATCAAGAGACCTTATTTGTGACACAGCAGCTTTGCTATCCAGTTGCTGACAATCCCGCTTTTCTGCTACACGAAATAATACTAAAAATGAAAGTTAGATGTGTATCAAATCCATTAATTAATTATTCAGTTGTATAAAACGGGTATTTTTTCTTTTCATTGCACTTTCCACTAACGCTGATATTCAACAGAATTATGAATTTATTAATAGAAGAGAATCAAAAGCTGCAAAAAGTCCAAGTTCAACAATGGAAAATCTCCGTCCAACAGACAAAAGACTCCTGGTCAAATAATAGTCTTCTAAAATTAATATAGACTGTCAATATTTAACAGCTTTGCTATGTAAGTGCAAAAGCTTTGCTAAAAGAAATCTTTTATCCACTTTTTAAATATGATTCGTGATTGTAAAATATATTGATAGTAGCGCGAAAAATCACGAGATAGTTTTAATTCTTGAAAAATCAGTTTAAAAACGCAAATTTAAATAATATTGTTGTTTGCCTGAGCTTGTCTGAATTCTTCATACAAATGATCCCGATTTTGAAAACGCCAATAAAAAAATCTGTCAAAATAATATTTAATAATACATACGGACAGCGAACCCTTGAGTAAAATGTGCCTAAAATATATAATATGCTACCTGGTAATATTAAGAAATGCGAATTTCCAAATAGAGTCAGATATTTGCTGAAAACATGGCTACTAGGTAGAAATAATTTGTATTAGGCGATTTAATGTGTAAGTTTATTGTTATTGTATAAATTAAGGTCTAAGTTGTAATCTGTAAAAAGTTGTAATAAAAATCCTGTTTGACAAACTACTTAACTGTAGTTTAACGGGATATATATGAAATAAATTTAAAAAAAAATAATAATAATAAAAAAAAAATAGGTGGATCTCTACTAATTCCAATTTTGAAAATAACACTTTAATTCAAAGCAAATTTGAGTTCATTTAACCAGTTTTTTCGCATCACTAACATTTCACACGCAGACAACCGAAATTAGTATTTTTGATGGAAGCATTTAAGGCCCCGTAGTAAGCGTTCAAAGAAATATAAATATTAAAAAAATGAAAATAATGAAGCAAAAACGGTGAAAATATTTAATAAAATACGACTCGTTTGAAGTAGAGAATATATTACTAAATTTCCGCATGTTTAACATATAAAAATTTAAAATACATCATTTACATCTATATATAATATATTCAACAATTCAACACACATTTTGCACTGTGTTTTGAACACCAACATTGACTAAAACAACCTGATTTAAAACTTCAACGTGGACAGTATACCATATGGAACTAACACAGCTTTTCTGAATTAACAAATTTTATAATTATATTTTTCGTGGAAAAGTCCAGTTTTTACCTAATCAATAATATTTTATTTGCTAGGATTTAACATAATATTTTACCAACTAACCTGTCTTTTGTTTATCGCATCTTGAAAAACGACTTTTTTTGGAGTGTTTTTTTTTTGTTTGTAATTATTACATCCGTAAACTGCACACACAGAATTTACTTTTTGGGACATTTTATCAATATTGATCAAAATATTAATAAAAAAAATATATTATGAGGTTCATTCCATGCGATTGAAAGAAACCAAAATAAATTTTTAATTTATGTAAATTTTAAAATGGGCATTCCTATAGAATGTCTAAATAACGATAACGTACTTTGTTTATTAAATTTAATAGAATCATTTCCGATTTAACCTGTTTGTATAATACCATTAATTCATTGTTTTATACCCCTGATTTATTATATGTAATATCTTTTCATACTCCAAGCAGGTCAGTTACAAGACAGTACCTACCATATTATTGTAGCAATTCTATATCAACGTCCCAATATTACACTCCTATGCGACGGATTCAACAGCTAGGAAAAAAATACTCCGATATTGTTGATGTATTTAGTAGGTACATCAATATCATTATATAAACATACCTTATTGCTCACACAGTGCTCTACCAACTGAGCTAATGGGACCCTATTCCCCTCGGTCACTTTTAACTGTATCATACTTCGCATAAGAACTGCTAACATGAAGAAAGATAGTTGCCAATAAAAATGTGCGATGAAAAAAATGAAGACAATGTTAGTAGTTCTTATTCGAAGTATGATACAGTTAAAAGTGACCGAGGGGAAAAGGGTCCCATTAGCTCAGTTGGTAGAGCACTGTCCCGGAAAGACAAGGGTCCTGGGTTCGAGTCCCAGATGTGACCGTTTCCTTTTCTGATTTTTCTGTTTCAGATTTTCGTTTAGAAATCACTAATATTGTCTTCAATATTTAAATATTACAATTTGAGGTTTTACTCAATAAAGTTATTCCGAAAAATAAATATTTTTATTAATATATGTGTTTTAAACAGTCATTTCCTGCACTATTTACGAGTATAATTTCGTAAATATTGTTTTATATATGTATGTTAAAGCTTCAATAGGCGTTAAATAAATAAAATACAAATTAGCAAGAGCAAAACACCGCCACTAAGTACTTAATACAAGTCGCCATTGTCAACGTCAACATGCTACACTAGCGTCTCTGGCGGCCAGGGTTGATATTGTCAATATTTTACAATCTTACAGGAGTTTTTACAGGACATTTTATTATAGGTTATTTTTTTAAATATATTGGCTGGCTGCTGTCTTCTTCCGTCTGTTGGTGAACCGATGTAAAGTTGTTTGTCCCCTCCCCCCGTACTCACCCCCCACCACCACTGGAACACTGAAGTATAATGGCTTTTCACTTGACTCAAATAACAAGAGTGGCGGAGTGTCGAGATCAAACGGAAAGAGAACGTCATTTGGATAAAAACGATAAATAAATTACTAATTCCGTGGCAACATGGCACAAGCTGACATATCAATTTAGTTATAAATAATATAAACAAGGGAGATGGGCCATAAAATACAAATAATGTCCCAAGTCCAAACTTCTTTCAACCGTCTGGAGTCAGTGAGACTGTAGCATCCCCAATGTTGCGAGGCTGAAGGTAGTGGAGGAGAAGTGGAAGGTGAGGAAATACTTGTTTTTTCCAATCTAGTCACCAGACACGGCTAAAGCCATTTCAAGCAACTCTTCTATTCTGAATGGTGGTCTCTAACCAGCGCGATAGTGAAAGTATCCACAACTCGTAACAATACATTTTCTCCGATTTTGAACGTCAAGTATGCGAAATTTCATCAAGAAGTATTAAAATTATGCTGTAAGGGTGGGAACAGGAGATGAGGGTGGTTTTTAGAAATATTATGTAGACAATGTTTTCCTTCTATTTTGAATCTGGGAATAAAGCTATAAAACAATCTAACAAAACGGCACTGGGACAATCTTCTTTTTTTTACTATTTATTTTATAATCGTAATAAACAGTTTACAGGTAAATAGATATTAGGGGAAGAATAACTGCAGTGAATGGTGTAACTTATGTATAGATAGATAGAAGATTATACAGGTTTTCCAATAAGAGGTGTTATTTTGATATTCAATCGTAAAAGATCAATGGTTTCGTTGCTTGTGTGGCACGAAGCGCCGTATTGTTGAATGTAAACGATGTTAAGATCAATATCATCCAATTCCGGCCAAAAAAAATCATTAATCATCTGTCGATAGCGCAATCCATTCACCGTTACTGTTGCTCCAGCCTCATTTTCGAAAAAGTAAGATCCAATGACTTCACCGGACCATAAACCACACCAAACAGTCACACGTTGAAGATAGAGAGGCTTTTCAACAATAACTCTTCGGTTTTCCGGGCCCCAGATGGGACAATTTTGCTTGTTGACTAACCCACCGAAGTGGAAATGGGCCTCATCACTCAAGATGATTTGCATTTGATTCACTCAAGTGAATTTTAATAATTTCAATGCATTTTTAAAGCGTGTGTCGTTCCATTTTTATTAATGACGTAATTTCTAGTTGTCAAATGTTAAAAAATGACAGCTTCAAAAGTAATATCTACCGAAATAGCGGGCTATTCAAAATAACACCTCTTATTGGAAAACCCTGTATCTCTCAGTTAGAGACCACCGGTGATAGCTAACTTCAAGAAGTCATTAATTGACTTATATCGTCAGTCTCTTTAGTTTTGACTAGTCGCCTATGTCTACTCTTGTCAGATTCCTATAAAATTTTTCACGATGATTAAAATAACATCGCATTAAAAGACTCCCTTTCTGAAAGAAGCTTCAGACCCGAATGTTGTCCCGTCCCCCTCCCTCGTTCCTTCTATCTCAAGTGCCGGCAGCGATGGAAACAAAACAACAAACACTAAAACCCAATCAGTCCATCTGTTGCAACTTGCAGCCAATATGCGGTACCTACACGTACTTGGTATTTGTTCTCGTAGTGCCTATTTATTGCCTTTATTACGACCACATATAAGGTGTACACTTGGCAGTGTGAAGGGGTTAAAAAACAGACATTTTCAAGAGTTTAATTTTGGCAAATAGCGTAAAAATCGCCATGGTATTCAAATTACCAAAAATTATTTCTGAATCTTTTCAAATTATTGGTAAATCGGTCAAAAACGGGATTGCAGGACCTTTACGAATTAATTGATAGGTTTCCTTATAAAATTTGAGTAAAATACGAATGTATGTTCATGATGTCGGAACACGAGTTCATAAAAATCATAATATTTTTGCATTATTATCAAGTCAAATATCAAGATGTATTGCGTATCACGATGTTGGAACACGTGTTCATAAATAATAAATAAATCTAATATTTCGTATTATCGTGTTCCGATATATTAAGAATTTACTAAAAGTTTATGAGGAAACGACCTGCAATCCCGTTTTTAACCTGATTAACTTATTATTTAAAGAGATTCTTAGTAAATTAGCAATATTCTTTTTTCTCCGTGTTTGAATAAAAACATCGTGTAAAGTCACCACCGAAAGTAATTCGTCTCCCCCGAGAAATCATAGCTTCACTGTGGGCCCCATGCATGCCTGTATAGGTATAGTATGTCATGCGGGATATGCGGTAGGTACCGTGTAACGTGGAATATCAACATGTTCATGTTATACAGGGTGGCTGATAGTTGGGCAGATAAGGGAGCCCGAGCCTTAAATACTTGATAAGGAGGTAATTGAATAATAGATTGGGGAGGGGACCAACTATTTGCTAATTTAAAATGGAAAGGTTTCAGACTAGTGAAAAGTTGACAAAAGTATAGTTAAAGACTTGTTTATTTTACAAATATTTTTATACTATATTAAATGTATAGGTATACTAAATGCACATAAATATTCAATTTATTAACGTTGCAGTTTTTTTTTATCTGAAAATTTCTCTTTTAGGTTTTCTTAACAAAACTTTTTCGTTGGTAAAAGTTGAGTGGAAGCCCTAATGAAAGGATACTATTCAGAAATGTATCGTTTCTTGTAATGGATTGAGCTAAAATAATGATTTATTTTTGGGATATTATGCCGTGTTGCGCTACCTCCTTATTTAGCCAACGTTTCGGACAGCATTACAGTGAAGGAGGTAGCGCAACATAACATAATTTCCGAATAATAATTGGCTTTAATACTTTTGGCCTTGAAAACCTCAAATAGTACCTGCCCTTAGCTAAAATCAGATTTGAAAAGCCAGGTACTTCCTCAACTTCCACTGCCCCATCTCACCCTCCTCCCCACCACCCTTAGTCTCACAACGTACCCCAATTGGAGATGCCATAGTACCACTAGGTCCAGACGTTTTGTAGCTGTAAGCATCAAAAATATATTTCTGACAAGATTTATTTATTATTTATTTATTGTTTGAAACATTTACAGAGTGTTAACAATTATTACATTTATATTATTTGGGTGGGAATGTGTACAGATATTAACACCCCAATTAAAAATGTTCACAGCATGCGTAAACAAGGTTTAGTTGATATTAGGCGGAGATGCTAGTAGTGAAAGAAAAAAAAAATACATATATAATAATAATTAAAAAGAAATATAAAACATGAATATTAAATATAAAATATAGTAAATGTGCAGAGAAAGGATAAGAAAGAAAAGTAAAGAAAATAATAAAGTAATTATATCTCTTAACTGTTCTCCATAACATATCATGGTAGAAGATTGTTAATTTGTTTTTTAAAATATGCGAGACTGTTTGCGAATATATCTATAAGGTCGCATTCAACTGTATTGTACAGACGACACATTCTAGATAGTGGATTGAAATATGCAATATTGTTATTAAATGTTTCAATATGGAATATATTTTGGCTCCTTAAATTATGTCTATTAGGGACTTTAATATGAATATTGCTCAGACAATTAGTGGTAAGAAGTTTATCATGAATAATTTTATATAAACATATTAAGTCCGCAAATTGTCTTCTTTTTTCCAATGTTGTAAATTTGAAGTTTAGTAGTCGTTCTTCATAAGATTTGAGTGAGGCATTTAATCCAAGTTTAAATGATAACAGTCTTAGGAATTTTTTTTGCACAGATTCAACAGTTTTAGAATATTTTATATAATGTGGGTTCCAGATAACACTCCCATATTCCAATTTGCTTCTGACCAACGAGTTGTATAATGTTATAATGGATTGGGGGTATTTAAATGGTTTCGATATTCTATGAATGAATCCAATCATTTTCATTGATTTACTTATAATATCATTTATGTGTACATCGAACATAAACTTTGAATCAAGAGTGATTCCTAGATCTCTTATAGTGGTGACTGCATTTAATCGTACATTATTAATGGAATATTCAAAATCCTTTCGTTTTCTGTTACGAGTAAAAGTAATAATGTAGCATTTTTCAATATTTAAAAACATATCATTTTGAATGCACCAGCTATTTAGAGTGTAAAGGTCTTCTTGAAGCTTAACATGATCAGAATCAGTGGAAATTTTGCGGTAAATCTTGAGATCATCGGCAAATAGAACAAAATCACAGCGTAACATGGGGCCAAGGTCGTTAATAAAGATTAAGAAAAGCAGAGGGCCAAGATTGGACCCCTGGTGTACGCCTGATGTTACAATTATGGGAGGTGATTCGTACCCATTAATAAGTACTAATTGTGTTCTATTTTCTAAGTAAGACTTCAGCCATCTAAAAAGATCACCGTGAATACCTATTCGATCAAGCTTCTGTAGTAGAATAGAATGGTTAACTTTATCAAATGCCTTTTGAAAATCTGTGTAAATGGCATCTACTTGAGTTCTTTCATTAAAAGCATTACAAACATAATCACAAAAGTCAAGAAGATTTGAATTTATAGATCTGTTGGGAACAAACCCATGTTGATTAATGCATAATTGGGGTTTAAAGTGTGAAAATACAGAAATATAAATTATAGATTCAAAGACTTTCGCAAAACAAGATAAAATGCTGATTGGTCGGTAATTTTTCACAAAAGATTTATCACCAGATTTATGTATTGGAACAATATGTGCATTTTTCCACAAATCTGGGAAAGTTCCTGAAGATAATGATTCATTATATATTAAAAGAAGTGGGTTAATCAACGCGCTGGAACAACATCTTACAAGGGAGGTATTTTATCAGGTCCTGGGCCTTTGGATGTATCGATTTTTTCTAAACAAGATTTAATGGTTTCCTTGCTAACATTGATTTTTCCAAGATTAAATTGGTTATTTTGTGAAACTTTTGGTATGGCAGTATATAACAAGGGATTAGATTGAGTATAAACGGATGCGAAATAATTAGAGAAAAGATTGGCAATGTGTTTTCCATTATCTGCAGATATAGAATCCAGGTGCATTAATTAGAATTATGTAAATTATTATCAGCACTAGTAGTCTCCTACTACTACTCCTACTCTAGTACTTGGGTATTGAATCTTGATTGTTTATCTTAAAAACTATAAATCACAACTAAAATTTTTATCTATGGATTGATTTACACGATTTAAATGAACCTGTAACATTTGCGTTTTGGTAACATTGTAACAGATGTCACACGTCATGTCGGGTCTCCCGCGCTTTAGTTGACCCGATGTCACGACTCCCGCCCTTTTCCGAACACGCAAAGCCGTTCCATTCCATAAACAAAAATTAACCTAAGTACCTACCTACACGCCCAATAATGGAACGATTTAGCGCAAAATGCCCTCTGAACGGGGACGAATAAAATATTCACGCGGGGTTAAGTTGGTAATTGGCAACTGGCAATACTGATCGCGAGGGCGCGCGCTTTCTTTTTCTCCATGCCTTTGTTTTCAATATGGCGGACTCGACACGTCAGTCCTGTGTCAAGTGGCATATGGCGGATTTCTTTGGGAAATGTTTGTTTTCCTTGGAATTGGCGTGAAGTGGAGTCAAAATTAGTACACGTTTTGATTTTAAGTATTATTTTACATATTTAGTTTTTCAGTTCGAAATCGATAATTCGTTATTGTATGTTCCATTTTGCAAACTGGGTAAAAAAAGACTACGGGTAAAATTGATAATTTATCATAAATCTCTTCAAATAATTGGTGATTCCGGTTAAAAATGGAATTGCAGTTCTTACGAATGAAAAACGTGTTCCGACATCATGATAATATATTCGTAATTTACTGAAAGTTTATCAGGTATCTTGTTGATTCATTCGTTAAGGCCTGCAATCCCATTTTTAACCGGATTACCAAAAATTTGAAGAGTTTCTCAATATTCAATTTCTATCGGAACAACTTTAACCTTTGAAGGTTATTTTTAAGTTTATTTATTTCTATTCTTTTTTATATACAGTTTACACACGTTTTATGGTAAAATTTCGATCGCGCTGGCCTCGCTTATTATGAATATTTTCTAGATAAAACCTTTAGATTCACCTTAATTACTGTACGACACAACTTTTAACCTTCGGGGCGGTGGAAAATATTGCAATAAAAATTTCAATTACGTAAAATTAAAATTAGCTTTCGTTTTGTGAAACGAGGCCGTCCATTTTCAAACTTTATTGTCAAATGTCATTTTGTTTTGTTGGTATTTCTGTTACTATAGGACGAAACGAACGGCTAGAAGTGGCTAGAAACATAATCGCGCGGGCGTTTTTTTTAATGTTAGAAAATTCCGTCAAATTAGTATTTACCTAATATGCATGCATTGTGTGCGTTGTGATTGAATTTTACTAGCTGGATTTTATTTTTTACGTTCAAATTTTATTTAAGTTAACTATTTCTGCGATGTTGAGCAGCTACGCTAAGTTTTTGTAACATGGTTTATGATGAAAAAGAAAATGCCCCCTTTATACCGCCTGCTCGCGTCAAGGCAAGAAAAACATCCCAGTTTTCAATTAGTTTAGCGGCTACGCTAGGTTTGTGTAACATGGTTTGTGATTCAAAAGAAAGTGTCCCTTTTATACCGCCTGCTCGCGTCAAGGCAAGAAAAACATCCCAGTTTTCAATTAGTTTAGCGGCTACGCTAGGTTTGTGTAACATGGTTTGTGATTCAAAAGAAAGTGTCCCTTTTATACCGCCTGCTCGCGTCAAGGCAAGAAAAACATCCCAGTTTTCAAATAGTTTAGCGGCTACGCTAGGTTTGTGTAACATGGTTTTTGAGATATATATATATACCATGTTACACAAACCTAGCGTAGCCGCTAAACTTATTGAAAACTGGGATGTTTTTCTTGCCCTGACGCGAGCAGGCGGTATTAAGGGGACACTTTCTTTTGAATCACAAACCATGTTACACAAACCTAGCGTAGCCGCTAAACTACTTGAAAACTGGGATGTTTTTCTTGCCTTGACGGGAGCAGGCGCTATAAAGGGGGCACTTTCTTTTGTATCACAAACCATGTTACACAAACCTACCGTAGCCGCTAAACTACTTGAAAACTGGGATGTTTTTCTTGCCTTGACGCGAGCAGGCGCTATAAAGAGGGCACTTTCTTTTGTATTACAAACTTAGCGTAGCCGCTCAACATCGCAGAAATATTTAACTAAAATAAAATTTGAACGTAAAAAAATAAAATCCAGCTAATAAATTTCAATCACAACGCACACAATGCATGCATATTAGGTAAATACTAATTTGACGGAATTTTTTAACATTAAAAAAAAACGCCCGCGCAGTAATGTATACAAAATGTTTACAGAATTGTTACATATTACATAGACATAGTTCCGTGAAAAGAAAAGGATAGGTAATAAATGAAGTGTACTTAAGAGTTAAGACGAAAGATAAACCAGAAGTAGATGATAATCAATGCAAGTATTTGAACAGTGTATTTAAAACATTACCAAATAATTATGTAACAATAGTCTATTTAGTTAAACTAACAACATAATATGCATGCTAATTTAAAATATCCATTATATCCATCAATGTAATATGTTATTGAAGAAGGATGCACTGTCTGGGTTACAGACCATTTCTTTAGAACTTTGTAATCATTAAAAAAGATAGCTGCCCAAAATATGAAAGAAAAATTAATTTCAAGATAATTTTGTTAGTTCTGAATTTGAAATATGAAACCGACGAATATGTTAAATAATTATTAGTTCCCAATGATCTAGTGGATAAAGACGTTATCCAGGCAAGACAGATATCCTGGGTTAGGTTCCCAGTTGAAACCGTTATCTTTTTTATTTGTCTGGGTCTTTTTCTATTCAAAATATTTTATGTAAGTAGGTACCTATTTAATAATATATTTAGCTCTTTTACAGTTTGACAAACAAATTTGTAACTGTAGCGTCGATATTAATCCATTGAATAATTAATAATAAACCGTTCGACCTACTTAGTATCTACTCCCGAATTATGTACTTGCATCGTTAAATCGTAAACAAAGTAATCTACGTACTTCAAGTACCTACCTGCCTATTGATGACAATAACACCGCAGTCCGTCTCGAATACTACGAGAACTCGCCAGAAGGTTCGAGCCTACGGCCTAGGCATAATTGCCAAGCCGTCGAAAGTTCGCGAATGATCCAGATCGAGCGAGTGTCTTCGATTTAGTTGCCATCCACCTACCTACTGCCGCCGTCGGCCGAGAAGTATAAATAAGCCCGACGCAGCGAGTCAGTCAGTCAGTCATCAGTTATCAATCTGCCGCCAGTGGATAAATCTCACGAGTGACGATCGGCGCGTCCCGCGCCCCGCGAGGGACACGTACCCGGCTTCGCCCCTATCATCATGGACTCTATCGGGACATCATCATAGCGCCTCGGCCACGTCCGCGGCCAGCGCTACTCGGATTACAAGCGCCCTGGTTCCAGCGTCTCTGACCAGCGCTTCTTCCACGCAACCATGACCACCACGAGGACACGCAGCATCCTCATTGGTCACGCCGTTCCCGTTCAACTGCCCACAAGGTCCGTCGCACCTTCGGCCGTCTCGTCAGCACTGGAGTGCCTGAAGACCTACGTTCTTCGCCAGTGCCTGACCTACATCGAGTCCCGGTCACCAGCGCCCGGCGTCGACTCACTGACCCGCGCTTGACCTGCCAGCACATCATCAGCCAGCATCCGGAATATTCTACATCTGTCCTTCATCATCTCCTTGTAACGGCTACTGACTCACCAATAAAACACATGTGACCTTCAACACCTTCTTTCATTTCGTGCCTCACCATTGATCCCCAAATAACCATTTATAAAATAAATGTTTGCAATATAATATTAAATTATGTACTACATTGTGGAAAACATGAACCTGAACCATAATGCATTTTAAAGTTACTTCTGCTTAATCATGGTGTTGCCATTTAAAATTTAAAGCAATTTAAATAAATGCAATCATAAAATAATTATCTTTACGCCATCTATGAACGCGTAGATTATAACGTACGTTACATTTACCCCTAAAATAGAAATGCAAAGTTAGACCTCACGCTAAAGTGGCTATTTTTCTCTGTTATTATTATTCAGTCAAATCAACTTCTAGTGCAGGTACCATAAAGGTAGATAATTATGTGTTGTTCGGGGTAAGTGTGACATACAATTATCTGATTGTTAGATACCTCGTCCCATAGTGTGCAAACATATGTCGTGCAGATGCTGGCATATAAGTTTCAATGACGTATTAATATGCGATAACTTGTGCGGCCGCCTTAGCATCATACTATTTGATTCATGGTCATTTTGGAGCATAAGCTAACACTGTGGGCGGATTTGGGCGGCAGCGGGCGGCTTGGGCGGCTAAATGGGCGGCAGATGTGGGCACCCATTGACATAGCACGGGTGAGCTCTTGCAACTAAGGCGGCAATCCCCAAGAGTAATTGTAAGAAAATACAAATATTTTCTATCTGCTAATAATAAAGTTAAAATAACTAGATCTTCGAATGAACTCAGATTTTCTAATGCTTTTATAAGAAATGGAAACCCCATATAGAAGGCTATGCAAAAAATATTTTCCCTAAGGAATGTCATATTTGAAAATGCTACGCTGAGGGTCTATTTAAGGAAAGGAAGGAATTAACCTGAGTCTTGAAATGACCATGTAATAGAAAAAGAGGGAGGAAAAGACCCTGGCAAAACATTACAAAGCTGAACTGTTGAACACAAGAAGTAGTAGAAGCGACATTTCTCATGTGACAAATTTCATCCGTGTACGAATGCTGGGCGCGCGTTTGAAACTTTTCCTGCGCACCGCTGCTGAAGGGATCAATATTTTTTTGTTCATATTAAGAGTCCAAACTTCTCCCAACCGTTTGGAGCCAGTGAGACTGGGATCTCCAATAATTGGGTTGTATAAAGTATGTTGTAAGGCTGAAGTTAGTGAGATGGGAAGAAGATGAGAAAGAGGAAGGTGGAGAGGTACCTGGCTATTCAAATATGGTCACCAAACACGGCTAAAGCCATTTCAAGCAACGCTTTAAATCTGAATGGTGGTCTTTCACTAGGGCGATACTGAGAATGTCTACAAGTCTGGAAACATCCGCAAATATAGGTAAAACGTATTATATTTATTTGTATTAGTTAATACTGTGAAACAACACATTAATTAAATACAATTTTAACCCACGACCAACCGCCTGCCACGCAGTTGGCCGCCAAGACCTGGATAAAAAACACCCCATTAACCCGTACACCCCTGCTAAAGCACCAAGCGAAGCGAGGTGTTGGATATCAAGCATGTAGTTCCCGGGGTGGCGGTACCTATACCCGCTCCCCAAATTGATTTCTGCACAGTTTCAAGGGGTTTTCAGGTATTGGAACTTCGACACCAGACCTCTTTGGCTTCTAAATTCAAAAGTGGAGGGCATTTAATGGTTTATAAGAGAACTGGCCTTTTCTTATCTTTTGGTAGGCCGTTCTGCTGTGTCTTACATCAGTGTCCGGCATATCGTATTAGTTTGCCTTTCTCATTAGGCAGATTTGAAACTTTGCAATAATGGAATCGGGCCGATACGTTGTGCAAACGTGTTGATAAATTCAGTTGCATTGTTCGATACGCCTCTCCTGTACCGGCTCAACCGGCTTCGGGCAGGTGCTCAATAATTGCTAAATGACTAGGGCTGATCTTGGACTCAAAGGGTCTGATTCCCACATTGGTTACAGGTTAAATGCGTAATAATCCGTTAGGTTTACCTAAGAACAACAAATTAGAAAAGATTAACAATACAGGCAATAAAAAATATTCATAAATCTAAACGAAACAGAACAAGGTACAGAAAATATAAAGGTATCGACCCGAACCAAGGATCTCTGTCTGTCTATCTGGAAGACACTTTAAAACACTAAATGTTGATGATGATCTATATAGCGACGTTTTTTGTGCAAAATCACCTCAAGGGCGCTGTACAAATATATAATACACTTCTACAATGATCTACTAACTATATATGAAGATAATATACAGTACTATACTTACCTGGTAGGTTACTTGAGATTAGCACTTAATTAACATTAACTAATTGTTTATTAGCGAAATTTATAATCAGGATATAGGAAATAATTGGAAAATTGGATATAATTGGACTTTCTTTCAGGAATGGTATATTTAATTTTAAGCTTAAAAAGGTAAGTTTTTAGTTGTCTCATGTTTCGTTATTATTTATTACATTGATGTGTAAAACCTTGAAAAGTTATTCAGATAAATTGAATATTTATTCTGGACTTGTAGAAAAATTAATAGGTGTTCCATATAAATATAAATCAGATAGTACAACTTTGTAATAACAAAATGTTAGCAGTCAAAATATGGGAATTAATTGAGGATAGTGTTGGCAATTCTTAGATTGAGAAATGAATTAACGACAAAAACGATGGGAAATTAAGGTACCTAAGTAGGTTTCAACAGCTTAGTGGTTAAAAGTGTTATCTCGGTGAGACAGATCTCCTGGATTCGATCCTCAGTTGCGATCAGGTACCTGCTTTATTTTCTGTGTCTTAATCCGTTTCAATTATTATTAATAATTTGACAATTTGTATGGCACCGTTTTTTTTAAATCACATCAAGGGCACTGTATTGCCATTAATATTATTCTCAATTGTTGTTATTTCAATAAATTTAAAAAACGTAACCATTGGATTGATTGATTTCCTGACATATTGAGTAAAAGATAGTTTTTACTTTGATGATGAATGATGACTCGCAAAATATAATTAAATTCAGACCTGTACATTATTATACTATGTAACCTCCGAGTGCTCACATAGTATAATATTCTCCAAGTCACGTATAAAATTCAGACCTTTACATTACTATACTATGTAACCTCCGAGTGCTTACATAATATAATATTCTCCAAGTCAAGTATAAAATTTAGACCTGCACATTATTATACTGTGTAACCTCCGAGTGCTCACATAGTATAATATTCTCCAACTCACCTATAATATTCAAACAAACCTTAAATCGAATGCTTACTTTAAATGAAATTGTTATGATTATTATCCTTGAATTTGCATTTTTTAGGACTGGTTGTTTCGGAGAATTTTAACAATTCATCAAATTTCAACGTTCATTTTCAAGTTCTGTTAAAGATTTTTTCAAGTTCTGTTTTTATTTCAGTTTTGTCAAACAACTAGTCTACAATGATATAATAACAGAACTTGAATAGGACTTTGAAATTTGATGAATTGTTCAAATTCGTATAATTGTTCTTTTTTTCTCTACTTTTGCGTTCAATTAATACTCAACGCCTGACGATAACATTTTATTTATTTATTTATATTATACGTCCATCTGGACTTCAACAAACATGCGATATTTGTATATCGCATGTTTGTAAAATGTATGTAGTCATTATAATTTAGTGGAACAGTAACTTCAAATAAAATTTACTATTAAAATTATATAGAACCGATTTAGAACAATAGCATTGATTATGGCAACCTTAATTATCATTATTGTGGTATATTATTATAGCCTTCTTGTAAGTACATTCTGTGCAGTTGAACACATCTACTACGTATACGAAAGTATTGCCAGCTGATGAAATCTAGATATTGTTGTTGCAATTAAGAATAATTTTCGACTTTAGGATAAGTAAATCAGGTCTGTCTATAATTCCATTAATATTTTAAAAAATAAAAGTCGGAAACAAGTCTTCTGTCTGAGAGTTTTAATAAGTTTGTAAATGAATTGATGACTTGCTGTAATTTTGATTATATCAAAAAATTTAATGTTTCGTGTCACTCTGTTCAATGTTTCTAATAAACAATAAATAAATACATTGTTTTTGTGTATAATTTCCAAGTATCGCTGAGGAACCACGAACCAGCCATCAAAAAGTTAGTACAACACGCACTCCGCCATCTGCCGGCACAGCAAGTGTACCCGGCCACAAAGGCGGTGGGTGGTGTTGGTGGGGTGGGGTGGGTTGGGTGGGATCAAGTAGCGGGATTCAATGATCGAGGTACAATGGTCGCACACAATGGCGCCAAACCTGGAGCACTGGGGCTAATGCGAGCCAAACAGTCAGTCAACCATTCTGTTCAAACAATCCTCGGGTGCATTGTCTTACTGATTTTATGCATTTTTATGTTTCTGGTACACCTAATAAGAACCTAAAAGTTATGATGATTTTTAATCACTTTACCCATGCTTTTCCTAAAAAAATCTTGGGGTTTCTTAATTGCTTTCTATGATATACGGCCTCCGTGGTTGACCTCAGGATTCAAATCGTGTTGTACGCATGTTAATTTTAGTTGAGTAATTTTTGTTATATTCATTTACTGTGCTATACATATATTCATTCAAAACTTTGCTTGGAATGGTTTTAGCCGTGTTTGGTGACCAGATCTAAACAGCCAAGTAGTTTCACATCTTTTTCCCCTCCATACTACTTTCAGCCTCACAACATACATCCATTGGGTATGCTGTAGACACTTGGGTGGTACCTGCACAAAAAAGTAATTATTTATATCAAACCAACTAATAACCTCTGAAACTATAGCACAGTCAATGAAATAACACATGTGTACGTGGTTATATGTTTAAATATAAAACATCTGTGCTGCAAAACTAAATGCATCAATTAAATCCAAATAATGTTTAGGTTAATTTATTCTGATCCCTCCTCCCGTATTTATATCCTTTCATTTAACAGTCAGTCCTCCAAAAGCGCAGCAATGGTAGCAGCCGCTTATCCTCTATCAAAGGCGATCACAATACTAAATAATAATAATAATAAAACACAAAACGCCACCCCCAAACATCCCTTACATTTTATTAAACCCGGCTTTATGATGTGTGAAGGATATAGAGCAATAAACGTCAGCGCTTTGGGCCTAAGGGCTCGGGCCCGACTGGGCTAGGGCTAGGGCCTAGGGGCTAGGGCCTTCGCAGTGATTGACAGATACGCTGCTTATTATATCTGGTAGGGGCTCAACTAGGCCCTGGGGCCACGGTTTATGTTAATACAACGATTTCAATTTACCGCCGATTTGTTCGTAGTATCTTTGAATGATTTTAGGGGTGTAGAACCTTCATAATATTTGAAATAACACAAAAAAAAAACTAAATATTTTATTGGTAACCAGTAACGAATTAAAAGTAATTCATTCATATTACTACCCACCTAAAATTTAAGAGGTATCCTGTTCTTAAAAAGGTTGGGTGCATCCCGTTCCGCAAACCTTTTCTTCAGAGGGTTCCTTTTAAAAACAGTTGTTTAGTTATGTCCTTTACGGCATTTGTAAATTTATTTCTGTCTTCGTGAGATTCGTCATTCACAACGGTCAACAATAATTCTTTTCGAAATTACCTCTATTCAAAATTAGTTTCATAATCGTGTTACATTTGGGATCGGGCCGCTAACAATAACACCCCTTATGTAGATGGTGATAATGTTTAAATTCCCGCTTAACACTAGCCGCATGCGTCGATTTATGCAAGAAAAAAACATCGCCAAAAATCGTGTTTTATTTTATGTTGCTAAGTTCATGCACAAATAGTTAAATGTTTTACAATCAGTTTCTAATGAACTTAATTTTACACATTATACAATAAAAACATAACCGAAAATAGTTTTGTAAGTACGACATTTTGAACTTTAAACTGTTTTTATAGGTCTGATACTTTGTTTTTTTTTTGGGTTTATTAGGTTTATTGGGGTTTATTGTTAGAAAAAAATCTTGATTTTTTCAAATGACAAAATATGTTTTATTCGCAGTATTTAATTAAAGCATGCAAAATATTTGTAAGCGATCAAATTTACAATCCAAAAACAGGTGATTTTGCATCCGAACAATGGTGACAACATGCCGTTATGACTAGAAAAATACTACGTTAAACGTTTCAGAAACCACTCTTAACTTTGAGGTTTTTTGACAAAGATTATGCAAGTTTGAGGTAATTGATTTCAATTAAAATGACGCCACAAAGTGAATTACCTTTAATAGATAATTTGTGCGCTGCGTTACAGCTTTGTCGGAAGATAACATCTTTATCTTGCAATATTCGGTAACTGTTGGTATTCAGAATATGTATGCAAATCACGGCTTTGGCATTTTATCTTAATCCTGTACTCACAGATAAGATAAGGGTAATTATAATTTACCTATTTTAGATAAACAATTCTTTCGAGCGAATGTGCTTGCCTTGGTGCTTACAAAGGGAATCGATTTGCTTTGTTTTAACATATTTATTAAAGCTTTTCAAAGTTGGACACACTCCAATTATTTTGTGATCGCCATTAAATAAAAGATTATATAAAAATTGCTAGCTATCATTTTTTGGTAAATTCGCTTCGATAAGGTAATTTCAGTTATTGCAGAATTTCTACCTTGGGTTTATTTTTTTGATAAAAATACTCTGCACACCGTAGGTAATTTAAAATACTGGGTACTTAGTCTCGCATATAAAAAAAACATTTACAACCAACATAATCAACTATCAGACACACTCTCTAACCAATAGGATGCATGATCTAGGCAACAAGTTTAGGGGTACTATTGATGTATTTACTGACACCGTTTGAAATACATATATATTTTCTGACAGTATTTATAAAATATATATGCTATACTAGCACTTTGTTGAATCATACAAATTAGAGAAGCGTAGGTAATGTAGTTTTAGTGATTTGTCTTATACGTTGTACTGTTCTAGTTTCTATTTTATTTTATGTTTTATGTTAGTAAGATTAGATTGTTAATATTAATTTTAGTTGAAAGTTGCTAAATATGTAAATACTGGAATATATGTCGTTAAGATAGTAGTTATAGGCCTTAGTCGTAAGTCACTAGATATAAGTCTTAGAGATAAGTCAGTAGTTCTAGTATTAACTATTTGAGAATTATATTTGTACAGCGCCCTTGAGGTTATTTCTCACGAAAACGGCGCTATATAAATTAGCCAAATATTATTATTATTATTAACTGTTACATGCTTCACAAAATTTCAGTTTAATGTTATTATATTCTTTCAAAACTTTTGGTATAATTTTCGATAGTTGACTAGGTATATTCTGTTCTTATAATTCATGTAAAAGCCCAGCTGGGCGTAAAAAATAAATTTAAAACTTCGAAACTCTGTGTAAAATTAAAACTACGTAGATTTGAATAAGTACTTTAAAAATTGAAATAAAACAAGGCTATATAATGCTGCATTCGTAGTGATGCATAATACAATATTATACAGCCCTGACGAAGCTATGTTTGTAACGAAACCCGGTCGGCATTAAGAATAAAAAATAAAAGGTGTTTACTAAGTTGTTGTTTTACTTTAAATTATAATGTCACATCACAAAGTATCTGTCGAGTACGCCCTGAAATATCATAGTTGAGAACACGTACACATAACATAAATAATAAATTTCTCCAAGTGAACATAAATGCCGCCGACGGGAATTGAACCCGCATATTCTGATGTCCGGTCAGGTGCGCACTGCTTGTTTACAGATGGAAAAATATAATAAGCAGTAATTGTCGATTGAAGTACTTGTACATAGTGAATTAATAAGCCGACGTAGCTCAGTGGTCCAGAGCACCAGACCGGAAATCAGAAGGTGCGGGCTTAATTCCCGTCGACGGCATTTATTTTTACCTGGGAGATATTTACAATTTGTATGGATATTTCAGACGAGTAATTAATGCTTATAATAATTTGTTATCCTTTGTGCTGTGCATAAAAACCTTGTCTTATAAACATTAGTTTATCATTAAAAAAATAAATCCCATTCACCAATGGTTGCTTATCCCGATCTGCCGAAGTCGCAGGATCATTGGAGCGCGTAAAGCACATATGCCGCGGTTTTTCACGTTTAATGAAGTTGTATATGAACATAGAAGTCGGTGTTGTCCGCGTTAATGTTTTCGGCTGTCACTAAGTTCCCCATTGTAGCGGTAATTCACAAAAAAAGATTAGAATCTAAAACGCGGCGAACAATTATTAGTAATGCACCTGTCACTCTTGTTGCACACCCGATGTATTTACGAATTGCAGTTTCGTTTAATCAATTTAATGGATTGAACGCTAGCATGATGATTTCATTAAAATGATTTTTAACAGGTTTTTATTTGATTGAAGTATTAAGGGGTGTTATTGGTGATTGAAGAGTAGATAATGATATGAATGTATAATTGATTGCTTTTTTAATGTGAATTCCGCTAAAGAATGCCAACTGTCTGGAGTGAGGGAGACTATGACACCCCCGATTGGGGAAGTGATTGGGGAAGGGGTTGGGGAAGAGGAAGGTAACGAAGTACCTGGCTTTTCAAATCTGCTATCGAAATAAGGTTAAAGCCATTTTTAAGAGTCCATTCACAAGACTCTGATTTGTGACCATTCATTAATTCCAGGACGACCGATTTCTAAAAATGAAATTCCTGAAAAAAATTTGTATGGGTTTACTATCTATACTATCCATAATACGTCCTGTACTATCCATAATGTTTTATTATTTTATCAAATTTTTAAAAATTCAGTGAATACAAAAATATCCAATAAAGTACCTCCACAATCTCATTGTCATCCAAATGAAAACCAAAATTTTTTTTCTATGTAATTTTTGTTGATGATTTGTACGCAGTTTCAAAAATAATTAATAATTTTAATTTCATAGTTTAAGAGGAATAACTGAGCGGCCCCTTTCGTGCAAAACTTAATTTTGGATTTGAGTTGAAAATACTCAACCAAACTGTTTTTTTTTCAAATAAAAAAGTATTAGCTTCCTGATAAAAAATAATGCTAATTTATCAAGAATCTCTGGACTACCGAAAATGCAGGCCTTTAACGAATTAATCGATAAAATTCCTGTTAAACTTTTAGCATGATACGTGTTCTGATATATTAGAAATGTACTAAAAGCTTAACGGTAATCGGCCTACAATCCCGTTTTTTAGCATATTACGAATAATTTAAAAAGATTTTTAATAAATCAGCAATACTCTTTATTCTCAGTGCGTAAGTAAGTAGTACGGATGTAACCTATTTTATTTGAGGCTTAGAGACTTTTTTGCTCTGCCCTGTGAAAATATGAAATGAAGAAAACACATTTTTTATTGGGCTATACTTAAATTACAAACAAATAATTGTTGTTGAAATACTGATTTGTTCGCGCATATGTAAATTTTAATTTCGACTCAGAAATGTCTTTATTGCGATGTTTTTTTTATTCATTATTTCACTGTACTAGCTATAGTAGCTTGGAATATTTTTTAAAATAAGTATTATTATATACTTAAAAAAATTGCCAAGGTTGCAACAAAAATCATGAATAATCAATTCTTTAATGGCCTATAGTACACAAAGCAATGTTCGTATGTGTGTGCCCTACAGACTCAAGGTTTCATTCTTATTAGTATCAGAGAGTGGTTTGAATGGTAGAAGAAGTCAAGGACACCCGAGGAAACATGGATAACACAATAGAGCATTGTGTCCGCTAGTATTTTATAATTTAAAAGAAAAATAAATAAAATATCTCACCTCCGTACACCGAGAACACTTACTGATTATACTGTTAATTTATTAAAAATCTAGTCAAACTATTCATTTTACTGTTAAAAACGGGACTGGAGACCTTTAATTAATTAATTCATTTCGAAAAAAGTTTCCTTTTTTACTTTTACCATTACGTAGAATCACCTCCCTGAGTTTCCTATCAGTTTGGTTAAGTATTGTGGCCTCAAATCAATATGAATGAAAAGCACCTCTTTTTCTCTTAAAAAACTCAACGTCAATATTAATATTACTTACATCATCTACTACGCCTCTACGCAACGTAGAGAAGCCAAAGACCAACAAAAGGCAACCAAGAAATTCTTATAACAATTTGATCTCCACATTTGTTCAGTTGTAATCAAGAATGACATTTCTATTCAAGTTATGATTTATTTATTTGCATTGGCTGTGGACAGGTGGTTTGCATTATTTTATAGTTCATTTCCAAGTCCCAGTCCCTGCGCGTTTTTCCATTGTGTCGTGCTCCGCCGGTGGTGAAAATGCCTCTTGGGTGACCTCATTGTCGAATTAATAAAAAGTCCAATTAATTTCGACAGAGCAGGTTTGTTTCTCGTACGAGACACGTTTGGTTCGATTGACTCAGGTGGCACATGGCGCGGCCACAAGTGGCGACTTGTTCCAAAGGCGGTGGATGAAATTTAAAACGATATAAACAGTGTCCGGAAACTAGCGGTACAAACGGAAAACTGGGAAATGTACAAGAATTTTTTTTTCCATTTTTAATGCAACTAAAGGGATACAACATTTTTGAAGCCGTGTCTTCGCTTCGACGCATTTTAAAAGACATTAAACAGCTGAAATTAATTCCCTAGTGTATGAATTTTTTAAATTCATCCAAAAAATTCCAACTTCGTACTCGATTTACTTGAAAACAAAGGAACAAATCAAAAAAGTTATACAAAAAAATCGACTTCAAATGTGTTGTAGATTTACCTTTTTGTACTAAAAGTTTCATAAACCCATAGTAACCTACCATAAATCTTCTTTTCTAGTACACTCACCTATCGGAGAAAGCCTTATCTTATATTTTTCGTTTCTCACAATATAACTAAGAATATTTTACTGCCAGAATTGCATAGAGAGAACCCCACCTAAACTAACCATTACTAACCTAACGTAACCTAGCCGCACTATTTTTTTAAAATTAAATCTCTTTAGCAAACACTAAAATTTATGGCAAATAGAAAACAGATTTCTACCTGTAAATTTGTTTGTAAGTTCCGTTTCCAGTTCAAGATGGTGGCCGTTTTAATGTTTCAGTAGAGATTATTTTTAATTGCGAAATCGTCGAATTTATTTGGACTTTATTTTTCTCATTTTTTCAATCTTACGGTACCTACCTGCATGAACAAAGTTAAAAAGAATTATCACTTAGATAATGACGCTTCCTTAGACAAATTGTATATTTATTCCTTATTTGAAATTTAGAAAATATTTATTATTATTAAAATATTATTTATTAGTATGTAATTATGTAGGTAGGTATTTAAGAATTCACAAATCTTTTGATTTCATTTCGGTTTTGATTTGGTTAGAGAAAATTAGAAACATTATTTTTCGGGCGCAAGGTTTGTAAACTGAATCCATGTCTAATTAGGTCCACGTTTAATACTGACATGTTAATATTGGTACATGAAATTTACGCCTGTGTAATTTCGTCCTGGCACCATCGTAAAGGTATCTTATTAACTACCTCATTTCCACCACACACAAAATGGCCTCTCACGATCTGAGTCGAGGTAAATTACCATTATTTATGATGTGTAAATAAAACAAACTAATGAATGCAAGTAATTTATTATTATTATTTTTATTACAATGAACAAGCATCAAAAGAAATCCTTGAAGAGGAAACCTGTTAATGTTAGAATCGTGAAGTGAGTATTTATTAATTTTCAGAAAACTGTTTTCTGTTCTCTGTTTATTTTTAAAACGTTATGCAGACTTCTAATTTGTTGAATTAGAGAGAACACTCTCGTGGAATCAATGATGCGGCGATTTAATTCTAATTATTACTATTTGTTTGTGAATCTTTTTAATAATTAACTATCTAAGTATACTAGTCCCAATCAGAGATCATATGCACCTGATCGACGATCGTCCTAAAAGCTGTTCATAAAAATCTTACATGTCTTGTATGAAAACGAATGAAAAAGACAGAAGATACTAGAATGTCGAATGTCTTTAATCATTTTCTATAATAGACTTTTTGCGAACGTATGTTTCTTTCAAATAGTGTAACTATTACGATATTGACAGTTATGAAAACAAGCAAAAAAAATTTAAAAATGATTTATCTCATAAAACGCACACAATGGTAATAAAGTTCGAACAGGAAAAGGTTAATATTTAACACTAATTACATACTCATACTTATTCGCAATTATCCTTACAAAGTTCTTGCAATTTCCAGTCCGGGGAGAAAATTTGTAACACCGAATTCAAATGTCATCGTAATAAAATGGTAAGGTGACCACACAATTTTGAGTATTAGAATATTCCGATATATTAGTATCTCGTGTTTTCTTTTTGTGAAATTTTTATTTACCGAATTTTTTGTTTATTATTTTTAAAATGTAACTTATTAAATGTTATTCCGATACTGAATAAGTAAATTCGAGTGTATCTATCTTCTATCTTCTATCTTCTATCTTCTATCTTCTATCTTCTATCTTCTATCTTCTATCTTCTGTCTTCTATCTTCTATCTTCTATCTTCTATCTTCTATCTTCTATCTTCTATCTTCTATCTTCTATCTTCTATCTTCCATCTTCCATCTTCTATCTTCTATCTTCTATCTTCTATCTTCTATCTTCTATCTTCTATCTTCTATCTTCTATTTTCTATATTCTATCTTCTATATTCTATCTTCTTCTTCTATCTTCGATCTTATGTCTTCTATCTTCTACTATAAATAAAAGTGTAAATGTTGGTTTGTTCAAAATCTTAAATCTCCCTAAGTTCTCCACCGATTGCTTTGAAATTTTGACACAACATCGCATTCGAATACACATGTGTTTATATATTACCTATTATAGATGTCACACGTGCCATCTCTTGGACAAAAGTCCTTTTTTAAAACAGCGTCATCTGTTGGAGCAAAAGCAACATACGCTATTATTTCTATATCTTCACAGAAATACTGGACCACAGCAACGCGTGGCGGGGTACAGCTAATTAATAAATGAAATTATTGTATTATCTCGCGTTTTTATTTCGACTCCACAAATAAAATATTATGTATCTTAATTATCGCTGTCAGTATACATTGATAGTGCGTTTTAAAATAAATATATTTCATTGCAAATGTTCCGATAACTATAGGAGAATGGTCACTGTCACCCATCAATATTACAAGAAGTATGAAGACGTGCAGACGAGCTCTGCCTGGGAACACTTTAGTTTGAATAATAAAAATACCGTATCGCTAGAAATGCAAATTAAATAAGTGGGCGATGAAAGCGGTCTAAGACATAAACTATTTTGGTTGGTATAGAATGGTACATATTTTCACCATTCTGAAATGGCTTTAGCTGTGTATAGTGATTAGATTTGAATAGCCAGATACTACCCAACCATCCTCTTTCCTGTATGGATTTTTTTTATTAAGAAATTATCATTGAAGAAGAAGATAATACTAATAAATCTAAACGAAATATGAAAGAGAACAAAAATATATATATATAATACGGTCACTACTAGGAAACGAACTCAGGAACTCGTGTTGGCGTCTTAGCCAACTTGACCATTGGGAACTTTTTATTAAATGCCACATTTATCGATCTCATATTTTAAATTCAGAATTAACAATATCATCGTGCAACTAATTTATCCCATATTTTTGGCATCTCCCTTTTTAAATTTTTCTAATGAATTGGTTTCTAACCTAGATAGTGTCTCGGATAAACATATACGATTTTTATTTATATTATATTAAGAATCTCTTTAAATTATTGGTGATCCGGCTTAAAACGGGATTGCGGGCCATTTCCTAATAAACTTTTAGTAAATTCCTAATATATCGGAAAATGTGTTCATGCACCTGCATTTGCCTTTATAATATACAATGTCGATATATTTACTTATTATTTGTGAACACGTGTTCCAACATTGTGATAATACATTAGTATTTTACTAAAAGTATATTAGGAAACTAATCTACCTGCCTGCAATCACGTGATTCTTAATAAATTAACACTATTCATTTATAGACTATAGTCATTTTTCCCGGTCCAATATCATTACATTGAAATGTCTCGAAACTACTTCTCTAGTATTATACATCTATACTCGTATATATGTACATATAGCTCAATTAATTTTATTTCGACGGGCAATTTTCGAATGACTGGAAAAATATATTTATACCCTCACTTGTCCAGAGTATTTCCAAATCCCTCCGAAGCATTCGATTTAATTTGTGACAGTCGAAAATCTGTGCGTACACAACCCACATCCAGCGGGGGACGAATCAATCGCATGTGTTGTTTCTGCACAAATCTCTATTTACATACATTATAAAGTGTGAACTAACGTAGGGTTTGGTTAGAGTGTGTAACTGCGGGATGCAGAATGAGGATGACCGAAGATAAGGATATATGAATACCAATGGAAACAGTATCGATTTTAGACTAAGTTCTCGTAAGACTCATTTGCATTCCACAAACTATCAACACTAGAAGAAAGAAGAAATATATCCAACCATAAAATTCTTATTCAAAATTACCCACTCGCTGTTGAAGATCTTCCGGAAAACATTAATTAAAACTGTCCAGTACGGAACACACGATCACACCAACTTTTCCACAACCCACACTCGAAAACTAACTAATACAACAATCAATTTTCAGAAAACGTGCACAAAATACAATAATATCTTTTCAGACGCTGATATTTTCCATTTGTCTTCAGGTCAATTTACTAAATGTATATTAGATAGAAAGTTGTCAATTACGAATTTTCTAAATCTGCCGTGAGTAAAATCTTTAAGTTATTTTCTCATTTTCACTATGTTGTTTTTCTTTCTTAATTTTGTTTATATTTGAACATTAAGTCATGATGTATTATTTTTATATATGTCCTTAATTTACATCAATTTGGGAGGTGGGTTTACGTACCGCTGCCCCAGGAACTGAGTATTGGATAACAAAAACCTCTGCCATAGGTCACCCCAAGTGGTTCGCTACGTTTGGTTAATTAGCAGGGGTGCCCGGGTTGATTGGGTGAGATGAGTTCAGGATGCGCCTGCCCACCAGCTACCAGATCGAGAGAGGGTGGTTTGGGAAGACCTTTTGACCTCTCCAGCTGGTCTCTTGACCCATCGCCTCACCAGTGGGAGGGATATATTCAAATGCCCGCCACTCCTGGACACACTGATTCCTAGGTACCTACCCAACCCTCATATATTTTACCTTCCCAGAACATCCACTCCTTCCTTTCCTTAAAAAAAACCCTTCATACAGCATCCCAGAAGATGACATAGGACATGAGGAAAATTATTTTCCTGTATGACCCCACACGTAACGTAAAAAAAAATCTATCAACATTTGTCAACATTTCTTTAATTATTTATGTTTTCCTGTATACAAAATGATTTTTTGCCGAAACTTTACTGGTGTTACATGAAACAATGTGTAAATGTGTAATGTGCAACATGTAAAGTGTAATTATTTCAATAAAATAAATATAACTGTTTGTTTCCCTAATAAACTAAAATAAAATTAAAAAGGCATGGAGTGCATTGTTCTAAGTCATTTATTGTTGTATGCCGGCGGGTTTAATTTGCACATTATTTCATTACGTACTTGATGCATAACCTTAAAAAAAGTATTCGTAAAATGTTATTTTCTCATAACACATGCTTCGAACAACCGATGAACACATCCCCTAATTCTTCTATTACATTGGTTTGCGACACCCCCATGTCTGTTTTAATGGCTGTAATCCCTGACTGAGAATTGCGACAAATGCTCTGTCCCGAGATTAAAATACTGGTCTTAGCCGTTTAGGGGTGGAACCCTTGGCACTGCTATGACTGTTGAACGATTGGCACTTGTTTGTAGTTTTAAACTCTCACATATTGGGCGGTACCTACCTTTTATAATTGTTTTCTGTGATAGTATTATTCAGTTACATTGCTATGGTTATATTTATCCACAGGAACATTTAATGCTGAACACGCAGAATGAACTGGGTTAAAAGCGTAACGTACTCGTTCATAGATAACGTTAATTGAATTATTTTATGAAAATGCATTTTTTTTCAAGTTATGCTTCAAAATCTTAAAAAAATTATTTGTTTGTGCCCGTACGCACAAAATAAACAAATTAACGTCATCTACAAGGGCGTAGATTATAATGCACGTTTACCCTTAACGTTTTAAATCATATAATTGTTCAGTTAAATAGACTTCAGGGAATCATATTTTAGTTGATTTCATTGGCGAATAATAAATTATATGTTAGCTCTTAATATCGTCCTGGTGAAAAACCACTCAGAATCGAAACGTTGCTTGCATATGGCTTTAACCACTCAGAAACTAAACGTTGTTTGCATATGGCTTTAGCCACTCAGAAACGAAACGTTGCTTACATATGGCTTTAGTCCCTCAGAAACGAAACGTCGATTGTATATGGCTTTAGCCACTCAGAAACGAAACGTTGCTTGCATATGGCTTTAGCTACTCAGAAACGAAACGTTGCTTGCATATGGCTTTAGCCATTTTTTTAAAGTATGCCGTAAGGCTGAGGGAATGGGAAGGGAGCATATGTTGAAGATGAAGCACGTTGGGAAGAACCTGGCTACTCAAATTTGGTCACTAAGTGAGAATCAAGTAATTGCAAGTAACGATTCGATTCTGAATGGTGGTCTTCCAAGGATGAAGTAAGTCTTCATATGAGTAATGTGCCATACCCGTTACTTCTAGAGCGAATGTCCCTTTCATGTCGTGCCACGTGAGCTGTAGACGGTGACAATAATTTATGCCATAAGGTAACGTGAAAAGTTTCTTACTCTGTAATAAATAAAATCTGGTGCATACCGTTAATTTTATAGTTGAAAAAAGTTTTATAAAATTTTAAAACCGTTTTACATAAAATATTTCAATGGTAAGGTCCTATTTTTATTAATCTTAAATATAAATAACGTACATCCATAGAGATCTCTTTAGAAACATTTGAGAATTTAGTAATACGTTCATCAGAAATAATTAAAATGTGAGCGTCGAGCAAACCCCCGCTATTAGGGTCTTAATTTGTCGGTGACTTGTTTTTAATGTAATAGTTTGATTACATGTATTGGTTGCGCCAATGCGCAATAGACATTAACTTATACATACATCTCATTCACACATACACACATACCTGCGACCACTGTACTGAGATAGTATTATTGTCCTTTGTCCAACCTTCCTTTCCATTCCTGCTCATTTTTGGTGCCCTTTGGTAATCAGTATGTTGCAATAACCCGAACCGCTCACAATAACACTGAAAGAAATGTTTAGGTACTATTTACTAAATTTTCAGTAATTATCTACTAAACAGTTTAGTTGCTGTGGTGACTGCCGAACTTTTAGATACTGTTTGCTAAACAGCAGTTTATTTATGACAGCTTAACGATTCAGATATTCTAGCTAAACTAATCGGTTGAGACAGCTTTCTGTGTTTAGTTGTGTTACCTAAACTGTATTTATGACAGCTTAACGATTCAGATATTCTAGCTAAACTAATCGGTTGAGACAGCTTTGTGTTTAGTTGTGTTACCTAAACTGTATTTATGACAGCTTAACGATTCAGATATTCTAGCTAAACTAATCAGTTGAGACAGCTTTGTGTTTAGTTGTGTTACCTAAACTAAAAATTATATACCTAAACCATATTGTAGTGTTTGGTTAGAGAAACATAACTGTTTAGATGTAGTAACCTTATTATTTAGTTAATATTACAAAATGGTTAGGTTGATTAACTAAACTTTGGTTGGAATAGCCCTACCGATATAGGTGTTTTACCTCTCTACTGCTAGCTAGCTTTAGGTACTGTAGCTTACCTTTTTGGTTAGATTATCTATATTAAATAGGAAGTGCAGCTTTGCAGTTTAGCTGAAAACAATACAGGGTGTAAATGTAACCACCATCAACTCGAACGATTATACCCATAATGCAGAATCATGGGTTAAATACTTTGAGTTGCTGGTAGTTTATTACAACCCTTTTGAGAGATGAAACCTAAATAAATAAATATTATGTTTTGTAAGACTAGAATGTACTTATTAAAAACCTCATTCATATAAAAGTTATTTTGTTAAGAATCGTCTCTATTGTTTCCAGCTACCAGCAAAGCCTCAAAAAAGAAAACATGTTTGATCATACACACATTTATATTATCATTTTTTATTATATTTTTTTCTTAAATATAGTAAAAATTGTTTGTGTCCTGATTTGGCAAATTCTTTTCGGCGCTGCCTGTATGTGTCTAGTAATTTACCTTTAGCAGCAATTTTTTGGGTAGGCCCAAAACACACATTTTGGTGATTTGAAAAGCAAATTCATAAAATCTTTTGCTTGTAATGGATCTATCTGGATTACCCTGCAATTCCTTACTTATAATAGTACTGCACAGTCTGGCAGAATTTTCCAACAGACCCTTTGACTCAAACTGCATTAAAAGTTCTTGCCCTTCATTGATTGATAGGAAATGATGTCCTAGAAAACAAAATTGCATATTGATTAAATAACTAATAACCACTTCTATAATCATCATAATATCAGTCACAGGACGGCTATTCTACGCTGCCACTACTAAAATACACATATCGGAATGTATAAAACAATTAACCTAACTTACTTAGGTATCTGAAACCTACTAAAATTATTTAACTTACATTCGAAATTTGCTCTTCAAAAGCTTCTTGCGTTATTCTTTGTGATTTGTTTATATTTTCCAACAAGGAAATGTCATTTTCAACGAATTCATCGTGTTAATAATATATGGGCGTTGTTTGTTTGGAATTTGAAGGTATATCTTCAATCTGAAACAAAAAGCAGGTTTGTACACAAAGGCGAAAGAAGGGGTGAAGGGGTCAAGCTTTGTTTTTATCCCTTTGGAATTGCTTGACCCCCCGGCAGTCGATTTATTCTTTAATTACAGGAATTATTATTTTAAATACTATTATTTTTGTATCAAAATCGCGTCCGGTACAACTATTTCCAAATGGTTAGCCAAAAAAGGCCTAGGTATACAATATGTCATCATTACTGCTTTTTAAAAGCAGTAATGATGAATTAAAATTTAAAAACTTACACTTATGACAGGTGGATTAATAACATCCTTGAGCGCATTAATGTGTGCTGTAAACGGTGCCCTACAGTCGGAATCAATTCTTTAATATCATCTTCAGATATTATCAGGAGTGTTTTTGAGTCTATGGCTTGTTCTGAAATAAAGAAAAAAACGACGAGAAAATACAAAAATTTTCAAATAAGAAAATAAAAAATTATTTTTCAAAGGAATGAAAATTATTCATTAAAAAATGTATATTTATACAACAGCAGATACCGAACACCCTGTATCATGAATCAAGCGGAGATAAAATAGTTTTAATAATGAAATTATTTAATTTATATGAAAAATTCCAATGTAAACATAAACAATGGGTACACCCTGTATTTAAAAAAACATATCCCTCCCAAAAAAAATCAACAGAATTCAATGTTCAAAATGATATGTCCGAATTAATAATTGCAATACACATTTATTAAAATTTAACATAACCTGCTATGATTGACCATCCATCGGTACGATTTAAAAGCTAGTTTGGTTGGTTCTAGTTTCTGGCTAGGGTAAAACTGTAACTTAGAAAATACTGCAGTTTCAAACAACATTCGTTCAATACAAAATAATACTGGCAGAAACGAACAAAGAAATAAAGGCGCCCTTGAGGTGATTTTGCACAAAAACAGCGCTATACAAGTCATCCAATTATTATTATTTTTTTATATACCACTCTCTGTAACCTGTGTCATGACTCCTGACATAATCTGGTTGTAGCGTCCACACGCACTCTTCAAACTAGGTACATAATAAATACAAATCTACTAAATCTATTGCGTACTTGAGTCGTGAATAATGAAAGTGCCAGTTTCTAAATCAAAAAGAATGGATATTATCGTAAAATATATCATAGTTCCATGATCTAAATTCTAGATCAATAAAAAATGAACAAAAAACTCACCTTTAAATGTTTCTATGTAAGCTTCCAGATTCCAAGAAATTAAATAATCCTCCACGGTGTTGTTTGCCATTATCACTAGTAACAAACGTCAATTCAAGTATGGTGCGAACTGTGGCGAACGGACAACTGCGTCGTAAATAAACAACTCGTCATCGCGGACGGCTAGCGACAACGATAAGATCTACCAAAGTTCGGGAAATTTAACTAAAGTTTTGTTGCATTAGCTCAAGTTTGTGCAAAGCAACTAATTGTTATGTAAAAATACCAAATTTAGATATTCCAACCTAAGTTTGGCTATAAGAACACAACATTTAACCAAACTAGATGTTTAGTTAAATTTAGCTAAATACTTTGGGAAGTAACACATAAACTTGAGTTACTAAAGTGAAATAGGTTTAGTAAATTACTTTAGCTTAATTAACCAAACCGATTATTTTGTTTAGGTAAGTAAGCCTTTAGTATGCTATTATTAAAGTTTGGTTGTACTAGCTCAAGCACATTTTACTAAACAACGACGGTATCTGCACATAAAGTAGTTTGGTACTAGTAGCTCAAGTTTAGGCGATGGTTACACAACTTCAATTAGCTTAACACTTTAGTTAACTCATTTTTTTCAGTGAAACCGCATCCGCGGGAGATCAAATCTCCCTTATCTTATGACATTATCATTCGCGCCGATATCGTGCAAGCCGCTTCGTGTTAAGTGACATTGTTGTGAGGAGAAAAGACAGGAAGAAGCGAGTGCCCTTTCCTAATGGTGAGTCCTTCCTTTATCCGTACAACAAATATTGTCTTATGTGCAGTGGTCATTGCTCAATCATCCAAGGTCCTTCGACAATTATTTCTTACACTATCATAAAAACAACTTCATAACTTCTTATACACCATGTATTAATCGCTTAGTGTAAATTAATATGAACAGTATTTCAATGAATACGCCATTCTTATTCTACAGGTGCATCAAATAAGTGAAAACCTTCGTGTGTCCGCCTTATTGACTGGTACATATATAATATACAAGTGTGAAATCATTATTGTTTCAAAGAAAACTTGCGATAATAAATAAAGCACTTAGTATTTATGTAATTTCGCAACGACCACTGAGTCGTGGAAGTATGTAGGTAATTTTAATTTGCAAGCTTAAGGAAAATAATTTCTTAACACAAGTAAATAAACATATTTTATTTGTCCGTTCAGAAATTAATTTGTCAGCGAGTAAAACTAACACGTCCCGTGTCGAGGCGTAATGTGTGATAATTATGACGAAAGGAACGACAAATGTTTGTTGGAACACAAATATCTCACTGCCCGTAGCCAGTGGGACTATGACATCCCAAAATAATAGGAAATAGGAGAAATAGACTAAGAAAAACGAGGAAACGATTACGAAGAAAGAAGAGGCAAGTGGGAGGTTGGAAAAACTGGAAAATATATATGTACACAGCTGGTGGGTCTGCGACACCTCGAATCGAGTTATGGGCTGAAGGTATTTTTTAAATGTAAAACCGTATAAGAGTCTCAACTCCTCCCAACCGTCTGGATCCAATGAAACTACGGCATTCGCAATAGCGCATCTTGTGAGGCTAAAGGTTGTGGGGGGAACGAGATTGGGAAGAGGAAAATGGGGATGTATTTAGTAAGTTTAGATCTGGTCACCAAAAACGGCCAAAGCAGTTTCAAGCAACATTTCAATTCTTAATGGTTGTCTTACACCAGGACGTCACTGAGAGTATCTTCCACTCTGAAACGTACCGTAAATATAACATATATTATTTTAAATAATAATTGATTTGAAATAACGATATTCAATCAAATATAATAATTTACTTTGCGAACGCTCGCGACCTCCGACTTGCTATTCGAGAGCCTTACCCCTCGGCCACGAAGGCCTTCGATGGAGAGGGAAAAGAGATGAGAAAAAAAAAATTGGAAAGTACCTGCCTATTCAGATCTGATCACTAAACATGGCCAAAGCCAAGTTTCAATTCTTAATAGTGTTGTTTATATCAGGGCGGTAAAAATACGATATATTATTTATCACATTAAGAGGTAGCTACAAGCCAAAAATGTGTATATTCTTGGTATACCTTAAATCAAGGTAATAGGCATTAAAATCGCTTGACAAACGGAGTCTAGAAATGTTCGATTTCAAACAAAAATCTGGTTTTTATTTATTTTGTAAATAATTTTATAAGAAAGCAAAAAAGTTAATAAAGTGAAACTGTCACAGATAATCTATAAAACTGTACTTTTTTAAAGTGGTTTCTTTTACGCGTTCATACATTTCTATTTGAAAAAATATATTTTTTTAGTAGTTTTGCATTTATATTTATTATTGAGTAATTTATATTTTTATTTGTATTCTACTCAAGCAAAACGATAGGAAAACCTTCAATTTATCTAAAGCATATATTTTGGTATTCATAATGTCCATCAATTATTTATAAAGATTAATCAAAATAGTGATTTGGCATTAAGCTTCGCCTTAAATAACGTAAAACGTTCTCAAAAAGTATATATTAGCATAAAAACGATTAATGTAAGTATACAAAACTTTCGTTTTAACATATTTTAGTATATTTTTTGACCGCCTATGGAAGCAACTTTACAAGTTAATAGAATGCAAATAAAATTATTCCAGAGCTATCTACGATCAAAATGATCCCATCGAGATTATTTCTTGACAACCCTGTGATTTCAGAAGCGGCAACTTCAGACCCGCACCTAACGTATTATAATGTGATATTGCGAGAAGGTTGTTTGCTGCTGTAAACAAGGGATACATTTTCCTGTCTGGAAAACCTTCAGAGCTAAAGCACGAAGATGCAAAGTTACATCAAAGGCCCAATGAAAGTGTCTACTTCTTTTGAAACACCTTGCATCACTCAATTCTTCGAGACGTGCACGCTCAATCTGCATGTTAATATGTATTGCCTATGTAAAAGCTATACCTTGGTTTTGCATTGATTGTTAAAAGAAAACAAGGAGACTTCATTCCGGGGAATGTACATTACTTTATAAAACACAGCATTTCCAGTTAAATGATAAAAAATCAACCGGTAAAAACCAAAGCTTTTTTTGCTTGAAAGAAGGGTAAATTCAGGTAATTCCGTTAATGGAGGACTGAACGCAGTTGGCGCTAACAAAAAAATGTCCAAATAAGCGAAGTTAGCAGTCCACAACGGAGTGCTGGTACCTACCCTGATGTTTGGAAGTGAGTCATGGAACTGGCAAAGAAAGGATGAAAGTATATTGAATGCTGTTGAAATGAGATCCCTGAGGTGTATGTGTGGTAAAACCATGTTTGATTGTGTGAGGAATGTGGAGATCCGCAAAGAGTGCAAGGCGGATGAAAGCGAAATGAGTAAGATTAAGAAAGGGACGCTT
This sequence comes from Hesperophylax magnus, assembly GCA_026573805.1. Classification (NCBI taxonomy): domain Eukaryota; kingdom Metazoa; phylum Arthropoda; class Insecta; order Trichoptera; family Limnephilidae; genus Hesperophylax; species Hesperophylax magnus. Next base: position 3,577,127 of record JAIUSX010000054.1, on the reverse strand, counting down.
AGATGGTTTGGGCATGTAGAATGAATGAGTGAAGATAGGAGTGTAAGGAGGATATGTGGTGCAAATGCGAACGGTAGCAGAAGTCGGGGACGCCCGAGGAAGACATGGCACGATCAAGTGAATCAGATACTCGAGTTGGGCCATGTCAAGAGTCAGAATAATAGAAGAGTATGTATGAGACGATGCATGAATGTGAATGAGGCAAGAAGTGTGTGTCAAGACCGAGTTGTTTGGCGGTCCGTTCTCTCTGCCTACTCGTGCGGCGAAACGGCGTGATGGTTAGTTAGTTAGTCTATTTAAAAAAAATTGGATTGACACTCATTTCGTATATTAACTGCTTTAACGTCATCCGATATCAGAGAAATGCGTTTATTCTCGCGCGTGTGTGTGTGTAACTGACACCAAAAGTTGATAGAATGTATTGTCATCGACAACGAATCTAACTAATGAGTTTCAGTTTTTCGGGTTAATTTCATTAATTTATTACCGAAAACAAAAGAGAAATGTATTTAATAAATAAAAACACTATTCGAATTGTATCAATATTTCTAAGGACGGGTTGTGTCGGAGAATTTGAACAATTCATCAAATTTCAACGTTCATTTTCAGGTTCTGTGAAAGATATTTTCAAGTTCTGTTTTTATTTCAGTTCTGTCAAGCAACTAGCCTATAATGATATAATAACAGAAATTGAATAGGACTTTCACAGAACCCGTAAATGAACGTTGAAATTTGATGAATTGTTCATATTCTCCGAAACAACCCGTCCTTAGTGTTTTTTGGCGGTAACTTTTGTGAACAAAAAACTGTTAGGATTTTTCCTTGAATCTAAAGGAACTCATATAACTAATACATTAAACATCAAGCTATTTCGTAGGCAGGGGGGATGGACCGCCAAAAGACTCGCTATTATCACACACTCCTTTGTTTATCATCTTTCTCATCTCATACGTACCCCTTCTGTGACTCTTGATATGGCCCGACTCAATCATGTCTTTTTCGGGCGTTCCCGACTTCTTCTACCGTTTACATTTGCGACCTATTATATTCTCCTTACACTCCTTTCTTCGTCCATACGTTATACATGCCCAAACCATCTAAGCGTTCCTTTCGTCATTTTTCTCATTACGCTTAAATCTCAAGTACGGCCAATAATTGAATTTGGGAGCAACAATACTTGATAAACCTATGTACTTGATTCTGTGCAAAGCGCGGTCCGTCTGATTTACAGGGTTTTCCAATAAGAGGTGTTATTTTGAATAGCCCGCTATTTCGGTAGATGTTACTTTTAAAGCCGTCATTTTTTGACATTTGACAAGTAGAAACTACACCATTAATAAAAATGGAACGATACACGCTTCAACAACGCATTGAAAGTATTAAAATTCACATGAATGAATCAAATGCAAATCATCTTGAGTGATGAGGCCCATTCCCACCTAGGTGGTTTCGTCAACAAGCAAAATTGTCGCATCTGGGGCTCGTAAAACCCAAGAGTTATTGTTAAAAAGCTTCTCTATTCTCAATGTGTGACTGTTTGGTGCGGTTTATGGCCCGGCGGAGTCATTGGACCTTACTTTTTCGAAAATGAGGCTGGAGCAACAGTTGCGGTGATGGATTGCGCTATCGAAATATGATTAATGAATTTTTTATGTATTATGATTATGATCTATGGCCGAAATTAGATGGTATTGATCTGGACAACGTTTACTTTCAACAAGACGGCGCTAACACAAGCAACGAAACCATTGATCTTTTACGATTGAATATCAAAATAACACCTCTTATTGGAAAACCCTATACTATCCATTGTTAACAGGCCAATTGTCATCTCGAATGCATAGACTATTCTACGGGTGTTTTAATGAAGCCTGCTTTAAGGATCTAGCCGCATTGATCCCGGTACACCAGTTCACAGTTGATGCTGGCTTCATGAGAACGGGCCGCTTCTTCGACTCATTTTTATGTAAGAATTATAGAAAGAATTGTTTTTGCTTTGGGCACACGGATACGCCTACACACCTTCTATTGGTATGGTTGCTTATCTTTTCAAAAGACTATGGTAGTGAACAATAATATTTTTTATTAAATTTTTGAAAATTTCCACTGTCCAATTCCGAGAAAATCAGTCAGCCCTAGTGCCTCCTCCCTTTTTATTCCGCGCTCCCTTTCGTCCTCATTTATAATTCATTTCCATATCAATCATAGTGACTTGAACAAACGGAGGCCCGGCGCGAGGGGTAGCACTCGAACTTCCCTCGCAGAAGTATGCATTGTTTGCTACATCAAATATTCAAGAGGCATTTTACGAAGGCCTGTGAGTGAGATACCCGGCACCCCCACCCTCACATCTACCCCCGGGCACCACCCCCCGGCTATCGGCCACTACAGCTACTACCCTCTGACGGAATTGTCAATATCTTGACGGAATCAAAGAATAAGGCGATACAGCAAGTGAGGGATGAAAGAGTTTAAAGGTGCAGGGGGTGGGACGGTATCTAAATGAAATACAGAATAGGTCAGGTTGGTGGAGGACTTGAAAAAAAGCTTTTTTTTATTGGTAAGTCCGGCAAGCGCTACATTGAATTTAAATTTTTTTATTTTGTAAAAGTTTGTTTCAAATACCCATAGAATAAAGAGTGTTGTCATTCTTTATTAGGTATAAGCAAATATCAGTAAATTTCTATGACGACCACCTTTCACTGTGACTGAAACTTAGGAGAAGGAGAAAGACAAAGGAGAAGCCTAAGCATAGTGTCTAATATGATTGCCCGCAGATTTTGCAAATGCAGCAATACTGTTTACAGCAGCGCATCGACAATGTTCACGGAAGAAGAACTAAATGGATTTGCCGGCCTGATGAGGCACCGGATCACTGGAGCCAGGACAACACGGCGGTGACCGCAGCCTACCAGCACCGAGCGCCACTCCTGAGTGAGCGCTGGGCCATAGCTCACTCAAGACCACGACCTACACAGTGGTCCGTAATTGCTAATTTTTTTAATCTATTTTTGCATTTTCATGTATCTATTGTACAATCAATATCTATATCTATATAGGCCTTGTGGGATTGCACTAACCTCCCCACATTCTGGAATAAAAAATATTATTACTACGATCGACGATCCTTGACTACCAATCTGGAGGTCGCAGTTTCTAATCCTGGCGAGCGCAAAGCAACTTTATTTGTAGTGATATTAAAAAAAATGTTATTCATTTAAAATAAAAAAATACAGTGTGTGGCAAGCCTACGCATGACGGAAGTGAAACTTTTAGTATTCTTCTCTCTCTCTTTTCATTTCATTCTCTCTTTTTTTCTGTCTATTGACATATTTATAAGTAGCATGTGAAAAAAAAAATTAAAAGTTATAAAAATATGGGATTCGAACCCGGGTTCTGCATAACGAGTGTCGAACGCTCTGCCTCTAGACCGCGGTTATTACGTATTCGACCAAAATATCATATAGTCAAAATATCTAAAAGTCGCAGCACGAGAGCATTTTATCACTTAAAAAAAAATATTATTAAAAAAATCACAAAAAGAAAATACAAATCGTTGATAAAAAAAATTAAAAATTATAAAAATATGGGATTCGAACCCGGGTCCTGCATAACGAGTGTCGAACGCTCTGCCTCTAGACCGCGGTTATTACGTATTCGACCAAAATATCATATAGTCAAAATATCTAAAAGTATTTTATCACTTTTAAAAAAAGCATTTTATCACTTTAAAAAAATCACAAAAAGGAAAAAAAATAGTTTAAGCGGGGATCGAACCTCAGTTCTTCACGACGAGAGTCGCGCGCTCTGCCTCTAGACCGCGAAGCTGAGTTTGGAGAGTGACCTAAAAAAGGTATATAATATTGGCTAGGCTCCTATAGCGAAATGATCACGGTTTTTCATGACGGCCATGAGTTGGTTTTACTCCTGTCCTCGAAATTGCATAACACGCGTAAAGAAGTTTCACTTCAAAAATAATAAAATGTAAATTATCGATACGTTCCAGAGTGGTAGATGATTTCAGTATCACCCTGGTAAAAGACAACCATTCAGAATCGAAACGTTGTTTGGAATGGCTTTAGCCGTGTTTAATGACCAGATTAACCAGATACTTCCCCACCTTCCTCTTCTACATCTTCCTCCCCTCCCTACTAGTATCATTGTCTTCAGACGGTTGGGAGCAGTCGGAACTCTGTATGGAACTTCAATAAAAATAATTCAAACATGCGCAAATAAATTTATTTTATTTTAAATACCTTGTTCTACTTTTATATCAAGACGAACGTAGTAAATTTCAATGATAATACGTGACAAAATTATTAATTTTTAGATTTACATAACACATAATTTTCCTGAAATATGTTTTTTTTCAAATTTATATCCACGAATCTCGGGCTCGTAGCATGGACGGGTAACAAAAAACAATAATAAAAAAATAAAAATGATTGCTTTTACCGAATTATTGAAAAATAGAACATGTTTTACCAATGGATCTAAACGATAAATGAAACAGAACTCGACACAGAAACTTAAAAAGTTTACATATTATAAAAAGATAACGGTCACAATTGGGAATCGAACCCATGATCTCTGTCTTACTGGAACAACGCGTCAACCAACTTGGCCACTGGGAACTAATTATTTTTACCAATGTATTTTTCTGTGTTTTATTCTGTTTCATGTTTCGTTTAGATGTGTTAGTATTATCTTGGTTACAATCTTAATAAGTTATTAAATAAGTTATATCAATAAAATTGAAAAATAAAATATTTGGAAATGTGTTCTTCTATCTATAGGTTAATAGTCCCATAAATATTAATAATATATACAGGTGTTATTGAGATATAAGTAGCGTGTTTTACGTGGCAGGTTGTTAGAGGTTATGGTTTGGTTGGCGTTTCTTAGTTATAATAATATTTCTTGGACTAATTATTGTAGAGCACTCTCGATGTCATTTTCATAATATCTAAGCTAACTTTATAAAGTATTTAATATTGTTATTATCTTGCTTGCAATATTTCAAAATCATTTAAATGTTTGTTTAGAAACAATCGTTTAAATTGAATTTCAAGTTTCAGGAAAGGGATGTTGATAAATAATAATGATAGACTTTGAATCAGAGAGTCAGAGGCAATGTCCATTGTTCCATATTCTCGTACGATAAGCGGAAGACAAGACGTGACACATCTCTTATCAAACAACAATAAGATAAAGAGCAACATCACTTCATTATTCGTATTCACGACGTTACTTCTATCTGAATCACACAAAAAGTAGGAAATATATTTCAGTTAAATTTGTGTGTTGATTCTAACTCCTCATTTTTACATACAAGTGAAAATTTTGCACCCTACACTGTGCGATCAATCTGCGTAAAGGAAATTCTGAAGAGTGGAGATGGTCATATTGAAACATACGTATTTATTGTCTATCTAATTATTTCCTAAATTTCGTTTACAATTTGGTTCCTCTAAGCAGGGTCTTCTGTTTAGTTCTTATAATACTCGGCATTCTGTTTGGGTGAAGGGCTGATAATTTCTTGCAGATTATCACCGTACTATACAATATTGATAGCGACCGTCCGAAAATAGATTTTCAGCCGAAGCCAAAACCTAATATCGGCTTCTCTTCTAGTTTCAGCCAAATCCAAAACCAAAACTGATATAAATAAGTTAAAAAATACTATATTCCCCCAAGATTGGATTTTTTTCATTCTTAAACTTGTTATAAAGTAAAATTAAGAATTCTTAAAAAAAATACAAATGTTTATGGCTTTCACCATTCAAGGGTGTTCTAGGCCACCATTTAAAATAATTGAGAGAAGGAAAGTGAATGTAAATATCAATTTTGTTTAAATTGGCAAACTACAAAATTATATGAAAGATTGGAGACGAATTTAGACTTAGAAGAGATAAGATGTTGAATGGAGTAGAGTCAATTTTAGATAAGGCTTGATAGAAGAGAGAATATTTAGAGCGGGATAACAAAAAAATGTACTCTTAAGTTCCAACTTCTAGACCACAGAATTTACAATCTGAGTAGTCAACCACGTGAATTTTAAAAAGGTAAGAAGGAACGGAACAACGTCCTCTTTCAAAAAAGTGAGGAAATTTCTTATTTGGTGAAATGGGGGAATTGTTGAAACCACGGTATTGATGAGATAGTACTTTATATTTAAGCATAGCAGGCTTCTTTGGATTGACTAGCAATGTGCCAATACTCTTTCCAAACATTGCGGGATCTATCTTTGAGGAAGAAAAATATGTCAGTCGGGGATATGTGTTTGACAAGGGTAACAATGGGGTTAGATGCTCCTTTTTTTGAAGGAATCTTTTTATTAATTAATATTTAAGTTATCCTAGGAGCAAACACACGAGTCCTAGTAAAGTCGAACAGGTTTCGGCCGAGCCGAAGTTTTGGAAATTTTTTGGCTGAAACCGAAACCGCGGCCAAAACTGGCCGAAGAGGAAACCGAAACTTCAGTCGGTCATTAGATATTAATGGACAAATAGTCTGTAAACAAACAACGAAATAAATCTGTCTGTGTTATAAAGGCAATGGATATCCAGAGAACATTTTTTGGGAAAGGTACCTCATTGCACGAATAGTTACCGTCATCATTTATTCTGAATCTGTGAAAGTAATTCTACACTATCTCTTCTTTGAAGAATGGGACATTTGCACGGCCTGTGAATACATTAAAAAATGTGTGAAAGATTGAAATTGAAATTTTATGATTCTGTAATTTTAGTATTTTCATTCATAATTATTGATTTTAAAAACGATCTAAAACCGCACATTCTGAAACGGTTCCAACTGGCTACAACGTCATTATGACATATAAAACGCCAAGAACGGTAAACGGTAAGACGGCTGTCACCAACGTCATTCGACGTGATCAATACCGCAGAATTCACGAATAAAAACGAACATTTTAAATCGTGTTAGAAAATTTATTCGTCAAATTAAAAATGAAATAAAAATACCTTCATTATTTTAATTTTTTCAAGAATAAAATAGAGTGAAAATACCCTATTGGGTCAGTTCGAAGACTAGATAATGACTTTCACGGAATTTATATAACTGCATCTGGGTAAAATATTTTATTATATTACATTCTCATTCCTCATTCCAACTTTCCTAAATTATAGTAAATAGTTTTTGAGTTTCTACATTTAATTTCGTTCCATGTTCTTGGCAATACAGTTACAAGATACTACCTACCATATCATTGTAACAATTCTTCTGCAACGTGGCATAAATGTGATAATGCGCCTATGAGACGAATCCAAAATTTGGGAAACATTGCATTATAAGTCTCAAAATCAGCTCTACTATAATTTATTCAGCTCTAATTTATTTAGTGAAATGATTTTACTCTAGATGTGCAAATTAAGTTGCTTGGTGTCTGATAAATTAAAAACATTTATTTTTTAGCAAGGCGAGGCTCCTGGGTTCATGTCCTTGATGAAACCGTATCTTTTTCGGATTTTTTCGTTTAGGAATCGCTAATATTGTCTTCAACAAATAAATAAAAAATATCTTTCTTTTTTCTCGTTTGCGTTTGTGAATATATTGTTTATAATTTACAAATATATTATGTTAAAGTGAACAGGTAAATTAATAAAATTGTAAATTTATTGTACTCCTTTATGCATATTCTGCGATAGTGTAACTACAAAGTAACACGAAAGGTATTTATTGTACCTAATGATATTTATTATAAATCTCTAATTAGTATAAAATACATTCGCTATCCACGCCTGTGTGTGGAGTAGAGAAAAGTAGATGTTTTATAATCAAGTCCAATCAATATTTTTTCGAGCACTACATTGATAACGCTGGCTACATCTTATGAGATACATCAAAATAAAGTAGGACTACGGAATTCTACATCTTTAAAAGGCCTACAGAAAAGTGAGCAGTGGTTTATGTCTATCTCTTAAGGAAAATCCCCAGCATCGCCGGGTACACGAAAACTAGTAATTACATATTACATTTCTGCATTTTGTCTGTATTCTGTATCTATAAAGGCTCTTCGAGCGTTCAATAAATAAATTTACAGAATATTGAACCAACAAATCTCATTTAAATATCTTTCTCTGTCTCTAGACATTGTGATTTTCCTTGGTATAATAATTACACGTAGGTAGTGTTTGTATTTGATAGGGGAACAGATATAAATAAGCGAAATGAACAAGACTTACTATTTACATATACGATAACGGCGTTACAAGCGTAAAGTAGGGTCTCATTGTGATGAACGTATTGCGTGACCTCTACGCATCACTAAAACAAAGGCGCAATAACGGGGTCGTGCGCCGCAGGCGGAGTTCTGCCACGCGACACGCGCCCCGTGGCCCTTGCGACACGCGTGGCACGTGACCTCGGGCGTGGGACGCGTGGCCACCGCCCTGCGACAGTTATTAACCTGCGATGAAAATAATCGTGAGTAATTCCGGATGTGGTTTTAGGAAATGGACTGGCCATCCTCATTAGAAGGGACTGTATTTTTTAGTTGTGACACATGCAATGGTTTGTATTGCTGTGTTTCTAGAACGAGATATATTCGATAATTTTATTGAACGAGCTATCAAATTCAATTTAAAAAAAAAAAAAATTTATTTATTTTCAAAAGTATCAATGTTTTATTATAATACAGGGTCAAGGGTCGGAATAACAAAAGAGTATGTATGAATATGAATGAAGCAAGGAGTGCATGCCAAGACCGGGTTGTTTGGGGGTCACCTCTCTGCCTAAACCGCGTGATAGTAATTTAGTTAACTACCCACGCAAAATTCGGCTTTTAATTACACTTTTCAACACTACCGTAGCATAGAAAAATATTCGAACAACGGTTTAATTTATATATCGTTTTGTTTCAGTAAATTAAATGCACCACACCTAAAACCAACCAAACTAAATAAATCCGCGCTGATTTCAGTTCAACAAATTCCAAATAATCACAATAATTAAATCAGGGGGTAAATCACACCCCCGTTTATTACACAAACATTTAGATCCTCCCTTGTAATTTGTCCGAACGCTCTATCCGAGCAATAGCTAAAATTCACTAAAAAACTATTAAATTTCTGGGTTCGGACTCAACGTTCGATTATATTGCGCGCCGGGAATCAGCTTATAGCACCCTTTCAATAAAATAAAACCAGATAATAGCACAATAAAACGGATGTAAATTGCCATACAAAGGACCGTTTTGGGAATAATAGGCTTAAAGAGGTTTTTCAGTCTACCCCCGTCTCAACGGACAATCAAATGGACTCCTGAGCTATCTTGTTTGTGTAAATAAATGTTTAAATTATAGTGTTACAACCGTCGCAATCAAATACATTTGTTGTTTTACATTCGCTTTTGTGTTATATCTCATGTGTGTTTATTTATAATATAAGCGAAGCACTACGTAGTGATGCGAAATCATGTGTTTTTGGTTTTAAATTTTAATAGCTAAGAAATACTTTAGATTCTATAATTAAATACTGCGAGAAGAACAACACATCATGGCCTTCGAAATAATTAGGCATTTTTTTTATAATACTTTTTTCAAAGTCCAGAAAAAAAAAGTGTCAGTCATCTAAAAATTAAAAGTTAAAAATCTCCTACTTATGAACCAATTTTCGGTTATGGTTTTATTTTGTAATGTGGCAAATTCAGTTCTTTAGTAAATGATCATAAAACATTTAAATATTTGTGCCTGAATTTTACAAAATAAAAGAAAACATTTTTTTGTTATTTTTTTCTTGTATAAATCAAAACAAGTGGCTGGTATTAAGCGGGAATTTAAACCTTATCGTCATTTACATAAGGAGTATTATTGTTAGAGGCCAGATTCCAAATGTTACACGACAGGGTGCGTCGCCTTAATCAAAGTGATTAGTTTTATAGTGGGTACCTACTTTAATTACGTATCTAAAAAAAATCTTTGAGATAGCTGTTGATATGTTTTCAGAGACTAAAGAATCACATTTTTTTTGTCATGGATCGCAGCCGGTACAAATTTTGTAATTATTTGATTATTATGTAAAATACTAGCGCCGACCCGTGAAAATTCATTGAATAGTCCAATTTTTGACAAATCAGTTCCAATTTTGAAAATGAAAATTAAAGAAATTTTTGGTTAAAATATTAAATTATACGTGGGTACTTTATCGCTTATCTGAATTCTTCACACAATCAGTTTAAATTTTGAAATTGACACATAAATTCAAACCAACTCCGAGTTCGAGAGTTCATCGAACGACGACAGACACACTATCGGTGTTTTTGATGATTAATTTTATTTTGTATTTTTAGTAAGTTTTTGAAGAAAATATAAACGAAAGTATTTTTTTCATGGAAAAATGAGGCGGGGAGGTCCCAGTACATCTCTATTCTTATCCGTTAATTTAGTTAGATGTTTGTAATTTAGGTACCTGCTTATCACGACACGATACATGAGGTGGTCCTTCCTCTCTTCTTACCCGATAATTTAGTTAGATATTAGTAATGTAGGTACCTGCTTATCACTTCACACAGAAAGATTCCTGGCAAGGCGACACTATTAAGAATAACTTGTAGCGGATATAGACAGGCGCAGGCGTGCCAAAAGGTTCTGGATTAGGATTTATTCCCTCTGCCTGATAAATTCTCGATCACATCCCTTATTGCCCGCCGCCCGCCACCCCTGACTCCTGCCCTCTGATGCCAGGAAATGCAGGGTTATCTACCCCTGCCATGCACTAGTAAACATCACTCACATTAAATTTATTTTCCATTTTTTTAACAGTTATGAAATTTTTTGTTTTCTAATTAAACATCATCTTCAATTTTTTTACTGGGACAACTTTTCTACAATAACTTTTGTAGGTTAAATGCATCAATCTAATATATCATTGAGGAAGTATGATGATTAGCTACCAAAACGTTGTCCCGGTAAGAGAAAGATGGATTTGATTCCCAGTTGAGATCGTTCTCTTTTTATTTTTCTGTATCTTGTTCTGTTTCATGTTTTGTTTAAATTTATTAGTATTATCTTCGTCTTCAATGATATATTACATTAAAGAGTATAACCTTCAAAACATATGAAAGAAAAGTTGTTCCAGTAAAAAAATATTTATTGATACTTTTAGAAAAAGGCAATAGATGTCGCATATAAATAAAAATCGGTTTTCCGAGACACTATCTAGGTTACAAAACAATTATTTAGAAATTAAAAAAAACATTATGAAATATGTTTTTTTGCAAGATAGTATTGTTAATTCTGAATTGGAATGATGAGACCGACAAAAATTATTACGTATAAATGATCGAGTGGTTACAAACGTTATCCCGGGGAGACTAAGATCCTGGTTTCAATTCCCAGTTGACTGTAAAATTTTTATTTTTCTGTGTCTTGTTCTGTTTCATGTTGCGTTAAGATTTATTAGTGTTATCATCTTTTTCAATGAATCATCAATCTATTCATGTTGGTGTCGCTCATACCTCGAGGTAAAGATAATGATCAAATAAATGTGACTAGGATATGATTAGGTTACCTTCCTCAGGGTGAAATGTATACCACAGTTTGACTTATTTACTTGACTGAAGCGCGTGCATCAGTGGGCAGGTGTTCATGGTGACTAATAAGTCACCACCCATCTGTACAACTAACAACTCAGCACCGAAACAGTCACTAAACACATTTTTAACATCAACTTTACACAGGAGGCCCTCGTGAAAATAATTAAATCGGAGGAATATCTGGAAAAAGGCATGAGGGATGAGTTGGAACCTGGGGGTTTGTGGGTCCAGGAGTGGCGGACGTTTGAATTGATCCCTCCCACTACGTTGCAAGGCGATGGGTCGAGAGAGTCCTGCTGGAGAGGTAAAAATATCTCTCTCAACCATATCTGGCTCGCCACACATTAGGTGGGCAGACGCATCGGCTACCAATACTTAGACAATCCTCACCCCATAAAACCGGGCACTTCTGCTAAATCACCAAACATACCGAACCACTCGGGAAGACGCACATGAAAAAAAATTAAGATCCTGTTAAAAACGTGATGGCAGGCCATTTCCCAATAAACTATTAGTACTTTCAAAATATATCGGAAGACGTGTTTATTAAACTGTGTCAATCCTGTTATTATATAATGACGAAATGCGAAAATATTTATGAAAATTTTTATGAACACGTGCTTCAACATCGTCATAAACACATTCGTTGCTTATTGATAATCAATTAATAGAAAATACATCAATTCATTTCTTAAAAGCCTGCGGTCCCGTTTTTAACAGGAATACGAATAATTTTAAGAGATTTTTATTAATTAAGCAATATTTTACATAGTAAGTATATTAAAACATAATGTAAACAATTACCGTCTTGGATTTTTACGCGTCGGTTTAGCGTTGGTATAGTTTAGTTGACCGGGCCTTGCGCCCGGTTTAAGGCGATTTCAACCGTACGTACGCCGTGCAAATAAGTCAGGTTTTTCACTATGACCATATACATATTTACACAGCGATTATAAGTAAGGGGCGAGTGTAATTGACAAGGTATAATTTTGTTCTTCTTTCACACTTAGCAGTATAAACAGAGCATACATATTCGAATGAAAATATCAACAGATTTAACTTGATTAATTTTCGGATTTATAAGATTTCACGTAGATACATAATAATAACACGCGACTTCCAGAGTTGTTCTTTGTTTATTCGTCGAAAACAAACTATTTCATCCATTCCGCAGTCCAAAAGCTATGGGCCTAGAAATAAATTCAGTTCCGTTGATATCTTCATTTATATTATGATACTTTATTTTATTAATAATACCAATAGTTACAATATTTAACATACTTTTTATGTTGATATTTAGCACAAACCTAACTTTTTTATATTGATTTTTGCTATTTAGGTAGGTTTTTTCTTCCCTTCTCTCTTCTTTGAATTTGTTGTACTTACCGAGTATGTGTTATGTTGATTCATTTTGTTCCTAACTTTATTATGTATGATTTTTTTGAGAAACTCAAGGAAGACACTGTGGTTTTTACTTACCACGGCAGAATATTACAAATTTGTTAATAAATAATTTATTATGTTAATTTTAATGCAGTAATACAGTTAATTATATTACTTGTTTAATGTAAAAACTTAAGGGCGTAAATAAATAATAAACCTAATAAATTCACCCAATAAAATCTGAAAATCTTCTGGTCCCGTTTAGGGGTGTCTACCCTCCCGGGTTTTATGAAACCCGGGTAGGTACTAGGTAGGTAGGTACTGAGTACCAGTAGGTAGGTACTATCAGCAGCGCGGTACGTGTGATGCCCCTGGCTATCACAGTATTAGGAAGCAAGAGAGAACGCTCCACTTGAATCCGCCCTTATTTCGTGCTACAAGGAAAAACAAATAAACGGGACGAAGGCGGAGATTAAAAATTCCCTTTGTAATTTATTAATAAATTATATATTAAACTTGCGTTCCTTTGCATGTTCAAAATTTCCACGGCCTCTGTTGCCTATAGGTATACCTACCCGCTTAAACAAATCTAATTTAATTATCTTAATTTTGTTTGAGTTTTCGGTTTATTCAATATGTTAAATTCAAATTTATCGCATACCAATAAAATTTAATCATAAAAAACCCATACATATTGGCATGTTCTTACATTTAGATTATATATGTCTATATGTATGAGGTATGAGCTTATGTATGAGGTTGTGATACAACACGGTATCACAACCTCATACATAAGCTCACATTTTTAACACAACCTCAAATAACACATCTGCCCTGATGATGGACACTGCAATGCTGTCCGAAACGTTGGCTAAAGAAGGAGTTAGCGCAACACGGCATAACACCCCAAAAACAAATAACAAAAATATATATGTCTTTATTGTTTGAGAGAAAATGTATAATTTATTCTACGCTAGGAGTGCACCTGTGTTGTGTAGTACCTACAATTGAATTCATCTCTCCCGCTGCAGTGCAAGGCGATGGGTCGAGAGAGACCAGCTGGAGAAGTCAAATAGTCTCCCTAAATCGCCCCACGATGCAGTTGGTAGGCAGGCGCGTCCGCCGCCAATTCTCGAACACACCTAATCCGATAAACACGGGCACCCCTGCTAAGTCACCAAACGTAACGAACCTCTTGGGGTGACTTATAACAGGAGTGTTGGTTATCCAATAAATGGTTCCTGGGGCAGCGGTACCCATACCCGCCTCTTAAATTGGAGAAATTTTATATTTAAAAATAAATTAAATATTTACAATTTAAAAATAAATTACATATTTACAATTTAAAAATATATGACATATTTACAATTGAAAAAAAAATTACATATTTACAATTAAAAAATAAATTACATATTTACAGGTAAGTTTTTAGATTTTAAGGCCAAAAGCATTTTTGTTGTTTGTTTTTGGGGTGTTATGCCGTGTTGCATCTTCGGATCTACCGGATCTGCCCTGATGATGGACACTGCAACGATGTCCGAAACGTCGGCTAAAGAAGGAGTTAGCGCAACACGGCATAACACCCCAAAAACAAACAAAAAAAATACATATTTACAATTTAAAAATTAATTACATATTTACAATTTAAAAATAAATTACATATTTACAATTTAAAAATAAATTACATATTTACAATTTTAAAAAAAATTACATACTTACAATTTAAAAATAAGTTACATATTTATAATTTAAAAATAAATAACATATTTTCAAATTTAAAAAAATTACATATTTTAGTGGTAATTTTTTTGGTTATGTATTCAACTCGCTGACTCGTTACTCGGGGACTAATAAATGTTTGGGGTAAAGTTCTGAGATTATAAATTACAGAGAACCTAACTACTGGGTGCACTTTTAATGTGTAAATAATATTATTGTTTTGTAATTAAAGTAGTCGTTTCTCTTGACCGTGCCATGTACTCCTTGGGCGTCTTCAACCTCATTAACTATTCACTTCCAAGTCATACATTCTCCTTATTATATTATAGATAATATTAATATTCAATTTACAAAAAAACAGTTTATTTTTAAACTAGTTCTACTATGTAATTATTATTACGCGCAATAGCGTTTTCGTCTTCTGAAAACAATATCAAACTGTGGTGAGGCCACTTCCAGGCGATATATTTATATTATTTCTTTACAGGTACTGATACAATCTTTATTACCTATGTCATTACAGATTTCCGAGTAAAATACAGGGTTTTCCAATAAGAGGTGTTATGTTGAATAGCCCGCTATTTCGGTAGATGTTACTTTTGAAGCTGTCATTTTTTGACATTTGATAAGTAAAAACTACGCCATTAATAAAAATGGAACGATACACGCTTCAACAACGCATTAAAATTATTAAAATTCACTGGAGTGAATCAAATGCAAATCATCTTGAGTGATAAGGCCCATTTCCACCTCGGTGGCTTCGTCAATAAGCAAAATTGTCGCATCTGAGGCTCCGAAAACCCAAGAGTTATTGTTGAAAAGCCTCTCTATCCTCAACGTGTGACTGTTTGGTGCGGTTTATGGTCCGGCGGAGTCATCGGACCTTACTTTTTCGAAAATGAGGCTGGAGCAACAGTTACGGTGAATGGATTGCACTATCGAGAGATGATTATTGAGTTTTTATGGCCGGAATTAGATGGTATTGATCTGGACAACGTTCACTTTCAACAAAACGGTGCTATGTGCCACACAAGCAACTAAACCATTGATCTTTTACGATTGAATATCAAAATAACACCTCTTATTGGAAAACCTTGTATTATATTATATAATGATTAATTCACGGAGAAAACTTACTGATTTGAAATATTGTTAATTTATAAAAATCCTGGTCAAATTATTCGTTTTCTTGTTAAAAACGTGATTGGAGACCTATAACGAATGATTTGACACATTTCATAACAAACTATATCAGCAAAGCACGAATATGTTCAGTTGGAACACGTGTTTTTCAGTTATATAATAATAGTTTCGCATCTCTTCCATTATTTTTAATCGGACAAGGGTACTTGCGTGAACACGTATTTAGATATATTGTGAATTACTAATATTATACTACGAAATGATCCTGCTGTCACGTTTTTAACAGTTTCCTGACAAAAAAAAACATCAGTACGTTGCTAATAATAATTTAAAAATAAAAGTTTTCTCGAGATTTGTAATGTTTAAATTTGACTAAAGATTGTTTCCAAATGAGTAATTTGGATGACTCAGTGGCAAAGATATTAGAAGAACGAGATATGCTATGTTGGCCGCCGGACCGTAGGCGGAGTACTACCTAATTAGGGTACTTTGAACGGTATAGGGACGTGTACGCACAGAAATCTGTTCTATGTATTAGTGCGGATACCTTGGCGTAAGCGAAGGTGTGCAGTAGTATTGGAGAACAAAACCGGCGAAACTCGGCAAAACAATTCCACACAGTGTGAACTGCTCATAGCACATCTCGTTCTTCTAATATCTTTATACCTAAATTCAATAATGCACACAATTGCAGCTGTTACGAAACCAGTAACAAAACATTGAATTTTAAATAAAATTACTAAAGATTAATAAATTTAAAATGCGCCAAAGAAATTCTAACATATACTACTGAAAAACTATTTTAATTCTTAAAGGCTTTCAGAACCTGCTTACATAATATTGTCGCATGATGATCCCTTTATAATAAGTATCTATGTAGGTGGGTACGGTAAATTATTTTAAACGTATGCTATTTCTAATAACCCCGTTAATTTACGGTCACAACATTCTCACGTTTGTCCAAAGGCTAATTATTATCACCCTCCTCCCCCCATTGATCAATTAATATGGCTTCAGTGTCGCGTCACCCTCAATCATAATTAACGATGTCATTAAATATTATTTAAATAGTTCTGTGCTCGAAATTGACCTCACTTCCGTCTTGAACATTGTCTCGTTAAACTATCACGAAGGGGTATTTTAGTAAAACATATCCTTAACATGCTGTACTTCCGTTTGACTACAATGTGCCTAACATATTTAAATAAATACCTACCTACGTCTTTGTTGTTTGTTTTTGGGGTGTTATGCCGTGTTGCGCTAACTCCTTCTTTAGCCGACGTTTCGGACAGCGTTGCAGTGTCCATCATCAGGGCAGATCCGGTAGATCCACATCTTCGGATCTACCGGATCTGCCCTGATGATGGACACTGCAACGCTGTCCGAAACGTCGGCTAAAGAAGGAGTTAGCGCAACACGGCATAACACCCCAAAAACAAACAACAAAAATGCTTTTGGCCGTGAGAATCTAAAAACTTACCTACCTACGTCCTTCATGAAATTTGACTGAAATGACTTTAGCCGTGGTTGGTGATCAGATCTGACTAACCAGGAACGTTCCAACCTTCCTCTAACCCATCTCTTTTCCCTCCACTCCCTGCAGCCTCAGATGGTCCTGATGAATATATAATCTCCTGCGTTTGCCTTGATATTATATAATGATGAAAAGCGAAAATATTCTGATTGTGAACTCGTGTTGTGACATCATGAACATGTAATTTAGGAAACCTGCTATTTCATTCGTAAGGCCTGCAATCTCATTTTTAACCCAAATTATCAATAAAAGATTCTTAATAAATTAGCATTTTTTTTTCGTGCAGTTGGACATTTGTGCGGTGTTTTAAATAATATCTGGTACCTCGCAATAATTAATTAAAACTTCGTCCACGTCCTGAATAATAATTTCAATAGCGGTCCGAAGCGTGTTTCTATTTTATCACAGGAGCACAGGGGACCCAAGGGGTATCGCACACGCGCCGTTCGAGTGGGCATATGCCTCCCCCACCCCACGCCTTAGGGGAAGGGGGTCGGTTTTGATCGTGTGAATATTTTTATTTCTCCGGTGCGAAACAGCTATCTCCGATATTCAAGTGGCCGGATGGATTGTCTCATCGCGCAGCGGGGAATAGAACACGTGACCGCGTGTAATTTGTATTCCATCAATCACGCGATCTGTTTGGCATGGGAAAAAAACACAAATTGATAATGATTGTTTGAAGATGATTTCATTATGGTTTTTTTAAGGGTGGGTGGTTGTGTGGAGGTCTCAACCTCCGGTGGATAGAAATCTCGATAGGCAGCAGCATGGATTTGTTCGGTTTCCTGTCAGTTTTTAATATGCTTTGTAGAACCTCTCTCTAATGAATCTTTGACTAAGGGAATTTTTCCGCAGTCATGGAAAACCTCCATAATAACACCAGTGTCCAAAATAATAAATGCTAAAAATTTCAAAGACTTCAAACCAATAAATGGATTACCTAAATATGATAAATTACTAGAATGCATTGTGAAAGAACAGATGAGAAAATTTATAGAAAAAAATAACATTCTAGTAAAAGAACAATCTGGGTTTAGAAATAAACATTCCTGTGAAACAGCAATAAATTGTGTGATAAATGAATGGAAAACAGCTATGGATCAGAAGAAAATCACAATAGCAGTGTTCTTGGATTTTAGACGTGCTTTTGAAACGATAGACAGAGAAAGACTAATAATGAAATTGAAGGACATAGGAATTCGTGCTAATGAATTGCAGTGGTTTATTGATTACTTAAAAAATAGAAAACAAAGAACCAAAATTGGAGATTCTATCTCTGAAGAACAATAAACCAACATAGGAGTTCCTCAAGGATCTGTTTTGGGACCGCTCCTATTTATTAAAGTACTGTTCCATCAAAATTTTTGCAGATGACACACTTTTATATATTATAGCAAATAATATTGAAGATGCATTGTCAAAAATACAAAATGAACTTAATGAATTATCTAAGTGGTTAAACATAAATAAATTGAAATTAAATGTAACTAAAAGTAAATTCATGGTATTAGGGAAAAAACTAAACGAACATACTGTCCTAAATATAGACAATCAAAATATTGAAGAAGTAAAATAAATTAAATACTTGGGAATCATAATCGATAACAAGTTAAAATTTAACACTAATTTTGAAATTTTAAATAAAAAATTTGCGAAAAAAGGTTAATTTCTTAAGAAGGATAAAGGTAAAATTGGACATTATTGGATATCGGTCTAAAATACCACTGTAGCATCCCATCTGAATTATTGTACAAGTGTCATCTTTCTGAGTAACAAAACCCAAATGAAGAGAATGGAAATAATCTAAAACAGAGGCATGATGTCAATACTGTGTAGTAGCAGTTACACCAGGATAAAAACCATGTAACGTCAATTCAATCTTTTAAGTGTGTTGCAACGATTAGTTTATAATACATTAGTGTTTATTTATAAGTTTAAAAATAAAATGTTACCTGACTATGTGTCAAAGAATGTTAGAATTAATAGTACAGTTCATTTATATCCTACGAAAAACTGCAACAATTTTAGGCTTCCTAAAACACATTTATCGGGAACACAAAACAATATTTATTATAAAGGTTTTAAAATGTTCAATGAACTCCCGGTAATTGTTAAGGAAGCTAAAAGTCTTGCAGTTGTTCGTAGATTATGTCTCAATGTTGTGAAGTCCAAATTTTAGTATGTAAGTAGTGAATAATATTACAGTAATTCTAGAAAATAATATATTAGGTATGATGTAAAATTTTATAACTAAATAAAATATACATTAAAAAAAAAATAACGTGGGCGATACAAAAGACGAAGCTTAGATTAGATTATATGTAACAAATTACCTCAAGTAACATTTATATTCCGAATCGTATGGTCGATATCATAGCAATTCTGAAAGAATCTTCCATTATTGACTGTGCACAATGCCAACATTTAATATTTTATTGTATTACATTCAAATCACATTCGTGAAAACTTGTGTAAATCACATAACATTTCCTGCCAGCGGGATTTGAACACACACATGCTGGATGCATATTGATGGGGCTTACCGCTCTGTCGCAGAGGTAATTACATCTTGGTGAATATCACCTGAATTCGCTTATCAGTGTATTTGCCTCATTTTCTCAGTTAATTTTCTCCGCAAGTGTAAACAGCGAAAGCTTTATTTTGGTTACCAACGTAATTATATTAAGGGCGTCCTTAAAGGGTAAAGTGCCCCGCACTGCCTACTTACGACTCTAATAATACGTAATACACTGCAGACAAACTTCTATAACGTTACAGCGGTTGGGCGGGAGAGGGGTGGGTGGGTACTCGTGGCTAACCGCAATTTAATTACAGCGGTGTGCGTCCCAGATAAGATTGTATCCCAACAGGGGCGAGTCCGCGCATAATGGGATAGCCCCGTTGTAAAAAAACAGCGACCCTTTCCGCAGGAAGTTATTTATTGGCGGAGGAAACTGCAAAGCCGAACATAATGTGGGCGCGGATAAGGGCGGCCGTCAGGGCGGGGGTGGGGGCGGCAGAAGGGCGGGGGCGGCAGCAGGGCGGGCGGTGGTCTAATGCCAAGTTGATTTGCTCGGGTGCATACTATTTAATGTTTTTGTAGTTGTGAGGTTGCCGAAAAATATTTTTTACTGTGTGTTTTATTTTTATTACTTGACTACCTGACGTGTACCCGGCGTTGCGTTGGGGTAAAGTTTTATTGTAAATTTAATTAAAAAATTTTGTGAATTTTTTTTTTATAGTACTTTTTTCACTTTGTCGTGCCATGTCTCCCTCAGATGTCCTCGACATATTCTACCATTCTC
The DNA here is from genome assembly GCA_026573805.1 of Hesperophylax magnus. Classification (NCBI taxonomy): domain Eukaryota; kingdom Metazoa; phylum Arthropoda; class Insecta; order Trichoptera; family Limnephilidae; genus Hesperophylax; species Hesperophylax magnus. The sequence goes on along the minus strand of JAIUSX010000054.1, from coordinate 3,556,484 downwards.
TTCCACGTCATACATACTCCTTACACCCCTTTCTTAACTAACATTCCCTTCACGAAGTATCATGAAATCCACATTGTTTCTGTTACAAAACTACATTACGTCGACTTTAATTCGACTCCGTATCTCGTTCCAGTGCAGAGATAATGTCTTTTCCTACTATTCAGACCACTCTCTATACACTCCTGGCACTAATAAGAACAAACTTTATAATTTTCAGAGAAATCGGATGAATGGTATGGACGCGTACGGGACAAACAAAGAAGCATTCATTTTCAAATATAGAGATTGATTTTTTTATAGTTATTATTTAAATGTAGAGATTGACTTTTTTACAGTTATTATTTGAATATAGAGATTGACTTTTTTATAGTTATTATTTGAATATAGAGATTGACTTTTTCATAGTTATTATTTGAATATAGAGATTGACTTTTTTATAGTTATTATTTGAATATAGAGATTGACTTTTTCATAGTTATTATTTGAATATAGAGATTGACTTTTTTATAGTTATTATTTGAATATAGAGATTGACTTTTTCATAGTTATTATTTGAATATAGAGATTGACTTTTTTATAGTTATTATTTGAATATAGAGATTGACTTTTTCATAGTTATTATTTGAATATAGAGATTGACTTTTTTATAGTTATTATTTGAATATAGAGATTGACTTTTTTATAGTTATTATTTGAATATAGAGATTGACTTTTTTATAGTTATTATTTGAATATAGAGATTGACTTTTTTATAGTTATTATTTGAATATAGAGATTGACTTTTTCATAGTTATTATTTGAATATAGAGATTGACTTTTTTATAGTTATTATTTGAATATAGAGATTGACTTTTTCATAGTTATTATTTGAATATAGAGATTTACTTTTTTATAGTTATTATTTGAATATAGAGATTGACTTTTTTATAGTTATTATTTGAATATAGAGATTGACTTTTTCATAGTTATTATTTGAATATAGAGATTGACTTTTTTATAGTTATTATTTGAATATAGAGATTGACTTTTTTATAGTTATTATTTGAATACAGAGATTGACTTTTTCATAGTTATTATTTGAATATAGAGATTGACTTTTTTATTGTTATTATTTGAATATAGAGATTGACTTTTGTATTGTTATTATTTTATTTTCTTCAAAGTATTATCCCGTCAAACAGTAATTAAGCAATTTATTAACCGAATGTACATGTTCAATTACATAACATCATATTATTATTGATACATATAATCTAAAATAACAATAAATCTGCATTCTAATGAATTACAACTATCGATTGATATCATCGCCCAGTATAAAGTAGGAGCCATTTTTTCAGCAAATATGTGAATCGATTTGATAATTCGCACTTTTTGATATTACTTGGCAACATGTTGAATATTTTGGGTATGTTGTACTTATTACAGCTGCGCTGTCCGTATTTATTGTTATATTTTGATACAATCTTGCCTTCATTTTTTGTGAACCTAGTGACGTGTTCACGTTCTATTTTCCTTTTATATTCAGAGTCAGATATTTGCTGCAATATTTTGTATGACTTAGTTCGCAATATGTACGTTGTAATAGGTATTTATATGCATATGGTTATTTTTTATAGGTAAGCTCCCATACACCACATCACCATTGTGACATCAACAAAATCAACGGTGAGAGCTACTGTTAGACGAGTATTCAGAAAAAACCTCGATCGAAATGACTTTAGCAATGTTGTTTACATTGTTATATTGTACCACATTCACTCAACGACAATTCTGTCAGTGTTCAACATTGGATATTTTAAAGGGGATGAGCTTATTTTAAAAATTACACGTGTTCCTAACACGGTTTAAAAAAATCTTTGTCATTAATTCTGTTTTTATTTTCATGTGCACAATCTTCTAGGTACCTATGAAGAAGATTGTGCATATGAAAATTACCTATCCCATTACTTAATACCATGATTAACATGCGTTAAATTTTACAATTTTTAGTGTTTTTCATACAAAACATGGACACTTATGCATGTATTTTCATCTTACCTAAGAATATTTATTAAGCCTCTACAAATAATTCAAAAACACATAATTAAAGTCATTTATAACAAAAATAAAACATTCTCGACCGACCTATTATACAAGGAATCTAAATTATTTAACATTCGTAAATTATTTATATTACAAACTATGAAATATTTATTTAAAAACAAAATTAAATTCAAAATAAATGAAAACAGAATGAGCAAAAGAACAAATAATATATTTTACACCCCCCAAACCAATACTAAATTAATGCAGACACATAGCAGTTTCATTGGTCCTCGTACATTTAACCTTCTACCACTACAAACTCAAATGATAAATAAAAAGATAGAATATATTAAAGAGGTAAAATTATAGCTAAATGAGGCAGATATTGAAACGCTTTTACTATAAATTTATTGATTCTTTCTACAACTCACTTGCTGAAACTTTATAAACTATTGTACATAATGTTTTCTCTTTACTTTTTATAATAACTATAAACAAAAAAAAACCTTTCTACTAATGTATATTATACTTTAGGTACTTGAAATATAGTAATCATTTTATATTACCCACACTCAGGCAGTGCCTTAGTGGGTTTTCATTTCTTGTCTATACTTGGTATTATATATTGTGTTATTATATACTATCTATTAATATGTATAATATGTGTAAAGAAATGAAAATAAATAAAGTAATAAAAATAATAAAAAAATAAAATAAAAAAATCTTATTTATCAAAAAGTGTGGGTATGGTTTTAAACCTACACTTTCATTATGGGTTTGATGAAATTTTACAGGCTCGAACTTGAAACCAGGAGGAGAAGGTACATGAGACATCTCTACATGAGATTTCGGAAAACCACCCTATTCACTTTTCCAACATCTTCAGAACATCAGCAGAATTTTTTTTATTTCTTGATGAAACTTTGCAATGACGTTAAAAATAAGACTGAAATTACTGTTTACATCGCATTTCAAAAAAAGGTGCCTAAAGCCTGGGCGACACCAGGGACATCAGCAAGTAAGAGATAAAACCAGATAAGATGGAAAATAGAACCTATTGCACGTACTAATTGAAAGCAAAACACGCACGGTGAAAATGAGTATTGTCGATTTAATAAAATCTAATTTTAGTACTTTCCGAATATATCGGAACACGTGTTCATGTACCTGCGTTTGCTACACTAATATTTAATGACTAAATGCGAAATTTTTATGGTTTTTATAAACACGTGTTCCGACATCAATAAATTTATTTTTTATTAAAACATGAAAACCATCAATTCATTTGATAATGGCCTGCAGTCCCGTTTTTATCAGAATTACGAATAATCTTAAGAGATTTTTATTAATTTAGCAATATTTTATGTCAGTGAATTTTCTTCGTGCGTGAATCACTACACCATGGAGGCTAAATTACCAAATTATTAGAAAATTATGTAATAAAATTGTATAAATAATTTAGACACCGCCTTCTCTCGAAGAACGCAGGGCATGGTGAGTTAATTAATTAATCTTGAGATTGTAAATCTCAATTTTCACATTTTCTTGAAGACGGCGATCCCGTCTCTTTTGATTTGAGGCCATCTAGCCCGTATAACTTTTATCTTCCCCCACCCGCCGTACTTACCCCATTCTGCTCCGTTCTGCCCCATCCTACCTACCCTGCTTTATTTTGCCCCGTTCTTGTTCGGGGAGTTTCAGAAAACCCTTTATAAAAGTAAAGTTGGCAGAGAGAAACAGCCCGTTTTATTATTATTACACAAACGACTCCAAGTTGTACGAAATCAAATATTTGCATTGTAATGAAATATTGCTGGGAGAAGTGCCCCTAGCGGAGTAGAAACACACTGTTTTTGTTTCCACTGAAAAATATTAGAAATTAATAACGACGCTATCGCATTTTCAATATTTTATCGCGCTAAAACAAAACCCTAGGAGTATTATGGATCCTTTACTTCTTATTATGGTGAAAATTTTCAATTTTATGTACCTTGTTATATCCTTGTTATATCAATTTTATGAACTTGTTATATCAATTTTATGTACATACCTTGTTATATCAATTTTATGTACCTTGTTATATCCTTGTTATATCAATTTTATGAACCTTGTTATATCAATTTTATGTACCTTATTATATCCTTGTTATATCAATTTTATGTACCTTGTTTTATCCTTGTTATATCAATTTTATGTACCTTGTTATATCCTTGTTATATCAATTTTATGTACCTTGTTATATCTACGTCGCATGGGGTGAGTTTTCACAAAAAACTGCTCAATGCAAATTATCAAAATATTATTTCTATGAAACTTACTCGTACACTAGGTATTTGATATAGAAACTTACTAGTACACTAGGTATTTGATATTGAAACTTACTCGTAAACTAGGTATTTGATATTGAAACTTACTAGTACACTAGGTATTTGATATTGAAACTTACTAGTACACTAGGTATTTGATATTGAAACTTACTCGTACACTAGGTATTTGATATTGAAACTTACTCGTACACTAGGTATTTGATATTGAAACTTACTAGTACACTAGGTATTTGATATTGAAACTTACTCGTACACTAGGTATTTGACATTGAAACTTACTCGTACACCAGGTATTTGATATTTAAACAATTTTGTGACTAAATATAAATGAAATACGTTGTTTACACCACTTTTAATCAATAATAATCTAAATTTTTCAAAGCCAATTGCTTCTTCATCAGGATAATGAAAATTAACGAATTTAAAAAAATATAATATAGTCGAGTCGGGCCATGTCAAGAGTCAGAATAATAGAAGAGTATGTATGAGTGTGAATAAGGCAAGAAGTGTGTGCCAAGACCGAGTTTTTTGGCAGTACGTCCTCTCTGCCTACCCCTGCGGAAAACGGCGTGATGGTTAATTAGTTAGTTAGTTGAATATAGAAAAATAAGTACCTATGATTATATTAGTTTATGACTAACAGACAAAGAAACCACTGGCTTTGAAACATAGATTATTATTGATTAAAAGTGATGTAAACAAAGTATTCATTTTATATGTAATCAAAATGATGTCCCAAAGTAATTTTACAACTACTGAAAAAGTTTTGTAACTATTCCATATCCATAGGTCCTCCTTAAAAAATAGTCATCTGGGAAGAAAGAAGACAAAACTACCTACGCCAGTGATATTAAATTGCTATTGTAACGCGCATGTAATTTGTTTTGTTTCGTAATATTGCCGTCGTTAACAGTGCATTTTATCATGCTGCACGGATCATTATTCTCGCGAAAAGGCCATTAAATTGTGTAAATTACATCTCCAAATTCAATATCATGAAATAAAACTGATTGGTGTTTATTAACAATCGTTGTGATTATGTGAGGTGTACCTATAAACTACCCTAATCATTCATACTATGGAATTTTCAAAAAACCAACAGCTACAAAAGAAACCAGTAGCAGCATAAGGTTAGGCTTTCTCCAGCTCTTCTCGTATTCCCAGTGATTTTAACCCGTTCGAATGAACCTTCTGTTTTCACTTTCAGTCCATTTAACCACAATTTGGACATCGAACACTTTGATTTGTTCAAATCCGTCCTTAATGATTTTCGTCAGTCATTACACAAGTAATATTTTGTATTGATGTGGCAGAAGTCGTGGACTCCATCAAAACCTTGTTTCTGTCTTGACTTGACACTAGCTTTATTGTTTTTTTTTGGGGTAAAACTCGGTTTATGGGAGTCACTCGAATAACCGAAATTGAACTTGATTTAGACTAATTTAGGGCTGGGGAATCCGAATCTGTAAGAATTAGGTGGGGGTCGGCACTATTAACTGAGTTATAGGGTCTTGAAATTTTGTACGCGATACATACAAAACCATGTTTTATTTATCAATTATGACATAAGAAAATCAAATTAACAACTATTTTAATACTTTTGAAATTTCAGTAGTGCCAACCAAAAAAAGAAAAGTGTTGCCATATAATAATAATAATATTTTTTTACAAAATAGGTTAGGTTTTTAGTTTGGGTTAGAGTAGGCAGAAGAACATGGGAAAAGGGTATTAGAATTAAATCACAAACCAGTCTATACAAACCTAGCGTAGCCCACAAATTACTTGAAAACTGGGATATAACTCTAAAGGGGACGCGAGCAGGCGTTATTAAAGGGGCATTTTTTTGTAACAGGAAATACCATGGAAAAAAGGTATTAGAATTAAATCACAAACCAGTCTATACAAACCTAGCGTAGCCCACAAACTATTTGAAAACTGGGATGTAACTCTAAAGGGGACGCGAGCAGGCGTTATTAAAGGGGCGTTTTTTTGTAACAGGAAATACCATGGAAAAAAGGTATTAGAATTAAATCACAAACCAGTCTATACAAACCTAGCGTAGCCCACAAACTATTTGAAAACTGGGATGTAACTCTAAAGGGGACGCGAGCAGGCGTTATTAAAGGGGCAATTTTTTGTAACAGGAAATAACATGGAAAAAAGGTATTAGAATCAAATCACAAACCAGTCTATACAAACCTAGCGTAGCCCACAAACTACTTGAAAACTGGCATAAAACTCTAAAGGGGACGCGAGTGGGCGTTATTAAAGGGTCATTTTTTTGTTATAGAAAATCACAGTTAGGTTAAGTTATATATATATATATATAAATTTAATATTTACAAGATTTTAAATAATAAACTACAAATCTGGCAAATGATATTTAATTTTCTGAATTTTCCATGCATTGATATTATTATTATATGGCAACACTTTTAATTTTTTGGTTGGCACCTCTAAAATGTGAGACTATTAAAAAGTAATTAATTTGATTTTCTTATGTCATAATTGATAAATAAAACATGGTTTTCTATGTATCGCGTACGAAATTTCAAAACCCTATAACTCAGTTAATAGTGCCGACCCCCACCTAATTCTTACAGATTCGGATTCCCCAGCCCTAAATTAGTCTAAATCAAGTTCAATTTCGGTTATTCGAGTGACTCCCATAAACCGAATTTTTTCCTTTTTTTGCTCTGTTTATGTCATAGCCATATTTTTTGTATTATTCTATATTATTTCATTTTTCCTTGCGTTAACTTCGTGTAATATAAGATGTGTAATGTAATATGTTGTAATTGGACAGAGTCCGTTTATAAATAAACAAATAAACTATTCAATAAACCATTGAAGAGACAGAGCGCGTGCTAAATAGGATAAAACCAAAATTTATTAAATTAATAATAATTAGTGGCGACATTAGTTTCCATTCAAATCTACATTGAAGGCGTTTCTAGTGGGTATTATATATTCAGTGCACGGAGAAAAATGATTACGGCTGATTTACTAAAAAGTGATCAATGGTAGATCATTTTCTAACAAAATATCAGTACATTCAGAATATATCTGAATACGTGTTCATGCGTTTGCGCTTATCTTAATAAAAATATTGACGAATTGTGAAAATAAAATCATTTTTATGAGCACGTGTTCCGACATCCCCATAACACATTCGTGTCTTACCAATAGTTTGTCAAGAAACCTGTCAATTCATTCCTGAAATGAATACGAATAATTTTAATAGTTAATAATAGCAATATTTTATATCAGTTTGTTTCTCCGTGTGCTCACAATATATCCCAATTGCGAACGCTAGAGGCCCACTGACTTCTAACACTCTCTTGAGACTCTTGTAACTCATAGACAATGAAATAAGGGAACATACTCGTAATATCAATGTTTTATAGTAAAAAATATTTATAAAATAATGTATAGGTACGTAATTTCAGACCGTCAAAAGAGTTTTTTGTCCATAACGAGGATATCAACAAAGCTACGCGAAGAGACACGTCATACTACGAGTATATCGCATTTCTACGAACAAGCCCGGCCGTGTCTTTATAAATAATAAGGCATGAAATTTGACACATGCTTATAAAATATGGCACAAGAATGTTAACACATTGTGTCATTTGCCTTTTATCCTGGACATATGGTATGAAGGTTCTCACTTTTCCCATCCGAGAAGAGAAACAAAACAAAATCCAAGGTAGTCGTAGCATTTGTTATACCTACTCTTAAGTACGGTGTCCGGAATCTCACAGCAAAAGCCGGAAACTGATATAAAATATTGCTAATTTATTAAGAATCTCTTCAAATTGTTCGTAATACTGTTAAAAGCGGGATTGTAGGTCTTTAACGAATGAATTGATAGGTTTCCTAATAAATTTTCAAAAGCTCGAATGTATTATCGAGAGGTCGGAATACGTGTTCATAAAAATTGTTATATTTTCGCATTTCGTCAAAGTATATTATTAGGACAAATGCGGGTGCACGATAACAAATTAAAAATGTACAAAAGGTTTATCAGGAAACGTTTGCAATACCGTTGCTAATTTATTAAGAATCTCTTCAAATTGTACGTAATACGGTTAAAAGCGAGATTGTAGGCCTTTAAAGAATGAATTGATAGGTTTCCTAATAAACTTTCAAAAGCTCGAATGTGTTATCGAGAGGTCTGAACACGTTTTCATAAAAATTGTAATATTTTCGCATTCCGTCAATGAATATTATCAGGACAAATCCAGGTGTACGAACACGTGTTCTGATATATTACAAGTGTACAAAAGGTTTATCAAGAAACGTCTGAAATCCCGTTTTCATCCGTGTAATATCAAGTTAATTTTTTTTAATATGTAGAAGCGTAGATCCGGAACCAAAAGATTTGTTTAACCCGTTGTCAATTGTTTTTTTTTATTTATTTTCTTTGAGATGTAGATTCACCAGTTTCCCGATTGTACTACGAATTTATGGACACCATGTATAGAAGGTAGTGCCGTGCGCTATGTACGTGTTTAAAAGAATCATTATTTACCTTCGGACATGTGTGAAAATATTAAAAAAATAAAAATAATGGGTATAGTTGTTAAAGATTAATATCCTCACCAATAAACGTGTTTTAATTTGTACACAACTGATAAACAACCATTAACATATGGTAAATGGTTGTTTCAGTTCAAGGGGGTTAATATTTTCCTTTGCAATTAATTTAAATGAACCGATTTGTGACTTTGTTCCACTTTTTGTTGGTAGACTGGACCGGTTTCGATTATACTAAAACTACGGTATGTAAGAATTATGTAAAAACTTATGCTAAATGTTTTATTCTATATTCAAAATATTTTAAATTTATATTTATGTTATGCCGTTTGTATTAAAAAAAAATTATACATTATTTTGTGCGTGTTATTGTAATAATATGTTATTGTTTTATTATTTTTGCTTTATCAATATGTTCTAACCACCATAATACTCTATTACACCAGGTTTATTTTTTAAAATTCAATACATTATACGATATTTTCAATGCATCCGTGATCGATATTTTTTTCACAAAGCAACTAACGACGCAACGTATTCCGCAAAGAGGATTGACCGCCACACAATTCTGTCATGGCACACGTTCTTTCTTCTATAATTTTCCATAAGTATTCATAAACCATTTCATACATACTCTGATTCTGTTATTCTGACTTTTGGCTTGAAGTATTTCATTCATTTAATCAATCTGTGTCTTCGTAGGGCATCCCCGATTTCTTCTACCATTTACGCCATATATTATTCTGGTATTCTTTTCTCGGTTCTTAGTATTGTTTGTTACGCTTAGATTAGTCTTGCATTACGGACCTCCACATTTATAATACGGGATGCCTCAGGGATCTCATTTCTAAAGCACCTAGTCTAGTATCATCCTTCCTCTGCCAGTTCTATGCCTCACTGTCATTCATCAGTGTTGTATCCGCAATATGTAGAGTGTTCACAGACAACTTTTTACTAGCGTTCAGCCCCTCAACTATATAGATTTCTGCATTCACATTTATGTCAACATCAAAATATATTATATAACAGCATTTAGTTTACTTCCATTACTGAATGTCCTTCGTATTCATCATCAGTGTAAAGAATTCTATCTGACTCTAGTGAATGCCTCCATTGCTACACCACCCTCCAATTATACGGTATTTTGGCGTTCTCACGATTTTGCCAAATTTGCTCTCCAACATTTCTTCAGTCTGAAAGGCTTATTTATTTTTTATTACTTATTAATTTTCGGGAAATCGAAAGTTTATATTTATTTCAGTTTGTACATAAGTATTATATAGCCAAAATAAAACCAATCATGGATTTCCTCCTTGTGACTTTACCAAAAATTTTGACTTAATACAGTTTTATTTTGGGTTACGGAACTTGAAACGGTTAACGGTTGACAGTTACCTGACTAATTGGTAATATATTTTTAATAAAAAAAAATTAATAGAAAAAGTATTCAAATTTCAAAAGCTATTAATTTTTGAAGATGTCTGAGAACGATTGAGTGGTGATGTCGCTACGGTAACAGAATACTAATGCGTTGAATATTTCAATTTTTAGGAAAACACTCACATTATTGGCATATTTCCATATTAACTGGTATTAGGTCTGGAGTATGTGAGGAGCATAATTTATTTATAAAGATAACCGAATAAAACAAAATATTGACACAACTTAACATAATAATATTAAAGGTGAGGTTAGTTTAGTTTGGGTTAAGGTTCTCTTTTCAAATCCAGTTAAGTAGACGCCTAGGTCTTGTATTTGTTTTCTTGTGTAGCGTCGTTTTAATGGAAAATAATCTCGTCAGGTGTCAGGTATTATCAGCGCCTTGGCAATTCGGCGCCCGGAGCGGACTGCTCCAATTGCGCCCGCTTAGGGCCGACCCTGGCTTAGGTGCGTTGTTTGTTTGTTTTTCTTTACTTTTCTTCAATGTTGTGGAGTGGAACCATTTATAAATGTCCCCAAGAAGGAAATTGTTCGAATTTACGTAGGTAAGTGAAATGCAACAATAATAAAAAGATTATTTCTAGGTACGCCTACCATGAAAATCATAAATAATTTTGGAATCATAAATTACCGTTTAAATTTCCCTATAGACTTCATTTTCAACAAGTGACGCTGGTAATGTGTTTGTATTTCTTTTTTGTAGAAAGCAGTCAGTTTGTGGTTTGACGTATTGATAAATAGTACAAGCAGCTTCGGGGTATATATATTTTTTTAAATCAGTATTATTTCAGTTTTAAATCAGTTTACTAAGTGAAAGCGGTTGGTTATAGAAAATTATATAAACAAAATTTCGTGGTTATAAACAAACTAGCTGACGAGTACCCAGCATTGCCGGGGGTCATCCTTAAGAGATAGACATATACCATGCAGGACTTTTCTGTAGGCCTTTTTAAGATATTTTATTAGCAGCAGGCACATGTCTATGTGAGGATATTGTGTCCGCCCTTTATTAGCAGCAGACACATACCTGGACGGATGACGAACCTCGTACTGGCACTGTTGGTGGACGCGGTTGACTCTCTCGCTGCAGCAGATGTTCCAGTTTCTTCACCCCCTAGGATTCTTGTTGCAGAGTTTCCATCTTCTATCATCGTGTCACCTGTTCCTGTTCTTTATTTTACTTAACTTAACTTTATTTTTGTAATATTTATATTTTTTGTAATACCTCCATCAACTGTAAAGCGCCCCTGAGGTGATATCTCACAAAAGCAGTGCTATACAAATTGCCCAATATTTTATTTTTTAATTTCTTTAAGTTAAATCTTCCCCACAGGAAAAACTAAGCCCTTCCACACACTTTTCCACAAATCATCATCTAGTCAATCCAAATTATGCAAGTGCATTATATAAACATAATAAATACAAAATAATACAAAAACAACATGTCAAATCACCAGAGATCAAATGGGAAAATGATACACCGACTCCAGATATTTTCATATCAGAGGGTTCGGCTCGGTAGAACCTCTAATTGGACCTATAAATCCTACTGATCCCTCAATATAAATATTTAAAAAATCTTTCGTAATCCTACATGTATTTAAAATGACTGATTTTTGCATTTTTATGTATAAATCCTTAGATAGATCTAATACGCGTAACTTTTGAATGAGAGATCTAGGTATAATGCCAGTAGCCGAAATAAAGAATGGTAATATTTTTATAGGAGTCCGATTCAAGCCGCGGTCAACAGTGGTTGTGTGTACCTTACTATTGCTGAGTGCCGTTCGCCCGTTCCTGCGCTGCGTACAGATAAGAGATTATTGTTACATTTTATTTAATATTGTTTATCGTTTACCTATTTGTTTGCATTCCTGCTTACGGCTAATCCTTTTTTGTTTGTACAGTCAATGAAATAGACTGCGTATTATTTTTTCAGTTTAATTTTTAAAAGTTAAGTTTTTTTTATATAATGGAGGAAGACGAAGATAGACCTCCCGACCCAGGGTCGATATTGGATTTTTCTGACTCGGAATCTAATACGAGCCAGGTTTCTATTACGCTCCCATCTCGTAAACGACGACCATCGCAAAGCCTTCACATTCCATCGAAAGTTAAATCTATACCGCCGGTTCAACAAACCTCGACCCCTAACGACCTTAACACCAATAGTAACATCCATCCAAGTACTTTAACTAGCGATAATGCAAAAAGTACTGAATTACTTTATCCTGCTTCAGCTTCCGGTCCATTTACCGTTAATGTTCAGAGAACTGAACAGGGAAAACTTATTCATCCTTTAGATTTTGGAAAATTCGTATTTGACTCAAAAAATAATAACCTTGGTATTGTTAACGGTTCAATTAAACCGGAAGGGCGATATAAATTATCTATCGAGTTTAACACTGCCGCTTCCGCAAATGGATTTGTAAAAAAAATTGACTCGCTCTCAAATCATAAATATAAATCGTTCATCCCTACATTTAACCTTTCGAGAATGGGTCTTGTGCGAGGAATTCCCGCGGAGATCCCAGAGGCTGAAATTGTTGATGCTTTGAATAATTCTCACGGAACCCCAAAAGTATTAAAAGTACGTCGACTGAACTACAAGGATTCTACTGACGGAAACACGATCTGGAAACCTTCCCAGTCTGTTGTTGTTACATTTGAGGGACAATCCCTACCGTCTCGTGTGTTAATTTACTATACCTCGCTTCCCGTCGAAGTTTATAAATTTCCAACAATTCAATGTTTCAACTGCTGCCGGTTCGGACATTCGAAATCTGTATGCCGCTCCCCCCCACGTTGTTACTATTGCGGAGAAGCTCACCCATTTGATCAATGTCCGAAATCTTCCAATGATCCCATTTGCATTAACTGTTCGGGTGCACATACCGCGGTCAGTCTAGCCTGTCCGGAATTAACAAGACAGAAGAACATAAAACATAAAATGGCTACCGACAACATTTCGTACTTCCAGGCCTCAAAGTTAATCTCTCCTGCGAAAAAATCATTCGCAGAGATGACATCGTCCTCAGCTCCTTTCCAAACAACCACCTTTTTAAATTCAACATCATCTTCTCACAGAGAAAACATTCTCAAGCCAGTCAAACCCAACCCAAAATATACACCTTACCTTGATAAAAAACAATTGAATAATATTTTGGCCAGCCCGAATGGGAATGCCAAATCCCAGACGCCCAATGGGTGTGCCATTAATGGTAATTCTTCCCCTCCTGCTCTCCCCGAAATAATGAATAATAATTCTTTTATACACACTTTAATTACCCTTTTAATTTCCATCCTTACAAACAACAATACTGTACCGTCCAACGCTGCCGATTACATTAAATCTTTATTATCCTGCCTCCCCAATGGCTTCGAAACTGAACAAAATCCTTCAGTGGAACAGTAGAAGCCTCTTCGCTAACAAATCTGACCTAATTCAATTACTCGACGAACACGACGTTTCAGTAGCCGCCATTTCTGAAACGTGGTTAAAACCCTCCTTTCACTTAAGAATTCCAGGTTATTATTGTCTCAGACACGACAGATCGGATGGTAAAGGCGGCTCGGCTCTGATAATCCAAAATTCTATCCCTTTTAAAGAAATTAATATTCATACTCCCTCCGACGATATCCAGATAATAGCAGCTGTCTTATCTGATATCACAATATTGTCAATATATATTCCTCCCTCTACGACTTTTATTGAAATTGAATGGACACCAATCTTAAGCCAGATTTGTTCCCCTTATATGATCCTTGGAGATTTTAATGCACATTCCCCTTCTTGGGGTAGCGAAATAACAAATCGTTCTGGCCGCAATCTTTTAAATTTTATTGATACCCATAACCTATGTTTTTTAAATGACGGATCTCCAACCAGATTCACCCCCCCTCATCAACGGAAAAGTGCTGTTGATATATCTCTTTGTTCGTATTCGTTAGCATCTAAATGCTCTTGGGACATCCTAAACGATCCCCTCTCTAGTGATCATTTCCCAATTATAATCCGCTTTCACCATCAATTTAACACTTATTCCCCCCCAGTTAAAAATAATCTCAAATTTAGAACGAAAGATGCGAATTGGAGCACTTTCTCTTCTGAACTAGATAACCTTATTAATTTAACAAAATCGTCCCCGGGAGACATCAGAATGCAATGTGAGACGTTTCCTTCTATGGTTATAAATGCAGCAGAAAAATCCATCCCGAAACGCAAGGCGAACATTAAAATAAAACACTCTACTCCGTGGTGGGACGAGGAATGCACTCGCTCCGTCAACTCTCGAAAAATAGCAATTTCCTCTTTTCGTAAGTGTATGTCACTAGAAAATTTTTTATCAGTTAAAAAAGCCCAGGCAGAAACCAAACGAATTTTGAAAAATAAGAAGCGCGCTGGATGGCGGAAGTTCTGTGAGAACCTGTCTCCGGAAACTCCCCAGTCTTCAGTTTGGTCTAGCTTAAAAAAATTTGGATCATCGTATTCTCCGCCAAGAATCAAACATATATCAGAAGAAATTCTTATAGGATTTGCGGATAAAATAGCCCCCCCATCAGTTGCCGGATGTGAAGAAATGCCTTCTATTAAGCCGTATCCATCTCACTCTAACTGGCTAGATGCTCCTTTCTCCATTGATGAGATGAAACGAGTGATAAGAGCCCTTTCTGAGTCTGCTCCGGGTCCCGATGGAATATTTTATAGTTTCATTAAATCATTTTCTGATATGGCGGTTGAATATTTCTTATCTCTTATTAATAATATGTTTGAAACAGGACTAATTCCGGATGTTTGGAAAACTCAAAAAATCATTCCCATTTTAAAACCTGGAAAAAATCCATCTGAAATTTCGTCTTATCGGCCTATTGCTCTTTCATCGTGTTTGATGAAAGTAGCGGAGCGTTTGATAAAAAACAGACTAGAGTGGTTTGTTGAAAGTCAAGATATTATCTCACCAAATCAGTATGGTTTTCGGAAAAAGAAATCTACAATGGATAATTTAAGTTTGTTCACAACTGATATCCGAGTTTCTCAATCCCTAAATTCTTATACATTGGCCACATTCCTTGACCTTTCATCAGCTTACGATGATGTTTTACTGAATGTTTTGATAGAAAAGCTAATTAAAAAACAAATCCCCCCGAAACTAGTCCAATTTATTATTAATTTGCTCACAGATAGGTCCATTATTATTGAGTCTTCCTCGAAATGCTTAAGGCGCAAACTATGGAGAGGTTTACCCCAGGGTTCTGTTATCAGTCCTCTGTTGTTTAATATTTATATAAGCGACCTAGACTCAGTAATTCCTTTTTCTATCAAGCGACTTTACTTTGCGGATGATATCCTTATATATTTGTTACATAAAAATATTATTCTTGCAGCTAAGGAAATGAATTTGGCTTTACAATATATTAAAAGCTGGTTGTCAATAAATGGGATGAATCTGGCGGCATCTAAAACAAGGGTCGTAGCTTTCACGCGCAAAAGAAAAATTCCCCACTTCTCAATCTTTTTTGATAATGTGCCTCTACAAACCGCTACTCAAATCAAATTCCTTGGTCTTCTTTTGAACCATAAACTTTCCTGGCTTCCACACATTCAGATAATTTCTACAAAGTGTGAAAAGGGACTTAATATGATGCGAGCAGTTTCCAGAGTATGGTGGGGATCTCATCCTACAACTCTTAAATTAATGTATAATTCCCTAGTTCGGAGCCACTTGGATTACGGCACATTCCTTTTTGACCCCCTCCCTAAAGATTTAGATAAGAAAATGGAAAGAATTCAATCAAAAGCCCTCAGAATGATTATTGGAGCTATGAAGTCTTCTCCAATTAATGCGCTTCAGGTGGAATGTGGGGAGCCTCCATTATATTTCAGAAGGCAATTCCTTGCCAATAAATATATTTTCAAGGCTTTATCGTTATCACATCATCCTATTAAACAAAGTCTTAATCTGCTAAGTGTTAATTTGAAGTCTAACAAAAGATTGAGTGAAAAAAAATGTTTTCCTCTCCTAATTAAAAGTTTTCATCTCTATAATTCTCTGTCATCTTCCCTCCAATATCTTCAAGAAGTTCCCAATCTTCCTATATACAATATTCCATTTGAGGCAATCACTTTTATGCCGAACACAATAACATCAGACTTTCGGAAGAATATTTTATCTTCCCCAAATAAATTTCATAATGTGGATGACTGTTTTAAAAGCATTGTGGCTTCAAAATTCCCTGGATTTTCCATCCTTTACACTGATGGTTCCAAATTTGAAAATAAAAGATGTGGAGCATCGATATATAGTCCAGAATTCAACATCAATCTCACTTATAAATTACCGAAAGAAGTTTCCATATTTAAAGCTGAATGCTTTGCAATTGAACAAGCGCTAAATCAAATCCAGGTTCTCAACATTCATCGAGCCTTACTATGTACTGATTCGCTAAGTGCTCTAACTAAAATTATGTCAAATATTCTATGTTATCCGGAAGACAATATTATATGTAAAATAAAAAATCTTCTCAATTCTCTAAGTGAATCTGGGTTTGAGACGATATTGGCCTGGGTCCCTGCCCATTTTGGTATAGAGGGTAATGAGATGGCCGATTCTCTCGCCAAATCTGGTTCAGATTCCGGAACTATCCCACTAAATTTTAGAATCCCTATCTCCGATGTCTTCCCGATTCTTAAATTCAACATGACTCGTGCCTGGGAAGAAAATTGGGCAGGCTCCAAAGTAAGAACTGGATCTTTCTATGCTGGAATTCAAAACCATATCCCTGCTAAGCCATGGTTTCACGGTAAAAAACTGTCAAAGCGATTCATTTCATTTATTTCGAGAATGAGAATTGGTCACTGTTCAATTGCATCCCACTTGGCTAGAATAAGAGTTTTGGATGATCCGGTCTGCCAGTGCGGTGTGGAAGAGGAAACCCTCGACCACGTTTTCTTTAACTGTAAAAATCATTCATCTTTCAAGAACATATACCGCCGTCTTATTAAAATCACACACCAGTCCCCCCTTAACATTTCATACCTTTTATCTCTTAACAATTCTCGTGTTCATACAGCTTTATGTAAGTTTATTAACCTGAATGAATTCAACATTTAATTTGTTTTAGCGATCTAAATGAGTCCAATGATTCATTTGTTTTATTATTCTCCCAATAGATTAACCGAATTTTTTTATCCACTTTAACTGTTACCGGCACAAAGCACTCTTTTCAGGGTGAAATGCCTAAAACCAAAAAAAAAAATATATATTTTTATAGTCTGAGAATGCCAAATTGTTTTTATCTCATTTCGTAAATCTGTATATTTTCTTATTTTTTCACTAACATATTTTTGAATATAACAGGAATTTGGAATAGCAACATCAATGATATAAGTTATTTTTTTAATTTTGTCATGTAAAACTATATCGGGTCTATTATGACTAATCGTTCGGTCTGTTTTTTTATAGTTTTATCATAATATATTTTATAAAATTCATATTTATTTATTATTTTATTGAATTATTTTTAAAACTTGATTATGCCTGAACATATACTCGGACGGCGCTAATATAGAACATCCCGATTGAATATGTTCTATAGTTTCCGGAAAAGCCAAACATTTTCTACATAAATCATCAATTTGATTTGTATCTTTGATTATATGCTTCCTATATGTTTTAGTATTAATGTCTCTATCCTGAATGGCAAGCATAAATCCTTCTATTTCTGCGCTTAACTCTGCAATACTCAACCATTTGTTTGACGAAATTTTGTCAACATACGTTTGGTTGAGATAGTTGTTTTGCGTGTAAAATTTTATTTGACCAGGAATCTAATAATACCTGGTTGGGATTTATAAAAATGTTGGCATTCTTGTCGTTTAAATTTATAATTAATGTTTCTATCTGCCTTGCAAATTATATTATGCATTACTGAGCTATTAGCTTTCCTAGGGAAAAAAGTTCTTAACATTTCTGCTTGATTATGTTTCAATAATAATAATTATTATTATTGTAACAAAAAAAGATGCAAAAGTAAAGATATTATAAAGATGCGAAAGTCGGTCATTTTGAATACATGTAGGATAGCGAAAGATTTTTTAAATATTTATGTTGAGTGATCAGTAGGATTTATAGGCCCTGTTAGGAGTTCTACCGAGCCGAACCCTGTGATATGAAAATATCTGGAGTCGGTGAATTATTTTCCCATTAATTTGATCTCTGGTGAGTTGACGTGTTGTTCTTGTATTGTTTTGTATATATTTTGCTTATATAATGCACTTGCATAATGTTGATTGACTAGATGATCATTTGTGGAAAAGTGTGTGGAAGGGTTTAGTTTTTCCTATGGGGAAGATTTAACCCGGACATAAAATTCGAAAAGATGATTCCTAATAACATTATTTTGACGTACCTATCTCATAATGTTTAGCCAGAATTGGTATTTTAAGTTCCCGAAAATATTTTTTGTACGACTTGATTACAATACATCGACTTTTCTTTACTTTTTATAAATATATTCTACATTTATTATGCATATAAAAAATTTCTAAATGATTGTAAAGACCCTATCAAAATCCATCGCATAGTTTAGAAGAACTAAGCGCACAAAAGACAGACGCGAATAGCGACTTTGTTTTACACTATTTAGAGATTACTTGTTTTATTTTCATTAATGTATTTGTATTAAGCTATAGGTAGCCACCGAAAATTTTTTTTTTAACGTGGCAATTAAAAAAAGTGGAAAATATTTTTTATTCATTGAATTAAATAACGGGATAGAACATGAGTGAGTCATTCGGACGCAAATTTCAAATATGGAATTACAATAATCGTTTGTTAAAATATATATATATATATATTTTTTTTTTATAGTGAATACCTCACAAGATTCCCAACTGCTCCCGTCTGGAGCCAGTGAGACTATGGCATCCCCAATTGGGGGATGTTGTGAGGCTGAAGGTAAGTGGGGAAGGGAAAGAGGAAGGTAGGGAAGTACCTGGCTATTCAGATCTAGTCACTAAACACGGCTAAAGCCATTTGGAGCAACGTTTCAATTCTGAATGGTGGTCTTACACCAGGGCGATACTGGTAGTATCTTCCACTCTGTCATATCATATCTAGATAAGTACTTTATCGCTTGCCTGGATTTGAGAAGATATATTTGTACAATTTTCAGTTGCAATTTTGAAAATGAGATAAAAATAATTGTTAAGTCGGGTCTCCGGCGACCAAATGTTTTGGAAAACATTGAACAAAAACAAAAACAACGGGTCAGGGCCACAACGTTTTTTTTGTTGTTTTCCTTCGGCCATGGAAAATTAAAACATTGTGGCCCTGTTTCATGTTTGAACAAACATTTGGTTCAATTTTTGTGGTAATTTTGTCACTGGAGATGCGGCTTCACATGAACAATATAATGTCGCTTTGATGTGGTATGAGTAAGTAATATTCTAAAATTCAATTCGTTTTCTGTATTTATTTGTAAATAATTAAATTAGATAGAGCCTAGGTTTGGGGTGATTTTTCTAGAAACGGCGCTATTCCAATTACAACTATTATTATATTATCTATGTACGAGTATATAGATAAAAATGATTATTTCTTTGTTAACTATTCACTATCTCTGCACCGGAATGATATTCGAAGTCGAAAATAGCATTTAATAATGTGTTTTACAGTAGTGAACGGTGGAAGTCAATGAAGTCCAAGGAAGATGTGGCATGATCATGTGAAACAAAAACGTTTAAAAAGTAAACTTTTTTGAATAATATTATTTCCACCTTAAAAATAGTCTCAGTTTTTATATACACTAGAATTTACATCCTCAAAACTTTACTTCAAACCATTCATATCCCCGAGCAACGCCGGGTATACGTCAGCTAGATATTTTTTTTTACAAAAGTGGCCATTCAGTCACGTTATAAAAAAAATATAACGTGACTGAATGGCCACTTTTATAAAAATAATATTTTTTATAAAAGTGGCTATTCAGTCACGTTAGCATTAAACTAAAAGAATATTATTTTCATTCAAATAATTTTAAATGTTGTCCGATGTACAGAATACGTACAATGTGAAATTCTTGTGTTGGAATTCTTGTCACGCAGTTGGCTATATGCTATGTGTTTATATATTGCTGAAGATAATAAACTAGTCCCAGCGAGAGATCGTACGTGACATCGCCGTCTCCGTAGATATAGTATCTTCTGTCTTTTTCGTTTTCAAACGAGACGCGTAAGAGGGAAGAGTACGAGAGTCGATGACGTCCGTACAAGCTCTCGCTGGGACTGGTTTACTGTATTTTATAGCAGACACACTGAACCAATATTGACTTGGGCCGGTGGTATAATGACGCAGGTACATATTGTCGTAATGTCTAAGCGGAAATTTAGGACGAATCACAAGATGCTAGATGGTTTACTACTCGGCATTATGCAGTAATTACAAATTATTTGTTTAAAAAACAAACGATGCATTTGTTTATGTGAGTACCGCATAAGGTTCCCAGTAGTTGGTAGTGGGGAGAGCAAGAAGATGAGAAAGAGGAAGGTGGGAAAGTACGTTGCTATTCAGATCTGATGACCAAACACGGCTAAAGCCGTTTCAAGCAACTTAATGGTAACCATCGGTTAAAAGTAATAATCAAACAATATTGTCGTAGAGTGTAAGGTTAGCTTGTGGATAAAATTACTGAAAATGTGTATTTATGTTGTTGTGAACCGTTAACACATCACTTCGCATATGAAAATACTGTATTAACTTTGTTTCTGTGGTGTTAAAAAATATATCACATTTGCTTTACAGGGTGTCGGGGGATAAAGTGCACAAACTCGGGAAGTGATTCTTCATGATGGTAGAAGTAAAAAAGTTTAATACCTTTTTTTTTTAATTCCGTCGTTTGTTCACATAAAAAAAATATATCTCCATAGAATACTATTATTATCTCCATAAAAACAATTCAACTTTTCAAAACTACCTTAAAATGTTGAAATTTGGTAAAAAGTTATTAATTTTTTTATGTAGAACTACCCTGCGAAGTTTACACTTTACCCCCGGATGACCTGTATTATGTCTATTAGCTTTGAGCTGACACTCAAAAAATGCTTGTGGAAAGGATTCGCGTTCGCAGTGGATGGACGATGTTGGCGACACACGTTTTAACACTGATAATGGTTCATGACTGAGCTCCTTTGTTTCTATTTATAGGGGGTGGTTCAAAACTGTATCTATGTTCGTCAAAATTTTAACGCAGTCTCAATTAGGTTAATAATTATTTGACAAACACTTTTCAGATTCAAGAACATTCTGAACTTAACTTTCAAGTGAAGTGTTAGTAAGAAGTTATAATAATAAATGATTGCATTTATTCGCAAATAAGGAACATAGATTAAACCATCTTTATTTATGTGTTCATAAAATGAAGTTTTCCAAGTCATCATTACTCATATTTTAGCTAAAATTGCTTTGAATTCGAGAACAATGTCCGGGATACATTCAGATATTCTAGTTTGCTCAGTCTATCATGACGCATTCATTTCTTATCTGGCTGAGATAACGCTGGAAGAACCCAAATATGAAGATTTTTATTACATCTCCTTTATATTACAAACCTCTCAAGAATCTCGGTAAGAAATACATATAAGATTTTAGTACACAGAAAATCTGTATAAAATCTTTTTTTTTCTTGTGATAGTATAGGTAAATCATTTTAAAGAAACCTTTAATTATGGATGGATCAAAAAACTAATATTTATTTATTCAAACGCTATAAAATGGTTTTTACTATACAATAAAAATCGAGTTACAAGCATACAATGGTAAACAGGATAATAATAGCAATAAATTAAAGAAAAATTAATGTGTACACAAAAACACCATTGCAAGTGATGCAGTTATTAATATAAGGGCAGTAAGACAATGAATAATTCAAAAGAAATATATACCAGTGTAACAATAGTTGAACTAATTTATACTAGGCTTGTATAAGACCTGTCATAAGTCGAAGTATGAGGTGTCTATGATAATAGTCAGTAGTGAGTTTATTGTTACCCACAAAATTAATTGTACTTGGAATAGCTGAGTAAGCATCACAACTTGGCTTTAACAATTCAGGGCTGTAAGCGATTCAATGATACTTATGGATAAGAAGTAATATTTATTTATTATTATTACACGCCCTAATGGGCTTTTACACACTACAAAGTTTAATAGTAGAGTATCACAGTTATTATAAATTCTACAAAATTAAAACAATAAAGGAAACATAATACAACGAAAAAAGAAAAAAATATTAAATGTTTCAACAAAAGCATATAATAAAATAAGATACATTAGTAAAAATGATAAGAAGTCTCACATAAATAGATATTCAAAATAAAAATAAAAATATGTATATTGCGGAAATTATAGATGTCTATTTGTGTCTCGATATATAAAAGAATTGAAATAAACAATATTTATATTGATTATTTTTAAGATGAAACATATCTCCCAGATCAGAGTATTTATTTCCGAAACTGTGAAGTCTTGGAATCGGGGAATTTTGATAAGACAGTGTCCTGGTGTTGTAAAAATAAAAGGGTAGTAAATTTCGGCAAGATCTTTTGGGTATGTGGATGCTGATTAATTGGAGTAACTCAGGACAGTCAATTTTGTAATGAAGTATTTTATGTAGTACTATTAAATCTGTGTATAATTTAATAATAATTTTGTTCTTGTTACGAATGGTTTGGAGAAAAGTTTTGAGGTTATGATTTTTAATGTACCTGAAAACTGTAAAAACTAAAAACTGTCTACGAGTATTTTGAAGATGAAAATAATATGGATATGAATGAGGCAAGGATTGTGTGCCAAGACCGAGTTGTTTGGCGGTCCGTCCTCTTTGCCTACCCCTTCGGGGAAACGGCGTGATGGTTAGTTTACTTAGTTAAAATAATATTATTTGAAAGATTTTTTTTTTCCTTTTTACATGTTTTTGTTTCACTTTATTGTGCCATGGCATCCCCGACTTCCACCATTAGCAAACCACACTCTTAATATTAAAAAAAACTACACTATATCTACTTTTATTCTACTGCGTATCTTATTCCAGTGCAGATATGATGATATGATACCATTCAAACTTCACACCACTCTCTAAACACACTTAAGAGCAATTGAAATCTGAATTTTTAGTTAAATGGGTCCAGTGGCAGATGTTGTCTTTCCAAAGACCGCCTTCTATGTAGGGAAGTTAAAATTTGTTTTTGTTTTGTATTTTTGGACGAGAAATTTGAATAAAAAAATATGTCATGATTATTTTTTTAATATCTCGACGACAGCGCCACCTACCGGGTCCAAAATAATTCTATATTTCAAGCTGGAACCAATCAGACATATTAAAGAATAATAATTAAAATCGGTTGAGCGGTTTCGTAGATTAGCTTGTTCGAACACAGTCACACGTGATTTTTATAGATATCTAGAGTGGGAAGATTATTTTGTTTTAGTTAGTAAGGTAAAGAATTAAACAAAAAACGTATAAAGAAAACATTTTCGAATTATTCTAAATTTAAACAGAATTGATAAACGTGGCTACGCATCCAGTATCTTTAGTCTTTTGCGGGGTAAGAGAGGACTGTGGGTCGGTGTTCCAAACTAGTTTGAAATACTTTTTTAAACTTCCGATACTATCGTTGTGCACAAATACGCGGACGAAAAAGGTTATTGCTGATTTATTAAAACCCTGTTAAAAAAGTGATAGTTATTAAACTATTAGTACTATCATGATATATCGGAACATACGTTCATGTTATTATATAATAACGAAATGTACAGAATATTAGAATATTTATTAACACGTATTATTTTAACACGTGTTCCGATATCGCGATAACACATACATGTTTTACTGATAATTAATCAGTAAATTCATTCGTTAAAAGCCTGCAGTCCCGTTTTTAACACGAATACAAAGTTTTTTTCTGTGTATATATAAATTCTCCACTATTTCAGTGACACAAACGTAGCTCGACGTAATTTTCACTCAACGTTGATCTTAAGGCGATGCACTACGTCGTGTAATATTTTAAATTGAGCCGCTATCAATAACAATCCTTACGTAGATGGCTATAACGCTTAAATTCCCGCTTAACACCATCCGCCTGTTTTGATTTATGCAAGAAAAAAACATGGCCAAAAAGTGCCTTTTATTTTATTTTGTGGATGTTCAGGCATAAATATTTAAATGTTTTTCGATCATTTTATAAATAACTTAATTTGCCACATTATACAATAAAATCATAACCGAAAATGGGTTCGTAAGTAGGAGATTTTGAACTTTAAAGCAGTTTTCATAGGTCTATACATTATTTTTTTCTGGGCTTATAAAAAGACTTATATAAAACATACTCGATTATTTCAAAGGTCAAGATGTATTCTATACGCAGTATTTAATTAAAGCATCTGAAACATTTCTAGGCGACCAAATTTTCAAACCAAAAACACATGATTTTGCATTACTACATATGGCATCGCCTTAAATTTAAATATATTCTGTTCACATACTCGAAAACGAGCAGAATTAAACTAAAAAGAAACTCGTTGATGTTAATAATGCACACGAGTCCTGACTGTTAGAAACCAGTGGATTATGACATCTCCAATGCGTGTCTGAGGAGCTTAGGAAAGGAGACTAGGAGAAGGATCGTTAGGAAGTTCCCGGATATTCAGATCTGGTCACTAATCTATGTTATGGTTACGCAAACGCAAGGTAATATTCAAACAATATTGTAATGGTCTGTTTAACTTGCAGATGAAATTACTGAAAATGATAAGTTAGGTTATTTCACACCTAGAGAACTTACTGATATAAAATTTTGTTCATTTATTTAAAATCTCGTAAAATTATTCGATTTCCTGTTAAAAACGGGACTGTAGAACTATAACGAATAAATATTCATAATAAACTACCAGTAAAGCACGAATATGTTATGAGGAAGTCGGAACACGTGTTCAAAAAAAATATTATATTTTCTCTTCTCGTCCATTATATTTATTAGGACAAGGCCACCCGCGTGAACACATGTTCAGATATATTCTACTATTTATAATATTTTTAATAGTATTTTGATTTGAAAAAGAAGTGTACGTTTACCAAATATATGCGCATTTATTTATTACACGGAGAAAAATGAGTAGGTATTGCTAATTTATTTATATTTCGTATAATTATTGGAAATTCGGTTAATAACGGGATTGCAGGTCGTTTCCTGATAAACTTTTAGTAAATTGCTAACATATCAAAGCACGTGTTCATAGACTTGCGTTTGCCTCGATTAATATGCAATGAAAAAATATTTTTTTTTTTATGAACATTTTTTAAAACATTCGAATTTTACTAAAAAAATATTAGGAAACCTATCAATTCATTCATTAAAGGCCTGCGATCCCGTTTTTAACCGGATTATGAATAATTTAAAGAGATTCTTTATAAATTAGCAATATCCAATTTTATTTTTCTCAGTGTAGCATTTGGTCAACAATTGTTTATGATAATCCTGAGCTTTCTAAAATGAACAATTTTCTTAACTTAGAACTCACTTATTGAAAGCAGTCGTTAGTAGACAAATGCAAAGCAAACAGTCCACAATGCAGTGAAATTATTTAATTTTCCCGAATCTAATAAGTATCGCATGAAGTGTTTGTTTTAATCCCCCCCCCCCCCATTATTGGGTGTTATTTCAGGGGTGCCTCAAAGTGAATTTTTGCGGGGGGTTGGCACAACAAAGAGCAGGCACTAACCGTTACAAATTTATATTAACCCCGACCCTGTGGCGAGCGGCGCGGCGGGTTAAATAAGGTTCAGTTATAACTATATCACAGTAACGAATTTTAACAATAAAGGATTCAATCATTGAAGAAAATATTAGCGATTTTCAAACGAAAATTTGAAACATAAAAATCAGAAAAGAGTTGCAGTCGCATCTGGGAATTAAACCCGTGACCTTAGCCTTGCCGGGGCGCTGCTCTACCACTGAGCTAATCCGACCCTATTTCCTTCGGTCATATTTAACTGTATCATACTTCGACTAAGAACTAGATTATCTTAATTTTCCTAACTCATATTTTTATTGGCTGCTATCGTTAAGTGGGATCGTAAGATTCTTCTCGAACTAAATGCAATTTAGATAGTTACTTGGATAAATATATCCAATTTTATAAAGGATAAAATAAATGATTCTGTTAAATATGTTAATGTATATTTAATTTATCCTTATTATAGGCGAGGGTGCCTACTCGACACACTAGTACCAATTTCGTTCACTGTTCACAAATAAGTTATGTTGCAAACTCACAAATTTCTCACCCAAATAGTTTGGAAAACGAATATATACATAATAACAACATTTTTAAAACCACAAATCAATTAAAACATGTCTAAACAAATATTCCCCGTCAAAATATTAATTCTAAAAATGTAGAGATTTTTATAATTTTGTGTCCTTTATAAAATATATTAAGCTATTATTTATTACTAACCTTTTTGAAACAAAATAATTTTATGTACCTAATGTAAAAGGCCCGTGGGCGTATAAAAGAGTTATAAATTAATAATTAAAAAAATAATTTCTTACGAAGAAAACTGAGGTACCTACATAAGAACGGTATATTTTATAAATAACTTAAATACAAAAACATTAACGATTTTTTTTACTACCCACAAGTTAAGCACTTTTTATGTTGTAGGTAGGTACTTATTTTCTGATATTTAAAAAATTGTTTAATTTCGCTTCAGGAAAACATGGCACAACAAATTGAATTAAATACTTCAGTCGGGACTATGAGACGATGCATGAATGTGAATGAAGCAAGAAGTGTGTGTCAACACATAGTTGTATGATTTCTCCGCATACCCCTTCAAGGAAACGGCAGGCGTGATATTTAAATCAATTAGTTTCTTGGTTGAAAGTACTTAAATGCTCCGGTTATAGGCAATTTGGATGGCTCGATAGAGAAATGGTGAAAATTATTACTTATTTTTTTTTTATTTCATGCCTTTCTGGAAGGTGTACGTATGCAATTGTAATTCTATCTGAAATTTAAAAATCTAGTTGCTATTATTTGTTTCTTTTTTCTCTGATTTCTTATATATGATATATGTTACCGGAAATGTATGATATCTAGGAATTGTATACAACTCCTAGGAAATGTATTCAATTCCGAAGCTATTTAAGAAATGTATAAAATATTCTTTTAAAAATGATTTAATACATACCTACATATCCTGAGAAATGTATACATTTCCTAGGAATTGAATACAATTCCAATATCGTATTAGGAAATGTATAAAAAGAATGCTACGTGTAATAAAACACGTTGTTTTATTTGTTATATTCTCATAAATATATACATTTCCCATTGCTATTTAGGAAATGTATAGATTTCCTAGAAAATGTGTCTAATATATTTTATTTCACACATTTCCGGGCATTTAAGGAACTACATACATTTTCTAGGAATTGAATACGATGACGGATTGCGTACATTTCCGTTAACATATACACTTGTGTACACTTATATAGGTACGTATACAATATATTATGTTATTTTTTTTTTGTAATCTAAGCCTTTAAAACTTTTTGTGTTAGTTCTGTTATATGTTAGAACACTAAATCATGTAAAATATAAATATCACGTAAAAACCCATCGTTAATTAATAAATATAAATAAAATAATCAATATTTCACATGAAACACAAAAATTGAGAAAAATGTCAGGTTAAGTCTTTTTTTCACATTCGAGGGAACTGTAGGTAGGTACTTACACTACCTTTGTATTATTCAGAATGTGTTAATAATGAACTTAAATAAAAAAATTATTTGTATCTCATTATGCAAAATTAGGCTAGCCAATGTACCCAATTACGTAGATAACCAAAGATTTTATTTAAATATTATTTCTCAAACATGCCGAGTAGCTAGGCATCAAATCAATGAGTAGATAGGTAGGTACCTACCTCCACAAGTCCGTATGAAAATACTCTAGATGGTAAATGAAATATCCCATAGAAAATCACACAAGGCACGCATGCGCGAGTTAGAATGGAACAATGGCCACCAAACAAAATGTCGGCCGGGGGGCGCCACGTCCCCAGAAACAATACGGCCACGCGGATATTTCATTAAAGCGAAGCTTGCGACTGTTATTGCGAGGGATCTTCGGCTAATGACCAATAATATCTGGAGCGGTGTTGTCACGCGCCGTGATTTGTTTTACAATATTGGGGATGCATGAAGCATACTATCGTAAAGGAAAATCCAAATAAACGATGCGTCAGTTTAAATAATAAAGTAATTAGATGCTAGTGCCGTTTTAATTGATCACTATTTTCAGTATCATCAAAAAATAAAATCAGGTTCAATGAACTGTGATTTGTTTGAATTTAACTGTCATTTTCATAATTTGAACTGATTTTGTGGTGAATTCGATAATAGACAAGCGATAAAGTTGCTACCTATTTATTAAATACAAGTATGAACCACATACAAATAATTTCCTTCGGGGCCAATGTCATTTTTGCGGTCTTTTTAATTAATGGAATGAGTGGAAGTTCTGGAAAGGAAAAAGGTGTCAGGGTTGAGTTTGAATCTAGGTATAAGTGTGTCCAGGAGTGACGGACGTATGAATCTATCAAGGTGATCGGTCAATAGAGACCAGTTGGAGAGTTTAAAGGGTCTCCTCAAGTCAGCCTTTCCTGATCTCGTCCGCTATGCACCCGATGATCCCGGGCACCCCTGCTAAATCACCAAAAGTAGCAAACCACTTGGAGCGACCTATGGCAGAGGTCTTGGTTATACAATAAATAGTTAATAGGTACCCAATAGTTAATAGGTACCCAAAAGCCTTCCAAAGTGTAAATACCTATACTGTATTTTTTTTAAAGACAATTATTTTAATATAAGTTGTTTTCGATTTGAAATTGATGTGTTATGCCGTGATATTATACGACTATCCGGGGGTGACTCTAGACTTTTTGTGGGCTAGAATGTTCAGATTGAAAAATACGACACTATGCGTTAGGCGTAGGCTCCCCAAACTGAAATGCAACAAAATTAATATTTTGAAAAAATATATTTTCAACTACAACATCAGTAATGTCGTCTTTTTCAACCAGTTAGTATCTATATAATATAGTGTAAGATTGCACAATAATTTTACTCTAATATAGTCCCTAATGTGGAGTTCAGTTGAAGCAATATTTACAGTCTGATATACTCGTAAATGATACGCAAAAAACACATTTTCTTAAAATTTTCCATTGGCTCTGATTTGCCATTATCTAAGAAACGTATACTTTTTACAAGTTTTTATTGCATTATCCATTTTTTGCGTGTACTTATCATATTTATCTCATTCCGTATTATATTTTTACAATGGACAAAAGGCCAAAAACATAAAATAAAAAAGTCTTCTTTTTCGGGACGACCACAGAAGTAGAATGGTTGTGAATGCTGAGTTTGTATATGGATGTATCAAATCTAGAAAGTAGAAGAAGGTGGGAGCCACCTCTGGGCTGGATCTCCAAAGTATCTGATAAACCCACAATGGTTCTGTGTAAAAGAGAGTGGTAGACAATCCGCTGTTAACGACCGATTTCCATCTCTAATGCAAAGACGTAATGTTGGAATTCTGAGTCTGTTCTACAGGTATTTCAATGGAGCCTGCTTGAATGCTCTAGCAATATTAAACACCTGTGCACAGTAGATGATTTTGGTTGTTTTATGAAAACGGATCGTTTCTCTGACTCGTTTTGTGTATGTCGGGTCGCATGTGGAACGAGCACCGGCTTCTGTTTTTCCTCCTTCTTATAATCCGAGCCTCTTCAAGACCCGCGTCAATAAATACCTTCCTACCTTAACCCACCTCAAACTTTGCCCAAGCGATGCCGAAATAGTTTCCCTGTCTTAAAACTGTACAGACAAGAGCTCCCTTGTCATGTAACCTGGTTTCAGAGAAATGCATGTGTGTTAACTTGATTGCCACCAATAGGATAGAATGTATTGTCGACAGCGAGTTTATCTGCAGATTTTCAGATTTTCAACTAATATTTAACAAAAGTTAGAGTAAGTAAATTAGGGTAAGTTAGGTTAGCTTAAATAATGGTTAGTGTACCTATAGTAGCGGTAAATTAGTAGAACGTATGTTTTTAATAAGTGGTGCATTGTATAAAGCATTATTGTGTCCGAAACCAGTTAAAACTGAAACGAAATAGTTGTACATACCAAGCCCAAGATGTTTTTTTTTCAAAAAGAGCATCACACTGCGTGCAATACCCACAATAAAAGCTTGCTAAAGAATAACACTTAATTTTTTCTCCACAACTTCAAGTGCCTTGCAAATATATTGCACTAATCTCCTCAATGCATGCAGACACGTACTAAAAAAACGTATGCACAATTGTAAATCCATGACATATTTGAATCATTCGACAAATTACATCTGCAGATGACACTCGTTGTTAGCACGCAATCGTTTAACGAAATTTTAATATATTGTTTTCGTGATACAGTGTAGTTAAGAAGAAAACGCTTTAAATATTTCAACGATTATTTCTATGTACTACACCCATTATAGAAACACCCATTCATAGCGTTAATTTTTAAGAAATGTAGCATTATGAATATAGCTTTTATAGCTTTAATTTTGCGTTTTCCTAGCGTTTATAGCTAAATAGGATAACGTCAAGGAATGGCAGTCTGCAAGATGAGAAAAACAATTACATAAATTAGCAAAAACACTTAAAACGTGTTTATTGTATTATTGATTGAAACTCAACATGGTACATGTTTCTACAGTAGAGTGTGTCATTTCCGTTCTACGATCTGTCAATATAAGATGATAGCGACTAAAAAATCTTTTTTATTATCGCTAAAAACACCATTTATTGCTTTAATTCGTGGAAATATCGTTAGTGTTACGAATGTGTGTCTCTAACTATACATTTTATAATTCGTTTTAATTACAACGTAGAAAACTGTAGTTATAGTAGTCCTAGAGAGTGTCGTACGAACGATGAAAAATCTTGCTTTTCACACGTCTTGTATGAAAACATAAGATGTTAGATCGAGGCGTTGAGTGCGACCTCTCTCAGGGACTAATAATAATACCAGTAAGTTTATTGTTAAAACAAAATTGGATTTGAATTTACCTAACTATGATCACTCAATTGTAATTTTGATCCCTTAACCATGTGATAGATATGATCTGCTGTCGCGCTGGTGGAAAACCACTAATCAGAATAAAATTAATTTTTGAAACATTGCTAATGACCATAGACATATGAATATTAGTAGACCTGCCCTAAGTGATTAAAAGCGTATTATCCCCACTCCCCATACCGGTTCCATTGGAGCCGGCTGTGCTCGCGTATGGCCTCAAGTGAAATTTGAAAACGTGACGTCATCATTCTTGTGCGAACTATGGTCGAGGCATCATCGGTTCATTTTACGAAATAAAACGGCAAAATGTTGACTAGTACTATGAAAACTTGTAAAAATAGATGTGAAAAAGAGAATAAACCCAATTTTCGTATTACATTCCATATATAAGCATTATTTTACTTTATTTTAAGCATATTCACATCGTATAATATAGATCAGTTTTAAAAACATATACTATCACATCGAGAAACGTCTGGACGCGAAACTCAAAGCTGGTTGGTTGCTGGGAAGTAAATTATGAACATTTATAAAAGTGTCTTAACTAAATACTTAAACGACATATTCGACTCTGAAAATGGAACCGAATTTTTTTGCCGAATTTGGACTTCGCAAATTTGTTCATAACGTGGCGAGTAATTTGCGCTCCCATGTAAAAATGTCTATTCATTCAAAAACAGATTTTACTTTTAAGAAGTAAATGGTGATATTATAATGCGAGATGCCTATTTACTGTCAGATTGATTTATTGACGAATCACAGTCAGCCTTACTCCCTTCGTTCTTCAACAGTTGATTTTACCCCTGACCATTATCTTCTCGTCTATTAATTCCTATGTCTGTGCTAATGACATTTCAAGCAACACAATAAAGTTAAGATTCTGAATGGTGACTTTTACCAAGGATATACTGAGAGTATCTTCCACTCGTAACCGGATAACCGTATAAAACAGAATTCGTGATTTAAAAAAAAAACATAGGAAAGTTTTGGTTTTTTGTTTGTGTTTCTTCAATGCTTCTTGTCACTGGTCTGTTTTGTCGTTAAACCGTTAGGATGTTCCATTTATTTTGGAATGCCCTGTATAAGACAAAATCCTGGAAATGTCACACATGACGTTGATCCACTTGTAACAATAATTTGACAATGGCCGCCACGCCGCACAGTGGAGCGCCAGACAATGAAAGAGTGTTATGTTGTCTGAATGCGCCGTTACAATTCGGCGATAGATATATGTACTACTGTACTGTCAAGTCGCCAGTGGCGTAGGAATCCATTAATAAACCAAATGCATTTCTAAATCATTTGTTTTACAGTTTTATTTTGTTTGTTTATTGTATCTTCACACTTTCAAATTTATTATTTATTGTTTATTTATCTACCTTGGCGTTTAGCATTTGGAATTTTACATAGATATTTATTTACATAGATGGCGATAAGGTTGAAATTCCCGCTTACCATAAGCCGCCTGTTTTGATTCGTAATCGCCAAAATGCATGTTTTATTTCATATTATGAAGTTATGTCACAAATATTATAATATTTTCCGAACACAATCTATAGAACATAATTTGACACAATATGCAATAAAACTTTATCGTAAGTTGGAAATTTTACACTTTTACAAAGCATTTTTTACAGGCCTGATACATTTATTTTTTCTAGACTAGAAGATACTCGATTATGTACCAAAAGCAAAGGCCAAGATGTGTTCTACTCGCAACATTGATGTATTCACACCATGATGGTTTTCACACATATATTATTATAGGTAAATTGTTCAAGAGTACAATAATAAGTGAATAGTACATAAGATAATAAACTGAGTAAGAACGATATAAGCAAATACAAGTTATCATATAAAGTTGTACAAATGAGTTCAATAAGTGTATACAATAACAAGAGTTCACAGTAAGTACTTAAAGTACGATGAAAGTAGTTATAGACTTACAGACCAATGTTTAGTAACTTTGTTGATATTTTTTTATAAAAATAAGCAACAACGGTTTATTCTAAAGCATTTTGTATCGAACAAAACTTTTATTAAGCCAGAAAAGAACAGAAAATGCGCACATGAAAAAGTAGGAAAGATATATCGAAATGATATTATAGATATATATTCACAAGAAAACTAGAATATTGCTAGCCTGTGAAATTCTCAAACCAAAAACGCATTATTTTGAACTACTTTGCATTGCATCGCCTTAACAATTTAATTATTAACTTCACTAGGACTGATCCTAAATAGATTGGTTTTGTTTGACATTTCAAGCTAAGTTTGATGCAAAATTAGTAAAGAAGATATGAATTTAATATGGAAATGAAAGAGAAATTGTTGGTTAAAATGTTTCCTAAAAAAAAGTAATAAAAGTCGAGGCAAGGACCTCTTACAGTCCTCGTTCCGCAATGTGCCCTGGCGCCGTCCTTTGCTGACCGAATAGCTGCTACGCCCATGGATAGATACTGTATTATTCGGTAGGGCCTAAGTTAGTACTACTGTCACACCAAGTAGGTAGTATTGTACTATTATTTTGGGAGGTACAGCGACCCGGCCGGCCACACAAGGGCCCTATGTCACGGCTCGCCACTTCCAAGTGTCAAATGATAGTTGCGTGGGTCGCCAGAAAATGATACAATTTTTCCATATTGTTCATTTTGACAAACTTCGGCGCTGTCAACTGTCAGATTCAGGCCAAAAATATTATAATATCAGAAAACGGTGTTTGGAAATTTGAGTAAAGTATTAAAAGACCTTCTTTACTTAAGTATTAAGTCAGTCGGAGGGTTTAGAATCTTTAAGGCTTCGTTGCTAAAAATATATACCGACTTGACTCGAGAATCAATAGAGGAACCCACATAATGTAAAACAAAAATAAACAAAAATTCAACCGAAAATTTTATTTTTTTGTTTTCTTACCTAATACCTACATCTATTTTTAAATGTCTTTTAAAACATGATTTTTATTGGTTTGACTGAGGATTGTACCTTCCCTCCCAGGGACAAGAGTCAACCGCGCTACCGACCTTGTCAGATGCCGATCGGGTAGGAACGACAGTTATTTCGTATATTGACTGATGTAATGTCATTCGATTTCTGAAAAATGCGGATACGTCCGCGTATGTTTACGCGATTGACACCAAAGTTTGATAGAATGTATTGTTATTGATTGAGTCTATCTGCCGAGTTTCAGCTCGATCGAGGATGTGGGTTAATTTCCGCTTCCAAGATTTGCATTCATTCCTTACCGAAAACAAAAGTGATATTCTAATGTATGTGTATTTAAAAAAGGTCACATCTGTACTTACCTTTTTACTATTTTTGATGTGTTTTTTTATGTGACTTTCTGTTACGTAAAATTGTTCAATTTTATTTTTATTAGTATAGCTAATATTAGTTACTAAAATAGTAGCTAACTAAGTCTAAGTTCTTTCGATTCAGTCACACTGCTCGTCGAATATCCCAAAACCATCGTATATACCGAAAAACGTCAACTTTTTTCACACAGAACCAAAAATATTTTAAAACCGAATCCATAGTTCCCTAAAAGTTTCATATTGACAACCTCACCAGTAGTTTATCAATTTTGCTGACAACACCATTTTGGTTTTACAAACACTACCGAACCACACCTGATAAAAAATAAATCATAAATTCATCCCCCAATTTCCAACACTTTTATTTATGCCCGTTTCCAAATAGATAAGTACCCCTAGGACAGCCCACCGCCATGGCCGCCGAGGAAACTTGTATTTGAATAAGAGTAACGCAATGAACCTGCTTTATGGAGATAAACAAGAATTTAATTAACAGGCAGCTAATCTGATCGCGGCCTCACTTTATGGCCGAACCTTTGTGGTGAATTATCGAGTCGTTAAGTGTGAACTGCCCTTAATGTGCTGTAACATAGAGGATGCAGGTCAGATCTTGAGCAGACGCAATAATTGAAACAGGCTATGCTTTAACCACCTATTTATTATTTTTAATGAACCCCAACTTAATTCACGAATATTAAGAATCTCTTCAAATTATTGGTAATCCGATTTAAAACGGAATTGCAGGCCTTAACGAATAAATTAACAGGTTTCCTGATAAACTTTTAGTAAATTACGAATATTTTGTTAAATTTTATTTCTTGCTAGAGCAATCCCGATGAGTTAAAAAACTAAAAGACGGGATGAATTTACAATACATAGGTGTGAGTTAGTAGGTACAGTTTTATATTGGTATTTTGATATCAAAATTATAACTTTCACACACGAAACAGTACAAAAATAGAAAAATATCATAATTATAAGTGTCGCATACAAAACAGTACATAAATAGAAAAAGGGAGGTTAAGTAGAGAAACAAACAAGAAGAAACAAAAAAGGAAACAGACAGGGATATACACATAAGTACAGAGTTAAGGTAGGAATTTAGAGGAATACATGGGATAAAAAGGAGAGAGAAATAAACAAAACAAAGTACAACACGACAAGAATTACGTATTTTCGTTTTTAAATAATATAAAAATAATATATTATCACAATGTTCATGAACATTCAAATATTTTCTCAGGTCTATGCAATGCATATAAAAAGCGAATCAAATTGCACCACTGAACTAAAAACTGTGAAAAATAATAATTAATAATTCAAGATTTTTTATATTGATATTGTTTATAAATACATTAGTATCCATTGATTGTATTCATGTAATTGTGTAAATGTTCCTATGTTTAAGCATGTTGTGTGTCTTTGAGTGTGTGTATGCCTATGAGTATGTTTAAGCATGTTGTGTGTCTTTGAGTCTGTGTATGCCTATGAATATTTTTAAGCATGTTGTGTGTCTTTGAGTGTGTGTATGCCTATGAGTATTTTTAAGTATGTTGTGTGTCTTTGAGTGTGTATATGCCAATGAGATATTTAAGCATGTTGTTTATCTTTGAGTGTATGAATGTCTATGAGTATTTTGACTGTGTTGTATTGTAGTCCCTTGAAATGTTTTTCTTCTATATCTATTTTATATATTGTTGCTTCTCGTTATATGTTGTCATGTTAAAATTAATATTGTGAAATGGACCTGCTGATAAACTGCTTTGGCAGCTTAGCGGGTGCTCATAATGAAGAGTAAAAAAACAAATATATATTATTGTAATACAAAGTTGAAAAGAAGATACTTCATTACATCTCCATTAGTCAAACTTCCCATCTAAAAATCTTATTAAGCGAGTTTTCCCTGGCTTTAGGTTGCAGAATAAAGTAGATTGTCGTGATGATAGCCAACCTCTGATTGTCACCAGAAAACGAGGTAGAAAGTGATCCTTTATTGAAATTACAAAATAAGCAACACATTCCCTGTTACATATTTTTCCCCTGAATCCGACCTCTGGATAAATGGTAACCGCAATCTTCTATGAGCCCAGTTTTATAGTCTTATAAAATTAAAGGCTTGTTAGGGTGTTTTAATGAGCCAGTGGTGTATTATAGGCGTGTCCAACACTTTGTGTTTTGTCTAGTTACGTAAGTAGGACCTATCTATCGTTTTGTTAACCGAAGGTTGAATCGGTCCATAAAACAGATTATTTATTATAAAGTTTTAATCGTGCTAGAACGAATAATTAGGCGACATAGTGCTTTTATTCCATTTAGAGAGCTATGTGGAGAAATCAAATGGATAATTTCAATAACTACACTGAATCATAATATTCAGATTCAGAGATGTACTTTATTTCAAATAAATCCATTTCAAATGGAAATGCAAATGGGTATTTTCCATTTTGCATTTTAAATGCTTTTCTAAAAACCATTTTTCATTTTGCATTTTAAATGCTTTTCTCAATGCATTTTCCATTCTAAATGCTTTTTTGCAACATTCTTCCTGCTATCTCCACTCATCTTTTTTTCATAAGCCCCAAATATCAGTCGGTCCTCAACCTCGCTATGAGAGATAATTTACATTTGTCAAGTTGCTCCCTGGTAGGAGCCCTGGCCATTGAGTGATACCATTACAAAAAATACTGAACATGGGGCCATGACGCTGTAATATTAAATGTTAGATAGCAGTTTCTATGTTTTTACGTTGGCAACATTTGTCCCGCGCAAATTTATTATGGTTCATAATCCGTAGTCGTGGAATTTTTTGATAAACCATCATGTAATATGTTTGTTCTACATTGATGTCCATTATTAAATGACAAAACTGTTTAAAAATTCTATAATTATTTTAATTGTTTGACCTGAGAAACCATTTTACATTTTCAATGCATTTTGAAAATAGGTATTTTACATTTTGCATTTGAAATGCTTTTCTAAAAACCATTTTGCATTTTGCGTTTGAAATGCTTTTCTAAAAACCATTTTGCATTTTGCGTTTGAAATGCTTTTCTAAAAACCATTTTGCATTTTGCATTTACAAATGGAAAAGCTTTGACCCATTTCCATTTTGCATTTCAAATGGTTTTGGGTACCCATTTTCCACATCTCTGTTCAGATTGTTGCCGGGCAATTTCCCCTCACCATAGATTTGGCTTCAACGCCATTTATACAAAATAGTAATAATCAAAACCAGTAGACGCCCAGATAGGTGATCACTGTAATAAGTAATATTCGTATGATTTATATTTTTGTGTAGCGCCATTTTTGTGAAAAATAATCTCAAAAGCGATGTGTTAGGACTGTTTAGTGTAAGGTATTATCAGCGCCGCACAGTGGGCTGAAAATCACCTTTCATAGACATAGAGACTTGAATTTTCAAGGGTATTTTTTTTGGCTAGAAATAGATTCTGTTGTTCATTACTATGCTATAAAATTTCATATAAAGCAATTGCGTGTACAAATGAAGGAGTTATCATTTTTTTAAGAAAAATTTGTATGGCACTGACATTAAAAATGAGGTTATCTCTGGAATAATAAGGTTGGCCATTATATCCTTTCACACAGATATACTACTATTTATTTGTATTTTTTGACATACTTCGTATTGTGGTGCAACTTGCGATTTTTTTTTTAAATCCTCTTAGTTGAAAAAAACAAATTTTAATGTTGATGATTCATTTTAATGCTTAAATGCGTTACATATGAGTAGGCTTGCAGTGTAAATAAAATATTGTAAACTAGACATAACATATGCTTCATACGAAATTTTATAGCATAGTAATGATCAGCAGAATCCATTACTAGCCAAAAAAATACCCTTGAAAATTCAAGTCTCTATGTCTATGAAAGGCGATTTTCAGCCCACTGTGCGTCGTGGCGCCTTGGCAATTCGGCGTCCGGAGCGGACTGCTCCAGTTGCGCCCGCACAGGCCGGCCCTAACCCAACGCCTTTTAGGTGTTATCAGAACAAGTACATTACGAATAGCAAAATTAACGCTACTACACTAGATATTTTTTATTTTTTTTTATTTTTTTGGTAATTAGAAATGCTTTTTTTAAAAAACTCTGTGAGGATGTTTTTTAAAGATTCTCATAAGTAATCACCCAAAGTGTTGCGGTACGAGGAACACGGTGTATAGATATATGCAGAGTAGATCGAATGCTGTAGAAATGAGATCCCTTAGGCGTATGCGTGTAGAGAGTATGAAGTGTAGAGATTCGCATAAATGCGCGGCTGGTGTAAGCATAATGAGTAAAATTAAGAAAGGGACCTTAGATGGTTTGAAAACAACGAAGAAAGGAGTGTGAGTGGTAGAGGAAGTCGGTGGATAACATGGCTCGATCAAGTGAACCAAATACTTGAGTCGGGCATCTGTGAGTTAATATAACAGAAGTAGGTACAATATAAATGTGAATGAAGCGAGTAATTTGTGCCAAGGCCGGTTGTTTGTTATCGTATATTTTATATATTTACTCGTATATTGTTTATCTTTACTCGTATATTGTATATCTTTACTCGTGTATTGTATACCATTACTCGGATATTGTTTATCTTTACTCGTATATTGTATATCTTTACTCGTGTATTGTATACCTTTACTCGTATATTGTATATCTTTACCATCAATATCCAAAGAACTTAATTTGCCGCATTATACAATAAAATCATAACCGAAAAGGCGTTGGTGACTAGAAAATTTTAAATTTTAGAGCACTTTTTATAGACCTGATATTTATTCTATGCT
This sequence comes from Hesperophylax magnus, assembly GCA_026573805.1. Lineage (NCBI taxonomy): Eukaryota > Metazoa > Arthropoda > Insecta > Trichoptera > Limnephilidae > Hesperophylax > Hesperophylax magnus. Next base: position 3,516,856 of record JAIUSX010000054.1, on the reverse strand, counting down.
TTTAAAAAGACTGAAAAATAAATGCCCGATTATTTCAAAGACCAGGATATGTTCTACTCGCAGTATTTAATTAAAGCATCTAAAATATTTCTAATCGATCAAATTTTCAAACCAAAAGAAGATTATTTATTATTATTGTTATTTAGTATAATTCGCCAAAGCCGTTTAAATGAACGCTATCATTTTTTCACGTGCAGCCGTAGAGTAAATGCGATATCAAGTGACTCTTGCGATGAAAGCAATATTGTTCTTCTTAATCTTTATTATAGGCATAAAAACGAAGAAATTTTTGCGTTTTTAAATAATGAGAGTTGATAAAGTGCGTGGTGGGCCGGATCCGAAGAGTCTGGTTGAGGGAAATCTTTTGGACTTTACAACCGGACTCTCTCGACCGATCGCTTTGCACCGCAGTGGGAGGGATGGATTCATACGTTCGTCACCCCTGGACACATTAAACCCCAAAATCCTACCCACCCCTCATACCTTTTTCCTTCCCAGATCTTCCTCTCGTTCCTTTCCATATAAAGTCTCTTCTTACAGCATCCCCAAAGATGACACAGGCCCTCGGGATTTTGTTTTCCTGAAGGCCTCTTGTATGAAGCAAATGTGAAAAAAAGAAGAAAAAAATCGAAAATTGTGTAACAATGCTTGGATATTCGCCAAATCTCAAGAAATAAAAGGAAGAAAATAGTTTTAGAAAAATATGGTACTTAATTTTTTTTTGCAATAATCTGCAGTTTTTTCATATTTTGAATCCGAAAAAATTCGTAGACGATCTAATAATATATTGTAGTTCTATCACAAGATTTATTCTGATTTTCATCAAACAAAGAACAAAGCTATTCAAAGGAAGGGGTACATAGATCCTGTTGCTTCTGAAAATCAAAATGGTAATTTCTGACGTTTTGTTGAATTTGGGGCAATTCGGTACTCCACCGTCCGCTTTAATATTCAGGCAAGTAGGTAGTCCATATTCTCCATAATTCCTGGAACCAAGTGCACCGAAACCGCGGTGCGCGGTCGGGAAAACAAACTCCCAGATGCGAGGTTTGTCGGACCAAAGCCTAAATGAATAAGAACTCTGCGTTCACAGAAAGAGACCCCTCTGGCTTTGGTACAACTAATTTCATTATTCTCATTCTGTGAAGCTGCCCACTGAACAAATAAACCAATGGAAATGTTTTGTGGGCGTGTCTGGATATTGATAAAATCCTTTATCTATGGACAGCGATATTTTCGAGCACGGATAAAATATGATTCCGAAAGTCGGTAGACAAAAACCGCTGCTTTTAGCGCGGCCTCCAAGGTGTCGGAGGAATAATGCCGTTCGTCATGCAAATAAACTGGCTTATTAATGAAGGAACTGACGAATCTCTTAGAATTTAAAGAAATCGTATACACGATCCATAGACTTCAATAATTCATCTAAGATGTGATCAATTGATTCCGTTCCATCTTCATTAAACAAAATTTGATAATTTTGACTAATAATAATAATAATAATAATATTTGGCTAATTTATATAGCGCCGTTTTCGTGAGAAATCACCTCAAGGGCGCTGTACAAATATATTTCTTAAATAGTTAATACTAGAACTACTTATATCTAGTGACTTACGACTAAGGCCTATAACTACTATCTTAACGACATATATACGAGTATTTACATATTTAGCAACTTACAACTAAAATTAATATTAACAATCTAATCTTACTAACGCCAGAAGAAGAAGGAAGTTCTTTTATATTAGGGTGTTTTTATTGTTAGCTGGATATATATGTTAAATGAATGAATAAAATCAATCGTCAATCTTAAACGCATATAGATGATTCATATGCCAACAATTAAACCGATTGACTTGTTGTGTTCCCGCTGATATTGTCTATTGTCCATTGGTAGGCAAGTCAATAGCAAAATTGAATGAACGGAATCGCTAGAAAATGTAACAATTACGGTATAAAAAAAGAAAAAAAGAAATATTTGGATAGATTGACGGATTTATGGAAATGAGTGTCTGAAAAAGTGAGTTTTTAGTTTGGATCTAAATTCTGTTGGGCTGGTTCTTAGAGTATTACTCTAAGGGCTGGTTATACATCTCAATTCAATAGGAAGTTTATTCCAAGCCTTGGGGCCGGATACTCCGAATGCACGATCACCAAACTTAGTGTTCGGATTTCGCTTAGGCTCTTTCAACTTTCCAATTGCAGATGATGTCGCTGATCTAAGAGTTGACTGCCTTAGACCAGTATTTTCCGGAATACATAGCTCATTAATATGAGGACTCAATGAACTAATTAACTCCCATTTTCATGTCAAAAAGTAGACGCGGACTACCAATGTACATTAATTTTTCAATTTCACATGTTATGTGTATTGGTAGATGCGCCAGAGTTGCCAGTCTATATTGATTTAAAAAAAAAAATTATTTATGGCGTTATCAATATCGGTCTGGCTATCAACAGCGCGGTCGTGTTCGGGAAATCATCGGTGCTTACGCCTAACGATCCGGTATTGTAAATTTGTCATTTCACTGTGCTAGAACCCCAGGCTTGCCCATCTTTTATATAAATCAGGCAATGTTTGTATGTGCATACCATATAGTCTCTGTTATTGGTTTTTTGATTGAAATGAAGTCCGATAAATAGACGGGCAGACTGTTTTTTTTAATACAGATTTATCCCCAGATTTATTAGTATTTACTCACTTGACCTTCAAAACAAGAGGAAGGTCACTGTCTACTTTGAATTTGGATAAACTTTGCGTAAAGATGGGAGTGAGACGACAGCTAGTTTACTAATATTTGTAACAAACTGTTGTCACTAAAAAGCCATTATATAATATAAATAAGGGAAATGGGTCATTTTTTAATACCAGTACAGCAAAATGTTTCGAACTGCTCCTAACCGTCTGGAACCAGTGAGACAATCGCATTCGCAATATTGGGGTATATTGTGAGGCTAAAGGCAGTGGGGAGGGAAAGAGATGGGAATGAGGAAGATAGGGAAAAACCTCACTATAACACGACTGAATTCATATCAAGCAACTTTTCTATTCTAAATTTTTGCCTTTCAACAGGGCGATACTGAAAGTATCTACCACTGAAACATGCCGGAAATACACTAAACATAACTTTATTTAAATTAATACATTATAAAATAACACAAATTAATCAAATAAACGATGAGCCATTATTATCAGCATGAAACCAAACGCATAAAAATATCAGCAACATCTTTCACCTATACTATTAATAATAATAATAATATATTTATTTAGGAAAGTTTACACATTACAACTATACATACATATTATGGTGTACATTGATTTGTAACTTTTATATTTAAGGTTATAAAATTAACAAAAATGAAGAACTATTAATGCAAACATAATATTGTGAAGGTAAAAAGAAAATAAAAGTACAGTTGTGTTTTCTCAAATACCGCCTCACGAGGCTAGCCTGTGTTGAGGCAGAATTTTTCGTGTTAGTTCCTAATACCATTGAACATAACTATACTTGTATTGCAAATTGAACCTACGCACAGGGCCCCACGGCTTTGTTTCTACCTATACAAAAAACTAATGATAGTCGATACTCCGTGCAGTTTAGTCGTAATTTATAAGTCATAAATTTTAAATATTCATCACAGAAAAAAAAACGTTGTTCATCTGTACTTTTTTTTAAAAAACCTTTAGTGTCAAGTTACCTCAGTTTACCCTACTAACAGAATGAAATGCAAACAAAAAACCGGTTTTATTTTCTCATACAAAATGTGTGGGACTTATTACCTCCGCTGCCCCACTAGTAGAATGAAGAAAAATAACAAAGTCTAAGTCGAGGCGGTTCCGGCTTGATAACAGTTCCTCTGTTTGTCTTGGAGGAGAAATACGATGGCCATAAACCGTGCGAGATATGAAATCCCCCTTTCAACACCACGGGAACAAGTCAGGTATAAGGCTCCGTACACACTACATATGGTATGAAATGGGAAATGTAAAGGTCATCGTGCACCTTGATAAAATAAAGATAATTAAATACTTAGGCTGTTCCTATACCGTGCAACGTAGCCAAGTAAAGTAGCCCCAGCGAGAACACATACGGACTACATATTTCGATCTCTCGCTGGGACTAGTATATAGAAAGAAAATATTATAAATAAAACCACACTATTCAGAAACAACAAATCTTAAGCAAAAATAACAGAACTACAAATACCTAGGAACAAAATTCTTTAATAAATTGCCAGAAAATATGAGACCCGTTGAACCAAAAGAAAAAATTATAAATAAAAAACTAAAAAAGCCAACCCCAATTTTCAAATTTCGACCTAGTAGCTCCATCTCTTGAGCGGGCCAGTATCCAATTTCAAAGATTTTTTTGGTTTGACAGTTATTTTTTCCACGAAGGTACCTTTTCCTACATGCAAGTTACTCACTATACGTATACAATGTCTGTTCAATAATATTAAGTATTTTATACGACTTTAAAAACATTACATAAAATATATATTAAAACAAATAATTTTTTTTTAAATATTGCCACATTCTTAGACTCCTACTTAAGTCCTAAGTGTAAGTAAAGTGCCTAAGTACGTACTTATAAACATGGTGTATTATTATTATCTTATACCCTTTACAATAAAACCTGTCGCCACTATCATTATTTGATCTCACATCTGGCCCTTGCGCAGTGAATAAAGACAAGCGTTTTTCATTCATGGCAACCTTAAACACTTGTAATTAATCCACACCCAACCCTCGCACTCTACACCACCCCCTGGGGAGGCGCCACAGGAGGAACAAGGGCGGGAAATCCTCCCAACGGGTGGTCTAATAAGTTAGGGGACGTCACCTACAAAAATCAAAGTTAAAACAGTACCCATACTTGGTGGAATTCCATTTTTGAAGTGAATTTTGTTTTTTTTTCTTGACTGAATAACACGAATGAATTGAAGTGAAAATTAACCCAGGAAGATAGACTCGTTGTCGACGTCAATGCATTCTATCGACTAAGGTTTTAATTATATTTAATTATGTTTTAATATTTTGACCGAGGATTGAACCTTCTTCCCCAGGGACTGACTAAAATGAGTGAACCACGCCATCACGGTATTTTTCATATAAGACTTATATTTGGATTTGAGGACAAAATACCCAACCAAACTGAATATTATTTTTTTAATCAAAAGGTGCAGCAAAAATGTAGTATGGATATGAGCTACTTTATTTATTTATGTTTAAAATTATAAAATACGGGCAATTAAAGAAATCATTTTTTTACGATTTTAGAGGCAGGTTTGGCAATTATTTGTGACTTAATTGTAATTACAGAAAAAATATTCTTTCATTTTTTATTATGAAAATATAATGAAATATAAAATTTTAAATTTGAATTACAAAAAAAAAACTATTTTGATGGATTTAAATTTAATTTTCAAACTCTGCACTTACGTTGGAACACAAATTTGTTGTACCTATATATTTTTTTTAAATTCCCACATAAAAAACGCCTTTTTTAAGATGTTTTCATTTTTAATTTATATTTCATTGTATTTAGATAGTATGTTGTGAAAGATTGTTTTTTTAATAATTACTATAAACTAAAATCGCGATAAATTGAATTATCAGTACTAGATATGTTCTATACCATTTATGTTTGAGTTTAAGGATTTTGACCAAAAAATCCAAATTTAAATTTTGTATGAAGAAGAACAATTTTTTATATCATCCAATTTCAGAGAAATGCGTATTTTTTTTTTTTTTTTTTTTTTATAGCGAATACTTCACAAGAGTCCCAACTGCTCCCGTCTGGAGCCAGTGAGACTATGGCATCCCCAATTGGGGGATGTTGTGAGGCTGAAGGTAAGTGGGGAAGGGAAAGAGGAAGGTGGGGATGTACCTGGCTATTCAGATCTAGTCACTAAACACGGCTAAAGCCATTTGGAGCAACGTTTCAATTCTGAATGGTGGTCTTACACCAGGGCGATACTGGTAGTATCTTCCACTCTGGAACGTGCCGCAAATATACTATATATTATTTTAATTAATTAATTGTGAAATAACACAAATTAATCAAATAAAATTTATTTGCGCACGCCGGGTTCGAACCCGCGACCTTCAGAATGGCAGTCCAATGCGTTACCACTGGACTATGCCGGCCGTCATTTACGCGTGCTTGCCACCAAAATTGATAGAATTGTGATCGACAACGAGTCTATTTGTCGAGTTTCAGCTCGATCGGATGTCGGGAAGTAGGTTAATTTCTACCTCCAAGAATTGCATTCATTAAAACAAAGGTGGAAATCAAATAAATATATTTAAAAATGAAGGTTTCGATAGTGCAGAAGTTAAATATTTTATTCCTAGAGAGTATTTAAACAATCTTAGTCGCAAAATAATTTACTTTTCTGTGTCTGTGTCCATTTCAGTATTTATTTTCAATATTATTGATATTTTTTCAATAATTAATATTTCATTGGTCGCAAATAATAAATTGATAATAAATATTATTAATGTCATAAGTCTTTTGTTCCCAAAACTTCACTTTGTTTCAACAGGTGGTTTACGTTTTCCAGCCTTGTATGATGTTTGACAATAACCGTTTTGTCATTTTTCATGTTTGTTTGTTTTATTGAAACATACAAAATGGCGGCGAACTAAAATATCTGGTCTTTTGAAACAATTACTAGGAATTTGTGTCAATGTTTTAAAAGAAGCAGTTTATTTCAACAATAAATAATACCTACTCAATTTTCTGCAAGTACGCAAAAGTACAATATTAAAATACCGGTTTAAGCTAATTATAGCCATCTTCAGATTGATGCAATTATTTACTAAGCTTTTGTTCATATACACAACATTTGAAAGATGGACTTTTGAGACTTTGGATCTTGTGAGAAACACCACATAGCAACGAAATCGGGATGATCCTTATAATTGTAATAAAATCATTATATCCAATCCATGTTAACTCTCACCCCCTCTCGCAAATAAATCATAATTTAAGGAATAATTATAAGTCTGAAGGTCAAGTGCCTAAAAACTGCCGACAAAGTGAGGTTAATTGATAAAAATCACACATCAAACCAACACTATAGATTTATATTATTTTATTTATTTAATTATTAATTTAATCGCCCTGACGGGTTTTTACACGTTACATATTTTACATAATTTACTCCATAATACAGTGACAACAGAAGGTTTTTATGTTTAAAACATCAATACAAAAATAATAATTTTTTTAAGTTCACAACATATCTACAAGAAAACAAAAAATATACACAATCGCTCTTTAAAATGCTATATAAAAATGTCATTCAGGTATCTCTCGAACACAGGCAAACTTATATTAAATATGTCGATATTTGAGGTGAATTTGTTTCCAAATGTGTGAAAGCGAGAAATAGGTGCATGTATGTGATAGTTGGTACTAAAGTTGTTGTTGCAGAATAATACATTTTGCCTAGTTGCTCGTAATTCTCGGAAAAAATGCACATCATTTTGTGAATTGCATAAATTTAATTTATTTAAGAATCTACAGTAAGTACCTACCCACGTAACAATAAAATTAATAATATTAAATAAGAAGGGGTGAAAGACGTTTAATTCTGTAAATGTATGATGCAAAAGTGAATTTTTCGAAGAAGTCGGTACACCCACAGGGGGTCTAGATGATTTTCTACCGATTTCCCGAGCACAGTCGCGCTGTTGATACCCAGACCGATTCTGATATACATTTTGCCATAAATCATAAATTGGCATACGCTAGCAACGCTGGAAGTATTATCTACGATATGAAATTCCGATACGTCAAACGTCATCCAGTTTCGTAAAAATACTAATAAATTAGCAATGTTCAATTGAAACACTTACTTAAATATGAATTAGCAATCCGCATTTACTTTTTGACACTAGAAAGGAGTTAATTAGTTAATGAGGTTTTTATTCACAACTTGATATGTGAACAAATTTCGTTTCTGCAAGCCCATTAAATGTAGCGTCATTGGCCCGAACGGATTCAACTTCGTCGTGTACTCTGATTCTTTCAATTCTAAGAGCTTCTTTAGTCTATAAGCTAGTGATTTTGTGTGACGGACGATATTTAAAAAAACATGTTATAAAAAATGACGTTGACCGTACTCGAAATTATCTGACTGTAGATGAGGAATTTAGTCAACATCGTATGACATAGGGCTTTATAGATCGTCCGTGCTGGACCTCCTAGAAGTAACGATCAAGTCAATTAAAAACTTAACTTTCAGATTGTCAGACAAGTACCGATCAATGAAACTACATATGAATGTGAATGAGGCAAGGATCGTGTGTTAAAGTGTGAAAATAGACACTTAAAAATTCAAAACAAGTTTGAGTTCATTGAACCACATTCACGCAGGACGCACAGACAATCGAAAATAGTATTTTTTTATGATATTTGCCGCATGTTCCAGAGTGAAAGATATACTCAGTTCCACCCTGGTGAAACAACGTGACCGTTTTTGGTGATGAACCTTTGAGAATTGAAACCTTACTTGAAAAGGATTTTGCCGTATTTTATATGCCAGGTACTTCCTCATCTTCCTCTTCCTAATCTCCTTCCCCTCCCCATTACCTTCAGCCTCAAAATAAACCCCGATTTGGGATTCCGTAGACTCACTGGCTCCAGACGGTTGTGACTCTTGGTATTTTCATAAAAAAATAGAGGTGTCAAAATTCACTTTGTTCTTACACGAAGTGCAACTTCTGTGGGTATTGTAATGTGCTTTCCTGACAAAAACTAATACATGCTAGCCATGACGCACTTTAAATTGTAAACAAAATATCCGTACAACATTCAAATAAAAATAACACCCCGCTTTTATTGTTACAACTGACGGGGGAGCGCAGCATACAGGGTGCTACAATAACTAGAGGGAGGCTGAGGTACATTTAAGGGCACAATGGCTAAGTAGTTTAGGGGTTGGCTGGCACCCCTAGAGCCCTGTCCTGTAATGCATGTCGTTATTGTAGCGCTTAAGTCACGTCAAACAACCCACCGTATAACCAGACGTATTTATTGCTGTACCGCGAATACTGCCTTATCTAATTGTGGGGAACACCCTGTGAGGGAATCATTATTGTTATGAATTGGGAACACCCTATGCTGGGAGATGATTGATATATTAGGAAATAAGGTAATTGCTGTTTTGTTATATAGAAAATAAGGGTTGAACTTTGAACTAAAACAAATCATGATCGATATTTTGGATGACTTTGATCGGTTGTATCAGTGTTTCTCAATGCGGGGCGTATTTATAACAGCGGTTCCCAAAGCCGAGGGCTCGCAAGTAGTGTTAATTGTTATTACATACTCAGAGACGTGAGCGGAGGCTGACAGTCAGACATCTGGACTTGGACATACGAATGTAACTACACCTACTAACTACATGGCACTTATTTTTCACGTTATACGAGGCGGCGTACCGATACCAAGAGTTGTATGATTATTCATTACGCTGGGAGCTGGGAGCCGTATCGGGGAGCTGTTTCGGGGAAGCTGTAGCGGGGGAGCCGTAGCGGGGGAGCACAGTATTCTCATTGCTCATAAGTTCTTAGCTTACGGTTTCCGCTCAATGTAATATATACTGACACTAAAAAACTGAAACCGAAACCACTCAACTGTACTAAAAAAACAACATGTAAAATATAATTATTTCAGAAAAAAACACTACTTAATAAATTGATAATTTGTTTCATATTGTCCATACCACTAAATTTTTTGGTCAAAGGACACATTTGCAATCCTGATGTTCTGGACCGTATCACGTTTTTTTGTCCCCGATAACTTCTCCAGAGCTAGGCAGCACAGGATTTTTATTTTTCCAAGAGGCAGGACCAACCTACTAAAGCTCATGCCTCTGGGAAAAATGACTACGCGTTTAAACCAACTTCCTTCGACACAATTTAGTCAAACCTCATTGAATTCAAATTTGGAATAAGTATTTCTTTTTATAATTTAATGTAATTTATTTAGATGTTGTTGTGTTAAAAATAATAACTTCTGTTGTCTCTGTATTATGCAGTAAATATTGTAAAATATGTATTATGAGGGCGTTTAAATTAATAAATAATTGCATGTAATAGATTAATGTACTCCAGGTAATTGTAAATGTTATGAAATGTTATAGGAATCACGATTTTTTTTAGTTCGTTTGTTCAAAATCTTAAGCCTTCGAAAGTTCTTCAGCGAAAGCTTTGAAATATTGACACAACTTTGCTTTCGAATACGCTTGTGTTTTTGTATATTACAGATATCACCTGTGACAGGTATAATTTTTTTCGTTAACTTGTTGGACAACATGTTTTTTTTAAAACAGCGCCATTTTTTGAACTTAAAAGAAACTTCTTTTGTTTCTCTATCTGCACAAACAAACTGAGCCACAGCAACGCATTTTGGGGTACAGCGAGTAAACAATAAACAAATATTTTTTATAATATGTTAATGAAATCATAAACACGGAAGATCCCAAAGAGGATAGATAACTTTATCTATATTTGTTTCAATAAAGGAAGATAATAATACAATTTTTTTTTCGACTTTACATCTTCCCCACAGGAAAAACTAAACCCTTCCACACACTTTTCCACAAATGATCATCCAGTCAATCCACATTATGCAAGTGCATTATATAAACATAATAAATACAAAACAATACAAGAACAACACGTCAAATCATCAGAGATCGAATGGGAAAATAATTCACCGACTCCAGATATTTTTTTTATATCAGAGGGTTCGGCTTGGTAGAACTCCTAACTGGACCTATAAATCCTGCTGATCCGTCAATATAAATATTTTAAAAATCTTTCGTAATCCCACATGTATTTAAAATGACTGATTTTTGCATTTTTTTGTTTAAATTCTTTCACAGATCTAATACGCCTAAATTTTGAATGAGAGAGCTAGGTATAATGCCAGTAGCCGAAATAACAAATAGTAATATTTTTATAGTCTGAGAATGCCAAATTATTTTAATCTCATTTCGTAAATCTGTGTATGTTTTTATTTTATTCAGAATCATTTCCTAAATCTGTTTATTTTCTTATTTTTTCAGAATCTGTGTATTTTCTTATTTTTTTTAATTATTTTCATCATCCGAAATATTTTGTAGGTATATCGTAACTACACAATTGTTCAATCACTCGGAGTGAATGGCTCAATAATAAATATTTATAAAAAATATCCGCATCATTTTGCATGCCCGGTAAAAAAAAAATCACAAGTTTAATTATTCGATACACAAAGCATTTTATACCGTGGCAAAGTAAATTTACTCAACATTTCGCACCTTTATGCTTTATGTATTAAACTACAAAAACACGGGTAATTCATGAATGGGCGAATTCATCCATTCTGTTTCGGGCCTAAAGTCAAAATCGGCCATTTTTTTTCAAACGGGGACCCGAACCGGAAGTGCTATTGGGCGCGAACCCGAATATCGGCACAATGCTAATGTTGCCAGATGAAATATTGCACGACTTTTATTGCGATTGCGTAGGTACCCAACCTAATTGTGAATGTAAAAGTTTTATATCGATAAATCGCTATAGGGAGGTACCCATTCATAGTTTAATGTACGAAAACGTTAAAACCAATTCATAATTAGGTATTTAATAGAGGCGTTGTCATATTGTATATGAACTTTAGACTCGTTGTAGATGACAATGCATTCTATCAACTTTTCGTGGTACTCACGCATTTCTCTGAAATTCGAATATTTACAGTGGTAAATATTCGAAATAAATGTGGGTCTCACCCGATCGACATTTGGCGAGGTTGTTAGCGCGGTTGACTCCGGTCCCAAGAAGGAAGGTACAATCCTCATAAAAACGAAAAACAACAAAAAAATCTTTGAAATTGGCTATAAGGTGGCGCAACTAAATGAATAAAAATTCAAAATTTGAAAATAGAAAAATAAATAGTTGATTTTATTTTTGCAAAATAGGTTAGGTATATAAAAGAATTTCATCGCTTGGAGGGCCGTCAAGTATTGTGGGAGGCGAATATTTGTCGGCTATTTTTGAAAAAAATTATGATTATTTCACGACATTTAAAAAATAAATTATACACTTTATTGCTACCGTAAAGACATTACAATACTTTGAAAAGCTCCTAATTCAAATTCAATACTGTTACGAGTAGGTACCTACCACTAGAAAAACCAAAAGCTACACGGATCAGTTTTACCAACAAACAAAACCATAAAGTTTCCCGCGCACTGCAGCACTAAATACAGTTCAGTGTCGCCAGCACAAAGGAACAAGGAACCCCGGAAGCATCCATTACAGCAGAATGGCAACACAATAAAGGTATTGTCACCCTATTGCTCTTTTGAATATTATTCGTGTATCGGCGAGGATGGGCCGTGAAATCGACTGAAGCTTTTTTTATAGGGACGTATTTATACACAATAATAAAACATTTATAAGCCTTCGAGGCGAATTGCTTAATGATGACGGTATCCTTAGCAGATTCACGCCCATTAGGGCAACATGTCGGGATGCTGGATCGATATATCGTATCTTTTGTTAGTTTGGCAGTTTTTCGCATCGGAAATCCTCTATAAATCATATTTTAAAAAATCGTGTAGTTTTCTGATCGCGCCGATGTTACGTGATGATGTATATTTTTTAAAGTTTTGTATTTCAATAAATGTTGAACGGGAATATTAACACTGTTGAAACATGAATGGATAGTAATATTTATTAGCTTTTTTACATGACATCCACAGATTTGACGGCTTCCGTGGTATAGCGGTAAGTCCTTCTATGCTGTGGACCAAGATGTTGGCAATAATTAGTTGAATTATATTATGACAATTAAATAAAAATTCGTTGTACGATTGTATGGTGTACAGAGGCATCAATTTCGAACGGAAATGATTGCTTTTTGCAACTTTTAGTGGCTAGATGTGATTGATCCATTGTCTTTGGGTAGTTGGTGCTATTGTACTGTAGATCATCTAGCCCTCTTAGTTCTTCCTGGTAATTATGAAATAGGACATTTTGAAGCACATTCTTCGAGGACCACGTTGTCCATGCATGTTATGTAAATCACATCCTCCCGATAGAATCCGTATTAATTTTATTTTTTGATTATCTTTATAAATCGAATGTTAAAAAGAAAATGTTAATTTTTTTCTTAATTTTGAACCAGTGACCTTTACACCCAAAGTAAAATGTCCTTTTCCATTTTGCCAACGATATCGTCAATTCATTTTATCAGTTTACACACAAATTATCAAAAACGCCTCTATTTTATAAATAAAATTATTACGACAAAGCGAAGAAGAGAAAACCATTGTCGTCCGAACAAACACCATTCATTGATAGTCCTAATAGCAGGTAAGAACGTTATGCAAACACTATGGGATGGGCGTTTTGTATGAAAAACAGTTCTTACCTTACAAAAGAGCCTAGTACAGAGGAGCTGACTTCAATACCGGCATTGTCCGACGTTTCGGTAGGACCAAAAAGCCCTTTGTCAACATATCTGACTGACTAGACTGTAAAGCGAGCAAAATCTATGCATTGCGTTATGTCCAGCAGTGTACTTTAATTGTCGTTATGACACTATATCTTCGTACTTTTCTTTGTAAAAATAGAATTGCAGGTAAATCGAGTATTATAAATTATTTCCGGATAATTCTGGATATCTTATAATATTTGAATCCCATTTTAACACGCCACTCTCTTTAAAGAGTTCATGAAAGGTTTATTCTCTTCTCTAAACGTTTAATGGTCTTTTAGTATACGGGAAGATGTGCTTAAATTTACATGCTACAGAAAAGAGAAATCGATTTGAAAATTTTGTGTGAAATTCATTATTTAACTCTTGTTCAACGTTTTCGCTCGTTGTTTTGGGGGTGGAATGTTGAAATATTGTTGAGAATAGTTTCAGTTGGACCTAGCAAAAACAGGTTGTTGAATAGATAAGTCTTGGATTTATTATTCATCATGTTATCAAAAAAATGTATTTAGATAACTCAAAGAAAAAAAAACCGCTCTGAAAATGTTAAATAATGACACAATACAGTAACAACACAAATTAAAGACTTCAATTTTCAACCAAATCTTTCAATATTAAGGAAATCTCTATAGAAGGGCTTTTTTTATTTTGGTACAATATTTTACATATCATAGTACAATCCAGTAATGTTGGCCTCACTGGGTGACTTACTCACTGTGTTGGAAATGTCAAAGAGTCTCCGCAAATCAGCCTCTCCCGATCTGGCACGCCACGCAGCTGGTGGGCAGGCGCATCCTGAACTCACCTCGCCCGATGAACCCGGGCACCCCTGCTGTATCACCAAATGTAGTGAACCATTCCCGGGGTGGCAGTACCAAACTTGCCTCATAAATTAAAAAATCCCGTTATTAACTAGTTAACTACCATAATGTGCTTCGAATTGCCCAGAATACTTGGAATAATTACTTCGAGTCAGTGGGCATCTTCAAGTTGCTGGGGCAGTTGAGTTTTGTTAATAAATAAGCAAAACACTCTACCATAGTAATTTATTTGTTTTTTTTTTCAATTAACGCCTTTCGGCCTTTACATAATAAAATTTATAGTATAAGTCATAAACTATAATATGTAATTAGAATTGAGGAAGTAACAAAGAACCCCTATGAATACCTACAGCAAAGGAGAGTAAATAAAAGTTAAGAATATAACGTGTAAATAACAAAGCAAACAAACGTCAAAAAATAGGTACATACTTGTGTGTAACACAACATATGTAACTAACTAAAGACAAAGGATATACACAGTAAATGCTTATGTGTAGGTATATATATATTTTTTTTTTATTGAAACATATAAACAAGGTTACAATTTTTTAACAATATAAACACCAATATTTCAATCACTCTCCTAATAAAGCAGCTGCTTGTGTTTAGGAGAGGACAACAAAAATATTTTAACATTTGTTTAAATTAAACAAAAATTATTAGTAATAAAACAAAAAATAACAATAAAAGTAATAAAAATATGGGTTAGTTAATAAATGATTCAAAGAATTTAAAAGGCAAAAACATATTTCTAAACAATAAGTAAAGTTATGAGGTGGTACAAGAGTATTTTAATTTAATTTTTTTTTTTATATTTTTCGAAGTTTTCTTCCGATCGTATATCAAGGGGTAATTTATTAAATAATTTTACACCCTTGAATATATAGTGATGCTGTGCTGTTGTGGTTCGTGCTAGTGGCACGGTTAGTCCTCCAACAGATATTAGTCTTTTGCTAATATTCAATTGTGGTAAATTATTTTTACTAAAGAAATCTTTATGTATTTGTAGGAGTGCAATTTTGTCATAAATTTTTGTAAGTGGGGGAACCGGGAAATCTTGAAAAACATTTATAGTTGGGTAGTAATATGGCTTTTTTAAGATGATTTTTATTAGTATTTTTTGAATAGTTTCCAGTGGGAGTAGGGATGATTTATATGCACCCCCCCAAGCCACGATTCCATATTGTAGGACAGAGTGCGCCAGTGCATAATAAATATCTTTTAGTATTTTTAATGATACAGTATTTCTTAGTCTAAAAAATATATAGATCAGTTTTCTCATTCTGTCTACTGTGGAATTTATTTGACTTTTCCATTTGATGTTATTATCAATAATTATTACAAGATATTTTATTTCTTCTTTACTACTAATGTTTATACAGTTTAAGTTACAGGGTGCGATTCTAAGGAGGCAATTTCTTTCGTGAATTTTTATGTTTAGATTTACATTTGAGATATTCCCTGTTAGGCTATAAGGTATAAAATGGGTTTTTTCGACATTTAGTGTCAATAAGTTTTCGTCAAACCATAGTTTAACGATATTTATGGCATTATTAGCTGATACTTCGACCTCATTCCAAGAATTTCCTTCAATAGTTATCACTGTATCATCTGCGTAAGATATGTTTCCAATGATTGGGAGTTCAAAAAGTTCATTTACATATAGTATAAATAGTAAAGGTCCCAAAACAGTTCCTTGTGGAATTCCAAAATCTATATTTTCTATTTCACTTAATTCGTTGTTTACTTTAACCTGTTGAGTTCTTTGATAGACATAACTTTTTAACCATGTTTTAGCTTTGCCAGTAATTCCTATATTATTTAGTTTATTAATTAATTTTGAATGTGAGACACTATCAAAAGCTTTACGGAGGTCAATGAAAATACTTAAGCACTTTTTGCCTCTATCTAATGTTTTGTAAATAAGCTTAGTTAATTCTGCAATTGCGTCTTGTGTGCTAAGTTTATCTCTGAAACCGTATTGACTAGGGTTAGTACATTTTTGGTTATCTGTATAATCAGTAATTTGTTTTTTTATTACTTTTTCGTGTATTTTTGCAATGTTGGATAATAAGGATATTGGGCGGTAATTGTTTACTTCTTTTGAATCTCCGGATTTATATACTGGGATTATAATGGCTTTTTTGTAGTTAGACGGGAATATTCCGTATTTAGTACTTACATTAATTATATGCGTAATCGGTTTGGTTAGAAAATTGCAGTATTTTTTCAAGATTTCTGTAGTTATATAATATGTATAGTATATTTCAAGTTGAATATATGTAAGTAATAAACAATAGAAAATTAAGAATATACGTAAATAACAAAGCATACAATGACAACTTCCTTTAGATAAAGATTAGGTACGTAGTAAATGCTGGTGGGTATATTATAATAGGTAAAATATACTGATACAAGTTGAGGAGATGTCTACATACTACAAGATAAACAAACTAATTCCCAATAAAAAAATATTAACATGTAAAATACCAAAGATAAAATTAAGAACATTTAAAATACAAAAGATGAAATTAAGAATATTTGTAAAACACCAAAGATGAAATTAATAATATCTGAAAATATTAAAAACACCAAAGATGAACTTAAAAATATCTGTAAAACACAAAAAAATAAATTAAAAATAACTGTAAAACACGAAAGATAAAATTAAGATATCTGTAAAACACCAAAGATAAAATTAAGAATTAGTAAATTTAGAAATTAGTATAGTAAAGTAAATTAAGTAGTATTTTTTTTTTTTTTTTTTTTTTTTTTTTTTTTTTTTTTTTTTTTTTTTTTTTTTTTTATGTTACACCTCACAAGAGTGTCCCTGCCTGTGGAGTGCACAGACAGGGGAACTATGTCACCACCGGGTTGGGCGGCGTTGTGAGGCGGAGTAAGGTAGGGGCTGTGGGAAGGGATTTGTTAATGCGGGCCTTGAAGAGGCTCGGATTATAGGAGGGAGGAAAAACAGATGCCGGTAGCTCGTTCCACATACGAGCCGACTTACACAAAAACGAGTCGTAAAAACGGCCCGTTCTCATGAAGCCAACGTCAACCGTGAACGGGTGTTCAGTTCGTGTCCGTCGAGTTTCGCGCACGTGCACCGGTGCATCAGGAATCAATGCTGCTAGCTCCTTGGAGCAGGCTCCATTGAAATACCTGTAGAACAGACACAGCATGCCTACATTGCGTCTATGCATTAGAGAAGGCAATCGGTCTGTTAACAACGGATTGTCAATCAGACGGATCGCTCTCCTTTGCACAGACTCAAGCAGGTTTATCAAGTATTTTGGGGCACCAGCCCAAAGGTGGCTCCCAAATTCAATAGTTGGGCGGATTTGAGACTTGTACAGGGTCAGCAGCTGGTCACTGTTGAAGAATCTCCTAGCCCTGTACAAGACGCCCAACTTTTTGGAGGCCTGATTTACTCGGGCTTCTATGGATCCCCTATACTTGAGCTGGTCTGATATAGTAACTCCAATCATTTCAATGGAGTCTTTATTGGGGAGAGTGCTCCCATCAAATTGCACCAGACAGTCATTGATCTCCCTCTTTGCCGAAATCAGGCACGCTTGGGTTTTTGAAACGTTGAAACTGACCAAGTTGGCCTTACCCCAGGCACGAACCATCTCTAGGTGGTGGTCAATTTTTTGCTTCAAAACTTCCCGAGCTGTTCGGACATCATAGGTGGAAGGGGGCTTGTCAAAAAGATAACCCTCGTGAACGGTGCTGTCATCAGCGTAGCAGTGAATTGGTGCACATTCAACGAGATCATTGATGTGCAATAAAAACAGCGTCGGAGACAGCACAGATCCTTGTGGCACCCCCGCATTGATTTGGTGCGGTGAGGAAGAAGAGCCGTCAACCACGGTTTGAATTGTTCTTCCCCTCAGAAAGTCCGCAATCCAACTATGCAGGATTGGGTGGATCCCATACGATGGTAACTTCCCGACAAGCGCCCGGTGCCAGACTCTGTCAAAGGCTTTGGAGATATCCAACCCAACGGTTTGGGTTTTACCAAAACGTTCCATGTACCGCCCCCAAATATGCGTTACATATCCGAGTAGATCGCCACACGATCGGTTACGACGAAATCCATATTGCCGATCGCTTAGGATATTGTTATTCTCGAGATATGTGAGCAATTTATTGTTAACCACCCTTTCTAATACCTTCGAGAGTATGGAAGTGATGGCTATGGGGCGGTAGTTAGAAGGGTCGGAGCGGTCCCCCTTTTTTGGGATTGGGTGAACGATTGCCTTTTTCCAAAGATCTGGCACCTTTCCACCTTTGAGAGAGAGCCTAAATAATTTCGCGAGCACTGGAGTCATTTCTGCAGAACACCTCTTGAGGACCAAGGCAGGTATTCCGTCCGGCCCACTGGCTTTGTCGACTTTCAGCTCGTTCAAGACTCGGAGAACCTCTCTGTTCCGGATCTTCGGTTCCTCCATTTGAAAACCGCAGTGCGGAATGGAAGGGGGAGTCTCTCCGTTATCTTGAAGAGTTGAGTTTTCCGCGAAAATTTTGCCTAATAATTCAGCTTTCTCACGGGCCGAGTTAGCCAGCCGACCATCAGGCTTGGTCAGAGGTGGGAAAGTGGTTCTGCAGAAATTTCTTCCGATCGAGCTAGCGAGTGACCAGAAAGCACGGCTACCAGTGGGGCAGTCAGCCAGCTTTTTCGCAATTCTCTGGTCGTGATCGCTCTTAGCTCTATTTAGAACTCTCTTACATTCCCTTGCCCGTTTTCGGTATTCCGAAAGGTTATTCATGGAGCTAATCTTCCGGAGTGCATTAAAAGCAGTATTTTTGAGTCTGACAGCTTCAGCACAGCGATGGTCAAACCACGGTTTTGTGCCCGCTCCAGAGGATTTGACGGAGAAGGGAATGTAGCAATCCATTGCTGATGTGATTACTTCTCCTACCTCACGTGCACAAATTGATGGGTCCTCGGTATAGTAAATTAGTAAATTAAGAAAGAGTAAAAGACCAAAGAAAAAAATAAAAATATCTGTAAAACACCAAAGATAAAATGAAGAATATCTGTTAAACACCAAAGATAAAATTAAGATATCTGTAAAACACCATAGATAAAAAGAAGAATATCTGTAAATAGCAAAGCAAGAATAGCCTCTTAGGTAGGTAGCTAAATAAAATTTTGAAATCATGAAAAGAGAAAAAAAAATATTGCAAGTTCATATATAATAAAACATATAACATATAAAACATATTCATATATAATATTTTTGAGGTGGTTTTGATCCGGCAGGGGAAAATCGTTTCAATATAATATGGATATCACACAAACAAAAATACCACATTTTGAAGTGGATCGAAAATAAATCAACAAATAAACTAAATTCTCATTCATTGTCACTAAAGCTTTCTTTAAACATTCAAAAACTTTAATCAAACAAAGTCTTTCTCATATTTTTATATCTGTGTTATAAAAGCAACCAAATGGAAACCAGGTGAAGTGATGAGGGTCTAGTGACGTCACTGGGCCCTCTCCTCCCTCGGAAATAATAATATTCACAATATTATTCACAATGGCGACGATTCCGGACACATTCTCCTTTATTTGGTCTGTGTGACGCTATTTGTTAGGCGAAGGTAAACACACGGCACGTTTCCCGAAAGATAACAATGAATACCTCTGTAACTGTATAGGACACGAATTATTCGTGCCTATTTATACCTATCTGTTTACAGAACGCTGCAGTTTCCAACGAAATTCTAAATTCAAATTTTTAAATGGGCCGCTGGTGAAACAAAATAAAATAAAAGAATTGAAATATTACCTACTTTGGTGTTCTTTAATAATTTGAATTTTCATTTTAAGTCAGCGAGACTCGCTACTGGGTAAAATTCACCCGGTAGGATAAATAATTATTTTTTAGCTTGCAACATTGACCCGCGCCGTACATGCATCTTTCTACACATGTGTTACCGACGCGTACGCCTTGTTCTACCCGTATTTTATTGGAAGATGTTCCGTGGATTTAGCATTTATCATTTTGATCTTATTAGCACCGGTGCATAGGCCGGAATCATGCCAAACACTCGTCCAACATGTGAATGATTTGCCGGACTCTATGTCTCCTCCCTTCGACAACATCTCTCAAAATCTGAGGTGGGCATTTCTACAAAATGCTTGGTTCATCAATATGGGTTAAAAATTAAAATACATTTTTGTATCTACACGTTATTTAGTGTCTTCTATTCAAGATTTTTTTATTCACTAGCATGTCATATATGTACTTTCTTCTTGGGACAATAATGGTGCTGAGAAGGTGTAAAATCCTCATTGTTGGAATGTCAAAACGTTGAAATGATATGGCGTTTGTTGAGGTGGAGTTGACATAACTGGATGCAGTTTGTATGCGGTGCATAACACGAGGTGAATGAGTGAATGAGATTGGAGGAAGAAAAGAAGTCTGTCGAGCGGATGGAAGGAACACTCGTTATTATTAATGTCTGTTTTGTAACTTGTCCTTTTGTTTAATTGTTATTCAAATTTAAATTGTGTGTTTTGAAGTCTGTACGTATGTTTCATTCGTGTTAAAAGGTGTTTTAATTTGAATTCACTGGCACAGAAATGTCTACGAAATTATGACTGAAGAATTTTTATAAAATTAATTTCATCTTTGAATACCGCACATAGCCAGTGCCATGACGTGTTCAATTATTATTATTTTTATTTTGAATTTCACGCTCAGCTGGGCTTTTACATTTTTATTGTTTTAACACAAAAACATCTAAATAATCATAACATCGCCAAAGAAACACTCTACAATGCAGGATGAAAAAAAAAGAATTATGTTTAATATACAACAAATGAATGCAATGTTTCAAAGCAGAGATAGGAAGTTTGTTTGATTAAATTTGATGTTCTGCTTGCCGATATAAATTCTACTACAACAACACCCTTAGAAATAATTACACAAATTCTGTAGACGGTGAACGGGAGTACATGAACAATTGGGATTCCGTGTTGGAGTTGACGCAATAATACGGTAAATATAACCTAGATGTTGGTACGCGAGGTGTATGGATGTATAGTAATTAGGGAATGTCGGGAGGTTGAAGGGGAGGGGAGGTTTTATTTTACGTGTTTTTTAATTATATTTTTTTTATTTAGGTACCTACCATCTCGTAGTCAGAACTAAATAAAAACATAGATATATCATTTTGTTAATTATTCATTCTACTACTTGTGTTAGTCCTACCGTAAATTATTAAGATTACCACGAGCCGCCCCTGGCCCATTATTGGATTCTTCCGTAGAATCCATAGCCCGCGGTTCTACTGCAATATCCGGAGCGTATCAACTACGGTGGACTGCCTTATTCTAGAGCCAAAGGGCGGTACGTGGATTTTATAAATCCCACATTCGGGGGAATCAAATAAGGGTTCAGTAAATAAGCACGAATTAAAGTTAGCACTCATTTATAGTTTCCATATTGTTCAAATAGGTACTAGTTACATGAACAAGTTTGTCAATTTAGGTACAGTTAAATTAGTTTTAACACGATATACACAATGATGACATGCGACATTTCGCATTTATTGGATAACCAAAACCTCTGCCATAGGTTACCTTAAGTGGTTCGCTACGTTTGGTGATTTAGCAGGGGTGCCCGGGTTCATCGAGTGCGGTGTGTTCAAGATGCGCCTGCCCCCCAGCTGCGCGGCATGCCAGATCGTGAGGCGTTTTTTCTTTTCTGTGATCAGTGGGAGGCAGTGCTAGAATTTAGAAAGAGAATTTGCTTGACAAACCCGTGCGTGTTTCAAGACAGTACTGCCTCCTATTGAACACGTAAAAGACAATAAGCGATCGGGAGAGGCTGATTTGGGGAGACTCTTTGAACAATAACTGGTCTATCGACACATCACCTTGCGCCACAATGGGACGGAGATGTTCATATGTGCATCATTACTGGACACACTGACTACCCAAACCTCATACCTTTTATCTCCCAGAACTTTCTCTTCGTAAAAAAAGACCCACCACACAACATCCCAAAATATGACATAGGCCCCAAGGGAAATTATTTTCCTCAGGGCCCTTGTGTGGGATTTATGTAAAAAATAACAATAACACGTGTTCCGACATCGTGATAATGTATTTATATTTTACTAAAAGTTTATCAGAAAGCCTTTTAATGAATTCATTCGTTAAGGGCCTGTAATCCCGTTTTTAATGGATTACCAATAATTTGAAGAGATTATTAAAAGATAAATTAGCAAATAATTAGTTTTCTCCGCGTATGTTTGGATGCAACTACTAATTTGTTTTTTCTTGGTTGTTCAACTTAACCTCCCTGTTTCTATTTTTGTACTGTTTTGTATGTGAAACTTATAATTTTGCTAAGTTATCAAAATACCAATGCGATTGTACCTATTAACTCCCACCTAAGTATTGTTCCTCCAGTGCTACAATAAGTTTTGTAACTCATCGGGATTGCTCTAGCGAGATATAAAAATATTTTTTTAAAAATTCATGTATATTTCGCGCATTCTATGAATATCGGAGCAAAACTTCGATATCGGCGGCCATATTTGTGTTACAGCCAACCAGTACCGTGCGGCCATTGTCTTATAGGCACTTATGTAGGTACTTTAGGTGCTTTGTACGTCATGGAAGTTTTGGAAGAAGATCGAACCGCCATATTGCTGCCAGAAATCTGAGATTCCCGCGCATCCGTTGGCGCCTAAATATAAATATTATTAACTATTATACTATCACTTGTAGTTATGCAAGACTTGCGGCTAAAAATATGTTAATATTTTTCCCTTATTTAATAAATCGAAACCAAAGTTTCCTCTGAAATAATAATTTTTATGAGTTATTATTTTCCCTATTTTATTTCAAATAAGGAACTGTACAATTTATCCATAGAAATGTCACCATCTGAATGACAATTCTTTTTTCAAACTTTCTTTAGGCCGGTAGGTACCGTAAAATTAATTCCAATTTGAAAACTCGTGGAATTAGAAACCAGGAACTACGTTCGTGTGTACTCTGGCTGTAAATGAAAGTATTCAACAACATTGCCATATTGTTCCGGAATATACAGACAGATGAAATGCTAAATGGTTTAGTTGAAACAGGACTTCACTAGGCTTAACAGGGAGGGATATTTCGACATTAATCACTCGTGAAAACTCCCGGGATGTAATTTTTTCTTAAGATGAGAAAACGAAGAAAAATTAGGTCTACAAAGTCAAAACAAATTACATACCCTTTTCAAATATAGAATAAAAATAAACGTCTCATTCAATATAATTATAGGTATGTACCTAGGTACCTACTTTTTCACCTGATGTGAAAAGATTTTTTTTGTAATAAATGTAATTTATACTTCAATAATAATTGTATTTGATTTATTGGTGGAGACCCACGCTTTTAACCGCTCAGTCAAGATTCGCATCGGTTCGAAGATTGAAAGTTACGTCCAGTATAGCCCTGGTGAAAGACCACCATTTAGAATCGAAATGTTGGTTAAAATGGATTTAACTGTGTTTGGTGACCAGATCTGAATATCCAGATAGATACATCCCCACCCTTATCCCCCTAATCCCCTCACCGACAACTAAAGCCTCACAAAATACCTACGTACCACGTTGGAGATGCCATAGTCCCACTGGCTCCAGATGTTTGGGAGCTGTTGGGACTCCTGTGCGATATTCACATAAAAAAGTAGTAATTAGTTACACACTATCATATTCGTGTGTTGATCAGAACAGAAAAAACAACTTTAATTTTATTTTTAACCGCTAGTTAATGCAATGCTAGTGTCTCTAACTTCTTTCACCATTCACTACTGTATACCACAATGTTACTGTTAAAAACTAGAGATATTGCGTTAAGTGTTCGGTAAATTAGGTACTTTCCTACTGTTCTAATATTTTTGAGATAACCTATTCTCCAAGCTACAATATCTCATATTGAGATTCAAATTGAGAGGTCAGAAGAGAAGTTAGGTACCTACCTACTATTTATTTGTTTGGCCATTTCATAGAACTGAATCACAAATCAATATTTACTGCGTAAATAAGGTGAAGTATTTCATAATAAGAGCAGCGAGAACGTACCGATATCGTTCGGATATATTTACTTGACAATGTTTGAATTAGATTGTTGGCATCCATAGTACATACTGCTGCTGCGTTGTCATACAACATACTGCCGCTGCATATTATAAATCTTGCATCTCATGATAGCTAATTAAGTTATTCGTGTAAACAATATTATGTAAAAATATTTAGTTTCTTCACAAATGGAATTTGTACAAGTTCGGTCCTGTTGTTGAACTCTGTGGTAATCTTTTAGACGAGACGAACACAGTGCCAACTCATTCAGATGCATCACTTACGAGTAACGTGTTCCAACCTGGTAGTTACTTATACATCAAATAAGAAAGGGTTACATTGGAAAGGTATACAAAAAGTTATACATTGAATTGATGGAATTATCCGAGGAAGAACTAAACGAACCTCTAACAAGAATACTGAAATAAAATTTGGAAGAATAATTTTACGGAATAATCGTCAAATAAATTCCCGTAAAACTACAATCACCATAGGTATAAAATGAACTCCATTATTGCTCCACATTCTACTGCTCAACGATTCTTTTCTTGTGTAACGACAGAGGCAAATAAGTAACAAATTCTTAGCCAAAGAAATGAGAATAATACTAATTATGTTAAAGGAACTAAATTGACTAACAGTGAAATAGATACCGACGTTGAACGCAACGATATTTATATATATAATAATTAACAAACTGTTATCAAAATACTTTTCAAACAAAATAATATAAAACAAGGACATTAACAGACAACACAAAGACGTGCAATGAAATCAGAATATATTCCAAAAAATGACAAAGCCAATAAGCAAAACAGTGTATTCTAGAATGGATTAAATATTAAAATGCGCAAATATTAAATATTAAAAACCACGCCAATTAATTAATTCAAAATAGAACCACAATGTTAGTTATTATTATTAGATAATTTGTAAATATAATGAACAAATAAATTAAACAAAATCTACAATTGAGCTGAAAAATATTTAAATTTGAATTGAAGTCCGAATTATATGATGCATTCTTGTTGTTTTTGGTAAACTGTATATAATTATTGTAATAGCTTTTGGTAAACTAGTTTGTGGTAAACGGTGTATGATAATTGTAATAGATTTTGGTAAACTGTGCGTGATCATTACGATAGTTTTGGTAAACTGTGTATCGTCATTGTAATAGTTTTTGGTAAACTGTGTGTGACCATTGTAATGATTTTTGGTAAGCTGTGTATGATCGTTATAATAGTTTTTTACAATCTTTCGCAAGGGTCAAAAATCAACAGCGACATAAAATAAGCGATAAGCGACAAAAAACCGTCCGTTGGCATTTTGTTGGTAGGCGAGATGCGCTCTTTGATACACATGTTCTCTTCTTCCGTCTTCCATACTCCCTTCGTTCGTTTATGCAAAGGAATTCTGACCGTTTATAAAAGTACCGCATCTATATTCTATGATATAAACACTTATGGTATAGGTAGGCGCTTCCCCTCTCCAATAAGTTACAAGTGTTGCGGATTCAGGCACCAGTTGGGTTTCGTAAGCTTTCGAATCTTTGCATGCTCTAACACTCCGACACTTATATCTCCCTCCCATTTCCTTTTCATGTATTGAGATCCACTGTTGGAGTAGGCACCTACCCCGCTCTAAGGGATGTTCTTCAATATACGTAGGTATGTACTATTATAGACAACTGCATATATTTTCTTTGATTTTTATAACATTGTTGTTCATTTGGTTTCTTCCTGTTATGTGAGTACCACCCAAGAGTCACAACTGCTCCCGACCATCTGGAGCTGTGGTAGTGGGGACGGGAATGAGATAGGGAAGATGAAGGTCAGCAAGTACATGGCTATTCAGATCTGGTCACCAAACACGGCTAAAGTCATTTCAAGCAACATTTTGATTCATAATGGTAGTCTTACATGTGGTCTGGAAATGTACTACACATTATTTTTAATTAATTAATTTTGAAAAATTGACTTTCTACACAATTCAAAACATCTGCAAATAATTATGGCACAAGGAAAAAAATAATATTGCTTATTTTTATCCGTTTATAAACGGGATCGCAGGCTCTTTACGAATGAATTGATTAACTTTATTATCACGATGTCGGAAGACGTGTTCATAAGAATCATAACGTTTTCGCATTTCGAAAACGTTAGTTTTTTTTTAGGATTATTTCATATTAAAAAAAACGCAGATGCATGAACACATGTTCAAATATATTATGAATTTACTAAGAGTTTATCAGGAAACGGCCAGGAATCCCGTTTTTAACCGAACTACCAACAATTTGAAGAGATTCTTGATAAATTATTATGAACAATAAGTATTAGCATGAAACACCCAGATATATTAAAAAAATAATTTAAAATAAAATAATAATAATGTCTTGTAAACATAAGTTTAACTTTAAAAAAATATTCTTAATCAATTAGCAATGCTCATTTTTGTCCATGCGCACGCTAGGATTTGAACCCGCGTCCTTAGGATTCTTCGCCGAGGTTTGTAACCACTCAACCACAACATTCCGGTTTGCATAAAAATATAAATAAACAGCGGTGAGAAACAAAGTTACCTACTATAAAGTTAAATATTCAATTTTATTTTTTGTTTTATATTAATCAAATACTATCTGCTTATTCGATAAAACATCACGACGCAATGTGGATTCATTCCAATGTTGTGCATCAGAGGTCCTGGATTCGGGCCCAGTGTAAACACGGGGGAACAAGGCGACTAGCTACTGACTCACTGTGCCCACAGACTGGGTGCAACCCGAGCGCCCCTGCAACTCAAAACTCAGGGAGGGCGCATCCCCCGCTTTGTTTTTAGTGCAACGACAGACTGCTTTCAAACAATAGTAGGTACGATTGAATTAAAATACTTCAAACACTCCAATATTCAACTAAAATGAATAATGTGTAGAAGTTCTCGTGACTGCTTTCACCAGCTGAGCGATCCAAAGTTCAAAGTTATCCACTTCAACTGATAATTTGCTCAATCTCTCTTATCTATTTTATAATTAGTTGAGTTTTTCAAAATCAAACGTACAAAGCAATTTTTCTCTTATTTTGAACGTCAAGTAGCTTCAAAATTCTGCTTTAAGGGATGGGAAAAGGGGTGGGGTTGTTTTTTTTGAAAACTCATATAGACAGTCAGTTTGCTATTATTTGAAGGTCAAGTGTGCAAAATTTCATCAAACTCGGAATAATCAGCACGGGCAAGCCACCCAGTGAGGCCAACATTACTGGAAAATTTTGAAATGTAAAAAATATATTGTACCAAAATAAAAATAAAAATAAAAAATGCTGTGATTTTCATAAATAAGCAAACGCTGCCACAGATAGGTACTCTTCTTTGCGTGTATACGATAAATAGAAGAAGGTTTTATTTTAATGTTTTTAAGTATTTATTTAACGCCCGTACGGCTTTTACAAACATAATACAAATGTAAATTTTACATAATGCATGTAAGTAGGTACAATAAATACTCATCGTTATACAAACACAATATAGAAATATGAGTTTCTTTCACAACTAATTATTTTAGCTTTGCTGCAGGACGGAATGACGGATATTTCTAATATTTTTTGTTTACTGGTATTATTTTGACTTATATTTTTACTTTATTTGGTTTTATGTCCAGCTAGGCTTTTGCACAGATTACAAGAACAGAATACGTATTATAATGAGCCATTGAAAATTAAAAAAAAAGTTTTTTAAGTATAATTACAATAATGTAAAACTGATATTCAATGATCATCATTGCGATGATCCGACAAAACTGATGAAGACTTCAATTTGATGGTACAATCGTAAACTCAGCGGAGGTTAATCAACGTTAATATATGAGTTATCTTTTAGGGTAAAAATTATATTTAGCTGCATTAGTGGCACTGATATTTTGCTTTCGAGACAATTTTAACAGAGTTATCGCCTAGTTTGATGGGAGAAGCGACAGTTTATATGTATAGTATTGTATTATATGGAAATTTCTTTAATTAAAACAACAAAAATCAAAACTCTCAAGCCGGTAAGGTCTTCCGTTTACGAGTCTTTAATGCGGATTAAATGAGGAAACAGGTTAGCGATATACCAACAGCAATAAAATCTTTGAATAATAAACAACTAAACATAAAAATAATGTATTAAGTGCTTTCTGTTTTCAGAAACATAATGTTACAAAATTACTATGTTCCTTTGAAATGTCGGGTTGACCATTGAGAAAATTTGATCTAACGAAGTGGAAAAATTCTCAGTCGCCAACGGAACCAACGGAAACCAACGAAAGTCTGGAACATTTCTCGGAAGATCAACCAAACGATGCAAAAGAGGTCAACTCTATAAATATATGCATTTTTATGAGTTCTCTATTCGATGGAATCCTTTTGAAGTTCGTAGCAACTCTATTTTTATTTTGAAATTCTGCACCAATTATTTTTTTTAATATGCTTAGCAAACCCCTTCTAGTAAAGACATTTTGAAAAGTTTGTAAGAAGGTTTTCGAAAGTTAATCATGACGATGAAGTTATCCGAAGCAGTTAAAACTCCCTGTATTCTGTTTCTCATTTCTCTCATTTTTACTTCCATCATTATGAGCGGAAAATTTTTCTTTTGCTTATAAGGGACTAGCAGAGAATTGAGTCAGCGACAACCAAATAACCAATTAAGATATTTTGTTATTCTATTTTAATTCTTCAATGTTTATCGGTAACATAAATGAATACGTAACAGATCTATCTTAAATGCACATATATCTTCATAAATTACAAAATCACATTTGAGATTTATTTTGAAACATTCCTGCTGATATATAAATTACAAATATTTGAACTGTATGATGTTCTCCCTTTCTAAAACTGTTTATATTATGTTTCAGATCCTAAAAAAACATAATATAGTACTAGTTTTATGATGACGTGTAGTTCTATGATTGTTACTATCGACAATGAGTCTATGCCGATCAGATGTCGGGAAGAAGGTTATTTTGCGCTTCCAAGATTTGCATTAATTCATTACCGAAAACAAAACCGAAATTTAATATTTTGTGGATGTTACGCCACTGGACAAGAACGGGGTGGGAGTGATTTGGAAGGGCACAACATGCGCCACTGGGCAAACAACGCACCAGCATTTAAAGCATTTTACACACGTAGGAACTGTGAACCCTTCTAGGATAGGGGGAGGATAGAACGTACTATGTTAGAAGGTAAAAGTAGATACTTCACATAGCCGTGTGTGTTTTGAACCATGGCCCATTGCCACTCTGCCTTACTTTCATTCTATTCTATCGGGTCTTAGCTATATTTTTCCTCTTAGGGGATATTTCACCATCTTAAAGTAAACTATCGATTAGCCTTAGTTACTCGTCGTGTAGCATATAACATGTTTTACAACTGCTGAGTAACGCTGTTCGTCAGGTAAATAAATGCCTGCATTTACCGCCATGCTTTCCTACGATTGAAGTTATATACATTTATTTATTCATACGTTATAACATGGCTTTTACAATACAGTGATAATCGAATAACAAGCGTACAGTGGCAAACAGGATAATAATAGCAATAAATTAAAGAATAATTAATGAGTACACAAAAACACTATTGCAAGTGATGCAGTTATTAATATAAGTGCAGTAAGACAATGCATAATTCAAAATAAATATATACCAGTGTAACAATAGTTGAACTAATTTATACTAGGCTTGTAAAAGTCCTGTCATAAGTCGAAGTATGAGGTGTCTATGAAAATAGTCAGTAGTGAGTTTATTGTTACCCAAATATATATTACACTCGATGAGTAGTTCTTAACAGCCAGGGCCGGCACTGAACAAAACGGTGACTGGAGCGAGTAAAATAAATGAATTAATCAACCGTCTCGGAGAAAGATCTTGCAAAAAATATACATGTCAATAATCTCAGCTATAACCCTTTTCACTTCACTCCCACCACTGAACTAGAAATAATAGAACTTATCTCATCTCTTAAAAACAGTAACTCTGCAGGGAAAGATCAAATTTCAACAAAAATTATTAAACACATTCAAAAATTTATAGCCCCACCTCTTAAACACATTATCAACTTAAGCTTTAAAACTGGAATATTCCCCAACTCTTTAAAACAGGCCACAATAATCCCTATCTTCAAAACAGGTGATAAATTATCCGTTAATAATTATCGACCGATATCATTACTCAGCACAATTTCTAAAATTATAGAAAAGGCGGTGAAACATAGACTCTGTAAGTTCCTTGAAAATAATAAAATAATATCGGATAACCAATATGGCTTCCGCAAAGGGAGGAATACCTCTGATGCAATAGCTGCTCTCACAAAAATTGTTTCCCAAAATCTTGACAAAGGTCGCAAACCACTTGCTGTTTTCCTTGACCTCGCAAAAGCATTTGATACGGTTTCCCATCCCTTACTACTTAAAAAACTTCAACAGATCGGCATTGCAGGGATAGCCTACACATGGTTTAAAAACTACTTAGCAAATCGTACACAACAAACCCTTATCCACTCTGACAAAATATATATGAGCAAAAAATTATCCATGTCCTATGGGGTCCCTCAAGGTAGTGTACTAGGGCCAATTCTATTTCTCATATATATCAACACACTATGCACTATGAATATTGGAGGCAAGATAATTTCATTTGCCGATGATACAGTCCTAATATTTGATGATGAAACATGGGAATCAGTTACAAACAAAACTAATATTGGCCTAACAAAAGTTAAACATTGGCTAGACACAAACCTCCTCACACTTAATATCGACAAGACACAATACATGACGTTTTCCATACCCAAACATAACTTACCCAATAACTGCCCCAAACCTACCATCCACTCGTGTTCACTCAACATACAGACTCCTGAAACCTCACCTAACATTCAATGCACGTGTTCAACTCTTAAATCTTCAAAGGAAGTTAAATACTTGGGAATAATAATCGATGACCAACTACGCTGGGAAACCCATATAAAAGAAACAACAAAAAGACTTCGTAAACTCTCCCACATATTCTGCTCTCTTAGATCCATCTTAGACCTAACGACTCTAAAATGCGTATATTTTGCCCTTTTTCAATCGATAGCAACATATGGTATTCTGGGATGGGGTGGCTGTGCAGAATCCGTCATTAATCCAATAATTACAGTACAAAAACTAATTCTCAGAATTATATTTAAATGTCATCCTACCTATCCCTCCAAAAT
The DNA here is from genome assembly GCA_026573805.1 of Hesperophylax magnus. Taxonomy (NCBI): domain Eukaryota; kingdom Metazoa; phylum Arthropoda; class Insecta; order Trichoptera; family Limnephilidae; genus Hesperophylax; species Hesperophylax magnus. The sequence goes on along the minus strand of JAIUSX010000054.1, from coordinate 3,485,210 downwards.
ACTATTTACTAAAATTAAGGTCTTAGATATTCGCCAGCTATTCATTAAGACAAGCTTATGCTACATACGAAAAAATGACTTGATAGTGGCTCCCCAACACCAAGTAAACACCCGCTTTTCATCAAATCTGGGATGCGTGGTGCCAAAAACTAGAACCACATTCGCTCAACGACAATTCTGGTCTATCGCCCCTAAAATATACAACGCGTTGGACAGGGACATAAAATCAACTAATACTATATCCCTTTTTATTATACGTGTCCAAAACTGGATATTTGAAAGGGGACGAGCCTTTTTTAAAGAATACATGAGTTCCTAACTTTTAAACCATTATAATAAAATTAACCATGTATCTGTATATGTTTATATGTGAATACACATTACATTTGTGTGTGTTCATATATAGATGTGTATGAATGTATTTACGTATGCATCTATGTATGTCTATGTATGTATGTATATGTATATATATCTGAGCATATATATATGTGTATGTATGTATGTTTGCATGTATGAAAAACATATATTTTGTTTTATATTTTCCTTAAATATGTTTATTTTCTTTTTTTTTCCTTCCATATTATGTTTTATTTTTTCTTACTACAACATATGGTTTTATTGTAATTTATAGCATTATGACTACCACAACACGGGCATTAGCCTAGTGTGGGAGTTATTAAGTACACAAAAATTGTAATTCATAAAACTCACTGAATAAATAATAAAAAAAAAAAAAAAAAAAAAAAAATAATATTCGGAAGATTTGTATTTTTGTGTATCGCCGTTTTAATGAAAAATAATCTCATTGGCGATACGTTAGGACTGTTAGGTGTGAGTATTATAGCGCCTCGGCGCCTTGGCAATTGTGCTCCAATTGCGCCCATACAGGGCCGGCCTTGTAAACAGTTGGAGAAATACTTCCTTAGCCATGTTAATAATTTAAGAACGCGTATTGATATTAGGTGGAAAAGATTCTTAGCTTGTGCTGTATCAAACTTTTGTCCAACTTAAATATACCTACTATGTTTCTGTCATTATTACAGGGTTTTCATGCCCTTTTATATGACTGTTCTTGTGCTTAAAGTTACCTTGATTTGTATGCATGTTTATAATTTTGTTATATTTTTGATAATATAATATAATTAAAACATAAAACTCAAACCACATCATGGTATTTGATTATAATTGTCATGTAATCGTCGATCAGCGCCATTTTGAATATTTTTAATTTGATCTGTCCTTGTTAAACGCCGATTCTCGGCCCGCTACAATTTTTGATCAAATTCGATACTCGTCATCAAGTGTGATGTAGTTTGCAAAACTTATAGCTGTAATGAGAGACAATCATTTCTAACTCGGTTTTGCCGTGTTTAGTAACGGGATCTGAATTGCCAACTATTTCTAAAGCAATTTTTCTTTAAAATATTAATATGTTCATCACTAATTCGATATTATTCTTATCTGATATCGATAAAATGTTGAGATACACGTTAATACCAATATTATTATAATTTTCATTTCTCAAGTTTCCTAACGTTTTAAGAATATACATTGAAGTGGGTTGGTCAAACTATTGCCAAATAATGAAATTACAAATTGTCTATCTATTTATACTATCAGCTTTTAATAATTTCCCCAGCACTAGGTATAGATTTATAGAAATATTATATTAGAAAAGTGCTGGGTGTAAAATAAATAAATTCCGATTTATTAATCGCTTTCTGATATTTATTTACCCGATACGTGATGAAAAAACATGTTTGGTAAACTGTAAAACTTCCATGAAATAAAAATGAAATTTCGAATATTGGTTAGCTGCTTAGAAATATCGGTAGTACGCTATCGCTTGTAGACTAGAAATTACTGAACGCGTGTCCTACTTTAAACAATGGCCTGCAAAACGTAAGCCAAACGCACACAGATTTATGATAAATGATAGCGAATAAAATTAACCGTCCATAATAATCTCTTCAAACTATTGGTAATTCCGGCTAAAAACGGGATTGCAGGCCTTACGAACGAATTAACAGGTTTCCTGATAAACTTTTAGTAAATTACGATCGGAACACGTGTTTATGAAAATCCAAATGTTTTTGCATTACAACGTAAATTCAAAATAAAACATTCTTAAATTAATGTTTTATTGATAAGGCCTGTTACTTTATCGTGAGGGCATAATTGATTTATCTCCGTACGGCAAAATATATCTCTCTTAATAATGATTTTTATTTTAATTTATAAAAATTAAACTATGATTTACAATGAAATGATATACGGTTGTATTTGATTTTAAGGCCATTTTTCATAATAATCTGAGGATTTTATCTTGAAATTAAAATAAATTATTGCATTTTGAAGGGACCAAAATACTTCATCACATCTGATCATGTTTGTTATTTATTTATTCATTTTCGGGAAATCGACAGTTTGCATTTAATCAGTTTGTACATAAGTATTATATAGGAAAATAAAACCAATTATGGATTTCCTCCTTGTGACTTTATTAACTGAGGCAGCATAATATGAAATAAGTTATTTAAATTTGTGAGAAAGGAATATGAATTAAAAAATTTATACAAAACAAAAGATTATATAAAATGAAAAATTTACAAAACAATTCATTTATAGCCATGGAGAGAGGTTGTAGATATAAATCAAATCATAATAGAGACATAAAAATTATTCACAAACCATCAGAGAAATATTCTTTTATGGACCTCTTGTATTTGGTAAGTTCGCAACTGAAAATATCAACCTTGGATAATACGCTATTGTAATTATTGCATAGTCTGTTCAGGCAAGCATTCTGCTTATCTCTGTTATCCGCTTTTTTTACTTTTAAGTTTTTTAGCATCTTTGTTAGGTGTGTAGGTACTCTTGTTATAATATAAAATTATTGAACTCCCTACAACTTACAACTTTCTGTTTTAACTTGTATTGTACCTGCTTACATATTCCAAACTCAGTTTACAATATTATGTACTATACAATTATTATTGAACTCCTGAACAGCTTCCCTGTAACCATGTATTCATGTAAAAGCCTCCAAGGCTTGAATAAATATATAAATAAAAATTCCCCATTATCATTGACTGGATTTCACCTAGTTTTCATATCCCCCAATCGAATAAAATATAGATAAATAAAACCATATGTACCTACATACTTCACACCCATTATTAGCTACAATAAACTGAACTACAATCATTATTCATAAAACTACTGGTAAAATAAATCCCCTGCATTGTTGACTTGTAGTGCAATAAACGTCGTTGAACATCCCCAGTAAACAAAATGGCTATTATCACTATAATCGATAATCACAAACAAAACGTTTACGACGTCCACTGAAAGTCCGATAAAAATAAAAGAGCGGCAAAAAACAGAGAGACATTGTTTTATTTTTATTTTCACCGCGCGGAATAATCGGCCGGCATTATTCAGGGCATTAGGGCCGCCCGTTAATAATTATTATTTTCGTTTCATAGCCGAAAAAATCTGTCGTCAAACAATAAATTGTGTTTGTGCTTGTAACGTAAATAAATACATTTGTGCGGGTACCAACTCCTACTGTATACAGCGTTGTGTATGCCTATAGTAGGTACAGATAAAGCGCCAAATATTTGTATATTAAAGCTACCGCTGGTGAATACTTTATGCGACGGTAATGGCGCAGAGATGGGAGCGCTGCGATCGACATTGGATTTTAATTTTATTTTTATGTTTTTATTTTTAAGAAGTACGTAGTTCTGTGAACCGTAGACCTCGCGTCCAAAAAAGTATTTGGCTAATCAAAAACAAGAATTCCTCTGAAATCATAAGATGTGTAAGTAAGTACTTAAATACCTACCTACTTTATTATAAACCATATATTTTATGAAATTTAAAAAAAAAAAAATAATGAATTGTTTTTTTCCAAAGAGTTTTTCACTATTTCAATTAACTACATCATTTTTTTCAAACTTTATTTGGGCAGTCTAAGTTAGTCTAAGGGCCAGTTGTTTCACAAAATGTTCAACAATTCATCAAATTTAATATTTTTGTTCTATGCAAGTTATTTTATTTATTAATTTTCGGGAAATTGATAGATTACATTTATTTCAGTTTGAACATAAGTATTATAAAGCTAAAATAAAACCAATTATGGATTTCCTCCTTGTGACTTTACCTCTACCAGAATATGAATTCAAAATTTGTACAAAACAAAAGATTATATAAAACGAAAAATTTACAAAACAAAACATTTATAGCCATGAAGAGAGGTTGTAGATATAAATCAAATCATAATAGAAACATAAAATTATCAAAAAACCATCAGAGAAATATTATTTTATGGAGCTCTTATATTTGGTACGTTCCCAACTGAAAATATCCACCTTGGATAAAACTCTATTGTAATTATCGCATAGTCTGTTCAGGCAAGAATTCTGCTTAGAGTTAGTTTTGCATTGATCCACCCTGAACAGGATACAAGAGCGTGTTGAACGCGCAAGTACATTGAATTGAATCTTATTTAGCAACTCTGGGCATTGAATATTAATTTTATTATACTCTATTATATTCAAGTTCCGTTTTTATTTAATTATGGTTTAGTTGTTTTGCAGAACTGTAATATTAACAGAAGATGAATAGAAATTTCATAACTTGAAAATTAACTTTAAAACTTGACGAATTGTTTACATTCTGTGAATCTCTCCCCAAATATAGTCATGACGTTTTCGTATGTGGAAAAATTATCTTATGGATATAAAAATAGCGGCGACCATCTTGAAACGAAAACGGAACGTACAAACAAAATGTATAGACAGGCAATTGAAAAACGGTTGACTTAAAACAGGTCTTCACGGCGCTTTGTCTATTAACAATTGTCATCGATAAATGAAATGGATAAATACACAGAAAAATAGAAAGGTGACGGTCACAACTGGGACCTGGAACCCAGATCCTCTGATCTTACTGGGACAATTTAACACTCTACCAATTTGGTTACTGGGAGCTAATTATATTCGGTCATTTATTTCAATTTAAGAATTACCAATAATGTTTCATATTTGTAATGGCTACCATCTTTCAAATGATTGCAAAGTTCTTACTAGAATATATTGCAAACTTTTTAACACGATTTTATTTTATATGGGACATCTACTGACTTTTCCATTGAATAGATTGAATATTTTATAATACAATATGGGACATCTACTGAAATTTCCATTGAATTCAATGAAAATTCTATAATACAATATGTGACATCTACTGACTTTTCCATTGAATTCAATGAAAATTATATAATACAATATGGGACATCTACTGACTTTTCCATTGAATTCAATGAAAATTCTATAATACAATATGTGACATCTACTGACTTTTCCATTTAATTCAATGAAAATTATATAATACAATATGGGACATCTACTGACTTTTCCATTAAATTGAATGAATATTACATATTATACAATATGGATCATAAAAGATACAATTTTACATTGGTATTTTGATATCAAAATTATAAGTTTCACATACGAACTAGTAAAAAAAAATCATGATTATAAGTTTAACATACAAAACAGTACACAAATAAAAAAGGGAGGTTAAGTAGAACAAACAAGAAGAAACAGACAGATATACACATAAGCACAGAGCCAAGGTAAAAATTTAAAAGAAGTTACATCGAACATATTGAAATGTTTTTCAGTACAGTTACAACTGTTGTGAACAACACTGTAAATTAGTAAATCGTGACTTTTTTTCAATGTTTAATGTGTAAATTATTTACGCTCCCACATTTCGACTGGAATAATATCTAACAATTCAAAAAACCATACAATAAATCTGTACCAACATTATCCGTTTAAAATCACAGTACATACATCCACTGAAAAACAAACTAACACGACAAAAGTTGAGAAAATCAACCAACTCTGTGGGATGTTCCGTGCCATCACTAGTGACTAAGTACTTATTGACATTTTTTCGCTCTGTAACATAAAATGGAGCCAGAGTGTATTTGCGTAGAGCAAATCAATATTTTATATAGAACACCCTGTACCGACTATGTGTTGGTAACGATGAAGGGACCTTCGTACACCTTTATGGGTAATAGGGATACAGGATGCTCCGAAAGAGTGCTGGTGGAATTTAATAAACTAATCATTTGATTTTGTAAAGTTTTTTATTAGTAATTATGTTTTCTAATTACACTCATGATTGAGTAGCTTTACATACATGTGAAGGTACCGTAGCAGTGTTGCAATACCTGTTGGTGTTGGTGTCCTGTAAACAATTTGATGAGACTGAATAATTGCTGTGATGATTTTGACTATTTTATGAAATGGTTTTACTTAGAGGCCATATTTAAATAACACTCTGAATTTTATGGATCTCATGTTGTCGAGAGATGAACATAGTGATGTATTTTAATTTAGTGAGTTAATTAGTGTTTAAAAGTGAAAATATGTATTTAGTTATATGTTAAGTGAACATATATTATGTCAATCATAGTTTTTTTTTCTGTTGTATAGTTATTTAGTTACAACAGAAAACTTTACTATTTACTATACTTAGGTAGGATTAGTTATTTAAAAAGTTAATATTAATTTTCGTAAAATTTCGTCCAAGTATTCGAACTTATTAAAGCCAGTGGAATTGAGAAATTCCATGTTTGAAGATTGTTGTTAGAGCGATTCAAATGGGAGAAGGGAAAGGCAAGGTTGCGAAATACCTGGCTAATCAAATCTGCTAATTAAACACAGAACATCTCAAGAAACACAGAGTTATATTGAATATTATTCCCTACCAAGTCGATATGCGATATCGTAGATTGTTAAAGAAATTATTTTTTGGCAGAGTAGATTTGCCAAGGTACTTCATAAATTTAAAAATAGGTAACGATCATTTTTTCCGGTATAATGAGGTATCTACATAATGACTAAAATATTCCGGTACAATGAGGTATCTACATAGTGACTAAAATATTCCGGTACAATGAAGTATCTACATATGACTAAAATATTCCGGTACAATGAAGTATCTACATATGACTAAAATATTCCGGTACAATGAAGTATCTACATGTGACTAAAATATTCCGGTACAATGAAGTATCTACATAGTGACTAAAATATTCTGGTACAATGAGGTACCTACATAGTGACTAAAATATTCAACGATAATAAATATCCAGTTGATAAAAATATTTTTACATTTCTCGCCTTTGTGTCAAAGCGAAATTGTAAAAATCGAAAACAAAAATAACACACTTTTAAAATTACCATTCAAAAATCGAACCGTTTTTCCCGCCCTTCGTTGGCTCAGAAAATATTTTCCCCTCGCAAACAGCGCGAGCCTACATTTTTCCGGGCCGACATGTTTGCTGGGGCGGCCAAGTGGGCGGGGATGGGAGTGGGCGAGGTAGGGATGGAGTTCAGGGCGGTGTTTATGGCACGAGAGAGATGGGGAAGTGTGCCCTGGGAAGGGAGAGGTGTGGGTTATGAAGGGCGGGAAGGGGTAGAGGGAGTGTAGGGCGGCCCGCCCACGCGACTACTAACTGTAATTTAATGACAGTGGAGTTACATCACAAGCCGCCCGGACACTAACGATCCGCCCTGGAATGTTTGGACTAGCGCATAATAGCTGTGTCAATGTTGTGACAAAACGAAAAAAATAGATACAAAATAACCATCGACAAAAATCACTTTGACCATGTATGATTTATCAGTTTCTTCTATAATCAGTATTCATAAATTACGTCAGCTACTCTGAAAGTCAATCTTCCATCTAATTTCTATCATTATGTGGTGGTGTTGTTTGGTATGATTGATCGGTCCTACTAAATTAACTTTACAGGAAAATGGATGAATAGAACTAGCGTAGAGCAGTGAAATACCACGGGATGTTATGTTAGTAAATCTAGTTAGTTTGTAAATACTTACACTTAAAAGCGCGAACCCTTAAAGAGTCACGAAATGTGACACTACCTGTCAATATTAACCCTAAGAAATTGAAACAAAATACATGCACATTTAAAAATTAGAATTAAAATACTTTTCCGGTTGAAAAACATTATAGGTACCATAAAGGGCCGGCCCTGAGCCAAATGGCCCCTGGCGCTAGTAAAAACCTCAAGAGCGCTGTGTTAGGTGTTAGGTATTATTCGCGCCTTGCCTCCTTGGCTCCTAGGCGCCTGCACATGACCGGCCAACCGGTTTGTATCGCTTGTCTTAATACTCAACAAAATCAGTTCCAATTTTGAACAGGACACTTAAATTCAAAACACATTCATCACTCACAGACAGATCCAAACTGAAAATATTATGCTTAAAAATATCTTCGTTTTAAATCAAGTAGTGTAATTCTTTATTAGTGGGCATTTTCGCCAAAATTTGTACGTCATGTTATTATTTTATGCCTTCTCTTTCGTTACTTTCATATTTGATATAAAAGTTTCCACCACTACCAGAAGTGGGGATCATTTAATGTTTTATATATATAAGTTTCCACCACTACCAGAAGTGGGGATCATTTTATGTTTTATATATAAGTTTCCACCACTACCAGAAGTGGGGATCATTTAATGTTTTATATATATAAGTTTCCACCACTACCAGAAGTGGGGATCATTTTATGTTTTATATATAAGTTTCCACCACTACCAGAAGTGGGGATCATTTTATGTTTTATATATAAGTTTCCACCGCTACTAGAAGTGGGGATTATTTTATGTTGAATATATAAGTTTCCACCGCTACTAGAAATGGGGATCATTTTTCGATGCTGAAATTCTTACGGACTAATTGAGTAATATGTATCTACTCCTCATTGCCCGGAATTTAAATGTAGGCTAATAATGTGGATTCTTCAGTGGGGATCTTCAATATATAACTTAATAAATACAAAATATTGTTGCTGTGGCACTTGATTATGTATAAAAAAAAATATCCCTTATTTTACCTTTTTAAACTATTCCTATGTAAAAGCTCCTAAAAGGAGTATTTAAACAAAAACGAAAAAAGTTTACGTAATACGTTAAACGTGATTTTTTCCAATGTAGCGTCGGTTCATATTTACGTAAAAAATGTATACATTCAAAAAATATATTAAGTCTAATAGTCTTAATATTAAAAAATATATTATTTAAGTCACCACGAGATCAAGTCTTAAAAAGGTTTAAATTAATTACGAAAACAGACTTAATTGGATGTAGAGATGGGACATGGTAAAAGCACTCTTCTTTTTTTATATAAATAATGAAATATAGATGTATACATGTTCCGACATTTGTATTTGAATGACTAGATAAATTCAAAATATAAATTCGCTTACTTAAAATATATTAGTTTCCAATGTTATATAATACGTCACTATGAAAAAATCGGTAACCGGTAACTCATCAAAATGACAATTCAACACACCTATAAAAAGTGCTATGAAAAGTGATGAAACAAAACTACATATATAACCAAGTTTTTGTTTCATCACAACTTTTTAGCACTTTTAATAGGTGTGTTGAATTGTCATTTAGAAGAACCGAAAAAAACAATCAAAATCGATCGACACGACAAAAACGCAATACACTGACTTGGCGAAAATGTCCAGTTATCAATCAAGTCGTTATTTTATATTAAATTTAAAATAAATTATTATTATTAAATAATTAATAAATAATTTTAAATTGAGCGGCTATCAATAACAACCCTTACGTAGATGGCGATAAGGTTTAAATTCCCGCTTAACACCATCCGCCTGTTTTGATTTATGCAAGAAAAAAACATGGCCAAAAAGTGCCTTTTATTTTATTTTGTGGATATTCAGGCATAAATATTAAATTTTTTTTCGATAATTTTATAAATAACTTAATTTGCCACATTATACAATAAAATCATAACCGAAAATGGGTTCGTAAGTAGGAGATTTTGAACTTTAAAGCAGTTTTCATAGGCCTTTACATTATTTTTTTCTGGGCTTTCTAGGCGACCAAATTTTATGGCATCGCCTTAATTATTATTAGGAATAACACACGACCCGTAACAACTTTAAATATATTTTAAATACAACGTTTTGGCTTTGACAGAATTTTCTATGATAACACAGAAGTGAACGGGAAGATGTCGGGGACGCTCCAGAAAAACATGACATGAATTTCGAGGTAATAAGTTGAATGAAAAAGCTGCAACAATCTTTAAACGGGTTTATTTATAGGTTTTTAGTGCATTTTATTGTAAATTAAACAATGACAAAGTAAAATATTTGCAAATATTGAAGACAATATTAGTGATTTCTAAACGAAAATCTGAAACAGAAAAATCAGAAAAGGAAACGGTCACATCTGGGTTCGAGTCCCAGATGTGACCGTTTCCTTTTCTGATTTTTCTGTTTCAGATTTTTGTTTAGAAATCACTAATATTGTCTTCAATATTTAAAATATTACAATTTGAGGTTTTACTCAATAAAGTTATTCCGAAAAATATATATTTGAATATATAATATATTTAAATATATAATATATTTGCTTTTGAAAATCAGTTGTCTGTTAATTCTAATGTGCACGACACGCGACACGCGGAGAAAACAATCGCTTTTATTACTTTTTCGCGTGACAGTTATTTCTCCCTTCATAATCAATCTTTAAACTTGAAAAATACACTTGAACTAATTATTCAATTATTATTAATAATAATCATGAGTAACGATTAGGCCCAGTTGTTTCGCCGAAATTCACGTGTGACAAAGTCGTCAAATGGTCATTCAGCATCATTTTTCTTTTTTTGACTTTTGTAAGGTTCCCGGTAAACGCTGATTCTAAGTGCGTTTCAGCTTTGTATCAAATTGTAATAATTGTCCTATTCTGCCAATGGCAATTGTTCAAAGACTGACACGGACTTATAATTGGCATTTAACGTGAACCTTTCAACTGTAAAAAGACAAAATGGGGCCATTCGGCGCATTTGATGACAATGTTACATTTATTACAAATTTCTGTGGAACAACCCATCCTTAGAGAAAAGTAGTTAGATAGTTTAATTGTCAAATGTGTTCTTCTTAATTTTTTTAGTATTTACCTCCATAAACTTATTCTTGTTGAAGTGATCGTTGGTTGCATTTTCCATTAAAAAAATAATAACGAGATGGTTATCTATGACCTGCGCCACATTTTTTTTAAATGTTATTAATTTAGTTTATTTTGTAATTGTACTATAGCGCGAGTCCCAACTGTCGGGAGCCGGTGTTGGTGGGTAAGATGGGGAAGATGAAGGTTGAGAAGTAACTGGATCTGGTCACCAAAGCAATATAGCCCAGCAATTTCGATCACCGCTTCCATTGTAAGTGGTGGTCTCTCTCTCGAGTAATATAAAGAATCTCACTCCGAGAATTATGTGCAATTATTCTACATCATGTGTAAAATAACCGATATGAAATGTATTTTATTATTAGGCATCATATTTAAATTTTATGTAGTTCAGATTAATTATACATTTACAGTACTAGATTTCTTATTCTAACATTCTGAACGTTTGGAAAGGTGAGTATCTAAATAAAAACAAAAATGTTTTTAGATTGATTAAACATATCTACAATTTAAGAAGTTTTTTTCAAAAACACTATTCCTCTTGTTATGCTATGCTGTTCTAGAACATCTGTTCTCCAGTGAGGTACCTTGAACAAGTCGTGGTGACGAAAAACACGTCATTCAGCCATGGCATTTCAAGCGGAATGGGCTAGCAAAAATGTAATGCAGTTGTGCACGATATTAAATCTAAGTATTGCAAGATTAAAATAAAGCTAAAATAAGGGGAAAAAATGGGATAACATGCCATTTCCTAATAAACTTTTAGTACTTTCATGACATATTTAAACAGGTGTTCATGCACCTGCGTTTGTCCTGATAGTATACAATGACAAAATGCGAAAATATTCTTATGAAAGCATGTTCATTGTGCATGAACCTCGGATAAGGTTAGTCCATATCGTGCATAAATCTCGTTGCCTCAACTAAGTCCATATAGTGCAAGAACCTTGTTGCCTCAACTAATTCCATATAGTGCATGAACCTCGTTGCCTCAACTAAGTCCATGTAGCTCAAGAACCTCGTTGCCTCAACCAAGTCCGTATAGTGCATGAACCTCGTTGCCTCAACTAAGTCCATATAGTGCATGAACTTCGGATAAGCTCCATGCGTCATGGGGATTTTTTTCTGAATTTGTTCCAGCATATTTAGTGCGGAGTCCATACACCACTAGCATTCGCCTTTTTTTAACCACCCCGTGATTTGAACCCTTGACCTCTGGTTTTAGAGTCAAAGAATTCTGCTTCACCACGGAGGTCGTCAAACTACTTAAATCATTAAGTGTTATTTTCATTCCTATGCAGTTTCAGAACTTACTGATAAACTGGCGAGCAAACAACCGCGCAGGTTCCCCAAAGCAAGGAACAGGAACCATGACTATTACCTATTGCTTATTACAGGGGCAAATATTTGCCTAAAGTTTAACAACTTAAAACACAAACAACATCAAGCCGAGAGCCTTACTGTGAGACTCTACTGAATGTACGCGTACTTGTACGTAGGCACTAAATAATAATTATGTAACAAGAACCAATTCTAACTTCTAAGTAGGGCTCCAGCTATAGTAGCAAACATTCGCAGACAGCAATAAAGCTTTTCAAATAAACACACTTATTAGTTTGTTGATTTTTAATGGTACATACTCTCAGAATCTTCATAATGAAACCGAAACGTTGTTTGAAATGGCTTCAGCTTTGTGTGGAGATCAGATCTGAATATTCAGGTACTTTCTTACTCACCTTTCACTATAATCAGTATCACTATATACCCAAATTGAGAATACCACGGTCTCACTGGTTTTGGTTAGTAGGGAACAAATATTGAAAAATATAAAAACTGTTGTGCTCCCACAAACAGTTCTCCACCTCTCGTGGAAGGAGATTATAAAAAATTGGTTCTTTGTGATAAATCAGGGATTTATCAATATTTCGCGTATTACAATGGTGACTCGATAGTCGACCTAACTAAAAGCTGGCTAATTGAGATCTGAAACAGTAAGTATGTCTGGGAGCATTCTGACTGGCCCTGGCGACTACTGGCTGCCAGCTGCCATCTTACGGACTTCCACGCAAGCTCTATGCACTGCCCTCTATGAGTGCATCTGTGAAGCTCTTACTTTCCAACATAATAGAAAAGAGTTATTGAAGAAGTAGATAATACTAATAAATGTAAACGAAAGATAAAACAGAACAAGATACAGAGAAAACAATAAAATACTGACCCGGTAACACAAGAGAAACTGGGTTTGATTCCTAGTTGTGACCGATATCTTTTTTATTTTTCTGTGTCTTGTTCTTGGTCATGTTTCGTTCAGATTTGTTAGTATTAACTTATTTCCATCATATATTACATTGATGGGATAACCTATAAAATAAGTTAAAGAAAAAGTTATTTCTAAAAGTTAGTTTGTTTAATTTTCATTACTTTTCGGGTGCACATGTTTTAAAGCGGTTTTTTTTCAATCAAGTAATTCTCACACTGATTTTTGGCTTGTATTCTAATTAAATTAGCCATGAAATTGTCATTATTAGTATGAGACCGTAAATACAACATCGTTCACCTGTTTAACGTCTGTCTATCCATCTATACTAACTACTGTAATAAACGAATAAAAACTGCTGTAATAACATCCGATTTCAAAGAAATGCATCTATATACATGTGATTGACACCCGACGGAACGCATCGTCATCGACAACGAGTCTATCTGCCGAGTTTCAGCTCGATCGGATGTTAGGAAGTGGGTTAATTTCTGCTACAAAAAAAAACACAGTGATAGATTAAAAGTTAAATAATTATACCCTGTTTTCTTCGGAGCAAAATTTATTTTAAAATAAAAGCTGAAATAAATACAGCTATTATTACAGGTGGACTGGAAAAAATCCAACACTTGTAGTCGCCCAAAGGTAATATGTTTACCCATGGCAAACACGCCTCGCACATGTTAAAGATAAATTCATATTAGTGGGGCAAACAAACCGGGCTAATATTTTGCGAATCCATTGTGTCGAGTACGTATAGCCATGTTTGCCGGCAGTAAATGTTTATCTGATGCTCGCGTAATACAATGATTTGTTACCGAATAAATCCTCCCTTAGCCTCTGCAAATAGCCGCCCAAGATGTGGGCGGGGGCGGCTTCTTGGAGCTGCCAGGAGATGTAAGGAGTGAGGATGATATCGATGTTTGTGCTGGCAATGGCGTAGCCCGAGCAGATGCTCGATGGAGCCCCCGCTAGTAATTATGTGTGTCTTTTCTTTACGCTAACCCCACACATTAAGCCTTGAGGAATTGTCATCTTTGGGGATGCTGCATGTGGGGTGTTTTTTAAGGAAAGGAAGGTGAAAAAGTTCTGGCAAAGAAAAAAGTATGAGGGGTGGGTAGGAATCTAGGAATTAGTGTGTACATGGGTGACGGACGAATGAAGATATCCCTGAAGACCAGTTGGAAAGGTCAAAGGGTCTCTCCAAACTAGCCTCTCCCGATCTGGCATGGCACGTAGCTGGTGGGCAGGCCCATCCTGAAAAAAACATCCTGAAATTTGAGGTTTTAGTAATACCTTAATCAGAAATAATTAAAATAAACCCCACGGAAAGATCGATTTTCTACGCCTGCTAGGGCAAAGTCGACTGTAGGTCCATTCATTATACGTCCGCCCGTCTCTTTCCTCTTTTCCATCTCCTTCCCCTCTCTCCCCCTCCACTACCTTGAGCCTCACAACATACCCCAATTGGGGATGCTATAGTCTCACTGGCTCCAGATGTTTGGGAGCAGTTGGGACTCTTGTGCGGTTACACACAAAAATAAATTAAAATAAACAATGGTTTACTATGCCAAGATATCCTGTGTAGAGTCAGGCTAGTTTACAAATATTTCATAGACTATAAAGTAACAATACCGTACACAAGAGGGTTTAAATTTATGTGAAAAAAATTCACGACATTGTCATTTCAATGGCTTCATTAAGCCCCTATTAAAAAAATGCAACATCGCATCTCTTAGGTACCTACCCAGATGCCTCCATACTTCATACCATAGACATATGCTATGGAGCCCATAGAGTCGCGACCCACAGAGTAAATCTTACGAGAGCCGCTCGGGTCCTTCGGTTAATACCATAGACAAATATTAGACAAATACATTGAGGTCGTTGTTACGGCGCGACGCGGGCGGGGAGATCGCTTCACTAACTCTTCGAACAAGATGTTTGCCTGGTACCTACCTCCTATCCACATACACCCATCTACTGTCTATGTCTACTAGTAGTGGCAAGCACCAGGACCTAAGTTCTTATCTAGACATACATTATACTTTACTTGGCGATAATAAGGTTCCCCTCACCATACCTACTATAAAATATCTTCTAATCTTAAGACGGTTTTAGTAAAGGTAATTTATATTATGAATGGGGAACAAAATTACAAAAAAGGCTATTTCAAGCAAACCTTTCAATTCTGAATGGTTGTCTTACACCAGGGCGATACTAGTATCTTCCACTCTGGAATATGCCGCAAATATATCTTCTATATATTATTTTCAAATTAAATAACACAAATTAATATTTAATATAATAACACAAATTAATATTTAATAAAATAACACAAATTAATATTTAATATAATAACACAAATTAATATTTAATAAAATAACACAAATTAATATCTAATATAATAACACAAATTAATATTTAATATAATAACACAAATTAATATTAAATATAATAACACAAATTAATATTAAATATAATAACACAAATTAATGTTTAATATAATAACACAAAGTAATTTTAAATATAATAACACAAATTAATACTTAATATGACAACCAAAAGTAATATAATATTTTCATTGTGAAATAACACAAATTAATAAAATTAAATTTATCATTAAAGAAGAAGATAATACTAACAAATCTAAACGAAAGATGAAACAGAACAAGACACAGAAAATTATTTAAAAAGATAGTTGCCAAAAATATGGGAAACATTATATGCAAGATATTATTGTTAATTCTGAATTTGAAATACGAGATCTACTATAATAATTAGGTCTCTATGGTCGAGTAGTTAAAAACGTAGTGCCGGTAAGACAAAAATCTTGGGTTCTATTTTGAGACGTTATCTTTTATTTTTCTGTGTCTTGTTCTGTTTCATCTTCCGTTTGGATTTGTTAGTTTTATCAATGATATATAACTTTAATGGGTAACCTTCAAAAGTTATTAAAGAAAATTTGTTCCAATAAAAAATCAATTAAATTTACTTGCGCACGCCGGGATTTGAACCCGCGATCTCCGGATTGCTAGTCGAGAGACTTACTGGCCGTCATATCAGGTAATCATTAATCTTTTATTGTTTCTTAGATCTTTTGCTTTAGAAGGATGATAATTTGTGAACACGATACTCGCGCCAATACTTTAAACTGCCAATTTTCAAAATCCACGACTTCCTCCCAATTGGCATGTCCATTGGGTCCGAGTCGTGGCATTGACTTATCTCCCCTCCCCGAGTCCCTCGAGGCGGCTACTAACTCCACGAATACGGCTAATCTCCACTCGTCGTAATTATAGCGCCAATATTTGCGGATGTCACATCAAAGAAGGCGCAAGCGACGCGTCAGCCTTGATTTTTCCAAGATACGTGCGCCGACTATATAATAGCCGCCGGTAAACAAACTGATTCATTGACTAAAATAAAAACAAAGAACCAATGGGTGCCATTAAATATATTTGATTGAAAACTTGGTTGAATTGTTTGTTTGACACTCCATATTAAAAATAATAAATGTGGTTTTGGGACACTCGGAGAGTGGTACGTTTGATTTTTTGGTATATGGCTAAACCGGTACACTGAAAGGGTTCAATCAAAACCTCCTAGATCAAAAGGCCGGGACACTCATTCAAAGCAGCCTCCTAACTTGTATGGGATTTTACAAAAAGTTTCGTTTTAATTTTATTGTTATTTATTAAAACATTTTAAAATGTTTTAGTTAATTTAAAAAACAAAATAAAAATAAATTATTTGGAGGTTCTCATACAAAGTGTCCCGGCCTTGTGATCTAGGAGGTTTTGGTTCAATACACTCGTTCTTATGTACTTGGATATCTTCTTAACATCTTTGATTTGAATCCTCGAGGGGTCTCGATTAGCAAGCCGAAGGTAGCTGGTTCGAATCCCGGCTTGCGCAATTAATTTTTATTTGAATAATTTGTGTTATTTCACAATTTATTCAATTAAAATAATATAAAGTATCCTTGCGGAACGTTCCAGAGTGGAAGATACTCTCAGTATCGCCCTGGTGTAAGACCACCATTCAGAATTGAAACGTTGCTTGTAATGGCTTCAGCTGTGTTTGGTGACCAAATCTGAATAGCCCTGTACTTCACGAACGTCCACTTTTCTATCTCCTTACTTTTTCACTACCCTTCAGCATCACAACAAACCAATTGGAGATGCCATAGTCTCACTGGCTCCAGACGGTTGGGAGCAGTTGGGACTCTTGTGCGGTATTCACATATTAAGAACAGTTTGTAGAACTATACGTGCAACGAGCGTACCCAAAAAAAAATAATGAAAAATATTCCCGGGTTACGAATAACCTGAAAATATTTGAAAATATCCTACTGCCATCATACTTATCAGAATATGACTGCATTAAAGAAATCTCAGCATACCTAAAGAAGTATCTAATGAATCTACCTACGTGCTAAATCTGACAGCATTAAAGAAATCTCAGCATACCTAAATAAGTATCTAATCAATCTACCTACGTGCTAAATCTGACTGCATTAAAGAAATCTCAGCATACCTAAATAAGTATCTAATCAATCTACCTACGTGCTAAATCTGACTGCATTAAAGAAATCTCAGCATACCTAAATAAGTATCTAATCAATCTACCTACGTGTTAAATCAGACTGCGTTAAAGAAATCTCAGAATACCTAAAGAAGTATCTAATCAATCTACCTACGTGCTAAATCTGACTGCATTAAAGAAATCTCAGCACACCTAATGGAAATCAGAACCTGAAAAATAAACTTCCTCGGGAGAGACATGATTTGAGATTTCCACGTATTATTGTGATTACTTTTTGGGTTATCATACCGTGTTGCGCTTCCTCCTTATTTAGCCAACGCTTCGGACAGCGTTACAGTTTCCTTCACCGGGGCAGATTTGTAGATTGTGGTGAAGTGTGTGTATATGTACCTACCGATGTATGTTAATCCACTTAGGGCCGATATTTCAAGAAAATAACTAGTTAAATTTATGTGGTTTACGACGTTTAGTTATGGTTTGGTCATGAAGTAGATATTTCAACAACTTATATCCTTCACACCGCATCCCCAAATATGACACAAGCGAGGAGTTTATTTATAGTGTTTATTAGTAACATTTTTACAGAGTAATATCAAATTATCTACAAATATATTTATAATAATGTCGTTAATCGATTTTTTTTAAATGTTCTCATTATACCTCGAGTTTTGGACACAAACATAAATTTTTACATTACATTTTAAAGAAGAGTTGAAAAGAAAAAGTTTAGTAATTTTTTACCAAGCCTAGAGTTAAGAGTTTAGGTAAACTTTGTAGGTGACAATATATTGTCAATGTCATTGATCATACCCTTTTTGAGAGAGGGTTGAAAAATTCTATATTGCTATTGAATGTTTCTAATCTAAAGTTCTTGCTAAAAAATGTGGCAAACATTTTATTCAATTGATAAACGACCGTGTATTGGAAACGTTAAATAGAAACTGACATAAAAAAGTTCATGCAAAGAAACATAACATTGCTTGTCAAGTTAAAGGTTTTTTTTATTGCTTTTATAAACTTGAAATAATTATAATTTCGATAAATTTCGGTGGCTGAGTTAACATCGTATTTGGGTGCCACCCAAGCGTAGTGTGTTCAATTCCACGACTGGCTAAGTCCTCCATTACAACACAAGCAACATTTTCCGCTTACTGTGGTGGTAGTAGGAGATTTTCAAATACATATTGACAAACATGTTATCTATCGTAACCCGGGAATTTTGACTTTCTTTTAAGAAATTTATTATATTCTAATCGAATTTCGGAATTTTTCTAAGGTATTTTAAATGTTCTGTATTTTTAAAGATGTCGTAAAAACAATTAATATTTTAGAAACTACATAAATTTACCTTTTAGATCTATGTATCTGAAATATATTTTCATATTTAAAAAGTGTAATGTTTTAATTTCTGCCATGAAAAAAGTTTAAATAAAGATTATCACAAACGTCTTAAAATTACACAATCCTATTATTTAAAGAATTTTCAAGAAAATTGTAACATTACTTATTATCTACTTCATATAATTAAAAATTATAATAATAACAGAAGATAACCAAAAAAATTAAGCATTTCGGATTCACTATGGCACAATTTAAACGTTGATTTTTTTTTTAATTTTTATTTACATACATATGCAGAAGGCATTTATGTTATTAAAAAAAACATTTTCATGGAATTTTATTAAATTCACGTGTTAAAAAATATTAGGTACCAAATAACATTATTAATGGATAAAAATTGACAAAAAATAACACAAATAATAGTAAATATATTGAATTTTGGTATTATAATTATTATTTTTATTATTGGTCAATGAAATAGAAATTATTATCGAAAACATATTTCAAATCACACATTACAAATCACAAACCAAACCTTTCATTTTCCCGTAAAACACATGCGCATTCGCCTGATGCGTGAGTCTGCCAAAGCAGCCAGTCAAAGACATTTTTACTAGTAATAATTCGAATTAGAAACTGTACAGACTTTGTACAGTGTGTAACAAAACACCGTTTAACGGTTATTTAGTGATTTTAATTAGTAAGTCTGATTATGTTTTAAATTAGTTCAGATTCAATTACATTGTTTGATTCTTTGTGTAAGAACAAGTCTGTTATTTTACGCCCGTTAGACTTTTTAGATTGAAAATTTTTAATCTTTCATTGAAGGTATTTAGAGTTAAGATTTTATTTTATTTATTTGGGTTATTTAATATTAAAAAAATGTATTGCTTGCAAGTTGTTTTTTTTTCCTGATTTGTATTATTTATTGTAACTATTATTTCGTCTCTGTTTCACAAAACATCAAAAAAGGTAAATTACAATTTAACTATATATGAATTACTGTTATATTATGTTTTAGTCGAAACACCATCTATAACACAATACAGCTATTGTTCATGTTGTAGGTATGTATTGTGCTAACTTCATCACCGGCAAATTATCCTCTGTCTGTGCGATGGTGAAATGTAGGTCCCGCGACTTTAGCCAAATGATCGGAGACAGAGTCCACAAACAAATCTCGGCGATCAGTGTCTGCGCCCACCCTTCACACGACACGACTTTTCTTTGGCAAACACCAATATTTGTAGGCGGGGGTGGGGGGACCGGGGAGCGTGGGCGGGAGGTCGTAGTCGGCCCTCACCCCCTACCCTCCAGGGCTGGGGGGGGCGTATTGGAGGATTGTAGGATTGGATATTCAGATCGCGATGATTATTGTACACGTAATGGATAGAGCAAAAATTACCCAGAAACAACATTTTTTAATTAAGTGGTGTTTTTTTCTTTCAACACTGCATTTTTTTCTTAAGTACAAGATTCAACCGTTCTTAAAATTGGACATTGATAAATTAATTATCTTTTCAGTAAAATTTTTATTAAATGGTTGTTTGTATCCTCGTTTTATTCGTTTTTTTTTTCTCTGCGATTTTATAAAAACAATTTTTAAGATCCAAATATAGGTAACTTTACAAATTAATAACTAGGTTTATTATAATGATAATTTCAGATTTTAAGGGGTCAAAAGTGTAAAAGTGATTTATTTTGAGGTATTATGCCGTGTTGCAATACCTTCTTATTTCGTTTCAGTGTCCATCATAAGTAATACACATCTGCCCTGATGATGGTCACTGTAATGCTGTCCGAAACGTTGGCTAAAGAAGAAGTTAGCGCAATACGGAAATTTACTCCAAAATATCACAATAATAGGTGTTCCTTGTTTCCTCTTTGTCTGTCTGTGTGAAACCTGACGGTTTTAATTTAAATCTTACTAAACACTGTAGATTTGTGTTGATAACATGAAAATTCTGTTCATCACTCAATAACATAACTTTATTCAAACCAGCAAACTGACAAAAGAAAAGAAAGAAAAAATGTTATAATACGGGAGAGGCAGTCTTGAATTTTCTGTTTTCATAAACACTTCAATATCATTTATCTTAAAAAATATATATTCAAAGATGTGATTGTCTTTCAATTTCCCGGAGCCAGCGGGACTGCAAGCTATTTCGGGCACCAATTTGGGATGGCTGTGAGATGGGTAAGAGGAAGGTTGGGACTATTCATATCTGGTCACTAAACCTAAAAACGACTCAACCCTTCAAGCGACGTTTCGTTTCTGAATCCAGGCCGATACTGAGAGCACACATCTAACATTCTGGTAGATGTCGCAAATACATCCATTATTTAACTAGCACACACACACGTGAAGAATCACGGGATATTATAATTGTAGGATTTGTGAAGCTGAAAGTTTATCGAAAGAATACATCATAATAAGTTAATTGCAGAAGACTGATCAAGAAAAATATGTTTCTATCAGCAACATTTTTGGTTAATGTTTCTTCTTGATCATTTATTTAAATTATCAAATTTTGCTTGATTTATTTACACATCAGATCCAATTTTTAAAATGACAATTAAAATAATCTTAATTTGGAGGTAGGTAATTTATCGGTTGTCATACTTAAATTCAAAGCAAATTAGAGTTCATTGAAAAAGAGTTACACGAACAAATTTAAACTTAGACTTTAAATTTCCACGGTTTTTTTAACGTTGACAAAATTTATAAATGTGAGAAAAGTGTGCATTTTTATCAATTATTTTGTATAAACACATGTAGTTTTTTATGGACAAACGCCCTAGAGTTTTTTTCCCGGCATCTTACCGAGGAGTGCTTTAAAAGTGTTAAAATATTGTTAATGTTTTTCACTTTGGATGCCATTGACGTTTTCTAGGGCAATTTACCAAACTGACTCGAAGAAAGTCAAAAATTCATAAAAATAGACTCGCCCATGTGTGCTTGAATTTGAGTTACCTATCTACAACATTTACCCAAATGATAATCCAGGGGACGAATATTGGAAACATGACAAAGAATGCAGTTACAATCAGAAAGAAAAAAAAACATTTAAATTAAATTAAATGTATTTGTGCTGGGATTTGAACCCGCAAACCCGAAACACGTACGTCGTTACATTAACAAAATGTTTATATTTCGTAAATATCAAAGCATATTATATGATTTATGCTAGCCTTATACATTTTACTATTATTATTTGGTTTGGAATAAAGATCATTGAACCAAGCGTCAATGTAGTCCTCCTTTTTACCGGTGCAGAGTTCTCATGTTTACAGCCAGTACACTAATGCACTCTGGCGGTAGAACGACGAACCAAGCTTTAACAAAATCCTCCATTTTATAATATACTAGCGCAGACCCGTGAAATATTAGGGGTAGGTATTCTCAAATCTTGGAAGACGCTCTCAATATCGCTCTGATGTAACTCCATCGATCATAATTGAATCGTTGCTTGAAAAGGTTTTGGCCGTGCTTGGTGACCAGATCTGAATATCCAGGTGCTTTCCCACTTTATTCTTCCCACCTCCTTCCCCTCCCCACAACTTTCAGCCTCACAACATGCCAGGTACTAGCTCTAGACGGTTGGGAGCATTTCTTGTGCGGTATTCACTTTTTTTTGACTAATCAGTTCCAGTTTTCAAAATTTTACCTACTTTATCGCTATCTGCACCTAATAAAATGAGTACTGATGATTTTATGAAAATCCTGTTAAAAATTGACAGCGTGCCATTTGCTGGTAAACTATTAGTACCTACTTTCATTATAATATATAAGAACATGTGTTAATGCAGTTGCGTTTACCTTATTATTATATAATGACGAATTGCGAAAATTGTAGAAATTTTTTATGAACACGTGTTCCGATATCGTCATAACATATTCGTGTTTTACTGATATTTTACTAGGAAATCTGTAAATTCATTCGTTTGATACAGGCAATAATATAATATACCTAATACAATAATTTGTGAAGATTTTTAATAAATTAGAAATATTTTATATCAGCACTAGCTGACGTGTACCCGGCGTTGCTGGGGTTTATCCTTAGGAGATAGACATATACCACCGCGGACTTTTCTGTAGGCCTGTTCAAGATATACAATTCCGTCGTACATTATTTTGATGTATATCATAAGGTTTAGCCAGCGTTAGCAATGTAAGAGCACGAAAATATAATGAAAAAACATTTATTTTCTCTACTTTCCATAAATATAATATGCGTGTATTATTCTCTAAATGAGAGTGAAAACCCTATAAAGAACTAAGCACACCAACAGACACGGATGGCGAGTTTATTTTTTACTATTTAGAGAAGTTTTCTTCGTGTGAATTCTTCACAAAATCAGTATTTCAGAATTTTAAATTGACACATAAATTCAAAGAAAATGTGATTTCATTGAACTTGATTTAACGCAGGACTGACTCACGTAAAACATAAATTAGTATATTTAATGACATAAAATTTATCATTTCGGTTTTCTCACAGACGGACAATTCCACATGCCGAAAATCCAATACACCAACATCATCATATCGTATGTAGTATTACGTGAAGGTAAAACGGTACGGATTATAGTACTCGGGTTCGCTAGGGAGGGACAGCACAAGCGGGTCAGGGCGGGTGCGAGCGGGCGGCGGCCATAGCGCGCGGGGGCGGGTGGGCTGGAGGGGAGGGCGGGACTATATCGATCTAGGGCAGCTTTCCTTTGTCCACGAACTGACGGACCTACATTCCGCCTAGAACCTTTGAAGTTATTATTGTAGAAGTAGATCACAAGACGTGGAATTGAACGTTGTATTATCTCTATTGAAGAATAAATGCTGGAGGGACAATTTGGTCTAGAATCAGTTAAGTATGAATACCTAGTACAAAAACGGTATTTATACGATACTCGGAGAAAGGAGAGCTTTGCTAATTAATTAAAAACTTCTTAAAATTATTAGTAAACCGATTAAAAACGGGACTGCAGGCTTTTGTTGTATTACGCCGTGTTGTGCTTCATCCTTCTTTAGCCAACGTTTTGGACAGTATTAAAGTGTTTATCATCAGGACAGATGTGTGATAATGATGTAATGCTTTCCGAAACCTTTACTAAAAAAGTAAGTAGCGCAACACGGTATAATACCCCAATATTAAATGACTATAATACTTTTGCACGTGGAAATCAAAGCCTTCAACAATTTTCCGACGTCGTGATAGTTTATTCGAAATTTACTAAATTTTTAACAGGAAACATGTTAATTCATTCGTTAAAGGTCTACGATCCTGTTTTTAACCAGATTACCAATAATTTGAAGAAGTTTTTAATAAATTACAATATGTTAGCTACCTATCTTTCATCCATTTCGTATATAACTCAGTCAACCATTTTTTCTCTATAAATTTTATATATTATTGAAGTTCAAAAAATATATACCTACATCTTTGAAATGTCATAGGAAAAAAACTTTTACTTGTAAATATTCTTAAAGACTTGTAGAAAATGTCCAAGATACTATCTAGATTGCAATTTTATTCAAGTAGAATCTTGAAATCATACATAAAGATTGCAGCCTTGCAGATTGAAGATAATGTTGATAGTTCTTAGGCGATGTATTATTCGGCAGAGGCTGATATGGTGGAATTAGCTCAGTGGTCCGTGCAATTCCCTGGCAAAGCAGAGGACCCAAGTTCTCTTCTTTTTCTGTCTTTTCTGTTTCACATTAGTAATTAAATTTTAATCCTTTTTGGACGAAACTCGACTCCTAAATTAAAAATACGATGCTTTCGGCTACTACAGTAAAGAATAACACTTATTCTGTTTTCATAAAATCATTCCAATTTCAAAACTCCTTAAAAATGAACATCTCAATATCGAATACCTACACATTAATAATCCATTCCAAACACGAAATGTAATCTTTCCATTACAAACACAAATTTAATCTTCGAAACGAAACTCGACTTCTAAATTCAAAATGCCATAAAATTTCAGCTACAACCGAATGTTATTCGAACTTTCTACGCACGAACACACCCAAACAAGTTGTGTACATATTGCACGTAGCTTTTACTCACGCAGCCACACGCACACATACACACATCACATGCACAATAATATTGTAATGGTCGCCTAAATTTTTCCCTCCAAACCCCGAAAAGCCGAACATTACTGCAAGTAAAAATCACTCACCGAAAAGAACTAAAATTTCAAACGGACTATTATATTTTCTTGCTGTGGGCTTTGTACCTTTTGAGTCGTATGTTGATTTCCCTGGCCCGTTTTCCACAAATTTCGTCGCCTCCGTCCGCAGGTACGGCGCATCCAGCCCGAGCGGAAGGAGCCTCTCCGACCTATGGGATGTGACGCGAGTGCGAAGCATTGCGACTTATGCGGACTGCCGTGTGTTAGAAGGAGACGTCTGTTCCCTCTGAGGAGGGCACGCCAAATATTGATTCGCAGCGCGTAATGTAATGTAACTTTGGTCGTAGGAGTAAACTCTATGTAGGTACCGGCTTTGTACATGTATATTTTATATAAATTTAATTTGAATGTATAAATACAATAAAGTCCGCGAGAATGCGTAGATAGTGAGTGTGAGTCATCAGCACTCTTTTCCACAGAGAAATGGATCTTTTTTCTATGGAAAAAGACGCGGGAAATATCATCTAACGCGTGTTTTGAAAATCAAATATGTATGAGTAAGTTTTTTTGAATCAGTCGTGTTCAATCCACAGCTGGGTGAAGACTTTTTCGGTTTTCGGCAGATTGGTATAGGTAGGTACGTGTAAAATACGACACCAAGACCGAACAGGGACCTTAATTTGAAAAACGTCGGCACAAAGTCAATACTTTTCCTTAATGTTAAGCCGGATTAATGAACAAAAAAGGCAACATTACAAAAATAATAAAACACATACATCATACGCAACACCATTACAATACACACATAATTATGTATAACCGTACCTCATAGAAGGTAGGTACCAGAAGTAGAGATTTTTAAATATATATTATTTTTTATTATATTCATTACCGCATTGATTGTTTGTATTTTATTTTGTTTCAGCTCAGATTGATTTTATTTTATTTTCGATTGATTATTTCATTTCATGTCATCATTTTATTAAATATTATCAAATTGTAAAATGAGAGCATCACATGGGTAAAGCACCCAGTGAAGCCCTCATTATCAAATAATGTTTTAAAATATATTAAGTATTGTTCCAAATAAAAATAAATTGTTTTTGAATGAAGCAACACGGAGAACTATGACTATTGCTAATTTATTAAGAATCTCTTCAAATTATTGGTAATTCCGGTTATGAGGTTTTCCGATAAACTTTTAGTACCTAAATTTGTTACTAATATATTTTAATGATACCGGAATACGTGATAATTAAAATCAAAATATTTTTGTATTACAACAAAAATTCTTTGTATCGTCAGGAAAGCAAATCAATAAAAATTTCTTAAATTGATATTTTATTAATAAGGCCTGTTAAATTATCTTGAGGAAAATATCTCCGTGAAGAAGCGCTCGCCAAAACAGAGTTGTAAGAGTATTCTCTCTGCCTACCCTTCTGGAAGGCGAGATCGTTGTTTAGCCATAATGACACAAAGTTTTTCATTTAAATCACAGGTTCTCAAACTTATTTTGAAATTTGAAAAAAAGATCGAACACCCATTCTGGTATATCCTTGTTTAAAATGTCCTGAAATCGTTCCTTAGAATCATTGTGGAGGTTCTCCAAGTGTTGAAAGATATAATTCCATCATTCGAGTTTTTCTTAATTTAAAAACTAACCAACAAAGTGGAGAAAACTAGTTTTTTTTATAAAAAATAAAGAAGTAAAACAAACTGTTATTATTTATTTCAGATAGATTCCTTCAGATTTTTACTGATAGAATTTCCTAGATTTCTTAACGCCCCATAATTTTCTTTGCTCGTTCTACTGCCTCCCTGAACGCATCCAGCGCCTACAAGGGGGCATTATCGCCCACTTTGAGAAAGACTGCTTTACATGCTTTCCAGTTTAGTTTCGCTGCTAACTTTATCAGAGCTCGCGCTTATAGAGATTATGCCGCGAAGAACGGTATCCGGTCGTTCGTTGAACCTTGCTTAGAAAAAGGAATGATTTTTAGCTGAATTTACAATATCTTCACAACACTTTTTACTTTGCATCAATCAATTAATATAAAATTAATTAAAATATAGAACTAATCGACAGGTAAGTATTTTCCGCAAAGCTGACAATACAACTTTAATTGGCGACATCTCGTCCTATCGCGTTTTTGTGACCTCGCACTGAAATTTCTGGGATTTTTTATGAGTTCATGAATGCCAAAACTTTGAGAATGGGTAGTGTTTCGAGCATCGCTTTTCATAGTATTTTTTTCCATTTGAATAATCACACCTAAATAATTCATTTTTAAACAACTCAATTTAAAAAAATTAAATATTATAAAACAATATGCTTTAGCTCTTTTTCTGGCCGCTAACAAAGTTATCCGTGTCAAGCTAACAAAACAATTTGAGGTTATGTGACGGATTTGAGGTTATGTTTGCATGCGAGCAGGTCGCACGTCCATCGTGCAATGCGCATCGCATTCCATCACTTTGTCGTAAACGACGCGGAAATTGATCGACTGTACAAACATGGCGCGTTTTTAGGGCGGTAATGGTTCTTTTATTGTTAATGTCCCGACACGTCACGCCACGCGGGAGGCTCCCACTGCCTACTGCTGCCCATTGCTGCCTACTTGCTTGCCACGTTCTTTGTTGTTTGAAGTGCGCCAAAGAGAATGACGATGAAATTTGAATGGAGAACGAATTATCTATTAATGTTGCCAGTACGAAGTATTACGCTACGCGGGTAGGTATCAACCTAATAAATGGGTCTTTACCATAATGTTCAATTTTACGTAATGTCGTTTAAAAAAAAACCTACTCCGGATAAATCATCAAAATGATAATTCATCACATCTTTAAAAAGTTATATAAAGTCATGGAAAGTGATGAAACAAAAACTTTATTAACTCGGTTAAGTAGGTTAGGTTAGGTTTAATTTTTTCTTTCATGGTTTCTAATGACTTTATATCACTTTTTAAAGGTGTGTTGAATTGTCGATGTGTTGATTTAACATGGAACCAAATTACCATAGATATATCTAACCGATGAAAACCACATTGAATAAATCATCTGTAGGTAGGTACCTACCTATAAAGTCAAGCTATCATTGATTTTTTTCTATAGTTACTTACAGTTCTACAATAAAATGCAGAAATTTATTACAGTGTACGGAGAAAAGAGAATAATAATAATTTAATAAAAATCTCTTCAAATTAAAGGTAATTCCGGTTAAAAACAGGAATGCAGACCTAATGAATGAATAAACAGTTATTTATTATTAAATACAAATAATTTGAAGAGATTCTTAATAAATTAGCAATAGTATTTTTTTTATTACCATGGCAATACCAAGTTCCCCGATTCTAGAACAGGTTGTTGATCTGAAGTTATGTTTGACTCCTTCGAATTCGACAGTTTGACATTAATGTGTCAGGAAAAATAATATCCTGACACTTGTGTTTTTAATTTTAAACGTTTGCTGTCTTTATCGATGTCTGTTGTATCGTGTTGTCATGGTGTTTAAAAAAATTAACCCATACTTCAAATAAATGGCTTCATTGATATGAAGATTAAATTTACGAATAAATTTTGTAGACTTTAATTTGGAGCCACCTCTGGGCTGTAGCCCTACAATACTTGATTATATGCAAAGGAGAGCGGTCCGTCTGATAATCTGACAATCCATTGTTAACAGACCGATACCTAATGTACAGACGCAATATGGACATGCTGAGCATGTTCTACTGTTATTTTAATGGAGCCTGCTAAGGAATGAAGAGTGAAATTCGACATACACGAGCGGAACACTGTTCACGGTTGATGTTGAATTCGTGAGAAAGGGCCGCTCGTTTTTGTGCAAGACGGCTCGTATGTGGAACGAGCTACCGGCATCTGTTTTTTATTCTTCATATAATCTGGGCCTCTTCAAGACCCGCATTAATAAATCCCTTCCTACAGCCCCTACCATAACCCGCCTCACAACGCTGCCCAACCGGTAGCGACAGAGTTCCCCTACCTATACAGACAGACAGTGGCGCCCTTGTGAGGTGTAAGATCATCTTCTTCCGAAAAGTATCACAAATTTTTTAATACTGTTTTTTGTTATTTAATCGATACAATTACCTTTATTTTGTCAACATTTATTTGCCAGATCGTCAAGCATTGAGAGATTTGTTGTTGAAAACAATCAAAGCACCAATGAAGACAATATTTATATTATTAAACTTTGCTTTGTTCTGTTGAGTTGAAAAGTACATAAGTAAGCGATACATTATTAACGAAGAATCTTAATAAAGTGTTGTGAAATATGCAAAAGTCCAAGTAAAAGTTTTGTTCCAGATTGAAATTCACAAAGTAACGGCGCAGCTACGAACTTTTAATTAATGTTTCAATTTTAATAATATCTTGAATATTAAAACACTTCCATCATATAAAATAACGCAGGGTTGGGAGAGGATCGAATGGCGCCTACGCCGGGCGCCTTTAACCCCTTTACGCAAAGTTGTAAAGTGGGAGTTTCGTTGTAAGTAAACAACAGAAATGCTTTTATGAGTCTGGATGCAGGGGTTAACATTCAAAAACTGTAGCTCGATGAAATTCCTCAAAAAGATACCTGTTTTTCAATTTTCAGAACGGTTCCATGATATTTCATCAAAGTGAAAATTCAACACACCTCCAAAAAGTGATATAGAGTCATGAAAAGTAATGAAACAAAAATTAATAGTTACCTGTGTAACCTATTTAACCTAGTTTTTGTTTCATCACTTTTCATGACTTCATATCGCTTTTTGGAGGTGTGTTGAATTGTCATTTTGATGACATACACGGTCACCGTTAGGAATTTACTAAAAGTTAATCAGGAAACTTTTTGCAATCCCGTTTTAACCAGATTACCCATAATTTGAAGAGATTTTTAATAAATAATTAATACTGGTATGATTTGAACCAAAAGTATTATAGTGATTTTCTTTTTGGGGTATTATGCCCTGTTGCGCTACTTACATTTTTAGTAAACGTTTCGGAAAGCATTACATCATTATCACACATCTGTCCTGATGATAAACACTGTAATACTGTCCGAAACGTTGGCTAAAGAAGGAGGTAGCGCAACACGGCATAATACCCCAAAAAATCATTATAATAATAAATACTCATTTTTCAAAACATTTTTTAAACTATTTTCAGGGAAATGTAAGGATATGTTATTTTTTTATAAATATTTTGTTAAAATCATAATCATGTGCGAAACCGGGTTAAAGTTTAACTAACCTAAGTTTTTAAGAAGTTGTTCTTATTCCCTTATTACAAAGCACACGCCCTTTTGCAATTTAATTATTGATATGTCACTCGGTTTAAAAAATAAATATTATCCTGCCGCAAACCCTGCGATTGTCACACCTGGCCAACCCACTGGGAAGAACTGGTACCCGCCCGGGCCGGGGTATTTTATCCAATTTTAACTTTTTAATTAAAATTCTAATCAACAATTTTGGTATTACTGCGTTTCATAATTTATTCCAAGAAGAGAGTTATTATAAATGTTCTTAATTATTTTTAATGTTGACTGTCACAACTTTTTGCAAATTATTAATTTTATTTTGCTAATATTTAAAAAAAAAATCTTTTGTCAGAACATCTTTTTTATTTATTTTTTATCTGAATACCGCACAAAAGTCCCAACTGCTCCCATCCGGTTGGAGCCAGTGAGAATATGGCTTAACCAATTTGGGTACGTTGTCAGTCTGAAGGTAATATTATTATGTCCCAATTCAAATCGTTCCATACACACTTTTTTTATTAAAACTAGCGCAGACCCGTAAAAAATCAAGGGATATACATTGTTTAAAAAAATAAAATTTTAAAAGGCAACTTACCTGACCATTACATCACCAAGTAGGTACTGTAAGAAAGTCGACAAAAATTCACTATGCAGTTACTAAACATAAAGAGAATTATTTATTTTGAATTTAGAATGTTACGTAAATCTCATCCGAAATTATTTTTTTTATTAATAATTTAATTAAATCAAAATTACATGCGTAATAATTAGGCAACTAGATTATGGAAATGAGATTAAAAGAATTTGGCATTCTCAGACAATAAAAATATTACCATTCGTTATTTCGGCTACTGGCATTATACCTAGCTCTCTCATTAAAAATTTAGGCGTATTAGATCTATCAAAAAATTTATACATAAAGATGCAAAAGTCGGTCATTTTGAATACATGTAGAATAACGAAAGATTTTTTAAATATTTATGTTGAGGTATCAGTAGGATTTATAGGCCCTGTTAGGAGTTCTACCGAGCCGAACCCTCTGATATGAAAATATCTGGAGTCGGTGAATTTTTTTTCCCATTTGATCTCTGGTGAGTTGACGTGTTGTTGTTCTTGTATTGTTTTGTATTTATTTTACTTATATAATGCACTTGCATAGTGTTGATTGACTAGCTGATCATTTGTGGAAAAGTGAGTGGAAGGGTTTAGTTTTTCCTATGGGGAAGATTTAACCCGGACAACAAAATCGGAAGTAAAAAAAAAAAAAAAAACAAAATTATTACAAACAATAAGTGGGTAACTAATAGTAAATATATATTATGACAATAATATGATTAAATTCTAAAATTGATCTGTGTGTATGATATCTCGTTAGCATATTCATTAATAGATTCCATGTAGATTTGAATATTGTGATGGCTGAGTTGGCATCGCGTCTGAGTTTCTCCCAGGCGTAATGAGTTCAAATACATCACAACACAAGTAACATTTTCCGCTTACTGTGGTGGTAGTAGGAGATTTTCAAATATTGTCAAGTTATTCATAACCCAGGAATGTTTGTCTTTCTTTAAAAAAAAGGCATTGTGTTGTAAGAATACTTCATAACTGCAATAAACAATATGGCGAGAAGAAAGGTAATTTTCTTATCATTAAATTGAAATTTTCCATGCATTTTAAATTCGTCATATCGCTATATGATATTGGTTTTATGCGGAGGTGGGTGTAGTAATTTCATAAAATATCTCGGGTAAAAGGTTCTCTCCTCTTTAAATAAGACATTTTATTTGATTCTGTTTATTTAGCGAGTTCCTGTGTAGCTCCGAGAAACGTCTGGAATCAGTGTGTGTACAATGATAAGGAATTCATGATATGGATCCATGATGGAAAAACTACGATGGACTTACCTTTGGGCACCGAAATGGCTACAGTCCGTTGATCATTCACAACCACAGATAATAATAGTGTGAAACTTTTGTTACAGCCTATAGCCCAGTTAATCTAGACAAAATAAATATCGACCTATCTGAAACAAATTAGGGAAGAGCTGAATTTTTGCATGTGAATAGTACCTACTACATGGAGTATTTTCACCAAAGTCCCCACTCCTCCCCCGTTTGCTTCGCCCCTGTTCACCCAAATATTTAAATTGAAGGTTCTTCTAAAGCTAGTATACCTCCTAAACTAAAATATATATCAAAAAATTACTTCCAGAAATGAATTTCTTATAAAAGTCTCGTTCGAGCAGCACGGTAACAGTCGAGACAACGTGTATAAATGTGGTTAGTGGCGACATGTGATAGCATAATATGTGTTTTGGTTTTAGTTAAAAAGGAACATCATCGGGCAGCAAAATGATATCTATAGTTTTACTGGAAATATGCTCATGAATCGCTGGTTAAAATCCTTGTGCTATTACACAATATAAATGACACAAAACTATTATAATCTTTGAGGAATTTATCAAATATATATTATTTTGAATAAAGCTAGAAAACAGCTAATATTTTTTATTCTTTTCGCTAAATTTCTACTGCATTCTGTCTGTGTAATATGATGATGTACTTTAACTGCTTCTAACCTAATATTTTCACAGTACAGTAACCTCATTGGGAATCTCAAGGACAATGCTGTGCTTTTACTTGTGACAGTGTAATAACACTTTACATAAAACATGCGAACACCTCAGCACAGGTTCTCCTAGACAGGTGTTCGTAAAACACTTGTTACCACGGGATTATTTTGGCAATAAATAAAATATAGTGAAATGTAGAATCCTTCACGAGTGTTCTGAAAACTGACGGGTTCTTACAACAGAAATAATGTTATGAGTGTAGAAAAAAATTATATTGAAAAGAAATCAAAAGCTCCCTAAAATTGTCTGACAAAGGGGCTTGATCAGGTTAATAATATGGTGTGATACCGGCTAAAGCGTAGTTGATGAACAGCTTAGCAGCATAAATAAACCACTCACTAGATCGATAACTTCGGGCTTTTTGTATGAAACAAATTGGTCCTAAAAAACCATATATATGCCAATATATAGATAGAAAAATTCTCATTCGGAGCCTACTTATTATGTTATACACCAATGAAAAACTCCATAGACTTTCAGAGTTTTTATTGGTGGATATTGTTAGGCAATCATACGACGTCACAATATTTCGGTTCCAATTTTCGATCGGAGTTATACCCCCTGGCTGTGGTATCGCTGTGGGCTGTCGGTGCTTTATAACTGCTATGGTGTTCTTCAGAGCGCAGGTGTGACAACCGAAGAGTGTCAAAAATATTGAAGGGCAATCTAACCATGCACAATGGTTGATTGAGTAAATACTGGAGGTACCAAAAACCTAAATCATGGATATAAATCATTTAGAAGGAGACCCACCCCTTGTTATAAATGAATTGATGAATTACTTCATTAAATCATTAAAACAAAGCTCGTAATAATATCTGAGTAATAATTTAGCATATGATCGCAGAGTAGTGCTCCGAGTGTGCCATTATTTAAGACGATGTACCACGTCTTGTAACATTTTGGAATCGGGCCGCTAACAACAACATTCCTTATGTAGATTGCGATAAGGTTTAAACTCCCGCTAACACCAGCTTTGATTTATGCAAGAAAAACCCGTCACCAAAAAGCATGTTTTATTTTATTTTGCGAAATTCAGGAACAAATATTCACATATTTTACGATCATTTTCTAAAGAAATTACTTTTCTAAATTATCCAATAAAACCATAGCCGAAAGGGGGTTCGTAAGTAGCAGATTTTGAACTTTAAAGCAGTTTTTATACGCCTGATTCGTAGTGCTTCGCATCAATACTTTATACTTATGCCAATGATTTAATATTAGTTATTAATTAACGGAAAGATTTTTTTTTAGTTTTGGGACAACACACTTATTCATGATGTTGATGCATTCATTTCAGCTATATTATCCAAGATACCGACAACGTTATCAGGGTTCTTCCTTTCAGAAGAGGGAACTTTACGTCGTATCTTCTGATTTATTTTTACAACCACTGAACGCCGTTGTAAAGCATATTATAATATAAAATGTTATGTGCCGAGGTATAACTTCTCGGAGATGACGTCAATAAGACTGAGAAACATTTCTAACATTTAATGGAATATTTAATTTTCTGTAGAATTTTACAAATAAAATAAATAAAACATTTCGCCAACGCGACTAGTTCCCCAGCTTTTCGTGATCTCTACAGACGAAAATCAACTTATAAATATATCAAGAAAATAATTTGACTTTCGATTTACAAGAATCTATCGAAATAAGAATTAAATATAAAGCAGAACGATACAATTCAACAAAGTTAATATATTATTTAAAAATGGTTTTTTTTTCAAGTGATAACTTTATAAGTGTTAACCCTTCAGGCATGTTGACCGTTATATTTCTTCAAGATGCTTTCAGAAAGTCGAAGAATATTTGTATATTTCCACTTATATGGATATTTCTGAACATTTACTAAAAAAAATGTTTTTAAAAGGGGACAAATTACACTTTCAAATTTTATATTATTAGAAAAAAAAATTATAATTTTTGAATTATTAAAATTTTGAAACAAACTTAAAAATGGCTCAACTTACATGAATAAAAAAAAACATGTTTTATCATAAAATTATATTATAAATATTAAAGCCACCTCGCTTTTTTGGAGTTTCGTAAAAAAATATTAATAAAAAATTACACAAAGTTAATTAAATTTTTCTCAAATTGCAGTCGGAGTATAGGTGTTTGTTTTGATTCTTCCCTGGATTTGAAAATAAAGCGCGGTGTTTTATCTTTCTAACACCGTTTAGATCAGGTTTATGATCATAATTGTAAGGGAGACACAACAAACACAGCCATCAAATTGACTCTACGGGTAATAGCTGTTTGTTCGCAAAACCGAACAAATTAGCCTGAGGGGTTAAGTAAACCCTGATGAGTTGTTCATCTTTTTTACTTTTACCAGTATGTAGAATCACCTCCGAAGTTAGTGTACTTTTCCCCCGCACACCCTGTATATGTATATACACAGCATTCATGATAAGAACAAAATTCTATCAAAGTTTTTAAAATAAAGCAATAATTCTAATTACAATTGCGAATAATGCAATTGTTGAAAGGTGTGTTTATAGGAACGCTTTGCACGCAAATTTGGTGCAAGTGAAAAAAAATGACTAAATTAATTCCTAATTATTTCATGAACAATCACTCCCAAAGTTTCGCGGTATGGGCATGGAACACGGTGAATATAAGGAGTTTCAAGTTTGGCTCTGTTTTTAAAACAAATCTACGATGGCCTCAGTGGTCTAGGGGTAAGGCTCTTGACTAGCCTGCTGATCATTTAAACAATATATTGTGTATTTATTGCAAGTTCCAGAATGGAAGTTACTCTCAGTATCGCTCTGGTCGAAGACAACCATTCTGAATTGAAAGGCTGCTTGAAATAGCTTTGGGAGTGTTTGGTGTCCAGATCTTCTTCCCCATCTCATTCCCCTCCTCATTGCCTTCATCCTCACAACATACCCCGATAGGGGATGCCATGGTCTCATTTACTCCAGTTTTATTGTGAAATTGATGAAATTTCGTACACTTGACCTTTCAAAGCAGGATGAAGGTCACTGTCTACGTGAGATTTCGAAAAACCACCTTTCTACCTTTTCCCATCCCTTGAAGCAGATTTTTAATACTCTTTGATGAAATTTTGCACATTTGATGTTCAAAATACGAGAAAAATTAAGGTCTACATCTAATTTTGAAAAACTCTATACAAAGCTGGGCAACTCCGGGACTCCACATTTTTTTTAGTTTAGTTGTAGAAATGCTTATTACCAGTTTGTTTGTTATTTTAAAATGATTATTTCTGTATGATCTGAGGAAAATTAGTTATTCGGGATTTAATCATTAAATATTTAAAAATTTGGGCATGAACTTCAAAATAATTCCCAGCGTGCAATGTGCTACAGGCAGCAAATATCGTGCAAAGGTCGTTATTGATAGGTCCAGTGGCGTGTGGCGTGTGTGCCAACGCATTTAGTTACATTTACGGAACAGCCGGACGGACTAACTCGATCATAACGTTTCAATTTTCGATAATTATTATTATCACCGTCGGAAATGTCCCGACACAATACGAGCGTGATGAAAGCGCGTGATGTGGGCCGGTACCTACCTGGTGCCTGCCTCAGTTAAAGAATTTTAAAATATTTTTTGCACTGGCAGCACTCACCGGTTCAATTAACAGGTAGATACTTTTAAATTTGGAATCTTCGTTTGATTTATTGCAGTGGCCTTTTTCTTTTGTACGATTTTTGTTCTTAGGGACTTTGTATTTGAGAGGCGGGCCCCATTTATTGTATAACCAACGCCTCTGTTGTAGGTCACCCGGAGTGGTTCGCCCAAGCATGGGTCCCCAAGTTCATGTGGTGAGGTTTATCCAAGTCTTGGCGGTGGTTTCGCCTATCTACCAGCTGCGTGGTGGGCCGGTTGAGGGAGACCCTTTGACCTCTCCAGCCGGACTCTCTCGACACATAGCCTTGCGCCGCAGTAGGAGGGATGAATTCATACGTCCGTCACTCCTAGACACAATGAACCCTAGATTCCATCCCAACCCTCATTCCTTTTTCCTTCCCAGAACTTCGTCTCAATCCTTTCCTATAAATAACTTCCCCAAAGATGACACAGGATTGTCTTGAAGGATTTTTTTTTCCTCATGGCCTCCTGTGTGGAGTAAACGTAAAATTATTATGTTTATTAAAGTTATTGTACGACCAATTAATCGTCCATTAACAGTGCAAGATTTTAACGTTCTTATATAACATTTGACATTCACGGCCTCTGTGGTCAAGAGGTAAGGCTGTCGACTAGCAATCCGGAGGTCACGGATTCAGATTCTTTTAAATACTTATTTCTAGTGACTTACGACGAAGGTCTATAACTACTGTCTTAACGACATACATATTGATATTTGTGGCTTAAAGTTAGAGACTCACAACTAACATACTTACATTTAAAAATACATATTTTAGGTTTTTCCTATGTTTTCAGTAATAAGTCAATAATAATAATAAACACATAGAAAAACAACAATCTGTAGGTATAGGTGCAAGCAGGTAACATATAAGTAAGGTATTTCTGTGAGTCGAATTGATTTGTGAGGATTTCACACGTACATATCAATAAATATTCTTTCTTATTTCACAAGCGCGAAGCAAGAAGCGAAGAAGGCGGAAGTTTTATAATATTAGGGTGTTTCATAATTTATTTTAAAACATGGATGCAAAATGCGCCCAGTGGGTTGGCTGGATTTATAAAAAAGTATTCATATATATCAATGAATGACATTAATCGTCGATCTTTACCGCATTTAAATAATTCATCTGCCAACAATTAATCCGATTGACGTGTTATGTTCCCGCTGATATTGTCCATCAGTAGACAAACCAATAGCACTTTGACTTTATCATGAGTAGTCGAAGGGAATCGCTAGAGAATTTATGTGTTCATCAACAATTACAACAAAACAAAAAGAGAAAAAAATATATATATGAATAGAATGATGGATTTATGGAAATGAGTGTCTTAAAAAGTTTTTAGTTTGGATTTAAATTCTATTGGGCTGGTTATACATCTCATGTGAAGTTATTCCAAGACTTAGTGCGGGATACTCCGAATGCACGATCACCAAACTTAATGTTTGGATTTCGCTTAGGCTCTTTCAACCTTCCAATTACAGATGATGTCACTGATCTAAGAGTTGACTGCCTCTGACCAGTATTTTCCGGAATGCACAGCTCAGAGATATAGGGTGGCGCTATTTATTTGGTAGCTTTAAACACCATACAGCATAAATTGCACTGGATCCTTTCTTGGAAACTTGGGTACCCCGATGATACGCCTTGCTGCAGCGTTGAATACTGATTATAGTTCATCAGTTTGGCATTTAGGAAGGCTTGCATAGATACCGTTGCAGTAGTCAAGACGTGATACTGTATATGAGTTCACAAGTGGTTTGGTTGCCTCTATTAAAAGGTTCCTACGAACTTACTTAAGTTTACCTGACTTTTTAACGAAAGGTCTGAATCCAAATAAACTCCCAGAAGTTTGACGGTTATTTTAGCAATCACTTCGTTGCCGTAAATAGCAATTGGTGAGTTATTTATCTATTTGTGGCTGCCCAGAGAAATTCGGTTTTTGAAGGATTTAGCTTCAGTTTATTTGAGGACATCCAGAGAGTGATTACTGCAAGACACTCAGCTGAGCGATTTTTAAGTCCGTCCATCTCATTTGGTGAGCAGTAAAAATATACTTGGTGCTAGAACATCTGTTCTGCCATGTGGTATCTTGAACAACTCGTGGTGACGATAACCAGTGGACCAATTTGTACGGGACCAAGTTAGTGAAGCCCGCACAAATACTGCAAATTCAATAGGGCACCGGCACACATTGACACCTTGATCTGAGAGTTTTTGCAGGTGCAGTAGGAAAACATTAAATTAAACAAGTATTACTTTCCCGAGTACTATAGCATTCTCCATCTGCGTATTTATATAAAATCCTATAAATAAGTGAGTCTACTTCTTTCATTTTCCATAATAATAATAATTGGATACTTTGTATAGCGCCGTTTTTTGTGAAAAACCACCTCAAGGGCGCTGCTCAACTTATTATGAGTTCCCAGGCTCAATTTTACTGCTAATTTCTAAAGCTTGCGAGATTTTACGAAAGCCAATAATTGATTGTAAACTTTCCAGATTTAAAAAGGAATACATCATCGTCTTTGTCATATTTTACTTACATTTTATTTTCTTCGTATTTCTGCTTGAGCCTGTGGAATATCTGTTGCATTGTATTGATCACAGATTGGCCTAGCCTCTATTCAATCCAATAAAAATGAACCGCATCCATTTATGAACGAACCAAACAAGGTTGCGAATCTAATTGACGATTCCTTTCTTACCGACCCGGAAATATTACGTCGGCCTGTAGTAAAAAATGGCCATAATCCATGTTTTCTGTTTGATGTTTTTTCGCTAACATCCGTAAAACAAAATAAAAAACGAACAAACATTGTGCTTTACTGGGTCGTAAAACAGCGTACAATTTTGCTGAATTGATTATGAAAAAGCTTGTGGCAAAGTTTGTATTGTGGTCAATATTTTTCGTAAATTACGCGTGTAAATGTTATTTTTAACGCGTTTCCGGGTATATATTTTTTTTGATCAGCTCATAATATATTTTACAAAACAATTATCAGATTGCATTGCTGCCGGGAAGGGGTATTTTGAAGGTGGGAGGGAGGAAGGTTTATGACGAATAAATTGAAAAAAATTGCAACAAAAATTATCAAGTGCATTAATTAATCTTACCAAACAAACGAATTTCGGTTGTTGGTCTGTCTGTGAGTGATTGTAGATCTGGTTCAATGAACTCGGATTTGTTTTGAATTTAAGTGTAATTTACAAAATTGGAACTGATGTGTCAAGAATTTTTTATTTTTTATTTTTTTTTATTATTAACAAAATTATTGATACATATACAATTCAGGTACATACATAGTAATATAGAATGAAAGAGTAACAAAAAAATAAAATAATTAAAAATTCAGACAAGCGATATTTTAGCAATATTTTTAACCAGTAAATATTTTTACTATATTTGAATTTCTTTTTTTTAATTTCGAAGGTCGGGTTGTTTCACAAAATTTGAACAATTCGTCAAATTTCAAAGATTATTTCCAGGTTCTGTATTCAAGCTCTGTTATCATATCGTTATTGGCCAGTTGTTTCACAAAACTGAAATGATAACAGAACTTGAATATAACCTTCACAGAACTTGAAAAACAACTTTGAAATTTGATGAATTGTTCAAATTCGGTGAAACAACCCGTCCTAAGAGTTAATATTGTGATTTTTTCAAGGCTCTGTGCTTTTCCATTCTCAAGAAAGCGTTATTTACTACCCAGTAACCTTGTCTTGAAGTCAATTATTAGTTTCGCCTGTCAACGTAAATTTGAGATCAAATTTCCATCCTGAATAGCCCGTAACAGTCCCAACTGCCCCGTGACAATGGGGCCATGATATCCACTGGGGTATTTGAAGTTGTGAGGCTGAAGGGAGTGGTGAGAGGAAGAAGATGCGGGTAGGAAGGTTGAGAAGTACCTGGCATAACGAAAGTGAGCATATTCATTCATAAACTAAGAATACAATGTTTTATTGTTAAACCAAACAATTTGGCGGCTTGTCCAAAGTCCTTTTCTGATCCGTGACGAAATAAAACCTCAGCTGATCCAATCCACGACGGATAATCCCCTATTTCCTGATCTGGGGAGAGAGGGGATTAACTAAACCTCGATGGTACTTGATAGTCGATGAAATACAATAATGTTTTTTGTTCTCTTTCCTTTAAGTAAAATAGTAACTTCACTCTCTATTTTCATTATCCATTCATGATAATATCATCAAACAACCGAAGAAGCTAATATATAGAACTGTGTTGTAGCGTGTCCGTAGTAGCGATGAGTCTTTTATTAACAAGCCGCACAATTGAGATCTCTTTTCTATGAACCGTATTCGTACTACACCCGGTAAAATCTCAAATGAAAGGTTACTCTTTTTATCGAAATTTTAGAAAAATAGCGCCATTGAAATTATACAAGTATTAATTATTATTACATGCTCAGAGTCTGGACTAGGACATATGTAACAACATCCACTAACTAACTAGCATATTATCTTATGTTATTTAGTACCAAGAGTCGTACTGTCAGCGGTCTACAAGTCGAAAAATCTTACTCCTGTAAATTGGTGATAGCAGTTTTATTTCAAATCTATATCGATCACATTTCTAGGAATTATCTGTTCAGTTATTATATAAACGGTGTCCGGAAACTCGTAGTACATGTAAGTGGAAAACTGCTGATTGTCTATCACACAGAGGACCCAAAAACCTTTTTTATTCGATCTGAGCATTTTCAGGTTTTTTTTTTTCAGTTTTCAAGGGTTGAAAAAAAACTTTTGGAACCGGGTTTACGCTTTGTTGCACGTTAAAAGAAAATAAACAGCATAAAGTAACCCCTAAAGACCGATATTTTCCCCAAATTTAACCTAAAAATTACACGCAAAGAACATTTAATATACGACTAAATGTGTCAAGACGCCATATTGTTTTTCCACATGTTTCAATAAAATTATACTCATGCGAAGAACATTTAATATACGACTGCAAGAAACATAGTAAACTTCTTGTTCAGCGGTACATAACATGATCAATATTATTATTTTGGGAAAGCGTGACGTAACTTTATCCAATAGAGTGTGGATTATCCTCTATTTCCTGACATACAACATTCCCCGGCAAATCCAGTTACCCAAACAAACCTTAAGCCCGACTATTACAGAACGAAGCAAGGAACCTTCCAACGTACGCCAGGTCGGTGTACCTGCTTAATAAACGCTTAACCAATTTCACGGGCCAAGGTTTACTTGCTTCCCTTATAAAGCCGGTTGGCGGTAAGTAGGTAGGTACTTAACACATATAATGATACAAGAGTAGGTTCTGAAATTTAAAAAATAATCAATAAGGAATTGAGTGCTGATACCATCCCTGAAGTGAGACATCGATCTGCCAGAGGAAAAATGAAAATGGACAGCATGCTGTATTCAACAAGACCAATAATAATATGAATAAGTGTTTTAATATCTTCCTCTTTCGTAACACATCGATAATATGAAGTAATTATAAATATTTTAATATAATGAAATAATCATTGATACAAGGTGTTTTTTGTTCGGTTGAGAGGTTTCGATTTCATTCCGTATTTGGTGTCAGTATGTTATCTATTATTTATCTCCCTATATTTTTCGTCTAGTTTTTTGTTGTTATTGTGAGTTTTGAATGAGAGTGGGATTTTTTGTAGAGTTTAGTAGTATAGGAAGTTTTTTGGCCCAAATGTTTTATTTGTAGATGCTTGCTGGATATGTTTTTGACCCTGAGATCTTTCGTTACTATTTTTTAGTTTAATTTAAATTCTAATATTTAGTTAGTTGTTATTTCTTGTGTTATGTATTTTTTAATATAAAGGAGTATTGTTTTAGAATAGAGTTGTTTAAGTGACATGATGTTATAACCTTGAACCACTCATTGGTCAGAAGCTAATTGGAATATGGTTGTGTTATCTGGAACCCACATTACTTGAAATATTCATAAATATTTGAATCTGTACAAAAAAAATTTCTAAGATTGTTATCATTAAGTTGTTTCAAGCTTGTCATGAATAATTTTGTGTAGACATAAGTCAGCAAATTATCTTTTTTTATCCAGGGTCGTAAAGTTAAAGTATTGGAGTAGTTCCTCATAAGACTGCAGTACGGAACATAGTCCAAGTTGAACTATGTTGGACTATGGACTATGTACTTGGACTATGGACTATGTACTTGGACTATGTTCCGTACTGCAGTCTTATGAGGAACTACTCCAATACTTTAACTTTACGACCCTGGATAAAAAAAGATAATTTGCTGACTTATGTCTACACAAAATTATTCATGACAAGCTTGAAACAACTTATTGTCTGAGCAATATTCTTATTAAAATTCCTAATAGAAGTAATCTAAGGAGTCAGAATATATTCCATCTAGAATTATTTAAGAACAATATTGCATACTTCAATCCATTGTCTCGAATGTTTCGTCTGTACAATTCCATTGAGTGTAACTACATAGATATATATGCAAATAGTCTCGCTTATTTTAAAAAGCAAATTAGAAATAGATTGTGAATGTTTG
Organism: Hesperophylax magnus; assembly: GCA_026573805.1. NCBI lineage: Eukaryota > Metazoa > Arthropoda > Insecta > Trichoptera > Limnephilidae > Hesperophylax > Hesperophylax magnus. The sequence goes on along the minus strand of JAIUSX010000054.1, from coordinate 3,441,797 downwards.
TTTATTTTTTTTATTTACTCTATTTGTTTTGTGCTTTTATTTTTTGGATCGTATATTGATCTGCATTTTTTTATATCTCTTTTTTGCCTTTGCTCAATTTTTGCTGTTTATATTTTTTGTTAATTCATAGTGTATAATGACACTTAAACTGTGCATGATGTGAACATTTTTAAGTGGACTGTTGACATATACATTTTTTGCAACGTTAAATTAGTTTACTTAATAATCTTCCTCTGTATTAAATTTTAGTTTATATTTGTACTGTCCTGATGAAGGTTGAGTTCAACCGAAACCGGTCGACGTATATAAATGTAATAAAGTGGTTTAAAACAAAGATATTCTTCCATTTGTGTATTTTTTATTTCGTTGTAGTCGAGCCTTTTTTGATCCTGTGTAGTGTGTCTTCTGCTTTTTGAAATATTTCTTCCCGATTATTCCAATTAATTAGAAGAACCGTTTTTGTATTTTGTAAATATATATTTTTTAATTTAGCCGTTTTTTACAGACGATCTTACGTGAGTAAAAACTCATTTAATATACAAATTGGTAAAAGAATTCAAAAATCTCCTCAGGCACGGAATATAATATAATATAATACTGTTACAAAGAATACTACATTTCAAAATTGACTGTCCCGAATTACTTCAATGTATCAATATCCATGTTCCCAAAAAATCATGCCGACATTTCTTACCTTTTTACTTCAATAACACCAGGACACTAGCTTACCAAAATTCTCCGATTCCGAGACTTCACAATCTCGGAAACAAATATTCTGATCTGGGTGATGTATTTCATTTGCAAACTAATCAGTATATATGTTGTATATTCAATCACTTTTATTCTTCTAGACACAAATAGACCTTTGTACCCATATAACTTCTCCGTTTCTACTATTTTGTTTTGTTGAAACTTTTAAATTCAATTTTATGCGTGAGGATACATTTTTGCCATTATGTTTACATTCTTCTTTATTGTATTAATTTTTAAGTGTTTACTCTGATACAAAATGCTTGTATTTTTTTAAAGAAAAGCCCACCAGGGCGTGTAATAAATAAATAAATAAATAAAATAATAATTTTCGCCCATCTAAATTAACATTAAAATATAAAACAAATAATAATACAAATTATAAAATTATGAAAACGAGAAATAGTACTGAAAAGTAAGAGATAAAAGAGACACAAATAGATACACAAGATACACAGATAGATACACAAGACACAAATTGAGACGCAAGTAATACATAATATAATCAGCGCGACATATTTTTAGCAATATCGGAACTTTTTTTCTGAATCCATATAAATTCTCGACGAAAATGTCTACTTCAGCACACACCATCTTATTATATAATCGACACAATTGGGTCAGAGAAGAATGTATGGCTAAAGAAAATACAGTGAAAAAGATAATGAAAGGAGGGCTCAGATGGTTTAAACGTGTGCGAAAGAGTGGAGAAGGAGAAAGCAGAGTAAGAAAAATAGTATAACACAAAGGTGAATGGAAGAAGAAATCGTAGATGCCCGAGAAACAAATGGCACAGCCAAGTACTCTACATTCTTAACCAGCTTCATTCCAAAATTAAATACATCCCCTTCCAAATGAACGTACAAATGCAATGGAGATAAACAAGTTTAAAAATAATATCCAACGTACGTAAACACGGAGATGGGAAATTATATAATTTATGAAGACAAGCTATGTTGAAAAATATCACATAGGTAATCAATTAAAACAAAAACAACATGATTACATATATATATATGAATAGGGATAATTCGAACCCTAATTGAAAAAAACTAAAAATTTTAAATAATATGGTTCCAAGAGAAAGCAAGGAAGCTAGGAAGCGAGGAAGCCACAAGCCAAAAATGTGTATATTCTTGGTATTCCTTATATTGTAGGTAATAGACATTAAAATCGCTTGACAAACGGAGTCTAGAAACGTTCGATTTCAAGCACAAATAGTAATAATACTAGTTTTAATTTATTTTGTAAATAATTTTATAAGAAAGCAAAAAAGTTAATCAAGTGAAACTGTCACAGATAATCTTAGCTATAATACTGAATTATTAAGTTTTTCCCTTACGCGTTCATACATTTCTGTTGAAAAAATATTATTTTTAGTAGTTTATATTTATATTTTTTATTTAGTAATTTATTTTTTATTTGTATTTTACTCAAGCGAAACGATGGGAAACCCTTCAATTTATATAAAGCATATTTTTTGGTTTTCATTATGTACACCAATTCGTTATAAAGATTAATCAAAATAGTGATTTAGCAATAAACTTCGCCTTAGGTAAAAGCAGAATCACGCAAAAAGCTTAGTGAGCATTGTTGTTTATTTTCCACCCCGGTTGGTGCTCCCATACTTATTTGGTTGAAGCATTTAATGCAGTGAATTATACTCGTACCCGATGCATCGCTTGCATTTTTGTACCGTCAGTGTTTGAATTTGAAAAAAAAACTGGGGTGGAAATAATAGATTCCAGTGTTGACATAACGCAAAATTCTCCATGCTATCTTTTTTAAGTGTAAAAATAGGTACGTACCCCTATTTTGATCTTTATTTGAATTGGGACTAATTAATTTGCTTAGTTGCAATTCAATTGAGGTGGTTTATATTTCTTTCTCGTCTTCTGTGTTCTACCGTTGTATTGATGACATTTTGTTTGTTTAAAAGATATACAAAAAATCTCGGTTTACGAATAACAAACAATATTTGAAAATCTCTTACTACCACCTTAGTAAGCGATCATTTTTGCTTATGTCATGATGGGGGACTTAGCCAGCGGAGGAACTGAATTCACAACCACTAAACAGTCAATCGAAACCGAATGTACAGTCACGAAAAGCCAAGACCTAGAGATGGACACCGCAGACGAAATGTTGGGTTTACAAAGAGGAAACTTAAATATTTTTATGTGAATACCGCAAAAGAGTTCCAGCTGCTCCCAACCGCCTGGAGCCAGTGAGACTATAGCAACCTCAAAAGGGGTATATTAAGAGACTAAAGCTAAGAGGGGAGGGAAGGAAGGTTGATAGACACCTGGATATTCAGATCTGGTCACCAAGCACGGCTAAAGCCATTTCAAGCAACGTTTCGATTCTGAATGGTGGTCTTTTACAACGACGATACTGACATTATCTACCACCACATTATTGACTACTATACTATGTAATATATTGTTAATCATTATAAAATAAAAAATTGTGAAATAACATTAATTAAATTAAATTTAAACTCGCGACCTCTGAATTCACCTACAGAGCCCGTCTTCTGTTCTTTTCCCGGTATTATTCTGAGCCTTATTCTGTTTCCTTTCCAGAAGACTCAAGAATACCCACCGTTTCAAATTCACTATTATGCCAGGGATCGATAAAATATTTTTTATACGCTCATATCTAACGGAATCCATCCCTTATAACAAAGTTTATAGGTAGATAGAGTTTATAGTGCATCTACAATATCCCCTACAGAGTACAAATATCCCCTTGTGCACCCAGCCAGTTCTCCACCAGCCCGACAGCCCAACAGGCCGGCTCAAAGTACGCCCGTGTTTGCTTTTCAGATATAACTTTCCATCTCGCCGGGGTACCTACTCGTGCCGTGTGCCTACCCCGGGGTACCTTCATTCCCCCCAACCTTCAGTTAGGGGTAACTCCCAACCTCCGCCAACCGGACAGAAATGCCTGCACACAAAGCGGAACTTTTGATAATGCACTGTGAAATGTCTACACAATTTTATACGGGTTAAGTTTTAATTTGATAATGATTTAATACTTCCAAGATGGGTTGCGAACAACCAGGGTAAAAGAAAATTAATTATTTTTTTAATTTTATAATTATTTAATCTTACATTTCCAAATTATGGGTAGAATCCAACCAAATCTTACGGAAAAGATTTGTAGAGCTGGGATTAATATCATATCCTTTTAATTTTCCACAAATATGTTCCAAGTGAAAAATGTTAGGAATCAACCTTTGTTGTTTAGACTTTTACAAAGATTTATTTTAAAACATAATTTTACTAAACAGTATATATTTTCGCTTTCTTATTTAAAAACATATATTAATGTATCAGTTGTGTAACTATCTATTTCTACAAACATAACTGAATTCATCATATTGAGACAAACCAATTTTTGTTACTTAAAGTGCAAAAATATTTTATTACTTGAGTAAATTTAATGACTAATTTTTTTATTATAAAATAAAATTTGCGAGTAAAATGTAATGTGTACGCACAAAACAAAGTATATTGATTGTTATTTATTTTTAATTCGTAATTATTAGTGTTTATTTTTTTTACAAAGTAGTAAACAGGTTCTTATTTACGTGCAGACAATACGAATGTTTCCTAGAAGATTTAAAAAAAATGTGTAAATTTATTGATTGATGTGATAGTTATATTATGTTTATGGTCGCATTAGCTCAGTGGTAGAGCAAATCCCCGGCAAGGCTGAGGTCCTGTGTTCAATTCAATCAATAATAGAATATGGAATTATTGCTTGGGGAGGAGCATCAAACTCGGCTATCAATTACATAGAAACCGCACAGAAAACAATCTTAAATGTAATACTAAAAAAACATACACTGACTGATACAGACCAAATATTCAACAGCTGTGACGTACTAGATATACGCCAATTATACGTTAAAACACTACTAAACTATATTTTAAACAAAAAAAAAAATTTCAACATACACAAAATAACACTAACAGACCAGTTAGACAAGCGTACAAAGAAAACATAAAAACTCCGACAGTAAATTCAAGCTTTGGAGAAAGACACTACCAATACCATGCTATAAAAGCTTTCAACAGCGTAAAACTTGAAATTAAAATTGATGAAAATAAAAATAAATTCCCACACAAAATTACAAAATGGATTAAAGAACAAAAAAGACAATATTAACAAAATGTCATAGCATAAAAAAAAATAAAACCTATACGTAACACATAAAACCAATATAAACACACATCACTCACAAACACACAAGATTATATTTTAAATGTATTATTTTCTCTTTAAATGTATTATGTAGATTACATTTTCATATTATAAAATGAAGGCCTCAGCACGGGCAAGCCACCCAGTGAGGCCAATATTACTGGAAAACTGAAAATTATGAAATGTAAAAAATTTTGTACCAAATAAAAAAAAAAAATTTCAAAATCTTTTTTTGATTTTTTCTGTTTCAAATTTTCGTTGAAGTCACTAATATTCTTAATGACTAAATAAAATATAAAGTAAAAAAAAAACCAAGTTTATTTACTATATATAATACATGTATTTTCAATATTCGACCTAGCTGTGGGCCGGTTAGTAGCGAATTTCAACGTTTTTTTTTCTTCAATTGACTGAGGATTGAATCTTCCTCCCTAGGAAATATCTTTTAAAACTTTTATAAAAATATCTATGGTTTGGCTGAGGATTAAACCTTTCTTCCCAGGGACTGAAGCCAACCGCGCTAACAACGTCGCCAAATGCCGTTCGCGTAACACCGAAATTTATTTTGTATATTAATTGCCGTAATGTCACCCAATTTCTGAGATATGAGTTTGTGATTGCTACCAGATCATAGAATGCATTTTCATCGACAGCGAGATTATCTGCCGACTTTCAGGTCGATCGGATCTCGAGAAGTGGGTTAATTTCCGCTTCCAAGGTTTGCTTTCATTCGTTCCCGAAAACAAAAGTGAAAATCAAAATATGTATTTAAAAATGGTAACTTATTACCTACAGTTATCCCAATAAACAACACGTCAAAGATACATATATATTAATATAGACAGTACATACATAGTGTACCTAAATCATGACTCTAAATTTCAACGGTTCACTTCGAAAAGTACTGATGGTAAAGTTTTCTTGGGCTTCTGTGGGTAAGAGGGGACATATCGGAAATATCGATGAGCGCAAATGCATTCAAACTTTATCCTCTTTAAAATAATTTGCCTGTGCCATAACAATAATTGTAAGAGGAATATGTTCCTTGTGCGATGATGGAGGACTTATTTGTTTTTTTTTTTTATTTTATATTATTGAAACAAACAGTACATAATTTACAGAGATGAAACAATATACAGGAATAAGATACTTCATGTTGTGTACCTATGATATGTTTCCTTGTAATGTCTGCGAAGTGGTATGTTTATTCCTTAATTACCAGGTGACTTGTGTAGTTTATAGGTGTGTGTGTGACGTGTGTAATGTGTGTGTGAGTGTTTGTGTGTGTGTGTGTCTGTATGTATGCGCATTGAATTTTTTAAATTATTGACATGATGCCACGTTTGAATTTGGGCAGTGAATCCGAAAAAATGTCAATGTTAGAGTTAATACAAATATTATTTAGAGTATGAAGAGCTCGGTTAATTGTCGAATTGGATGCTGCATTTGTTTTATAATTTAGCGTGTGGAATAGCACTGTATGTCGTGTACGTCTCAAAGGTATGTTAAAGTTAATAAGGGACAAAAGTTCAGAACAGTCAATCTCATTGTTTAAAATTCTGTGTATAAATATTGAGTCAGCTACTGCTCGTCTTCGCTGCAAAGTTTCAAATGTACACTCAAAATTATTGTTGAATCTGTGGGTAATATATTTTATAAATTTGTTTTGGATTCGTTCTATACTATCTATGTAAAGTTTATATTGCGGATTCCAAATAGGCGATGCATATTCCAGTGTACTTCTGACTAATGCGAAATATAACATTACAATTGTACGCGGATTACTGAATATTTTACTTACACGTAGCACGAAACCAAGCATTTTATATGACCTATTAACGATTGAGTCAATGTGCTTATTAAATATAAGTTTGCTATCAAGGTAAACGCCGAGATCTTTACATTCCGTTTTAGAGATGACAGGTTCATTGTTGAGTGAATATGAGTTCTTAATTACGAGTTTATTTCTGGTGAATGTCATAGTGTGACATTTAGAAACGTTTATATCTAGACAGTTAACTTTACAATACTTGCAAAGCCTATCTAGGTCACTCTGTAACGCTTCGCAGTCAGAAAGAGAACGAATAACTTTGAATATTTTCATGTCATCGGCATAAAGTACATATTTGGAATTTTGAAAACATGATCCAATGTCATTTATATAAATGTTGAACATTAGCGGACCTAGGTGGGACCCTTGGGGGACACCAGATTTTACCTCGATAGATTTTGAGAAGACGCCGTTGATTAAGATTACTTGATTACGGTTACTAATGTAAGATTTGATCCATCTAAATAGGTCACCGTGTATACCAAATAAGACAAGCTTTTTCAAAAGAATTGAGTGTATTACGCGATCGAAAGCCTTAGAAAAGTCTGTATACATAGTATCAACCTGCTCTTTGTCATCCATCTTGCTATGCTTATGTGACTTGTTGCTTTGTATGTTACCTTTAACGACCTCTGTGGCAGAGCAGAAAGATCCTTAACACTAGATTTGACTCTTGTTACCGATAAAATGACAAAGAAAATGTTTAAAGTGTGTGTGTTTTTTATATGAATACGGCATAAGATTCCCAACTGCCCTGAGCCAGTGGAAGTAAAGCATTCCCAAATGGGGTTTGTTGCGAGATTAAAGGGATTTAGAAGGTGAAGAACAATTACATGTGTAGTTACACATGTAATTGCACGCTCCGGGCGCCGACTGGCTAAGGCGCCAGGGAGCCAAGGAACCATGGCGCTGATAATACCTAATGTAGTGCCCTTGAAGTTTTTACGAGAACCAGGCGCGTTAGGCTCAGAGCCGGCCCTGTGTACATATCTGCCCTGAGATGGATACTGTAATGCTGTCCGAAACGTTGGATAAAGAAGGAGATAGCACATCACGGCATAATACCCCAAAAATAAATTCTTTCGGACCTTAAAAATTAAAATCATCTATGCTCTCGTTCAGTCAATACGATGACCAACATTTTCTCCAAGGGACCAACACTGCCATCTATGAAGTAAAATGTAAATCTTTCATGGCGCGTTGAACAAAGTATGAAGAATTTTGGTCCATCATTTTTTATTGTGTAAATTTGTTTTTCGTAGATGATTGTATTATATTAATATGGTTGTTTACAACGAAAAGTTAATTTTTAGCAATTGCCGTGTAACCACTTATCCATAGGGTCAGGCAGAAATATCGGAGCGCCACGTATGCAATATCCGACGGCAACAAGCAATGAAAGAAAGTTTTTCTGAAAAATAATTGTTAAGCAAACGTTCACGCTTCACTGTTGACTCTCGCCAATATGTGCTCAGCTCAATCGTAAATTATTAAATAAAAGATTCTATTTCGGTCTGACGTGATCTGACGTGAGGCACGTAACACCTGTTTGTCATGAGAATTATTATGCGACCAACCTGCGACTACCTATTAAACTATTGTGTAACAAAATAGTATAATTTATTACAATTGCATGGCTGTAATTTATTTTTAAAAATAAAATTAATATTCCTGGGAAGCAGACATATTAAAAAAATATTAAATAACGAACGCACATTAAAAATTATGCACATGGGATCAAGCAGTTCTAGCAAACCGTGATTCTCTAGTCTTCATGAGTGCATAAGAACTTGACACGAAAGTTAAAGAACTAGTGTCCAATTATTTCAATTCCTGGGGCGATACGAGCCACGTAGGATTGTAGGACGGCAACAACAATACTTTTTTACATGTTGTCGCTTTCATCACCTGGAATCACATTATTGTGAGGCAGAAGCTAAAATTGAAGACATTTATGCCAAATTGCCATGCCAAATTCATAAATTCGTTTCTTCTAAAATAACTCCTGAAAATAGCATCAAAGGGAACGGTTGTGCTAACTTTTTATGTATTTTTATTTTTGAATCTTTATTTAGATGTACGCAAAATTGTTCATACATCTTGTAGGAAAATATAAAAAATACAGAAAATAACATTTACAATTACATTTTAAGAGCAAAAGATAAATACACAAAATTACATTATATAAGATATCTATGTGAATAAAATAATATTGGTGAGTATGTTCAACAATCAAAAATTATTTTTTATATACCTTTATTTTTGTTTACCTAACCAAACTGAATAATTAAAAAAATAGCAAATATCTTGTACAGGGTTCCATGATAACTCAACACAGTGACAATTAAACACACTTTTAAAAAGTGATATAAAGTCATTAGATACGATGAAAAAAAAATGAACCTAACCTAACCTAACCTACTTAACCCAGTTAATAAAGTTTTTGTTTCATCACTTTCCATGACTATATATAACTTTTTAAAGATGTGATGAATTATCATTTGATGATTTATCCGGTCACCCTTGTACAGATATGAGCTATTGTATTTATTTGTTATTGAATATGAAGATAATACCAATATATCTTAAGGAAACCTGAAACAGAACAAGACAAAGAAAAAATATATAACGGTCTCAAGAATCGATCCCAGGATCTCTGTCTTACCGGAACAACGTCTTTAACCACTCAAAAATTGTGACCTAATTATTATACGTCATTTTGTCGATCTCGTATTTCAAATTCAGAATTAACAATAATATCTTGATACTAATTTTTCCCATATTTTTGGCAGCTATCTTTTCAAAGGATTAGAAATTAAAAAAAAATATTTTGCAGTGTTAATTATTACCTAGATAGTGTCTCAGATAAAGATATCCTATTTTATTTATATGGGATACCTATTGACTTTTTTCTAAAAGTCTAAATGAAAATTTAAAAAAATAACACTTTTAGATTAAGACAATAGTTTTCAGGTAAAATATATTATTAATCTTTAAGTATACCAAAGTTGTTTTTGAAAATATGTTTCATGACTTGCAGGATAAATATTTTGCGAAAATTAAATATTTTGGTTTCTTTGTATAACAAGTCAGTCAAATGTGTTATTTTTCTGTTATTATATAACTTTAAGGCGAAGCTTAATGCCAAATCACTATTTTGATTAATCTTTATAACGAATTGGAGAGCATTATAAATACCAAAAAATATGCGTTAGATAAATTGAAGGTTTTCCTATCGTTTCGCTTGAGTAGAATACAAATAAAAAATAAATTACTCAATAAAAAATATAAATGTAAACTACTAAAAAAATATATTTTCAATAGAAATATATGAACGCAACAGAAACAACTTTTTAAACAGTTTTCTGTGACAGTTTCAATTGATTAACTTTTTTGCATTCTTATAAAATTATTTTCAAAATAAATAAAAACCAATTTTGTGCTTGATATCGAACGTTTCTAGCTCCGTTTGTCAAGCGATTTTAATCTCTATTACTTACAATATAAGGGATATTAAGAATATACACATTTTTGGCTTGTAGCTTCCTCTTAATAATGTGCTTTTGAGTTATTTGTAAAGGCTTAATAAAAATGCATCAAGCCCACCATCCCCTTATATAATGCCGTAAATGATTAAAGATTGCAAAAGAGAAAAATATCATTTTTAACTTGACAATATTAAGTACTTACGTAAGTCTTTCCGATGACATTTTTTTTCAATTAAGAATAAAAAAAAATATTTTTCCATCACACGTCACAATTGAGTACACGGAGAAAACAAACGAATTTAAAATATTGCTAATTTATTAAAAATTTGGTCAATTTATTCGTTTTCCTGTTACAAATGGGACTGCATTCCTTTAACGAATGATTTGACAGATTTCCTTACAAAGTATTAGTAAAACGCAAATGTGTTATGAGGACGGCGGAACGTATTCATAAAACTATTATATTATCAAATTTCGTCATTATATTTATCAGGAAAAGCGTACCTGCATGAACTCGTGTTCCGATATATTCTGAATTGACTATATTAGGAAATTAAGCATTTGGTTTCCCATCACGTTTTAACAGGATGTCAATAAATGAGCCATACTCATTTTCTCCGTGTAGTTGGGTACAGCCTATCATCACAATAACAGTTGAGACAGAGCGCGTGTAAAGTGATCCCATCGAGCGTGTAGCGTTGTGATTAGTGGTGACGTGTTATAGAAACTTTTTGTTGTCTTTAATTGAAAAATGTAATCGGACAGGAAAAATACATCTGTTAGATCCTACGACAAATGTGTGTTCCAATGAATAAAAGCATTTCTAGTGCGTATTATCACACTTGTAACCGTTCGTCTGTTCAATGGTGTACACTGTACAGTATATATGTAGTGATTGTCATGTTTAAAGTGAAATCTTATCACATATCTGATATAATATTATTATACGGCGTAAAACAAATATGAACGTTTCCTAGAATTCTATCGCATCCGAAATTCCGAAAATTAATTCAGTCAGAATTCAAAATGCAAATAGGTAATTCTCCATTTTGTCTTCTGCACGGATTTCGGAAAGTCTGCGAACCGTGAAGTGTGTTACACGCGGGGTAACGTTCACCATCCACAACTCCGCGTGCGCATCGCGGGACTTCATCAAAGCGCAAATCTCACCCCAGTTTACGCTACTACCTCGTATCTGCTATTATGACGGTGACGATTCTGATAAATTTGTCACTTTTCGATGATATTTTTATATTTAAAAAAACACCTCACTTTTGTTTACCTTGTACCTGTTTTTATTAATTAAAAATTGTTTACTTTTTACCTATTTTTTTTAAAAGAAGGTCCCTCTTTTAACTTTTTTGCAATAAGTTTTTTGAAAACACGCACTTATTTTGTTTATTTTTACATGCTTTATTTTACCTAATTGATACATATTTTCTCTATTTTTTATAGTCCCAACAGCTCCCAACCGTCGGGAGCCATCGACACTATGGCATACCCAATTAGAGTATGCTGTGAGGCTGATGAAGGATATGGTGGAGAGGAAAGTGGTAAGTACCTGGCCATTCAGATCTAGTCACCAAACACGGTTAAATCCATTTCAAGCAAAAACATTTTGACTCAGAATGATGGTCTTTCACAATTGCAATTCTGAAAGTACCTACAGCTCTGAAACTTGTAGGAAATACACTAAATAATGTAAATTATTTTAAATACATACATTTGTTAACCATCGTAAATTAATCAATTAAAATTTACTTGTGTACGCTGGAATTTGAACCCGCCACCTTCAGATTCGTAACCAATGTATATAACCACTTAACCATTAAGGTCGTCAGGAGTTTAATATAGATAGACATTCGTCGCACATACCTGCAAAGTATCATCATCATAAAAATTGCCCTAACTCTTTTGACTATAAAGTATTTATAGTCAACAATTATATTCAATCCCAAGAGTTATCAAAAAAATATTAATTTCAATGTACCTGCACTCTCCACGTGCTCTTCTCTCCTATTTAAAGTAGATCAATACAAAAAAATATAAACAAAATTCTTTCTTCAACTATTTAATAATTACAATAACGGAATATCAAAAGTGGACATTTTCAATTGCGAGCTTGACAAATATAAACAGTCCATAAAAGTGTATTTCTCTGATATTTCATGAGTAGGTAACTTTTCCGTTGTTTATAAATATAAATTGAATTTTAACTGTAGTCAAGGTAGTTTTATGTATTTCTATATAGGACACCTTCAATTAATTTTAAAGATAAATATTTTGTTTTTATATGATTTCTTATAAATTTCAATATTTTTATGTTGTCTTAAGGTACAGCCACAAGGGGGTAATCCATAATAGAATCCTATAATTTCTATACCCGCTATATCCGATTTTTTGACAAAATGATCTGAGTATGACATCTTGTTCACATTTTTGCGAGCAACAAGAGGAGCCTAAAATTGAGTTTCAAAGCCCTCCTTATCACGACCAAAAACCATGTTAAAACTGCGAGTGAGAAACCAAATCCGCTATATCATACAGAAAGTTACTAGCAAAACGCGCTATATCGGATTCAACCAATCACAAGCAGTTATTTTGCCATAATACAATACGGCCGCCGCTCTGACGCCACGCTCGTGTGTCAAAATGATCTACGCGTGTGTTTCTAAACCCGCCATGTCGGCTCAGTTGACTTTCAAAAGCCTCTATATCACCAAGTGAGTATCAAAATGCGCTTTATCCATTTTTTTTTATTTAAATTAGTTAATTATTGCAAGACATATATAGAAAAATAAATGCTTTTCAAAATTTAATTACTCCAATTCGTTATATAAAAAATTGTAATGCAATTACTTATGTACGTTAGAGATGTGATAGTTTTTTTGCGGTTTTCTCCAAATCACTGAAAGTTGATATAGCGGGTATAGAAATTACACGACTCAATTTATTTTATTTTACACATGTCCAAGCTGATAAAATGTAAACTGTCGATTTCCCGCAAAAAAAATAATAAAATAAATAAAAATTCATGCATTTTTCAGTTTAATACAGAATCGCCACTCTGCTATCAAATTACCGTCGGGATGAACGAAGCATCCCCTACAGATAAATCCAGAAAGCTGTGACAATCCGTTGACGGGTCCGGAGGGATGCTGCTCCCCCGGACCAATCAGCGGCCGGCAGATCAGGAGAGGCAGTACCAGTACCGGGTTTCACCGTATTGCCAGCGGGGCGCCACGGTGCGGTGTAGCGCGGTGTCATGGTGGCTGAACGCTGGTGGCATGCAAACCAACCCCTTCTGATGTCTGCGCTCCGGATAGCTAGGGGAGAACTGTGCAGGAATTTGTTACGTTTTATACGGATATAAGGGTTGTTGAATTTAAGCGCTAATGTGTGCCTACAATCTCAATAAACTCCATTAACAGGGGATATAGAGATAGTGCCAAAAAATCACTGTAAAAAGTTACTGCAGGAAACGCTTTAATTTATCCAAAGCATATTTTTGGTATCCATTAGGTATGTAAACAGGTTCGTTTGGGAATGTAGACGAAATCTGGGAAGTCTGAGTGCTAAATTATTGAGAATATCTTAAAAGTATTCGTAATCCGACTAAAAACGGGATTGCAGGCCCAACGCATGAACTGATAGATTTCTTTAAACATGTCGCGATGTCTGAACACATGTTCCCAAAAATTCTAATATTTTCGCATTTCGTCATTGTATATTATCAGGATAAATACAGGTGCTTGAACACGTGTTTCGATATATTAGGAATGTACTAAAAGCTTCACACGAAACGGCCTTCAATCCCGTTTCTAACCGCATTTGAATAAATCAGCAGTACCTACTCATTTTTCTCCTTGTAGTTTGGCATATAGTCTACATGTCACGTGCATTTAGTACAATATTTGCGCGCTGCTTACCTACTTATCTACCAACAGACATACATATAGATAACAAAACTAATGTATGTAAATTCTTACTAAGATAGTAAGCAGTTACGTAACGAACCTAAGAGATACTTAACCTAACTTACTTGCAAGTTCAAAGTATACAGTAATTAGTTATCGTATCCTCGCCACCGGTCAACAACAAGAAATATGGCCAAGGTCCCGGCAAACATTGTCCGATATTAATTGGTACATATTTATTAACAAATAACCCCATATTAGCGACAACACACAACATTCCCGACAGATTCATTCAAGTCTTCAAGTGGCAAAGTCAACTCCTTAACCCTTCATCAATTATTTATCAAACGTACATATTTAATCACTAGCAGTGCTTGCTCAGTGAAAACTATAAATATTATCTTTGACTCACACAGAATGATAAGTTAATAAAAGTATATTGATATAACCATATAACGGATGATATAGGTACGAAGTGTAAACCACAAACTTTGGGCGCTTTTGTATATAATAATATATTATACGATGTACAGGGTAACCCGTCTTTCGGAAATGAATACTTTTAATTCGGTAAAATGTCACCGATTTTTTTATCATCTCAAGTCCACATCTTCGCCTGTATGCCTCTAGGTAGCTTCCAATGAGACACTAACTTGGTCATTCACGGAGAAAGCTTACTGATATAAAATACTGTTAATTTATTAAAAATGTTTTCAAATTATTCGTTTTTCTGTTAAAATCGGGACTGCAGGCCTTAACCTATGCGAATGTTTTATGACGGCGGAACACGTGTTCATACAAATATTAATATTGACATACCGATATTGTCATGATATTTATTAGGAAAAGAATACGAGTTCTCGATATATTCTGAATGACTAATATTTTATCAGGAAATTGACATGTTATCACTTTTTTAACAGGATCATATTTCTCCGTGTGGTTTTTGGCATCCTGTCAACTATCACTATATTCACGATTTATCTAATGTCCTGTCATACCGACTGCATTCAGCTTGCATCTATTTTTGCTGAGAAGGGTGTTTGAGATTCCGTTAACGAATTTTTTCAATGTTTCTGGCTTTCGCCTTTTAAGGATGTTCAATGCCATAATTTCAATTTATATATTAATTATATTCAAATGGGCAAATTTCACAATTATAATGAAGATTGACGTTCTTCTTTATCTTCGAAGATTGAAGTCGTGTTCAGACTTAGAAGTGATGAGATGTTAAACAGAGAGGAAGCAATTTTAGGTAGCTAAGGCTTGGTAGTAGTACTTCTACACCACAGAATGTACAAACTGGGGAGTTAAACACGCGGATTTTAAAAAGGTGAGAGGGAACGTAGCAATATTCAATTCTACTCGTAATTCGAATATGTGAGAAAATTTATTTTTTGGATAAATGGGGGACTGGTTGAAAGCATCGTTCTGATGGGATAGCCCCCTGTATCGAGATATGGTGGGATCCTTTGGATTGACTGGCAATATCTGCCCAAAAATTGCAGGATCTATCTTTGAGGATGGAAATAATAATAGATAATAACTGATGGTTTATAAGGGTATCTAATTTATTAGGTTCACAAAAAATGAAGGAATGCTTATACCAAAATATAACAATAAATACGGACAGCGAACCCTGGAATACAACGTGCCCAAAATATTCAACATGTTAACAAGCAATATAAAAAATGGAGAATTACCGAAGAGATTCAGATATATGCTGAAAACATGGCTACTAAGCAGAGATACTCTGTATTAGTCATACTGTTGATTATGGCAGTGGTTATAAAGAATAATAAAAATAAAAAGATATGTAATATGTTGTAAACGGACCATGTCCAATTAACACTCATTACATATTACATGAAGTTAATACAAGGAAAAATGTTACAATTTCAGGATAATAAAAAAAACATATTGCTATGAGAAAAATAAGTCACAAAAAACAATGAAGATAAAGTCAAGACAGGAACAAGGTTTTGATGGAGTATACAACTTCTGTTTGAGTAATGACTTACAAAAATCATTGGCAGGCTTACACCGAAAAATTCAAGGTACTGACATGAGTTGACAATTCTTGCCATTCTGGACATTGTGAATGGTAACCATAATTTTTGGAGTTATAATAGTTAGTTAATGATAGGTTTGGGCGCTTGTTTTGCCAAGTAATCCGCAATATAGTTGCCCACATTCCCAATATGCTCAGGAAATCAAATAACAGTTTTATTCAATTACGGCTATTCCGAGCTTTGCATGTAGGATAGAAGAACTCGAATAAAGCTTACAAAGTGACCATCAGAATAAAGAGGATTTAACATTTTTGTTTTTATTCATATTCGAAGAAGTCTACATTAGGCATTGCAAGTAGGTACTACCTACGTATGTATGATTGTGAAACTGCTTTTCCTTTACAGCGAACATTTTGTTGGGGAAAGTGGAAGACCCCATTTTGTGCCGTGCCGTTATCGGCTTGTGCCAGTTGGCTTTCGAAATACCTTCCGGTAAGAAAGCGCGCTGCCGCTGCCTTGTCAGCTTGTTTCTTGCATTGTCCCTTGGTATAACGAAAACACATTTAACACACAAACAACCAGAACGAAATGGCTGGGATAAATACCTAAAGAGAGAAAGATGAATGTTGCTGGCATCACCATCACTCCGATGTTGGACATATATTACTAGGTGCTGGCATAAACATGACCACTGGAACTCCGAAATCATTGGATGACGTACTCTTGGTTGGAAAAACGAAACTGAGATCGCCCCCGAATAGATTTAGCCTAGAGACCAGACTTTATGCAAATCTCGCAATACTTACTTTTAATATAGTGCACAACTCTGTTGATAGCATATTCCTCTTGGAATGCCACAGCTTATACGTACCTGAAAACTACGACTACGACTTTTCAAGATACCACACGGCAGAACACATGTTCTAACATAGCATAGATACGAAAATTACGAGGCCCAATCTCAGTGTGTCCACGGCTTGTACACGGCCCTGCGCTTGTCACTCCTGGACACACTGACCCACAGATTCCTAGCCACCTTTTTTTCTTCCCAGAACCTTCTCTCTTTCATTTCCTTAAAAGTCTCTCCACACAGCATCCCCAAATATGGCATAGGCCCTAAGGGAATTCATTTTCTTCAGAGCCTCCAGTGTGGAACTAATATTTTTTTTTAAATACGCTTCTGAGAAGTGAAACCACTCTCAATTTTTATATAATATATCTCTGTATACAACTCTTCAGTCAGCTACATGTAAATTTACACATGTAATTATTATTTTTTGACAAATATTTATATAAAAGTTTACCCCCGCGTATTTACAACAAACAGTACACTTACCTGAACAATCGTCAATGTTGACTGTTGACTTAATATCTAAGAAATCAAACAGCTCCTCGGCAGTCCCAGCCCGGTGAGCGGTGTCGGTGTGCCTGCTAAGCCGCTATCATTGCCATCGCAAACCTAACACAAACAAGACGCTTTTTCCGAATTCTAACTGTTGGAATGGCCCGATGAAGCAGGAACTAATGGATGTGTTTCTTTTTGACGTTCAGGTTGGTAGCAATTACACATATTATTCTTTTTTTTATGAACATGGCAACATTACAACAAATAATCTAAGGTATATCAATATTTTTTGTAATGGTATCTCTTTCCAGGGCTCCTACCAGGGAGCAACTTGACAGAAGTAAATATCTTTCATAGCAAGGATAGAGACTGACTGTTATATGGGGCCTTAGACTTTGTTGTGGAGCTGGAGTTTAAAATTAGTCTTGCGAATGGCTCTTGATAAAAACAACCATAGTGTAACAAGTCAAAAACTTTTAATTTTGAGAAGTATGAGGAATTGCTTAGAATACTGAAATTTACCGTTTCCAAAATGAAACAAGTAGTAATTTGTAGTTATTTTAGAAGGACAGTGGTTAATATTTGCTAGATTTTTTTTATATTCACCAGTTACGTACTATACAGAGAAAAATTAGTACTTCTAATTTATTAAGAATCTCTTCAAATTATTCGTAATCCAGTTAAAAACGGGAATATAGGCCATATGAATTTATAGGTTTCTTGATAAACTCTTAGTAAATTACTAATATTATTATCACGATGTCGGAACACGTGTTCATGAAAATCCTAATATTTTTGCATTTCAAATGAGCACATGTTCCGATATATTAGGAATGTACTTATTAAAAGAAACGGCCTGCAATCCCGTTTTTAACCGGATTACCGATAATTTTAAGAGATTCACAATACTATTTTTTCTCCGTGTACAACAAATAATTAATGGCTCTTGATAATCACCTTCACAATTTTAAATTTTATACACCTAATAACCAATCATTTATCTTATATTAATGGTTATGTGTCAGTTTTGTAAGAGTTAAAACACGTTTATTTATAAGGCCCAAAGTCTTTACTTAGACTAAAAACTGTTTTAATTAGGAACTAGTGTGAAGGTCAACGTCCTGTCTATTGTGCTACGGTTCCCCTTACATTGGTACCCACCATGAGGGGCAACCCTGTATACTACCGGCATCTGTCGGATGAGTCTATAACTTCTATCTACACTAGAGCCATCTTTGTTTGTAGCTGGAACTAGCAAAGTTAGCTTACTTGATGTTTGTTTTGTGAAAACCTCACTAGTAAACCTGTTTCTAAAAGGACTGAAAATCGAACAGGCATTTTTTTAGAAATTCAAAAAATTTAAAATTGCTTTCATCATTTCGATATCTCAATTCCATAGTGTACCTAACAATTCAAAAAATTGCATTTTTAGTCAAGTATGAGAAAATACCGATATTTATCAGTTTCAAAATGAAACAAGTGGTAATATGTGGTTATTATTCTATAGAATCATACTTTTTTTCACATTTTCTTGTTACATACTATAAAAAATGCATTGATTGCACCATACGCTAATCAGAAATATCAAAAATTTCTCAATCTACTAAAATTAGGTAGTAGTAAAAGATTAAACTAGCAAAAATCTTGTTTCCTAAATATCTCAGAACTATGCTTTTTGAGTTGTTACACTTTGGAACTGACATATCGATTTGAAGGTCATAAGGTCATTTCAAGGTCATTATCGCTCAAGGTGAGAGTTTGAATGAACCTAACCCAAGTACGTAGGAAGGAAAAATCGAAGTACAAATAAACTTTTCCCCACATTCATCACAATTCTGCACGCTCCGCTGTTAGGAACTCCATAGAATGGCTAGAATGATAGGAATCATGCAAACAATTTGTTGATAGAGTAAACATTTAGCCCCCTCACCCCAACCCCCCACCTTCGGTACACAGTGCAGCGCCCAGAGCACTGAGCTCGGTAGGTACAAGCCACTTACCTACAGTAAGTCACTTGAAAAGAAAACAATCAAACATTGGTGATAAAGGAAGTATTTGCTGTGTGGAAAAAAGGTTAATCGACAACCCTGCCAAAGTGGGGAGGCGGGGATGTGTTCGACACAAATGTCCGACTCCATTTCCTGTTTTGTCGCAACTGAAAAACTGAGTTTTCGACTCGGCTGTGGAATGATTTGTCGGCCTCTGAGGAGGATCACTCTTTGCTTTCCTCGTAAACCTGCAAAACACAGCGTCCTCGGAAGTGACGTAGGGAACACTATCGTCAGCTATTTTCTCAATCCTCGACCTACGTGCTGCCGCATTCTCGCGTTTGTGCGTCAGGAGCCAGCATTTACGGCAAATGGGGTATGTTTTCAGGGCCGGTCATGTGCATGCGCAATTGGAGCAGTCCGCTCCATGCGCCGACTGCCTAGGTGCCAAGGTGTCAAAGAGCCAAGAAGCTGATAATAATATAAAAAATAAGACAGCGCCGTTAAGATTAACTGGCGCTAAGTGCCGTTTGATTCAGGACCAGCCCGGTATGTTGTAAAGCTGAATGTAGAAGAAAAAGGAAGTAGATTTGATAAAGGAGGATGGGAAAGTACTTAGTTATTCAGATTAGATCACTAAACAGGACTCACGGAATTCCAAGCAGCGCACCGCGACATTTAGATTCTAAATTATGGTACTGGGCGATACTGAGAGTATCTACCATTCTGGAACGCAACCCAAATATACCTACCATATTTATATTATTTTGCATTAATTAAATGTAACATACATATATTTATTTTTCTTGGTTCCTGTCTTCCTCTCCTGACTTCGGTTCGTAATAAAGGAACATAGATAAAGCCAAAAATATGTTTATTTTTGCGTTATTTTTTAAATGGCTTTTGCAAGAATAAATGCGATTTTGTAAAAGGTCATATTATTTATATAACCATTTAGAAAAATAATGGCATTAGAAATATGGCAAAGAACGTAATTAGTTTTATTTATAACTCATTAGGAATAAAATATTATACAGTGTTTTCTTAATATATTAGAAATATTTAATGTGATTATGATCATAGTATTGTCATAATATTATAAAAACGATTAATAATTTTAGGGAAATGAAAAAGTGTCTGTAAAATAAACTAGCACGTGAATATCTGACGCTTCTCTCGTGAACACATCTGTCGCAAGTAAAGCGACGAGAACGTAAAAAGGACCGTACGGAACGCCAGCAAATAATATTATTTAATGGAGCGGGTCAATTTATTTAAAAATTACGCCGCTCTCCGTGGCGCAAATATTTGCGTGTTTGTGTTGCGATAATAGTTACCTGTTTGAGCGCCACAATAACCGTTTTAAGCGGGAAACAGGCTCCATTGCGTGCGGGCGGCCATTCTTTTTCACTTTACTATTTGACGTTTTGAAAAATGTCTCTCTTTAGTTGGTTACCCTTTTGTGCTCTTTTTTATTATTGGGGTTGAGTCTTGTTTGAAATTTGACATAAGATAAATTATCGTTTGTTGGTATTCTTATTTTTTCAGATTGATAAGACACTTTAAACATACAAACCCCTTGTAAAGGGAAGATACAACAACATATATTATTTAAAATTAAAAACAGTTCCTACCTATTGAGATGCATATTGACAATACTTTGTAGAAATATAAGCGGAACACCAATTTTCATTTTTATTTTGGTACAATATTTTTTTTACATTTCGTAGTTATCCAGTAATGTTGGCCTCACTGGGTGGCTTACCGGTGATATATGCACAATGCATTTAAAGACAAATATATATAATCTTGTGTATTTGTGAGTGATGTGTGTTTTATATTTGCTTTGTGTGTTACGTGTAGGTTTTATTATTTTATGTTATGAAATTTTGGTAATATTGTTTTTTTTGTTCTCTAATCCATTTTGTAAATTTGTGTCTGAATTTATTTTTGTTTTCCTCAATTTTATTTTCAATTGTACTATGCCAACACCGAGTAACTCCAATTTTGTAAAAATATATACCTTAAAAGCCCTGGACATAGCTATTCAAGAACAATTTGTGGAGGGGAAGATGTACGCAAATGCCAAAACCTACTTTTTTTAATAATAATATATAATTTTTTTAATGACATATCCAATTCCTTGTCTTATCGAATACCTACAAAAAACCTTAAGCTATTATAACTGCATTAACAACAAACAAAATTATGTACCACTTTGCATACAAATCATTTCAATAGTTTGCCATACAAGTTGGCTTTCAGGCAATTTCCTACAAAATCACACCAATGCTCTGTTCACGGCTTTTTAGATCCGGAAAATTATAGTACCTACATCCAGATGTGACTTTTACATTAACTTCACACAGGAGGTCCTGGAGAAAATAATATCCGCCAGGGCCTATGTCATCTTTTGGGATGCTGTGTGGAGGTTCTTTTTAAAGGAAATTAAGGTGAAGAAGTTCTGGGAAGGTAAGAGGTGTAGAGGTTGGGTAGGAATCTAGGGAGTGAAGGATCATCAATGAAGAATCAGTGTGTAAAGGAGTGACGGACATATGCTTATATCCCTCGAATGGGTCGAAAGATCAATTAGAGGGGTCAAAGGGTCTCCCCAAACCAGCTTCTCTCGATCTGGCACGCAACGCAGCTGGTGGGCAGGCGCATCCTGAACACACTTCACCCGATGAACCCGGGCACCCCTGCTAAATTACCAAACGTAGCGAATCACTTGGGGTGACCAATATCAAAGGTGTTTGTTATCCAATATATGTTTCCCGGGGCGGCGGTATCCAAGCCCTCCCAAATTTTAATTACGTTATTTATGACCACGAGGGTATAGCTCCGATCGAAAATTGGAACCGTGAATATTGTGACGCCATATTGGTGTATAGTATAATAAGCAGGCTCCGATTGAGAATTTTACTTTCTATATATTGGCATATCTATGGTTTTTTAGGACCAATTTGTTTAATACAAAAAGCTCGAAGATATCGATCTAGTGAGTGGTTTATTTATGTGTATGACCCACGAATTTGACAGTTTGTTTTTAAACAGGGAAAACGTCATCAATTATTATTTTTTTAATAATAAGTGAATAATACCTAACTTCACTGAGATTTTTTTAAATTATCAGTGACTACTTCAATATTATGTAAATTTAAAAAACACCCGATATAAACATACATGAAATTTTTTTTTATACATATTTCGCAGAGAATTTTTTTGAATAAGATTATATTCTACTTGCGAAGCGGTGTACGAGATAGATCAAAAAATATTTTAATATAATAATAATTTTGTTTTTGTTAGTCGGGTCTCCATCGACCAAATTTTTTCAAAACATCAGACGAAAACAAAAACATTGGGTCGTTGGCCAGTTCCACAAAGTTTTTTGTTTTCCATCGGCCACGGCATGTTTCATGTTTTCACAAACATTTGGTTCAATTTTGTTTGTAATATTGTCGCTGGAGACGAAGTAGGAAGCTGAACAATGAAACAAAAAAGGAAAAAAGAACATCGTCGAATTTTATCGTAGCATATAATTGTACGTATGTAGTTTAAACTTATTTACGTACACAGTATTATTGGGCATTTACGGGGAAAGAGGGGATAGCGGGAGGGTGTTCCTAACTAGTTAAAATGAACGCTGTGCACAAGTTCAATATTCAAACATGTCCTCCAATGATTTTCCTATACTTAGGATTAGAAAAATTGTGTACATATTATTTAAACGGAGTAAGTCCAGTCCAGTGACAGTTTCTTATGTCTATGGTCCAATCTAATCGGCAAATGGCCGCCCAACGCGCGGGAAACGTGAAAAGTGAGAGAATTTTTCTATGGATTGTAAGCCTGCGCACTCCACATTCCGCCAGCTATATAGCCGGCTTGTAAATATGCCGCGAGCAAACATCAATATTATTCCGTTGCGAAGTCTGTTTGGTGTTCGCGGGGCTGTTTAATTATTGATATAGGTACCTAAACGGCTCGACTCTATATACATTACATTTTTAAAATAAAGCAAATTTGAACGCGGCATTATCGCCTCAACCGCGAGATCAGCCCGGCCACTACGATTTCTTTCGTTTGTCAACCGTCAACAGTTTATGGCGGGCAGGTGCTGAGTTCCTACTTTCATAATTATTTTATCCGATGTTTTGTTGTTTTATTTCCACAGATTATGAATCCACACATTTTTGTTTTAATGCATATATTTTATGAATAGCTATCACACTATTATGGTGGTTATTCTTGGGTATCATTTTGATATATGGGGAAATTGTGTATATTTAAAAATTGAATAAATGCATGTATTTTATAGGTTTCATTGAAATATTAGAGGCCGTGAGGAAAATAATTTCTCTCAAGACCTATGTCATCTTTGGGGATACTGTGTGGGGTTATTTTAAAAAATGAAGGACAGGAAGTTCTGAGAAGTAAAATGTGTAGAAAGAGGAGTTGGTAGGAATCTGGAGGTCAGCATGTTTAGGAGTGACGGACATACGAATCCATCACTTTCCTGCTGGAGAGTTCAAAAGGTTTTCCTTAACCAGTCTACCAGGGCAAACGCATCCGCCACAGAAACCCGAAAAAACCCCATAAACCCGATCACCACTACTAAACTAATCTGCTACTAACTGCGAAGGTATGCGTGTCAAGCTGTGCAAATGATATCGAAATAATACAATACATACATATTATTATTTTATACCTAGGTAGTCATATATGAATCCCTAAACACAGTTACATCCTTCCGAAATAGCTTCACCGGATACCAAATGATAATACATCCAGGAAGCTGGCTCACAACGCCCAACCTAAATGTATATATTCGTTTATTAGTCACAATTTAATGTCAACACTCGCAGAATTGACACGTCAAATATTTGCAAATTCCCCTCATAAGTACCTACCCCCAACTATTCCAAGATAAATATGGCGCCGGCTCGCCCGCCCAGGAAATATAATGCCATCTATTGCCGGACGTTATAATTAGAACCACTGAAGAAATAAAACAAGAGAAGTATGATTAAATAAAAAACACTTTTATAATTCTATTCCACTGGCTTATTAATAAATAATAAAAAAAACATGTAGATACCTAACTCAGCTAAAATAATTATTGAACAAATTTTAATTAAAAAAAAATGTTGAGGGGCAACCCTGTGTCTCAAGTAAACTCAACTTTTCTTTACTTCTGGGGAAAATGGTTTAAAAAAAATTCTTTCTTTTTTATGGGACACCTCACAAGAGCGCCTTGTCTGTACAGTGTACAGACAGGGTAACCATGTCGCTACGCGGTTGGGCAGTTGTGTGAGGCGGCTTAAGGTGGGGGCAGTAGAAATGGATCTATTAATGAGGCCCGGATTATATGAAGCAGGAAAAACAGATGCCGGTAGCTTGTTTCACATACAAACCGACTTACACAAAAACGAGTCGAAGGAACGGCCCGTTTTAATGAAGCCATCACCAACGGGTGTTCCGCTGGTGTCCGTCGAGATTCACGCACATACCGATGCACCAGGGATCATTGCCGTAAGCTCCTAAAAGCAGGCTCCACTAAAATATCTATATAATAGACTCAGCATGCCCGCGTTGCTTCTATGCTTTAGAGACGGCCATCGGTCTGATAACGGATTTTCAATCATACGCACCGCCCTCCTTTGCCCAGAATCAAGTAGGATTATCAAGTATTGTGGGACTTCAGCCCAGCGATTGCTCCCAAATTCAATTGTTAGGCGTACTTGAGATTTGTTCAGGGTTAGAAACTGTTCACTATTGAAGAATCTTGTAGCCCTATAACCACGAGACGCCCAGTTTCTTGGAAGTCAGATTTACTCGGGCTTCCATAGAGCAACGATACTTGAGCTCGTCTGATATAGGTACTTATTCCAAGCATTTCAATGAAGTCTTTATTGGCTGGGGGGTGCTTCCGTCAAATTGCACCAGACAGTTCCTGCACAGATATCAATTTCATTCATTGACTTATCTGAGGCCTAGGAGTCGAAAAGTCTTATGTAAATTTTATTGTCTTTATCAGTTTTCACTTCTAGAGAATATCTGTTCTGTGATTAGATCGCACACTTGTAGAGAATATCTGTTCTGTGATTAGATCGCAAACTTGTATAGAATATCTGTTCTATGAGTAGATCGTACACTTGTAGAAAATATCTGTTCTGTGATTAGATCGCACACTTGTAGAGAATATCTGTTCTGTGATTAGATCGCACACTTGTAGAGAATATCTGTTCTGTGATTAGATCGCACACTTGTAGAGAATATCTGTTCTGTGATTAGATCGCACACTTGTAGAGAATATCTGTTCTGTGATTAGATCGCATACTCGTAGATCTGTGATTAGATCGCATACTCGTAGATCTGTGATTAGATCGCACACTTGTAGAGAATATCTGTTCGGTGAGTAGATCGCACACTTGTAGAGAATATCTGTTCTGTGATTAGATCGCACACTTCTAGATAATATCTGTTCTTTGATTAAATCGCACATGAGTTTGTATTTGGAACATAATATTTGGTTTGTCGCCAGCGCTTCCGAGAAAAGGATAAAATAAACAGGAAATCTGTTTGTGTACTACCAAAACTGTTTCAAATTAATAATAAATAAATTGTTAATAATCAAATTTTGATGGCACTAATGCACACACACGCGCTTTTTTATAAGCCTGGATGACATTATATTTAAAAATTTGCAGTATTTAATTTACAAAATAAATTTCGGTACTATCTAATTAGGATTTGACTTATGATGGCAATCACGTAATACACGCAGACATATACCCATATCCCTCAAATCGGATGACATTACAGCAGTTAATATACGAAATAAATGTCGGACCTACTCGATCGGCATTTGGCGAGGTTGGTAGAGTTGTGGACTCTAGTTCCTGAGTAGGAATATTTAATCCTATCAAACCAAAATAAAATTAATAAATTTAAATTTCAAAAGTCATTGAGTAAAAAAAAAACTTTCGTTTTAATTTTGTGTCTAAATCTGATGCTTCACTGATGATTTCTTTCAAACAATATGTTCAAACCCGCTTCTTACGAATTAATCAATGAAACATTTAAATTTTGATTAAAATTGCAAAGAAAGTGAAGGTATCGACTATTCTTTATTCAAGTTATAATGCACAGCAAAAAAACCTATTTAAATGTTTAAAAAAAATTCACAAAAATATTGACACCAGGGGGCGAGGGGTATAACTCTGATCGAAAATCGGAACCGAAATATTGTGACGTCATATGATTGCCTAACTACATATACCTATCCACCAATGAAAAACTCTGAAAGTCTATGGAATAAACTTTCAGAGTTTATCATTGGTGTATTGTATAATAAGTATTCGAATGAGAATTTTACTGTCTATACATGGTGTCCGGAAACTCGTAGTACAAGCGGGAAACTGGTGAATCTACATCACATTTGGAGTCGATTTTGTAGTATATTTTTTTTTGATTTGAGCTTTCGTTTTCGAGTAAATCGAGTCAGAAGTTGATTTTTTTTTTTATCAAATTCTTATAAATTATTATTACTGAAGATCAAAGTACCCAACTAATTAAAACTATTTAAAATTTTTAAAGTAAAACAAATAATGACGAAAAAATTTGAACCCTGAAATAGCCGAAAAATATATTTTTTTGGTTTTTTTTTTTTTTTATAAAAATGCTCAAATCAAAAAACTTTATGTTTATTTGGGTTCCCCGTGTGGTATAAATTCTCCAGTTTCCGGCTTGTACTACGAGTTTCCGGACACCATGTATATAGGCTCATCTATGAATTTTTAGTACCAATTTGTTTCATACAAAAAGCCCGAAGATATCTATCTAGTGAGTGGTTTATTTATACCAGGGGGTCTAGCACAGTAAAATCGATAAATTTACAATGTAGGATCGATAGGCGTAAATAGTGATGATTTTATACCGGTCCATAAAGCCCTATGTCAATACGGTATTCAGGAAACATGTCATCTATGATCAGTTAGCGATTTTCGCGTGCACGGTCGAAATATGATTCGAATAGTCGGTAGACAAAAGCCGCTGCTTTTAGCGAGGCCTCCAAGGTGTCGGATAAGCTGTCAACATGACTTTTTGGATAATATGATGCCAAATAACTGGCTGATTTAATGAATAGAGTTGAAATAAGTGAACTCTACTCGCCGCGTACACCAATTATTTGAATTTTCAAGAGCCCATTCGTTAATAAGCCAGTAATTTTTGTGAATTTAAATATTTACTACATCGTTCCGTTCATTAATAAACCAGTAATTTCGCATAAATAACGTCATTATTAACAAAGTTACGTATATCAACAGTCAATCTAAATTTATTTGAAAGCAAAGGAGCCGCGTTAGATTTGGCGGGCCTTTTTGTCTATCGTCGTTAACCGTGCTCGTGAATATTGCTTACTGACCATAGATCACGAATTCAATCATTATCGTATTGACATTGGCTTTATTGATCGTCCGTGCTAGACCTCCAGAGTGTCATGAAATTTGCACAGATATTTCATAAATGTTTGTTCTAAACTACGAAACGAATTTTGATAGGGTTTTTACTGTCATTTAGAGAATTTATCCGAAAGGTTAATATATATATATATATATATATATATATATATATATATATATATATATATATATATATATATATATAATGTACTACGGAATTGTATATCTTTAAAAGGCCTACAGAAAAATCTGCCATGGTATATGTCTATATCCTAAGGATAATCCCCAGTAACCTCCACGTCAGCTAGTCCACAATAATTCACTTCCACCACAAGCTTATGATGTTTTGAAATGCTAATTTAAATATTGATGAATAATTTCATAGTGTGTAATTTTAACGAATGTAATTTTCTCCACGTGCAATTAATTTATTACATCCATAATTTCTTTCACGTGTAATTATGGTAGAACATGTAATTTCCGCCTTTGTAATCTGACCAGTATTTTTGTCTATTCACTAACAATTATTTTCAAGAAACACGTCGACTGAAAAGTTAATTGTGTCAACCTGTAAAATTTTGATAAAGATTGTAGGTAGGTACCTAAATAAGTAATATAGGGTTAGTAGGTAGGTATCTAGAAACACACTGAGATTGCAAACAGGAGGCGCTTTGTATTTTGCATTTCGTAGCGGGAGAATTCATTACCTTCGAGTCGCATTATTATTTCGTGTTGAAAATATTCCGTTGAATTCCGACGGGGAAAATTTATATTATATATCTGTGTATAATCTTGCGCGGGTACCACTTTATGTATACCTCGTCGTGAATATTTTATGTTGCTAGAGTTGCCCCCATTGGGAATTCATAAGTTATCTCTGCCTGTGGCGGGAATTTCGAACCCAGTGAACATTTACGTCTTGAATCCATCTAATTTTATTTTAAAAGGTCGGGAAAAACCCACACAAAATGTTTACGAATTATCAATGACAATTAAAATCCCCAAACCGTCAAATAATAATATTATGTTATTTATTTATTTTACATTAACATTAACTAAAAAGTGTTGAACTAATTTGGTTTTGAATGTTGAAATTTAAATCGAACATATCAGCGACATCTATGAGTTCATTGCCCAGTCTATGTTTTCTGTCCATAACAGAATTATTGAACAAGGAGTTATTGTTGTAAAATAATATATTCAATTTTATTCTTCGGAGGTACACGTAAAAACAAAAATTTAAAGCGTCAGGGCAGTCAAATCTTTAATGAACAATTTTATACAATAAAAGGGGAAGAAATATTTTACGCCTTGCAGATAATTTCGATAAATTAAGTTTTCTTGAGATAACGTAAATTTACATGATTGATTTCATTTATAGGAATACCAATTTTGAAATTAAACATGAGACCATTTCAGTGTCGAAAATTTCATATAAATTAGATGAACAGCTAAACAAACAGAGTAAACTTCAACTCGTCCTAAATTGTCTTAACAACGGATTTCCAACAAAATATTTTCGAATACAAACATATTATGGTCATCTGTTTCGACGAAATTGCTTGTAAATGCAGATTTCAATAAATTTAACTTCTAGATTTAAGTTACTTTTAATTTTAGCTTTCACTCTCTAAAACCGACAGTTAGGTTTGGTTAGGTTACTCAGCGATTTTGGCACATTTGACAGGTTTTTTACGGAAATGTATGAAATTGCCTCCTTCAACATTACTTACGATTATAAATAATCATGAATAATTTTGATTACAGACCAGCTGTTACGGTACCCCGCAACGCTTTGCTGTGGCTCAGTCTGTCTGTGCAGATAGAGAAACAATAGCGTGTGTTGCTTTTATGTACAACAGGTTGCGCTGTTTTGTTAAAAAATGCATTTTTGTCCAACAGATGGCGCTGTTTTTTAAAAAAATGTTTTTTACCTGTCACATATAGGTATATAAAAAAGACACGTTTATTCGAATGCAACTCCGTCTCAAAATTTCAAAGCAATCGGTTAAGAATTTTCGGAGATTTAAGATTTTGAACCAACGAACATTTACATTTTTATTTATAGAGAAGAAGAAGATAGACGATGATAGTGAATTATATATTTATACCTATAATCGTAGTAGTAAATTGTGTTGCGTTTCCTCATTCTAGCATTAGTTTCCCGACTACATCGACCCTCTCGACAGCCGACTCATTTTAATGAATTTCATGAATATAACGGAAGGAAATCGATAAGAAAATGCATTGTAATATTTAAATAGAATAGTTGCCTCTTTTTTCGCGATGTATAGCTTATTTAGAGCTTAGATAGCGTAGCACTTTTACAACATTTGGTCGTTAGCGTAGAGTAGTAAAACAAAACCTTCAAGAAACAATTAAAGTCGCATACATACCTAATAATATAAAAGCTTTAATTATTACCTCAAGGTTTAGAAAATATCTACTGGGTGTTTTGAATGTCTTCCAGCTGTCAGCGTTGGCGGGAACCCTTTTTCCCGCGCCGTTTTCTGTAGGGCCGTGTTGATTTAGTTCTCTTCATCTTTTTGCCCCGTGTTTCCAGTTCCCCATTCCCACCTCCCGGGCTATTTAATAAGCCTGTGTTCCGTTTCACTTACCTTCCCGCGATACACCACCCGCGCGTGGAAACTCTGTACCTACCTACTCTTACCCTTCCCCGTAGGTTGTCCTGGTACCTACCCACGGGGGCAAATAAACCACGGCTCAGAAACTCCAAACCAGATACTGAACCATAGATAATAAATATTTTAATTTGGGTGGGTAGTAGACAGTACTTACTCTCAATAGACGGTAAAATATATAGTTGTCTCAGTTGTGTAAAATATATCAGTCTTGATGGAAATATTGTGGAAACACGTATTGATGAAAATAAGACATTTGTCCGAAATCCCACGTATGGAAAGTTACAGAAGCATGGGGAGATTTTCGTGCAAATATGTGTTAAAATTATTCCTACAGACACACAGATGACATTATCACTCATGTATTTTTTGCCATGTTATCGTAAGTATTATTTATTATTAATTTTGACAGATATAGATAAGATTATAAGCAATGGACGAAAACCCAATCTCATTATCAATGGACAATGTTAAAAATCACTGATTGATGTGTGTTTTCAGGAATATTTTGATGTTTGATTATGGTTAATCAATAATATTATTACTACCCTCTTACTTATAAACGTGGCGCAAATATTACAAAACAGTAAAAAAAACTTTTTACCATGGCGTTTGTTTGGAAAACGGTCTTAAACCAAGGGTTTACCACGGCGTGTAAGAATTTAATTAGTTGGACGGTACGTGTGTAGGTAGTGTAGGTACCTACAAAAACATTTCGATTTCTTATTCATACAAATGTTATTTTAGCAGAAATATTATATTTCTACGAAAACATTAAACTTGGCTTTCCCCCTTTTTTCCCGATTTCTGTGAAGATGGACATCTATTTAAATTCAATAAAATGTAACCTACCTAGGTACAAAATAGATATTTTCCTGGCTAGTAAAATAATTCTCAATTTGAGAAAAAAACTTCCACACAACACGACTAGCGCCATCCGACGGATGCAGTCGCAAGTAACTTACGACATACGTACACACAACCCTATGTTCATTGTGTGCTTTTAATTTTGAACGTGCAAACCGCCTCTCCGGCTCTCGCGAGGGCAAATGTTTGCGCGGGGAATATTTGCCCGCTGTATAATTCAAACAGATGCGATATTTGCGGAAGAGCAATCATTTTAATATCGTTTCTCTTAGAGTGGACCGCAGCCAGCTTCCAGTTACTTACATAGGGAGGTACTTATTATGTTGGTGCCTACTTACCTGTAATCGGTTCAGCGACTAAGAAGATTTAGGCTTATTTTTGTAGTCTAATAAATATTATGATAACTTTAGGACATGACTAACATTTGTATAGAGATTGAAAGCACATTTTTGTCTCCACATAATATATTAGGTATATGATTCCTACTGTATATTATGTGGACAAAAATAATACTGATACCATAGCGTTGAGGTGAGATTAAATTCTAATTATTTTTAATGAATAATTAGACTAATTTGGCTAACAGTGAAACATATGCTGACCTTGAACACGATGATATTTATTCATAAAATAATAAACAACCTATTACCAAAATACTTTAAGGAGAATCCTCGGAGCATTTGTTTCCGTGGCTACAGGCTTTGGAGAAAAGAAGAATTTTTATTCTTTTTTTAATGATCAAGACAATAATCATCAAGGAGACAATCCGGCTGTGGATTATTGGATCTACTTTTGGACAAAATGAGGACTGTTGGATTGGAGTATTGGACTTTGGAATAACTAAGGACTATTGGATTGTTATCAGAGGACGAAAAATCCGACCAGGAGAGACCAAAGGAACAAGATCCGGTCGGGATCGGAAAAAATTTCAAGAGCTCCTTAAATAAGTTTTCTGTTTTCTTTGAGAGGGATTTGTTGTTATCTGTTATTGTTTATTGCCGCTGTTTTTTTTCCGTGGGAATTATGAAATCGGGTAGAATTCCACCATTCAACCATCTCTCCGGGGACTGGGGAATTTTTCGACTCCGGATAGATCATTTTTTTGTGATCAATGATGAGAAAGCGAGTGCGGAGAAAAGACGGGCTTTTTTATTAAATCTCCTAGAATCAGAAACGTTAACCTTACTAATTAATCTGTGTTTTCTAAGTAAAGTAACGGACTTATCATTTGATAAACTTTTGGCGCTGCTAGACAAACATTGCAACAAAAATCGGTAAATTTTTAAGGAAAGGCAGATTTTTTTTAAGCGAGGCAAAATCAAAGTGAAGCGATAAGAGATTTCGCTGTCAGATTTCGTTCTTTGACAACGTATTGCCAATTTGAAACGAGGCTTGAAAAAAAAATGTATAGATATGTTTGCAATCGGTTTGTTACCAGGGCGCGCGAAAAAGAATTTTATTGTGGAAGGGCATAAGTTATCTTATAACAAACTATAGGAACTTGCAGTTAATATGTCAACTTTGGATAAGTTAGAATCAGAAGTAAATTTTATTAAAAAGAGGGTTACTTACTCTGGTTTCAAGGGAGGCCAGAGTAGGGAACGATCGGCAAATCCCAAAAGTAATTTTAGATAAATAGTAAAAGACACCCTCAGATAATGTTAAAAAACAGTGTTTTATTTGCAAAAGTAATGATCATCTATCATTTGAGTGTAAATTTCAAAATGTTTTAAATGTAATGGCGTGGGGCATTTACAGAAGTTTTGCAAGAATAATTTTATTAATCCCATTTTTGAAAATCACAGGAATAGTAAAGTTTTAGTTGCGTCAATTAGTCCTATCACTGCAGATATAGAAATTAATAATAGGAAGTTTAAAGATAAGTTCAATGATAGATTCAGGTTCATCTTTGTGTGTTATGCCGGATAGTATTTTTAGACGCCATTTCAGTTCAATAATTTTGTCACAAGACAAGCGGATTATTTCAGGCTGGTAGTGGTTTCATGGGGGTAGTCTTTTAAACGTCGTGGGTAAGGCAGTTTTTAATGTGAAATTTAAGAATCGAAACAATAATATTACATTTATTGAAGTCATCAAAGGAACAGAATTGATTGTAGGTGGGGACTTTATGGAATGTTTCGATCTTGGGATAACTTCTCAGGAGGCAATTAATTCAGTTACGCCACGAATGAGGAATGGAAAATTGGAAAAATTACCAAATATAAAATAGAGTACCTATGTTAAGTGATGTCATAATCATGCGGATTTTTTTTATTACGGCTTCCGGTAGAAAATTCTCAAGAAGCATTTGAAGATAATTATGGATCAGATTTTGTGTGTTATGTAGATAAATGCGAGCACATCGATGTCAAGCTCATTTCCACAGCAACGGAGACAGATACGGTTATTCAGGAAGTTTTAAAATATTTGCGTAAAAAGAGTTGGTCGATACAATGTACTGTGGAGATTTTGGGTAGAGAGGAATGAATTAACTGTAGTCAAGGATTGCCTTTTCTGGCAACATAGAATTGTCATTCCGAGTTCTTTGCAAGATCAAGTGCTAGAGTTATTACACAGATCTCACCTAGGAATAGTAAAGATGAAGTGTCTAGCAAAAGCATATTTTTGGTGGCCATCACTGAACAATGACATTGAAAAAATTGTTCTAAAATGTGATGCTTGCGCGGCATCGAGGCCGGCACATCCTAAGAGTCATTTGATAGTTTGGCCGAACCCTGGTTCAACTTGGAGTCGGGTTCATGTGGATTACTGTGGGTCTATCGCAGGGGAAATGTTCCTAGTAATTTGTGACGCTTTTTCCAAGTGGATTGACTGCCTAGAAGTCCCAAAGGCGGACACGTGTAACACAATTAAGGAGTTGAGAAAAAAAATCTAATTTTGGTAACCCTGATTGCCTAGTATCGGATAATGGAACAGCATTTTCTAGTGTAGAATTTAAAGAGTTTTTTTTAAAGAAAGTAACATAAAATTTTTAACTTCACCGGTCAAGCACCCTCATAGTAATGGGTTAGCTGAAAATTCAGTAAAAACTGTGAAAAGTTTCTTAAAAAAATATATGGTTATGAATAATTTTCAAGTAAATTATAAAAATAGATTAATTGATTTGTATCTGATTAGAACCGGCATTCTTGATGTTTGGTAGGACACTGAAATCAACTTTCAGTAGTTTAATCCCTAAAACCATTCAGGAAGATTTATCAGAACAGATAAAAATAGCTAACAATAATATCAAAACGGGTCAAGATAATCAAATCAGGAATTATGGGGGAGTAAAAATTAGAAATTTACATGTTGAACAAAAATGTCTAGTCAATGACTTTCATCAGGTGAATAAATTTTACTGGGTCAGAGGTATTGTAGAGAAGAAAGTGGGAAAAAAGTTTATATCGTTAGGATCTGTGGTACTCCGTTGACTTGGAAGAGGCATATTGATCAGTCAAGGAGTTTATCTGTGAGTTAGGAAGAGGAGAGTGGAGAAAGAGGCCTACCCGTCGCGTCTGAGGTCACGAAATGAGCTTCAGACGAGTTGAGGACCTCAGCTTTCTTGAAGGGGTTAACGTGGAATTCTCCTGATTTCAGATTACCGGTGGAGGATCGAGAGCAACCTAGTATTCAACCAAGACCAAGGGACGGAAGACTCCGCTCAAGGTGTCCTGAAGGTCCCTCCCAGAGAAACAGAAATACTTAAGATGAAATATTTAAAATCATGACTTTTGTTTTTGAATTTAGAATGTAAAATCGGGTTAAAATGAAGTATTTAAAAACCTATTTATTTTTTGTATAGTATCAATTGTGATAAAAATGTTTTGTAATGCATGTAGCCTAGGGTTTTAGATTAGGTCGGGGAGGGTGTGATGTATGGTAATAAGGTTGAGGATTTAATCGATAGATGGCGGTAGTCATAAAGCTTACTCCAGAGTCCGTCGGATGTCGCTAGGGTGTAACAGGTACTTGAGAGATTATATTGTCAGAGAGCAAGCTCCTCGGGAGCCAGAGAATTACCTACCCTCGGGTAATGATCAGTGTACTTTAATCCAGACCTTTGATTTTAACGTAAATAAACACAATTATATAATAACCTTTTGCTAATTTCAAAGAGTTCCCAACACCAAAGTCTGCATAGTAAAGGTAGATATAACATAAAGTGTGCCTATGTCACAGAAATAAGTTGTACATGCAAGTATGTAACTCTAAAAAAAGTTTTATACTCGATATAAAAATGTTATTTTTATAACTAAATAAAATAAAAACATACAAAAAACCTTAAAGGATGAAAGCTTAATCTAAACCTAAAAAAATACATAGAAAAATATAATGCACCCTTTTATTCCGTTATTTAGTTAAGTTTCAAACAAAATACCCGTAGGCAATGACGTTACTTTTTTTATTTTTTTTATTATTTTTAAATACATAAACGGCTATACTGCCTTTTATAAATAAACATATAATAGAGTACAAAAGTAAGAAAAATAATATCATTACATAATAGTAGTTTTAAACTTAAAAATAACATACAATTATTTTGTGTATCACAACCAAAAATAACAAAAAAAGAACAATGAGAAATATCCTCATCTCATTTCAACATGTCCATATTGCGTATATAAAGTTACATTATGGAAAAATAATTTTTGAGTGCATGTTTATATTGCGCTAATTTAAAAAAATAAATGTGCCGATGTTAGCATGTTCATTTCCCAAAATGTGTAATCGACTGATTAGTGAGTAATAATGTGATAATGTATGTGTGTTATTATAGTAGAACGGTAGTCAGTCTATTGTTAGCGCGACCAGGGCAATGTAATCGTATTAGTTCTATTAAACTAAGGGTATCCAGGACCGAGTGAATTATTTTATATAATATTAATAGATTACAGATTTTTCTGCGATCTGATAAATTTACGAGATTAGTCCAGTTTAATAACAAATTATAGTCCACAGATTCTCTTGGAATACCTAATTTAAAATTAATATTCCTAAGGAATCTATGCTGGACTTTTTCAATCGCTTGAATATGGATATTGTAATGTGGAGCCCAAATCGTAGAGTTATATTCCAAAATGCTTCTCACTAGCGTTATGTATAAAATGCGAATAATATCAATGTTACAAAATTATTTGGTTATTCTAATAATAAATCCTAAAATCTTCATTGCTCTATTAATAATATTAGTTATATGGCTAATAAATGTAATTTTTGAGTTAAAAATAATACCTAGATCATTTATTGTTTCTACTGAGTTTAATATAATTTTGTCAAGATTGTATTCATAAATTGTCGGTTTCTTTATTTTATAAAATCTTATTATTTGACATTTACTAATGTTAAGTGCCAGTTTATTGCATATACACCAATTAAACAAGTTGATTAATTTTTTTTGAAAAATTATGCAATCAAAAATATTATTAATTTTTTATATAATTTTAAATCATCAGCAAATAACAGGATATCAACATCGGAAAAAACGTCCACAATGTCATTAATAAATAAAATAAACAGTATTGGTCCTAAATGGGAGCCTTGTGGCACACCACTAGTAGCAGAAAAGGCATCCGATATTACGTCATTTAACTTTACAAACAGTTGCCTATTTTTTAAATAACTCTCTACCCATTTAAGAAAGTTCCCGGTTATACCCATACTCCTTAATTTATTTATCAATATTTTATGACAAACTTTATCGAACGCCTTGCTGAAGTCAGTATATATAGAATCTACTTGACATTTATCTGCAAAGGCATTCGCTATAAAGTTTTCATATATTAGTAGATTTTCATATATTACAATATTTATATAGAAATCTCAAAGTGGTAAGCAAAAAGAACCGCAATTGTACTGACTACCACGTGTCACTTAAGGTCTTATGCTACACCTCTAAGTAAAAAAATTGCATTAAAAAAATGACAAAATGCCCTCATATAAGATGAGACAAATATTAGTAACAGCCAAGGAATAATGTTTCATTTGTGCGTGCACGCGAAATAATACTCTTTTTTCCTGCCCGAAGATTATCATAGAGATAAAGAAATTGCAAGGCCGACTAGAGTACAGGTCTGGGCGCACAACAGCCAAATAACGAAGTAAGTGCTGTCGCTAAGTAAAAATCACTGTTTCAAAAAATAGTAATATCAATATAATTTTTATTTATATGCTTGTGGTAAAACAACACTCAATTCAGCAATAACAACGAGTAGGTATATACAACAATCGCCGCCATTTGCAAACAGTCGTTGCTCTATTATGGTTCGGAATCAGTTGACACCTTAAAATCTAGGTTTGACCTCTGGAGTGCCACAGGGGTCAAACCTAGGGCCTCTACTATTTATAATCTTAATTGATGACATTCAAGAATGCATCAAACATTCCACTTGCCTGCTTTATACTGACGATCTAAAATTACTTAAGAAAATTTGTGATGGTCAAGATTGTGTCAAATTGCAAACTGATTTAGATTCAATTTCATCATTGGCTGATGAAAATAAATTATTTTTTAATACAAAAAAATGTGTCGCTATGTCGTATACACGTTCGAGAAACCCTATCAAATTCGATTATTGCATCAAAAATGATATATTGTCAAAAGTAAAATCCATCAAGGACCTTGGGGTAGTCGTTGATCCCAAACATACGTTTTCGGACCATATATTGCAGTTGACGACATCATGCTACAAGCTTCTCGGATTTGTCATGAGACTCTGCAAACAATTTTCCAATCCCGAGGCAATGATGATTTTGTACAACTGCATTATAAGGTCTAAAATTGAATACGCCTCTGCTGTATGGGCCCCATACCAACAAAAATACATTGAAAAATTAGAATAGATTCAAAAAAAGTTTTTGAGATACATGTATTTGAGAATGCACGGAGAGTACCCGCGATTCATGCATCACGAAGATTTGCTTGCCGAAACGCGCTACCAAAGTCTCCACTCGAGGAGGAGTGGGGCCCTTGCAGTAACGGCGTACAAAATTCTAAATAATTTAATAGATAGCCCATACCTTCTGGAATGCTATAAGTTGTTCGTACCGAACAACTACAGCCAGGGACGGCACCATGATCTGCTATGTATCCCACGTGGCAGAACGGACGTACTGGCTCGGCATAGCATGACACGAGGTATGGCGCTGTTAAACAACGCCTCCAAGACGATCGATATTTTTAATAGTAGCCTTGAAGAATTCAAGAGGCATGTCAATGCCAAAAATCACTATTTATAACTTGTTATTTCTATTCTTTTTTTTCTTTCATTGTTTCGTATCATCTATATGTAGTTAATGTTACATGTGTATTGTAAATGGACACACAGTCTGTAATACACAAAAAAAAAAACCATCAGGCTCCGAGGTCTGTACTCTAGTTGACTCTAGAGCCGGCCCTGTGCCAAACGATGCCTGACGCGAGTACAATTTTGGCGCCCCTTTTCAAAAACCGTAGATTTCCGTTTTAATACTATAGTAATACGTTTCTAATCCTGGATTTAAAAATCTGTCAGTCACTAATACTGCGGTATTACGGCCGGTATACGCAGTACGATTAGCCTGTTCTTATCCCTCCGTATTATCTCTTATAAGTAAGACGATCAATAATGTATTTGTACTGGACGGGAGTCCGCACAAGACTGTAGATTTAGGCGCCGGGTCCAAACCGTGTCTTCAACCGTTGAAAATGCTCCTTTACGGCCGATGATGATGATAGTAGTTGATATTGATGATAAATCTGCCTCCCGCACCCAGTGCTTGGTGAATGTTGGGTACTGGGTGTGCTGTCGTCTCTGCTCGCTTCTGGTGTTGGCGGTTTTCCAGAGGAGGGCCGGCTGGTCTTGAAGAGGTAACACCAGAAGGTTTTGGAGCAGAAGACTCGGCGAGGTGAGGCAGATGTTGGGCAGGAGTCACTTGTAGATAAATAAAACGCTTGGTTTCGGTGGTAAAGATGAACTA
This sequence comes from Hesperophylax magnus, assembly GCA_026573805.1. Lineage (NCBI taxonomy): Eukaryota > Metazoa > Arthropoda > Insecta > Trichoptera > Limnephilidae > Hesperophylax > Hesperophylax magnus. Next base: position 3,402,321 of record JAIUSX010000054.1, on the reverse strand, counting down.
ATTTATTTTCAATTTTGTGGCTGCTTATATTTAATTAGCCTGACTCGCACCCGACATTGGGTTTTGAGTCCAAAAGTGGTGGGGGATTGTACCCGCGCCAGATATGTGTTTATATGCCCCGGAAAAATGTCGCATATTCATTTTGCCGGTAGCACACTTGAAGGCAGTCGCTTAAATTTGAGAGTTAGAAAAGATTTTGAGCGCTTACATGAATGATAATTACATAGTTTAAATGCATAGTAGTTATAGGAATGTGTATCTTGACAACTAGATTTTTTGTTTGTCAAGATACGACAAAAAATAAGAAATGTTTGTAAAATAAATGTGTAAAAATGATCTCAAAGCGATCAAATTTGTAAAACATGTTAAGTTAGTATTTTTCCGAGGTCCCCCGTAACATAGCGCTCAGAAAGAGATAAGATTCACTATGCTACGAGGTTCCTGGATTTTTGTACACGCAAAAAAGGTAAAAAATATTGTTCAAAAATGGGTTTGCATATATGTGAAAAACAGCTTTTTTAATATCTCCTCAGCGGTAGTATATCGAAAATAGTGTTTATTTGACTACCGCCGAGGGGATGAACAAGTAAAATATACATATTTGCAATGTTTAAAAATTGATTTTTCTATGTAAAATTTACATAGAAAAAATGCTGGACATCGTTCCACGCGGCAGGTAAGCCGGCGACGCGGTATCGATGCCGTTCGTAGACAAAGTTTTTCAAGCGGCCGGGAACAAAATGGCCAGTGGCGGGGAGTGATGATTTCGCCAGTGGCGTGGAGTAGGCACATTTTATAAATGTAAAAACAGATTTTATAAAATTGAATAATGTGATCAACTACGTCCGTTACATCAGGAGTAGTGCTGGGCGTGGGCATGGGGGTTACGTCAGGCGTGACGTGAACCACAGCCGTGGCCTGAGACCCAGCGTCCAGGGCATCTGCAGATGGTGTTGAGGATCCATCGTCTTGGATCCGGCTCGACCGTAAAGTTGGAGACATCCTGGTTGAAGGCGTGTGAGAATCCCGGCTCGAAGGACCACTTGTACTGGACGGGAGTCCGCACAAGACTGTAGATTTAGGCGCCGGGTCCAAACCGTGTCTTCAACCGTTGAAAATGCTCCTTTACGGCCGATGATGATGATAGTAGTTGATATTGATGATAAATCTGCCTCCCGCACCCAGTGCTTGGTGAATGTTGGGTACTGGGTGTGCTGTCGTCTCTGCTCGCTTCTGGTGTTGGCGGTTTTCCAGAGGAGGGCCGGCTGGTCTTGAAGAGGTAACACCAGAAGGTTTTGGAGCAGAAGACTCGGCGAGGTGAGGCAGATGTTGGGCAGGAGTCACTTGTAGATAATAAAACGCTTGGTTTCGGTGGTAAAGATGAACTAATTTTATGGTATCTATTGTGCAATTTACGAGTTTCGGGGAAGTTAATCTCCATGTCTCGCGAACTGAGGGTGTAAAGTACCTGGGGGATGGTTTTTTTCTACCCGATGAGTGGGCTGCCTATAGCAACTTATAGGACTAAAATACTATATTTTTTGTATTTTATTTATTTTTTTTTTTGATTATAGGAATTTTTTTACATATATTTTTTTGTAAATTTTGTGTTTGTTTTTTTTAATTAGAAAATCGTTTTTAAAGTTGATTGTTTGTAAATGTATACTATATTTTTTGTATATTTGGTTGCAATTTTAATTTTTTATTTAAGTCCACTCATCAAGGGGGGAAGGTTATAGAGACTGGGAATGGATAGGTGGGTTCGTCGTCGGGACTTGAGCGCCCGAGACATGCTATGCTGGGATTTGAGTGCATAGGAAGTTTCGCATAGAATGTTTTGGCTAATTCTACCACATGAGTTTTAAATGGGGGGATTTTCGTGCCTGAATTAATTATACTATTACGGACGAACCAAGGGCTTTTGGTGAATCTTCTAAGTGTGACATTCTGGAATGTGGCGAGACTTTTTGTGTTTGCTGTGCCCCAAATGGGTGAGGCGTATGACATGATGGGGCGTATTTGTGTTTTGTAGATGAGTAGTTTGTTTTGTATGGAAGTTTTTGAGTTTGAGTGTAGCAACGGGTAAAGGGCGTTGGATGTGTTTTTTGCTTTTTGTAGTGTAATATTTATGTGTTTTTTCCATGTGAGTCGTCTGTCAAGTGTAACTCCAAGATATTTGGCCGATTTTTCCCACGGTATAGATTGGCCGTACATTGTTATTTCCTCTCGCGGGGCGCGGCTGCCTTTTCTACGAGAGAAAAAGACGGCCACGCTCTTTGAGGGATTCACGTCTATACGCCATTTATCGTACCAATCTTGGAGTAAGTCAATGTTTTTTTGTAGTCGGTACGTAATCATCCTGGGTGAACAGTATCTAACCATAACTGTGGTGTCATCTGCGTACAGAGCTTTGTGAGAATTTGAGTTTTCAGAAAGGGGGATGTCGTGAGTGTAGACATTGAAAAGGATTGGAGAAAGCAGAGACCCTTGCGGGACCCCAGCTGTCATGAAACGTTTTTTTGAGAGAGCGCCACCGTATTTTACTTGAAAAGTACGTTGGCGTAGAAATGATTTGAAGGCACCGAGTAGTTGGGGATCGATGCCTGTTTCGTGGAGTTTGAGAAGCAGGCCGTTTATCCATACTTTATCGAAAGCTTTGGCTATGTCCAGGAAAATGGCGCCAGTTGATCGCTTGGTATTGAAGCCACCGATGATGATTTCGGAGACTCTGAGAAGTTGGTGGAGGGTGGAGTGATTTGATCTGAAACCGTGTTGCTCTTCAGGTAATGTTGAAACCTCGTCAATGTGCTTGAGGAGCCGTGTCAAAAGGATCTGTTCGTAGATTTTACCGATGTTTGATAGAAGGCTGATTGGACGGTGATTTTCGCAGAAGAGGGGGTCTTTTCCCGGTTTTGGGATGAGAATGACGTGCGCGTGTTTCCAGTTTTTCGGGAAATAGCGCAGTCTGAGGGCTGTGTTGATGAGATTTACTAATGCTAGTATTCCTTTCTGGGGGAGGGCTTTAAGAGCGAAATTGGTTACTCCGTCTGGGCCGGGGGCTTTTTTATTTTTCCGGCTTTTTATAGCGCGGATAACCTCAGCTGGGGTGGTAAAATGTATGTTTGTATTGGGGAGATTATTTAAAACATTATTGATTTTGCGGTTGACATTAGCAATGTGATTTAGATCGGCGTGTTTAAAACTAGGGCTGAATTGATTTTCTAGACTGTCGGCGAACGCCTCTGCCTTATCTAGATCGTCGAAAACTAGGCCGTTTTCGGCGTGAATTGGGTGGTTGGGGGTGGGGGTGGCTTTTAGAGTTTTGGATAATTTCCACAGAGAGCCGTCCTGTGGATTTATCTCTTGAATTTTCATATTCCAGGTGAAATTTAAGTGCTCTTGAAGTTTTTTTCTGATGAGGGCTTGGATTCTATTTATAGAAGTTTTCAAGGTGGGATTTTGATATTTTTGCCAGTGGCGGCGTAAAATATTTTTTGTTTTTATTAAATCTTTGACTGAGTTTGGGAGGTTTTCCTTGAAATTTATCGGGGGGGGTGTGGGGAGGGGTTTTGAGGCCTCGTCAATTGCGGACATTATTGTCTTCGCGAAGTCGTCAACCGCTGTATCTAAATCTGAGGGATTTTTAATGTTTGGATTAATGGATAATGTTTCCCCGACTCTGTGCGAAAAGTAGGTCCAATCAGTTTTTTTGTTTTTTTTTGAGGGGGGGGGGTAAGAGAATTCGTTGAGAGTTAGCAACACGGGGTTATGGTCGGAGGAGAGGTCGCAGATGGTTTCGATACTGTATGTCCAGGATGTTTTGTGAAAAACGGCAATGTCAAGTACGTCAGGTCTGTGTCCGATGCTAGAGAAAAAAGTTGGCTCTATGGGTCCTGCGATGTTTATGTCGGGATGAGTGTTGGCAAAGTCGCGTAGGATACGTCCGTTTTTGTTGGTGAGCCTACTATTCCAGTCGGGGTGTTTTGAGTTAAAATCCCCCGCTAGAATAGTGGGCGTTTGTCCATCGAGAAGTAATTCAAGATCCGACTTTTGTAAAGTCTGAACAGGTGGGTTGTAAATTGAATTAATTCTCAATGGACCTGAATGTTTAGTGAATACAGTGATGGAGGTACTTTCAATGCTAGTCAGGGGGTTGTGTTTGTGTTTGTGTTTGTGTTTGTTGTGTTTGTGTGCGATTTTAGATTTCACGAAGACGGCTGTGCCACCGCCTCGTGAGTGTAAACGGTCGTTTCGGTACAGTGTGTAGTTAGCGATTTTTGGTGTGTGTGAGGGACTTAGGTGTGTTTCATTTATGAGTATTATGTCTAAGTTATGTGTGTTGGTGAAAATTCTTAGTTCGTGCATGTTTTTGTCAAGACCATTAGCATTCCAGAATGCCAAACGTAGCGCGGAGGGCTTGGTAGAATTAGCCATTTAATTGGTAAAGAGAGCAATGATTTGAGGGGCTGCTACAAAGAGAATCGAGAGGTAGTCTGCCGGTGAGGTGGCAGATTGAAATTTTGGGAGTAGATCAGCGATGAGTTCGCCGATCTTTGAAAAGAAGTTATTTTTAAATATGTCTGAGAAACTAAAGGGGGTAGCTGAGGGCTGGGGGGTGGGGGGGGAGGTTGATGGTGAGGGGGGGAGGTTGGAGGGGGGAAGGGGAGAGGGGGTGGGGGAAGGAGGGGGGATTTGGTGGGGGGGGTTTAATGCCTGAGCATAGGAGGTGGATGGTTGGACTGGGCGGGAGGTGAAAGTGATTTGGGGAGGTACCTCAGTTCGACGGGGCATGGGTGTGGAGGGTGCAGGACGTTTCGGGCAGTCTTTGAAGTTGGCCGGGTGAGGGCCGGCGCAGTTGGCGCAGGTAGCCGGGCCATCCTCTCTCTGCTTCAGACAGGTGGCGGTGAAGTGGGGCCCCGCGCATTTGACGCAGCGGGGGGGGAGATGGCAGCCTTTGGCGGAGTGGCCGAACAGTTGACAGCGGTGGCATTGTGTAGGGGCTGTTTTGTGGTCGAGGAATTCGCATTTTATTCTTAGGTGGAAGATGTGAGTGAGGTTAAATATTTTTTTGCCCTCTTCGCCGTGAGACAGCTGCACGAGGACCATCGGGACGTTGGTGCGGTCGGGTCCCGACCTCATCCTGGAGACGGTGATGGCCGGGAGACCAAGGTCCTGGAGTTCGAGGAGAATCTCCTCCTCTGATATCTGGGTAGGGATTCCCCTCAGAACTGCCTTAGTAGTCTTGTCCTCGTGCAGCTCGAAGGTGTGAAAGTCGGTTTTTGATTCGTCAAGGATTTTTGTGGTGAGTCTGAAGCTGGAGGAGTCGGCGGTGTGGACTACCACACCCGTCGGGATGGCTTTGGCGTGAGAGATGCGCACACCGGCGTTCTCCAGCTTTCTTCTGATGGTATTCCAGTTTGTGTCGGATTTAATGATGATGGGCGGGATTTTGATGGGACGTCGGGCGGGAGTCGGGGTGGTGGTGGTGTTTGTCAGATCTGTGGTGTCTGCTCCGTCAGTGGTGATTGTGTCCGAGTTTGTGTCAATTGAGGAGGGCGGGGCCAGGGTCTGGAAGCGGTTGGTGGTAGCGAGGGTCTTGGGAGGCGTGGGCGGTTTTTGTTTTATCGGGTTATTCGGGGTGGTCCAAAGAGGCGGGAAGTCCTTGGTTGGTGATGGAGGTAGTGCAGTGCAGCTTGCCAGGCTGTGGTCGGCGGAGGTGGAGGCGGTGGAGGTGGAGGCGGAGGTGGTGGGCGGTTGTGTGGCGATGGGCGGGGTTCTACGTGTGGTGCCTGAGAGGTAGGTGGTGGCCGAGGAACTAATTTTATTTTATTATTTGGCTGCTTATATTCAATAAGCATGACTCGCACCCGACATTGGGCTTTGAGTCAAAAAGTGGTGGGGGATTGTACCCGCGCCAGATATGTGTTTATAGCCTCCGACAAGATGTTGCATATTCATTTTGTCGGTAGTACTGGTGATAGTAGTCGCTTAAATTTGAGAGTTAGAAAAGATTTTGAGCGCTTACATGAATGATAATTACATAGTTTAAATGCATAGTATTTATAGGAATGTGTATCTTGACAACTAGATTTTTTGTTTGTCAAGATACGACAAAAAATAAGAAATGTTTGTAAAATAAATGTGTAAAAATGATCTCAAGCGATCAAATTTGTAAAACATGTTAAGTTAGTATTTTTCCGAGGTCCCCCGTAACATAGCGCTCAGAAAGAGATAAGATTCACTATGCTACGAGGTTCCTGGATTTTTGTACACGCAAAAAGGGTAAAAAATATTGTTCAAAAATGGGTTTACATATGGGTGAAAAACAGCTTTTTTAATATCTCCTCAGCGGTAGTATATCGAAAATAGTGTTTATTTGACTACCGCCGAGGGGATGAACAAGTAAAATATACATATTTGCAATGTTTAAAAATTGATTTTTCTATGTAAAATTTACATAGAAAAAATGCTGGACATCGATCCACGCGGCAGGTAAGCCGGCGATGCGGTATCGATGCCGTTCGTAGACAAAGTTTTTCAAGCGGCCGGGAACAAAATGGCCAGTGGCGGGGAGTGATGATTTCGCCAGTGGCGTGGGGTAGGCACATTTTATAAATGTAAAAACAGATTTTATAAAATTGAATAATGTGATCAACTACGTCCGTTACAGTATTATTTTAACTGAATTATGTGTCAAAGTGAGAAGAAACTGAAGAATTTCCTATAATCATTCAAATATGTAAGGAAATTTCTTTTTTGAAAAAATTTGGGAATTTTTGAAACCATGATTTTGATGGGAAAGTCCTTTATAAAGGGTAGCAGGCTTCCTTGGATTGAATAGCAATGTGCTAATACTCTGCCCAAACATTTGGTGGATCTATGTTGGGTGGAAAAAATGTCAGATAGAGGAATATGGTGATCAACTAAAGCTAAATCAGGCATAATTTTTTCAATATTTTAATATTTGAAACTGTTATTTCGTGGTGGAATTCCATTATAAATATATATAAAGAACACAAGTTTAAACTTTTTTCCACTTGTTTTTATTTGACCGTGACCGGTTTCAGCCTTTTAGGGCCATCTTCAGACTGGTGATGGCCCTAACAGGCTGAAACCGGTCACGGTCAAATAAAAACAAGTGGAAAAAAGTTTAAAATTGTGTTCTTTATATATATTCATAATTTTTTCGGTTTTCGAATTGCAGGTATGGGCATGTTGTGCCGGTGTTTTGTGCCGCTTTTCTAATTTATTTGCCACCAACACCGGCCGAAGACCGGCCTGTAAAGCCGACGAGTATGCCACCTAAAAACGATTATTAATTTGGTTGGATTATAAAATAACTAGGTACTCACCTAAATACTTTTAAATTTAAACAAATCAATCGTGAGAGGTACTTGTGTGATTCTGAATTCTGAATAATATTGTTTATGACTTATATGACGACAGTTCGTTGGCTGCCTGAAACTCTTATGTTGGCTACACAAGATGGCCACTTGGCGGTTAAATTCATAGACAACTTTGTTTGATTGTTTTGCATTGTGTTTGTCACAGTTTGTCAGTTCTGTAAATGTAAGAAATAACCGTTTAAATCTCTTGATATTCGGATTGTGACTATTATTCATGACTGTGATGTTTATTCTGTTTCTAGGGATATAATAAGTATGTCAATTACACGATATCACATGTTTATTATTGTTTATTACAGATGACAAATTGACCCGAATTTCAATATGCGCTCTTTGCGAAGCACTCGTAAAGCTGCTGACCTTTCTAATTGTAAGCCTGCGCGTGGCGCTAAACAAGATGAGAATTCTAATGTGAAAATGTGTACAAAACAGCAAAAACCTGCGGGGAAGAATGGAACAAGAAGCAGAAGGCCGGTCCTTGCTGACAAAACTAACTCAGGTTCTGACTTGAACTCTTCTCCCCCGGCGAGTTTCACGGAAATGTCTACCAAAACGACTATTAATAGGCCTAAAAGAACTCCCAATGTACCTGCGAAGTTTAAAGACCATGTAATGAGTCCAGTTGCATCGAACCAAACAATTATTCCAGATTTTTCGAGCACTCCCCACATCAAAGCAAAACCAGCCAGAATTCCTCCTTCGAGATTAACACCTTCTGAAAGTACTACAGTATCTAAATCAATATCAAGAAAAACTTTAGAAATCCCCGAAATTTCTCCAGTCAAGACGACGACAAGAGCTAACACAAGGTCCAGAGTAGCAAATAAAGTGACGTCAGCGGCGACTGTTAGTGTTAAACCTGGGAAGAAAAATATTGTGCAAATCTGTGAAGTCTCTGAGGAGAAAACTATCTGTGATAAACCGGCCACGATAAGTGCTGTCCAATTCGGTAAATTTACAAAGAAAACTGAAACTCCAGTAGTCGCTAAGTCACCGGTAAAGTCGAATACCCCCAACAAAGTGGAACCCAATGTAAATAAACATAATATGACACCGATTTATAAAAAGAAGATGATCCAACTAGACAAGCACGCCATCCCCACCCCGGACAGGTTGGCGCTGTATGAGTTTGACTTTGATCCCAATGAGGAACCGTCTAAACCGAAAAAGAAGAAAGTTGTCCGAAAGCCAGTGACTAGGAGGAAGAAGGCTAAACCTGCCCTCACTGACGGGGACGCCGCTCTACAGGATCTCATTGTGCAGCTCAAGAAAATACAAGAGACTCAGAAAATTAAAAATTTACTCAAGAAAAAGAAAGCTCAAAAGGCAATACAAAATATTATATTGCAACCAGCTGAACATGTTATTCAGACGGTAAGACAAGGCGAGGGTGAAAGACCAGTCCAAGATCTACCAGTTCCACATCTGGATGATGGTGCACCATCTCCTATTTCTAAGCCGAGGTTCTGCTACTCTCCTCGACCTTCATCCCCTATGGATAACCATGATGACGATGTTGAGCCCCCGGCAGAGAACAGCAACTCTTCTAGTAACATAGCCGATATCCGCAGTATGAGCTGCTTCTCCGACTTGCCGGCAGCTAGTAGCAGCATGATCCAAGGATCGGCGCGTAAACCTGCCCCGAGCCCGTGGAGAGTTAACTACGACAATGAAATCAGAAAATGGCCATGCAACTTCTACGTCAAAGCCTCCATGACACCGTCATACGAAAGAGATACATTCCATGTCATCGGATTGGATGACGATATTAACAAAACTGATCACAGTAATGCAAATAATGTGCCCGAACGACCTACCAAATATGTCAATGATTCTCTAAAACTTGCAAACTGGAAGCAAACAAGCATATTGTCATTTTACGAGGAGTCCATGAAGAAAACTGCCAAGAAAAGGTGTCATCCTTCCAAAAACTCCAAGGAACCGTATAATTTCGACGAACTTAATCCACCTAGTCCTTTAAAGGATTCTTCAATCGAAGAAGTGGTGCCAGTTCAAGTTACACCGGATAAAAGCCCACCAATTGTAGTGGAAGTTGAAAATCCAACTGTTGATAATTGTTTTGGTTTCGATGACTCAACGGAATTTGATCAAGAAAATGTGTCTCCTGTAAAAAAACCAAAACTTCCGAACATTAACGCCATTCGCGGTGGAGCCAAATCTCTGAAGAACCGAGGAATATTGAAGGAAATCAATCTACCAGTCAATCTGCCGACGAGAGCCACTGTTTCCGAAGTGTTAAAAGTTATAGCCAAGAATAAAGTGATTGAAGACTTTGATGAAATTGTAGAAGCGCCTCTTGAAATAGAAAAAGAGGTTGAGCCGGTTATTGAATCGTTGGCCAATGATAGTGATAGCGACTCCAGCAATGTGGAAGAGAATACAACAGCCATGGACAGTGTGGAGACCTCCCAAGTGAGCCTTGAGAATGAGATGGCTCTGTTTGAAGATCCCATTGATGCCAATGAGCCTAAACTAGTACACTTCAATAAGGTTAGCAGATTATTTCTTATGATAAAGCAGAGACAGTTTACAGATAGTTCCTGTGAGCACTCCCATTGTGCTATTTCCCAATTTATCTCCTTTAACAGTAACCCGGTCCCTTTGATAAATTTCATCAGGGTTGTCATTGGATATGTGGCTACATCTCATGGTTCCACAATGTGTCTTCCCAGGTATCTGAGCCTTGTTCCCATGGGACATTGGTTTCTTCATCCTCTCAATCAGTATCTTCATCCTCTTCACATTTCCTGCATCTATTAGTCTTTTCCATTCCCAACAACTGCATGTGTCTCCTGAGTATTCCGTTATCAGTCCTACCAGTTCCCTCAGTGAATTTCTGTCCACATTAAGTAGTTTCCTGGTTCGTCTAGGATCTGGTTCGTTCGAGTACCTTGGATTGTCTCATTCCGGGAGCCCTCTCCCGTTTGTGTGGCAAACTGACACTCCTACAGCCGACTCGGATCTCGCGAGTGGTGTTTTCTCCCCTTTCCTTACTGGTCCGTTAGCCCGCTATTGATGGTGGCAAGTTCTTCAAAAATACTCCTGCATAAATAGTAGATTGAATGATTTTTGTTTTTATCGCTGCATTAGTAAAAATGTCATCCTTTTTATCGAAACCGAATGATAACAAATTATGAGCAATTCTGTTGGCTCCTGTGTATACATATCATTTAATTCTTTTTCTAGCCATCCCGCAAAAGTTATGAGAAAAAAAAAAAGCCCATGGTGACTTTCCTAAAGCCGAGTGTCACAATAGCTCACTCGAAGATCAGCGACGACGAAGAGTCAGACTACAATTCTGATTCCTCATCAGCCAGCAAGGAGAAGGCAAAGAGACAGGTGAAAAAGAAGAAGAAGAAGCAAACAGCAAAGAGCAAAAAAGAGGTGCTTTAATATTTCCTGAAAATAATAAATAATATCATATTTTACTAGTTTGCTACTATGTACATATTACATCACACTTATAAATATTACGCTAATAATAAGTGAAACTGATTTATTATTTTTATGCAACTCGAACCTGCGTAAGCTGCTAAATTTACACTTTGGACTATTCTTTATTTTAATTGTGCAATAAGACACAATAAATCCACAATGTAGAAATTTAATCTAATTTAGTTGTCAGTCTGTCTGTGCAGATAAAGAAACAATAGCGCGTGTTGCTTTTACATCCAACAAATGGCACCGTTTTTAAAAAAAGCATGTTTTACATGGCACATATAGATATAAACATGCATATTCAAATGCAACGTTGCGTCAAAATTTCAAATCAATCTGTTAGGAACTTTCGGAGATTTAAGATTTTGAACAAACGAAAGGAAAATAATTCAAAACACATCTTTTTACCCAAATCAACATCTAAAAAGAATGTCAAAGGAAATAGCTTGTCAGATGAATCTCTGGTCACATTCACGTTGGACTTACAGCAGCATCATATTGATTATTGAAGGTTTATTTACATCCAGTAGTTAACATCAAAATATAGAGTATATAATAATAATAAAAATAATATTTGGCTAATTTATATAGCGCCGTTTTCGTGAGAAATCATCTCAAGGGCGCTGTACAAATATATTTCTTAAATAGTTAATACTAGAACTACTGACTTAAAACTAGTGACTTACATCTGAGACTTACAACTAGTGACTTACGACTAAGGCCTATAACTACTATCTTAAAATATATATTTACATATGTAGAGACTTATAACTAAAATTAACATTAACAATCTATTTTTACAAGCGCCAGAAGAAGGAGGAAGTTCTATTATATTATAGTGTTTTTAAAATTAGTTTTTATTATTAGCTGGAAATACATCTTGAATGAATGAAATTAATCGTCGATCGATGATTCATCTGCCAACAATTAAACCGATTGACGTTATGTTCCCGCTGTTGACTTTATCATAAGTAGTTGAACGCAATCGCTAGAGAATGTATGCGTGTGAATCATCAAGTACGGTATGACAAAAGGAAAAAAATGAAATATTTGGATAGAATGATGGATTTATGGAAATGAGTTTTTAATTTGGATCTAAATTCTGTTGAGCTGGTTATACATCTCAATTCCATCGGAAGTTTATTCCAAGCCTTAGGGCCGGATACTCCGAATGCACGATCACCAAACTTAGTGTTCGGATTTATACATATGTCGTGTATTGTAGTTCAACATATGGGTAAAAGGATATTAAGTGTGTACCCTGGATGTTGTAGTTTATTCAAAGCATTCTCGAACCCTTCGGGTGCCAAAAATGTGGTCACGTGATTTACCTCCAGCTTGTCGAAATGATACCCAGATTTTATGTTGGGCAAGTCTATTAATTTGGATGTATACGAGTTTCACTGAATAACAATTTGTGGAAAACCTCATTTTGCTCGTGTCACCGAATATTTATTTATGTAAACGCTAATACATTATGATTTTTTATACTTTCAGGAAAAGGAAGTAGATGAATGGGCAGCAGGTTTCAACTCCATGCTGGAGGAAGCAGATGAATTTGATTTGTGTGTTGAGTAATCAGCCTATCTACGTAAATTATAGTACTAAAATAATCTCAAGCCATCGAATCAAAATCCATGTATGTACCTCTTTTTGGACAGAGTTCTGGCCATAAGTATTTGTGTCATTATCTTGTGTGTGTTTTATACTATCGATATATATTTTAATTGTGATCATTTTTATTTTCCCATTTGAAAAGAATTGGGCTGGCCATTTTGTGGTGCCGTAAAATGTATAATTATTTTCGATGTAATGATTGACAAATGTACCTGAGAACTCATAGCTTTTGTGGAAGTTTGTAGGTTGATAATTGGACTTATTTTTAACAAGTGACAAATTTAACAATTTTCACAATTGAAAAAAAAATTATACAAGGTGTATTAGGACCTTCCCCGTAGACTTTAACCAATCCAACAATTCCTGAGCTTATTTAGACTTATAAACGTCAATTTGTTCTGTGACTAGCATAGACATATGAATATTAGTAGACCTGCCCTAAGTGATCAAAAGCGTATTATCCCCACTCCCCATACCGGTTCCATTGAGCCGGCTGGGCTCGCATTTGGCTTCAAGTGAAATTTGAAAACGTGACGTCATCATTCTTGTGCGAACTATGGTCGAGGCATCATCGGTTCATTTTACGAAATAACACGGCAAAATGTTGACTTTTGATATGAAAACTTGTAAAAATAGATATGAAAAAGAGAATAAACCCAATTGTCGTATTACATTCCATAAGTAAGCATTATTTTACTTTATTTTAAGCTTATTCACACCGTATTATATGGATCAGTTTTAGAAACATATACTATCACATCACAATGTAGCGATTCTCAAGTGTGCTCATCGTTGTTTACTGGGGTAAGTAAATTATGAGACATTTGTAAAAGTGTCTTAACTAAATACTCTGAAACTAACTACGACTCTGAAATAGAAGCTGCCTTACTTTGCCGAATTTGGACTTCGCAAATTAGTTCATAACGTGGCGAGTAATTTGCGCTCCCATGTAAAAATGTCTATTCATTCAAACGCAGATTTTACTTTTAAGAAGTAAATGGTGATATTATAATGCGAGATGCCTATTTACTGTCAGATTGATTTATTGACGAATCACAGTCAGCCTTACTCCCCTCGTTCTTCAACGGTTGATTTTACCCCTCGCCCTTATCTTCTCGTCTATTAATTCCTATGTCTGTGGTGACTAGTCACATTTCTTCCGTTAAAAACAACAAATCTGTTGAATTCATTTCACGAGGCGATTTGCCAGAGAATGTTATTACACAGACTACTAAAGTTTTTATCTGCATTCTTTAATTAAACTCATGATTTGCCATTTTCTTTAAAACACCTGATAAATAATTATTTTTACTTCATTAATTTGAACACTTCAGGATAATTTGTTCGCTTTTGGGAACAACTCATATGGTCTTATAGAAATCATTGTATCTCCCTCTTATTGTCATTGTGACAAATATGATCTAAACAGTGTTAGAAAGAGAAAACACCACGCTTTATATTGAAATCTATAAGTTAACCATAGAAGAATTAAAATGTGCACCTTTATGAAACAAAAGGTTCGGAACGCATTTGAAAAAAAAAAATAATATTGAACATTGAATTTTTTATTCATTATTTTTATATGAAACTACAAAAAAACCGAGGTAACCATTAAGTTTGGAATACATTTGTCTTATAAAATGTGTTTGTTTTTATATATTTTTTCATTATCAGTAATTTTAGTAACAAAAAAAATAAGCGGAGCCAGATTTAAAAAAATTCGCATTCAAAATTTGAAAATATTAAAAATTATACTTTTATTTATAATAATATAATTTGAAAGCGTATTTTATCACTTTTCAAAAGCAGTTTTTAGTTTTTAGATATGTTTAGAAATACTCCATTTTTTTGGAGTTTATTGACTTTCTGTCTAAATATGTCAGAGGCCCGAGGAGTTAATAATGAAAGACGCTTATAATTCCGAACAGTAATATTGTTTAACTTCAACATTTTACATTACAACGATCTAACTAATAACAATGAGAACAAAGATTTTATTTGCAGTCATTTTTTAATATTTGTAGGTACTCATTTTGTAAAAAACATTATGTATTTTTAATAGCATACCTCAATATTGATACAAACCAAAATATGTTTTTATGAATACTTGTACAGTGAATGTTAATATAAACATATTATTATATACTGAATAACATATTTTTAGTACAAAAATGAAGTATGTATCACTAATGGAAATCAGTACAAATCATTTAATGTTTTATCAACTACATATCATTTTGCCATAAATAGTCATCAAACGTTAATTAAGAATAATTTACTCTGTAATTTGTCTAATTTACTAATAATTGAGTGCCAGTTTTTTTTAAATACGTAGTAATTTATAGAATTATGTGAATTGAATATCCTCTTGGAAGCCATGAAAACATTTGTCACATGTAATTTCTTCTTAGAAGCCATGGAAACATTTGCCACATCCTGTTAGAAGCCATGAAAACATTTGTCACATGTAATTTCCTCTTAGAAGCCATGGAAACATTTGCCACATGTAATTTCCTCTTAGAAGCCATGAAAACATTTTCCACATGTAATTTGCTCTTAGAAGCCATGACAATATTTGCCACGTGTAATTTCCTCTTAGAGGCCATGAAAACATTTACCACTTGTAATTTCCTCTTAGAGGCCATGAAAACTATGAAAACTAAACCATGTATTTTTTTTAATCTCTTATACATCTCACAAGTACATTTATTACTACATAATACTCGTTTTGATTGGGCTATTATGTGAGAGAAAAGATGTATGACAAATGCCATATTTGTATTAGTTGATTCAAATAAGATTAGATTATTGAAGTATTGTAATTTCCATGCTTTGGAACTGCCATATTGATTCATAACAGTTTTTTACACTGATTTATTGCAACATTTTTACACCAATTATTTTTGCACCATTTTTTAAATAACTGCCATTTTAAAGTATCTTTTTAAAATACTAAGTTCCCACCAGAGTTAGAGTATAACGCTTCTGTTGTCGCCAAATATTGAAATATATATCATGGCCCAAGGGTTGTGGCGCCAATTGGCATGTATATTTTAAAAATAGACCATTGCCTCTTGCTTGGTAGTGCGCTTATGTCATCGAGCAGGGAGCGGGGCAGATAAGAGCCTCGAATTTTTCAAACACTTTGCTCCCGAACAAAGAATCAGTCATAATTCCGCAACAGAAAGTATGAGATATTCGTGCTTCGTCTTATAGATATTGGGGTGCTCTAAAAAATAGCTTAGCAGTAAAACATAAATTATCCCCACAGATGAACGAAAGACATTTTCACGTAAAAAGTAACGGCAGTGTAAAGATACTGCCCACCCCAATTTTTTTTCTGTTTTTTTTTAATCTCGATTCTCATTAAGGCCATTTTAAATTATTTTATTCTTCCAAAATACTTTATTTAAGCCTGTGCTCATAAAAGACTTATAATATTTGTGTTGGTTTGCTCTCTTTCTGATCTTTATTTCTTATTGTTAAAATAATTATTAAATTAGTTCATAAATGTATTTTTCCTGATCCTCGTTTCTCATTGTCTTTAATTTTTCAAATTGTCATAATGGTCCGCAATCAACGTAAATACATTGGTTTTATATATTTTTTAATCTTTTGTAAATACTCTCATCTACTTACCAAGTTAAGCTATGTTTTTTTATTATTTTATTTTAGGTACTTATCGTATCATTTCACATTTCGAATAATTTTACTCTTAGAGATTATAGATTTTTAATACTTTTTTACTGCTTATCTTAAATTATTTTCATGTACCTAAGTTTAGTATGCAATAAAAACAACAATTCGGACTAGAATACTTCATTTTTCAATATATGGAGTATTATGACAAAAATATGCCAATATGATTGAGCCATATATTGAATCTGTCATCTTTTAGCCTTACCAATTAAGTTTCAGCTTTCTGTTAGATTTAAGCCTTGTCTTGGTTTTTGATATTGTATGTTTTTTATTTGTTATATTTCTAAGATTGTATATTTCATATATTATTTTTCAATAAATATATATTTATATTAGTGTTTTTTAACCAGTAAGCTATATAACCCTACTCCCGAGAGATTAACCGTGGTGAAATGCAGCGATCACACGAGGATAGAACAATACTGTTTTTTCCCAGCTCCTGATGCACTGTCCTAGTATGAACAGTAGTTTGGAAGACAGGACAGTGAACCAAGACACTGTCCCAGAAATAGACGGGCAAGTTATCTCCGCGGGATAGTGTCTTACCCCTACCACCGCGCCAGTCCGTGTTGTATGCGTGTAAACGCGTTTTTACAAGACAGTAGAACAATAACCGGTCGCTCCTGCGCATAAAAACGTTGCGTAAATTGACAACGGTATATAGTGAACACAAATGGAGCATTGATATTCCATATTATAGGGGACAAGAATAATGTAATGCAATTTGGAGATAACATCACAAACTTCAGGTTCAAGAAGCGATATAGCGGCTTTTAACACTAAATGTCATCAGAAGCTCATACCCGTCACTAAAAATGTTATTGTTATTTGCAGTTTGACCAGTGCAGGTATGCTTTCTCTCATTGTATTTTCGCATTGAATTTTTGGAAAAACGAGGTTTAGTAGCAATCAAAGTGCTATGGTAACATTCTCATGCACATTTTAAACTCGTGAGGATCTTCCACTTCTAATTCTTTTAGGATCAGTGAACACAATCCTAGTGTAGATCTGCGCCCCATTCAATACCTAATCCACGGTTTTTTTCTTTTTATTTACTTCGTCTTCCAACAATTCCAACACATCTTGGTATAAGAGACCATATTTTTTGCGAACTCGCTTGTAACGCGTGTCGTGTATCCATTTTGACATTGTCCTGCCCTGCGCGGTTGAGGCTGTTCACGGAGTAGGGACATAACACTATTGTATTGTCTCCTGTTATGTCCTTGTGTGATCCCGGCGTTAGAGATAGGTTTAAAAATGTTAACCAAATACATCTGCAATTCTTGATTTTGCCAGTCTGTCAAACTTATCCGACTTTATCAAATTAA
Source organism: Hesperophylax magnus (assembly GCA_026573805.1). Lineage (NCBI taxonomy): Eukaryota > Metazoa > Arthropoda > Insecta > Trichoptera > Limnephilidae > Hesperophylax > Hesperophylax magnus. The sequence continues at coordinate 3,384,812 of JAIUSX010000054.1, read as the reverse complement.
AATAATTATTTTTCCAGTTTTATTATTTACTAGCTGCACCCCGCCAAGTGTTGATGTGGCTCAGTCAATCTCTGCAGATAGAAAAACAATAGCGCATGTTACTTTTACGTTCAACAGATGGCGCTGTTTAAAAAAAAGCATGTTTGTCCAACAGATTATGCTGCTTTTAAAAAAAGCATGTTTTTACCTCTCGCATGTGACATCTACATAATATAAGTATATAAAAACACATACATATTCCAATGCAACATTGTGTTAAAATTTCAAAGCAATCGGCGAAGAACTTTCGGAGATTTAAGATTTTGAACAAACAAACATTTTTATTTGTGTAGAACATGATAGATAATACAAAATAGACATTACAAAAATAAATCATAGGTAAGGAGGTAAGTGTATAAAAAGAATTAACATTAAAAAAGTGTGAATTTAATGCAGAAATGGAAATAAAAAAATTTGACAAATAATCTTCATAAATTTCATGTTGCTAAATTATCAATGTGGCAGTTTTTCTAATAAAGAATTTATTGCTAATTTTGAAAAGCATCAGTGATAAGTACATTTTTGTATTCACACTGTGTCATCAGATGCCTCGGAAGCATCAGTGATGAGTACATTTTTGTATTCATACTGTGACATAAGATGCCTCGGAAGCATCTTGAGGGCCGTCTGTTTGTAGGTTTGTCTGTGATTTATCCTCGGTATCTGGAATATTTTGAAAAGCATCAGTGATAAGTACATTTTTGTAATCACACTGTGTCATCAGATGCCTCGGAAGCATCTTGAGGGCCGTCTGTTTGTAGGTTTGTCTGTGATTTATCCTCGGTATCTGGAATATTTTGCGCTACTTCCTCGCTTTCTACTTCCGGTGTGACATTAACTGCTTGTTCTTTCTTCTCCGCCTCTTCAGCCTCCCTCTTCTTCTTGGCTTCCGGCTCCTCCAAGAAGTCCACCCAGTTGCCCAGCCGCTTGTTCAAGTCTGCGTCTGTCTCTTCCATCTTGTACCTGGTCTTGCCATCCCAGATCTCTGCCGTAAGTTGCCGTTTCCCGAACCATCTTCCGTTGATCAGTTTGACAACCTCGTCGGCTTCTTCTGGTTCCTTCATGCTAACCTGCGCCACTCCCTCGGGATGGCGGTCGTACAGCACCACCTTCTTCACCTCTCCGCACTTGGCGCACTCTTCCCTCAGGTCCTGCTGGTACTCTAGAATCAATTGAACTTCTGCGTCGAATAAAGACGGTTCAAAGACATTTTTAATGATCACAACCTTTTCGTGTTTGGAGCGTTCTCCCCGGAACTTCTCGGGCCTCCAGTCAAACAGTTTTTCTTGCATTTTCTTGATCTTTTCTTTGTCCTTCCTTCTCTTCTTTTTGGGTTTTAAGGTCGGATCATAATCTCCTTTCATTTGAAACTGGGCTTTTTGCACTTGAAGTCTGTGATTTCGCAGTGTGTAGCCATCTATAATATTCAACGCTAATTCGACAGATTCTATTTTGATATATGTGCACAGTGCATCACCTTTCAGTTGGTTGGAGTTAGGTTTTGTGTACAATTTTATTTTCATTTTTTGTGTAGCGGGATCCCTCATCACGAGGCCACATTTTTGCATCACGTCCACAAACTCTTCTTCTGTTATATCCAAAGGTAAATTGGAAACGTAGACATTAGTGTTTTGTTCCTCCGATACATCAAACCACTTAGGTGGCTCGGGGGGACCTTTTTTCTTCAAAGCTTTAGCCTCGCTTTCCTCAGCAGCTTTTTCTGCTTCTTTTACAACATCCTTGTCAGGGGTTGTGTTGTCTATAAAACCGTACGACATTTGATAGTTAGCGAGGAACTCATCATCAACCTTAGGAAACCATGCCTTTTTTTCATTATCCCACACATAAACGGAACCTTCCTGATCTGTGTAAGTATGTGTATCATTTTCAAAACCACGGTTGCCTGAGTTCTCGTTGTCTTGCAAACTTTGTTCCGCATTATCTGATTCATTCGGAACATCTTTATATCTCGAAGTCCATTCGTTATTAGGTGTTGACCAAATGAATTCGTGTTTTGTTACGGGGTCGGTATACACAGCTACTTCTCCATCATAATGAATGTGTTCAGCATAACTGTCTGTATTAGTATTAGAATTATCAGAAGTCTGCTCACTATCACTCTCTTCTAGTGAATCGGGTTCATTGGGTATTTTTACTGCTACATCTGTATTTTCTGATGGTTTAGGATTATCAGAAATATCTTCACTGTCACTATCTTCTAGTGAATCGAGTTCATTGCGAATTTTTTCTTTTACATCGGAATGTCCTGACGGCGTAGATTCAATTTCCATCAAATTTAAACTGTGCGGAACGAGTGAACCCTTTGGTAAGGACTCATCTTCTTCTGGTTTATCTTGAGACAGCAATGTTCCCTTTGCCGAATCCGCTACAGTTGAAGATGTTACAGCTTCCTTTCGAATTGCATTTTCGGTTTCTTCTTTTTTCAGTTTTTCCGATGTTTCGCTACTGAGCTTGATTTTAAAACCAATTTTCGCCGGTCGTCCTGCCATGTTAGAAGAAACTAGTTTTTTCCATACTTTATTAAGTTAACATTGATGGACAACGAGTATAAAATGAAAACATAACCACAAAATACTGACGTATCATTTTGCAGCGGCAACGGCTTGTCAAAATATACCGTGGCATAAACAATATAAACATCATACGATCATACTCTTTGAAACGCATTTATATTTTCTACGAAAATTTGCAGCTCCGAAATTTACATCATTATCTATAATAATAAGTCTATGGTATTATACGTCAAAAATATGTGACAGTGTTAGAATCATAGTTAGAATTTTGTTCAACGTTCTTTTCAATAAATTGTTTTAGTTTCATTGCAGTAATTCTTATTTCAAGACGTACAGGAAGATTACTTTGAAATATTTTCCACGTAGACGATTTTTGTATTGAAGTGGAAGGTACTTGAGTAAATCAAGATAATACCAAGATACTAAGTGCCGCTTTGTCATAGTAATAAATCGAATTGTACACAAATTTAAAAATGCAGGACGTTAAAGACGTGTTTGTTTCTCCACTCCCCGATTCACCTTACGTGAAACCTTTTAGGTTAAATTACACTCAAAATGGTATGGTCAAGTCTTGGGACCTCCTGGAAGTGCATGATAGCGTAGCTATTATCATCTACAATATAACCCGTAAAGCACTTGTGATGGTTAAACAGTTTCGACCAGGTAAGAATAATTACACAAGTTTTGTAGGGCTAAAATATGAACTTAGTGTGGTAAAATTCTCATTCTCCCCTGAATTATTGAAAACACCTCATTTCAACTTAAATACTACAAGAAACCGAGGTAATCTTTTGATAGCTGGACATGCTTGGTACAAATATATTTTTTTAAATAAAACTGCGATTCAACTTTATTACTAAAAACGACGACTATTTACATTGGAGGAAATGGAAAATAGTGCATTAAAGTTCCATTTTTTTTGTCGGTCACAGTTTCAAAATTTCATGCGTTTTGACTGTTCGACCATGTTTTTTTTCTTGTTTGACGTATTGTGCATTTCCAGCGATTCTAAAAGTTTCCATTGTTTCTTGTAGTAATTAAGTTGAAAAGAAGTGTTAATTTATTAATTTGTGCATATTAAGATTGAAGAGAATTTTACCAATGATCGATTTTAATTTTCGATAATTTACTTATGTGCCTTTGTTTCCTTACTTTGAATACTCAATAAAAAGCTTACGTAAAACATTGTTTTTTATATGTTGCTTCCCAACTTTGCCTGGGACGGCAAACAGGATGTCTTCTCTCTGGAATTGCCACCAGTATTTAGATGGAAGACCGTCTTCTAGTAAAACCCACCTCATATTACTCCCGCCATGTGATCAGTTTTATTATAATTTTTCAGCCATTTACTACAACTCTGTGCCGAAAGAAGTCCGCGCGACCGGCAAGATTGATACTTCCAAGTACCCCGCTTCCCTCGGCATCGCCTTGGAGTTCTGTGCCGGGATAATAGATAAGAACCTGTCCTGGGATGAGATCGCCAGAGAGGAAGTTCTGGAGGAGTGTGGATACAATGTATCCATAGAAGCTCTGGAGTTGATAATGAAATACAGGTAAAATCAACAACACCTTTCTACTAATATGATCTAGCTGTTAAATTCTGGTTTATTAGTTAGGTACCTAAACATTTGATAACTAAACTGTTCAACGAATTGTGCACATTGCTCTACACATTAGAACTGTGTGTAGATTGCACTGCATCCCAATGGCATAAGCTAAAAGTCACCTAACAAAATGCTTATCGACAACTATTCCGTCTACCGAGTTACTGCAGCGCCATGGAAATATTACTGGAGGGACGAGTGTGCTATTTCAGAGCACTTCTCCACCACTGGATGATAAGCTCATTATGCAGACTACGCCAAACTAAGAATACTAATAGAATGGCCCTCTGGAGACGCAAATATCCCTCATAAATGACTATTTGCATAATTTATATTTTTCCACTTCTTTTCTGTTTTTTTATATAAGCTGTTTTTATTATTGCTATTTTGTTTTACTCTGAATTATTATGGTATGTATTGATTGCATTGCACTACCCCTGCATACTTTCTGGAATACATTATTATTATTATTAAAATCAAACGTTGTAATTCCTTTATCTGCAGATCAGGTGTTGGCACCACGGGATCCATGCAGGCGCTGTATTACTGTGAAGTTTCGGATGATATGAAAGTTAACCAAGGTATTTTACTTAATACACTTCATTCTGATGAAAACAAGGGTCCCATATAGGAAAATGGACTTTGTTTTATACAGCTATATCTTTGAAAATAATACATTATAATGAATTTTTTTACATGATCTCATCACACCCCGAATATAAAATTAAAATTAAACTGCTTTTGTAATACGACTCCATAAAGTGAAGTTAATTGTTGGACCATTTAGTGATGTTTTATTTGTAAATTTGTAAAATCATTATTATTTTTTTTTTGACACAATCCATTACAAAACAAAAACTTCCGCATCTTCGGTGCGATAAGTGGAAGGATGTTATTACCCTATCTACAGGTTTAAATAATAATTTATTTTGGATAAAATATTCTTGCACACAAAAGATGAGAATTTGAAGATGGGGAAGACTTGGTTCAAATTTTTAAATAAAGAAAAGCACTCTTTTTAGGGTGAATTGCCTTATTGAAAAATATCATTTTTTTAATACTTATACAGTCGAACTTGGTTATAACGATCACGGCTATAGCGAGTTCACGCCTATGATGAGCAATTACAAAACAATATTTTAGTTCAGGCTTATCTTCATATTATTGTTGGCTGTTATAACGAGATCGATTCACTGATATACCGTGCAAATAATTTTGTCAACACAATTTCTGAATACTTGATTGGGTTGTTAGGTCTGAAAAAAAAACGAATAATTGTGAATTATTCTCGAAGTTAGTAACAAACAAAGGGGGGTATAGCGCGGCGGTTAGCTGCCCGGCGCACAATGGCGGCTGGCGGGATTTCCTATCCCGTTAACCCATTTACGCCCAAGACTAAAGTAATCGTAGAAAAAAGAATAAATCCATTTTATGTAGTAGGGAATAGAGTTTTTTAACAAAAATCAAATAAAAATATTTAAAAAATTTTTATCTAGAAAAAAACATTCCTTGCTCGAATGGGGACACTGGGCTCATTCAGTATGGTATTTCTCGAAGCATGGTTTTTCAATGCACAAAGTTTTTTTGCATATTTTGCACTCCCAACGTGCCTTACTATGGCAAATAGTGCATCGCAACTGTTTTGTCAACTTCTCCGGAAAGTGGCCAAAACCATCAAACTATAAATTGAGCACTACAGAGGCTGATGGGTGAGAACGTTGATTACCTTTTTGTCGCAAGTTGCAAGTCGCAAGCAATAGTTCGTCGAAATTGTAGCTGGTCCATCTTCACGTCGTTACTAAGTATGTGTAGACGCCAGGCATTGCTAATGCATAGATCGAACATGTATGTAAATAACACCCACCACCACTTCCTGCCTCGTATTGAAGTTCGATACGTTGAAATTGACACCGCCCATGCCTCTTTTGTAATTCACAAATATTTGAGGAATATTTACGTCGGTTTTCTTCTTTTCGATTGAGCTCCAGCGCTTTACTTTGCCCAACGGAAGAAAATTATCGTAGTTTGTTCCCATTGTACAAACGCTGTTACCCAGCCAGCGAACAAACAATATTTTATTGACCGTGTCAAACCGGTAGTCAAAGTCAGCACGACTTTTCTTTTTCATCTCCTTGACGGGTGTGAGAGGACATTTGCTGGTTCCTGTAGCGCGATAGCCAGATTCCCATGGTCTCTAGGATCTGTGTTTAGCTTGTTCAACAGGTTTTTCACAACTCGTGTACTCAACGGCTCATTGGTGGGTACTTGCGACTTGCCGCAATAAATATCAAAATTGTAGCAGTAGCCATCAGCACTAGCGAGCATCCAATTTTTATAACCGAAGCGTACAGGTTTACCTCTAATAAATTGTTTCGATGGATGACGTCCAAAATATTTCACCATGGATTCCACAGACATAGGAATTAATAGACGAGAAGATAATGGCGAGGGGTAAAATCAACTGTTGAAGAACGAAGGGCGTAAGGCTGACTGTGATTCGTCAATAAATCAATCTGACAGTAAATAGGCATCTCGCATTATAATATCACCATTTACTTCTTAAAAGTAAAATCTGCTTTTGAATGAATAGACATTTTTACATGGGAGCGCAAATTACTCGCCACGTTATGAACAAATTTGCGAAGTCCAAATTCGGCAAAAAAATTCGGTTCTATTTTCAGAGTCGAATATTTCGTTTAAGTATTTAGTTAAGACACTTTTATAAATGTTCATAATTTACTTCCCAGCAACCAACCAGCTTTGTGTTTCGCGTCCAGACGTTTCTCGATGTGATAGTGTATGTTTCTAAAACTGATCTATATTATACGATGTGAATATGCTTAAAATAAAGTAAAATAATGCTTATATATGGAATGTAATACGACAATTGGGTTTATTCTCTTTTTCACATCTATTTTTACAAGTTTTCATAGTACAAGTCAACATTTTGCCGTGTTATTTCGTAAAATGAACCGATGATGCCTCGACCATAGTTCGCACAAGAATGATGACGTCACGTTTTCAAATTTCACTTGAGGCCATACGCGAGCACAGCCGGTTCCAATGGAACCGGTATGGGGAGTGGGGATAATACGCTTTTAATCACTTAGGGCAGGTCTACTAATATTCATATGTCTATGATGGATTCATTTATTGACAGATTTGTGTGAAACACTCCCCATTGCATAAATTTCTTCATGAGAACCTCAGCAAGGGTTGGCACCTTGAACATTTTATCTGATGTTTCAGCAGCTACAGTATTATCACAGAAATGTAGGTACTTTTTGAAATCTAAAAATCTGTTTCTCGTCATTGCCTTAGAAACAACAGGTACATTACAGTCCTCGTCTAAAGACAAAATAGACGTTCGCGAGGCAAAGTGTGATTTTCAGATAGAGATAGAATACCCAAAAATGTTTTCAACTCACCAACGGTAATATTGATATCATGTTTATTGTTTTGTGTTGCATACAAATCAGAATATTGAAGAATCATATCGATTACTTCCTGATCAAAAATCTTCTCAAAAATTGAAACAGGATTTTTACCTTTGAGATCAGTAATTAGGTTTTCGTATCGTTGTTGTACATTATTCTCATCAAAAGGCATGTGATCGTAGCTAGGCTCGCATTTACGCCAACGGGGTCCAACATTGCATCGTTGCCTTCTAGCGGAATTTGACAAAGACTCTTCATCAGAACTGTCCCAATCTTCTTCGTTTCTGTTTACAAAAACTTCGATATTTCCAGGAATATCTTTTGGCATGTCATTGGTAACAATATTGTCTTCATCGCCTTCTTCTACATCAGTGAGGATACTTGGTTCTGGGGGAAGAGCAACAATATCAAATTCAACATCTGAGTCCTCTTCTGCCATAATAGCATCAAGGGCCTCCTGGAGTCCATGATAGTTATCGCTTACTTCAAATTGCCGTTTCGACATATTTATGTGCAGTCAAAACTCTGTAAAAAAAATAATATTTTACTCATTATGTGCCCACTGTCCCTATTTGGGGACACCAACAAAAAAAAGTAGTTCACAGTTCAGTAAATTATATATTTTACCTTATCAAATTCTTATTCCAAAGTAAACAAAGTGTTCAATAAGATTATGTAGAACAATTAAGAATTTACGAATGTAAACATATAAAAAAAAATACTTACATTTGGTAATCACTGTAACTCTGAGATTCACTTTATTTATGACACTAAAATACTTTTTATAAATGGTGTTATCCAAAATGTTTGATATAAAATGTAAGACACATCAATCACCTCGACAATAATGCACAGTTAGCAAAACTTACCACATTAATAACAAAATGGTGGGTAGATTTGAAGGCGTCCTCGTTTGGGCACGGCAGGCGTAAATGGGTTAATTACGGATTCATATTTTTATGACACTACCTGTGCAAGATTGTCGGCAATGTGAAACATTGCTATCCATCGGACACTATGTAAAATTGTCATGAAATTTGCGAAAGTCATGCGAAATTTGAGGTTTGCAAATTTGTTCCCTTTTTACATTTTTTTTGTATTACAACTCATGGTCAATTTTGTTTTAAAAACCAATAAATATGTATGTGAAGGTACCTAGTTACGAGTACTTACATTCCCGCACGGGGTAAATTTATGATAGTGATTAACAACTTTTTCATTACAGGGGCCGCTTTGACTTTTCCCCGCGACCTACAATTGTATGGATTTTTTTTGTTCTCGTTGAGGGGGAGAGGGTTGACAGCGAAATTCAAGATTTAGGGTTTCTGTTGATTTTTCAGAATTTGGTGTTACGCAAAGCGGTTCTTCAAATTTAGTTCCATTTAGGTCATGCAGTTAACCAAAACTCTATAAAAAAATGCTCTCAGCCAGGGTTTTCCGAAATTACCCCAAACATTTTGATTTTTCTCTAAAGCTAAGTGGACCGTATGAAATTGACATGCGGCCTGCTAGAATTGAACTGCGGGTTGTGCATCACTGGTTTGTGATAAGAAAAATTTTACAGCCGAAAACCATAATAATACGCACAAGCTAGTGATAATATGATAACAATTTAGTGATATTTTTCTTGGAAGCCTTGAACCAGGTGATGATCGTTACAATGAGTTGATTGTTTTATATTTGTATTTCCGTAAGCCGGAAGTTCAATTTTTTACTCATCTGACCCTGTCTAGCACAGTGAAATCGATAACTTTATAATATCGAATAGATAGGCATAACTACCGATGATTTTATACCGCTCTCCCGAGCATGGTCGCGCCGTTGATAGCCAAACTGATATTGATAATACTTGTATTTTGAAAATAAACTGTTCATTACTGACTTCAGCAAGGCATTTGAAAAAGTGTGTCACAAAATATTAATCAATAAATTAGCTAAACTTGGAATTTACTAAATTGGTTTACTACGAAGAATACTACATTTTAAAATTGATTGTCCCGAATTACTTCAATTTATTCCATGTTTCCAAAAAATCATGCCGACATTTCTTACCTTTTTACTTCAATAACACCAGGACACTAGCTTACTAGACTTCACAGTCTCGAAAAAAATATTCTGATCTGGGTGATATATTTCATCTTAAAATTAATCAGTATAAATGTTGTATATTCTATCCCTTTTATTCTTCTAGACACAAATAGACCTATGTACCCATATAACTTCTTCGCTTCTACTATTTTGTTTTGTTGAATCTTTTAAATTCAATTATATGTGTGAGGATTCTTAGTTCCTGTTCACATTTTTAACTATGAATTTTGTTCCGTGTTTTTTGCAACCTTTTTTGTCATTATTCTGATGTGTTTTTCATTGTTCATATGTATTTTGTTCTGCGTTTTTTTTTTGTTGCATCCTTTTTTGTCATTATCTTTACATTTTTCTTTATTGGTTCAATTCCCGTCGGTGGCATTTATTTTCACTCAGGCGATATTTTCAATTTGTATGGATATTTCAAGCGAGTAATAAATGCTTATAATAATTTGTTATCCTTTGTTCTGTGCATAAAAACCTTGTCCTATAAACATTAGTTTATTATAAAAAAAAAAAAATTATATTTATAATAAAAATCTAAAAAATTAAAACTAAAAACTATGTGGAAGTAACACGCATTATAAGCCTTTCTTTTTATTTTTGCGGGTCAAACATCTGAATGAACTATGATTTTATTTTCAAATTATTGTTGCCGTAGTAATTAAAAATTATTGTACCTAATAAAATTTCTTTATTGTTAAATTGTACTCAACTTAACTTTGTTTGTTTCCAGGTGGTGGCGTTGACGACGAACTGATCGACGTGATAGAGATGCCCATAACGGAAGCAGCCAAGATCCTCGGGTCCAAGGGTCCACACAGCTGCCCTCCCAGCTTCCTGTTTGCTCTGTCCTGGTTCATGTCCAACAAGGCTCCCAAACTGATCTCTGAATTATGATAAACTCCGTAACTAGTCCATTTAAAACTTCCTACGTTATACCGTAGGCTAGTAAATAATACGTAATAAAAGGTATTAAATACGTAATAAAAATAATCTACCAAACTCATCTCTGAATTATGATAAACTCCGTAACTAGTCCATTTAAAACTTTCCATGTTACCGTAGGCTAATAAATGTATTAAATACATAATAAAAATAATCAATCTAAAATCACGTCTGTTTCCAGTGGTTTTTTCTGTATTCAAAAAATAAATATTTAGAAATAAAAAAAATTTATTCAAGAAATTACATTATGCTTCTGTGTATATTTTTACTTTAGTATTATCGTTAAAGTGATAAATCAATAAAAGTGTATTGGGGGCGTGTCCGTAAGCTGGAAGTTCAATTTTTTACTAACTTCTGACCCCGTCTAGCACAGTGAAATCGATAACTTTACAATATCGGATCGATAGGCATAACTACAGATGATTTTATACCGCTTTCCCCAGCACGGTCGCACTGTTGATAGCTATACCGATATTGATAATACAATAAATAAGAAATCGATATACAGTGGCAACAATTGACATTCCTAAACGTCAGACGTCTACGTAAATTTAAAAATACTAATAAATTGACAATTTCGAATTCAAATAATAACTTTAACACATATTGGCAGTCCGCATGTACTTTTGACACTAAAAAGGGAGTTAATTAGTTAATGAGGTCTTTAGTCAAAATTAACAACTTTTGTTTTTCCAAACTGGAACAGAATCATGAATTTTGTATATGATTTCTTTCAATTCTAAGAGCTTAGTTAGTACGACATTATCCAAAATATGCATATTGACAGCTTATCTGACACCTTGGAGTCTACGCTAATCGCAGCTGTTTTTGTCTACCGACTGTCGTAATCATATTCTGACCGTGCTCACAAATATCGCTAACCGACCATAGATGACGGGTTTTGTGAATATCGTGTTGATAGAGGGCTTTATCGATCGACCATGCTAGTAGATACATTGGTTTGATTAAAAATGACAAATCAAATAACTTAACTTCGGTTAGATTTTAGGAATTAATAATAATCTGCCTTATTTACTGGCCGGGAAATAATTGTTCAACTTTATACACGGTGTCCGGAAACTAGTGGTACAAGCGGGAAATTAGTGAATCTGAATGTGAGTTGTATCCGAGTAAGATTGTCCCTTATGCAGAATATTCCATAATCTTGTAAAGTTATTAATTGTGATGATTACAACGGTGCTATTGAAATTATAATATTCATTATTTCTTGCCATTCCAAATATGTACAGTCGAACTTGGTTATAACGATCACGGCAATAGCGAGATCACGGCTATAATGAGCAATTACAAAACAATATTTTCGTTCAGGCTTATCTTCACACAATTGTTGGCTATTATAACGAGGTTCATTCACTGATATACCATGAAAATAATTTTTTGTCAACACAATTTCTGAATACTTGAATGGGTCGTTGGGTCTGAGAAAAAAACGAATAATTGGGAATTATTCTGGAAAGTAGGTAACAAACAAAGGGGGCGGTATAGCGCTGCGGTTAGCTGCCTGGCGCACACCAGCAGCTGTTTCCTGTCCCGTTAAGGACAGACTCATATTTTTATGGCATTACCTGTGCAAGATTGTCGGCAATATAAAACATTGCTATCCACCGCGCACTATGTAGAATTATCATAAAATCTGCGAAAGTCATGCAAAATTTGAACTTTGCAAATTTGTTCCCTTTTTACGTCTTCTTTTGTATTACAAACTCATGGTCAATTTTGTTTTAAAAACCAATAAATATGTTTATGAAGGTTCCTAGTTACGAGTAGTTACATCCCTGCACGGGGTAAATTTATGATAGTGATGCACAACTTTTTTTGCAGAGGGGCCACTTTGCCTATTTTTCAATAGCCCGAAACCTAGAAGTGCATTTTTTTTGTTTTCTTTGAGGGGGAGGGGGTTGACAGCGAAATTCAATATTTAGGGTTTCTGTTGATTTTTTAGAATTTAGTTTCATTTTCATTTCGTTGTGCATCACTGGTTTGTGACAAGTAAAATTTTGCAGCCGAAAACTATAGCAATCCAGCAAGCTAGTTATTTATGACAAGTGAGATTTTACAAGCGGTACGATACGAACAAGCTAGTGATAATAAGATAGATAATTTAGTTATATTTTTCTTGGAAGCCTTGAAGCAGGTGATGATAGTTATAATGCATTGATTGTTTTGAGGAGAAAATTGATAAGCATGAAAGTGAAATCTTTATTGATTATAAATGTGATTAATAAAAGTGAATTTTTCTCATTTATATTTTTAGTAATTAATACTTACTCGTATTTTGAAAATATGCTGTACATTTTCGAGTATATTGATAGTAGAGGTAAGTAGGTAGGTACATATGACTTTTAAAAAACCTATTTTGGATAGAACGATTAATGGCTATAAGAAGCAATTTTAGTCAGTCCCTCGTGCTCGTTATAACCAAGTTTGACTGTAGTTAAATTTTAAATGTATCTAATATTCATGAGATTGACTCAAAATGATTCAATTCCTGGATCGCCTATCAAATCTGTATTCTTTGCCTTGAAAAACATTCTAATAGATTAATATGATAATGTTAAATAAATATTTATTCCTGTTCAAGCACATCTAAAGCTAAAAGTGTATAAATAGTTCAATCTATGTTTCTGCTTGAGATAATGAAGCAATAAAACTATGCAATATACAGCTTCTATAATCAGAATTTTTCAAGTTTATCAGCAAAATCAAACATGTTTACACAAATCTCTTGTTGTTCTTTACATAAAGCTTATTCAACATTCAAATTTTGCACATAAGTTAAGAATAATTGATGCAATAAATTAATTTTAAAAATATAAATTGTTTTGATTTTTATATACATAGTGGAATAGAAAACCTACCAGCAGTACAAGGTGAGAGATTTTTATATACATAGTGGCATAGAAAACCTACCAGGAGTACAAGGTGAGAGATTTTTAAATACTACATAGTGGCATAGAAAACCTACCAGCAGTAAAAGATGAGAGATTTTTATATAAATAGTGGCATAGAAAACCTACCAACAGTACAAGATGACAGATTTTTGTATACATATTGGCATAGAAAACCTACCAGCAGTACAATGTGACGGGTTTTTTTAAAATTTACGCCAATAAATCTAATTTATGCAATCCACAATTCTGGAGCTGCGTATATTACAAAATCTTATTAAGCAGGCATATAATGGACGTTGTTGGTCATTTTTTATTTTTTCTCAAAAACTTTATAACTTTTATAAAATGTGCCAATTCCATGCCACTGGCAAATCCTCACTCCCTGCCACTGGACAATTTTACAGCAATTTCAGCCAAAATGGCCTGAAATCCTAGGCTCCGAAAAGCTTCGTGTGATGTTCTATCCTTCAGGATATACAGCCATGGACTTCTTGCCACAGACTCCCAACACTCCTTGGATGGAAGATACCTCTTTCAGTAATAAATAGGTTACTTGTTATTAACTGGTTTATTTAGAATATCGCGTGTACAATATAACCGCGTTGGTCAACCTTTCTCGGTACTCGCTAGATACGGACTCCCAGTGGGATTCCAATCAAACCTCTCCTAAAGCTGAGACGCCCTCTGTCGTCGGAGGCTAAAACTAGGAGCACTGCCATCTGTGTCTGAAAGCCCGAAGCTTTATACACAACATCTTCCCCCTGCTAAACTAGAAACCTGTCTACGATATTTCATTGTTACAGTATTATTTGTAAAATCACGAATCTATACAATCGCAAACAGATGTCACTAAAATCAATATTATTAAAATCAAGAACTAAATATTTGAAAATATATCATTACACACAAAATTAAATAATTCATTAAGCACTGACTCTACTCCAAAAAGATGTTGACTCTATAAGTAGCTGATTCTTTCCCTGGAGGTCATTTCAAAGACGTCTGGGACGAAGTCGTCCCGCCCATGGTGCTGGTTCATTTTGTGGTGGGCTTCTGTTTCTCCCTGGAGACCTGAAATCAAGAGAACACCGGTTAAAATCTCCCAAAAGGAGTGACGTGTCAAGCTCATCTGCCCAGCATTTCGTCATATCAGACGCGAAAGGTTCACTCTCTGCCTCTTCCTCCCTGTGCTGCGGACATCCTCTCAGTTGATCAATATGCCTTTTCCACGACAACTGTGTCCCCACAATTTTAATAATATACATTTTTTTTCCCAGTCTTTTTTCAACAATTCCTTTTGCCCAAGAACATTTATTCACTTGTCTGAAGTCTCTCGCTAAACACTTCTGACCTATCTGAAAACTTCTACAAACAACCCCACCGAAATTCCTAAACTGATTTTCCTGACCTTTATTAATATTCGCATTCGCTAAATTCTCTGTCGAGGTTGCTACGTTTTCTTCAAAACTTTTAGGTAAAAGGCTACTAAAGGTTGATTTTAATCTCCTACCAAACATTAGCACTGAGGGTTCAATTCCAGTTGTGGAATGTGGAATATTCCTATAATCACTTAAAAATTCATATATGTAATCTATCTTTATAATTTGACTTAAGTACGTTATTAACAAGAATTTTCTTTAAAAAATTCTTCACTGTTTTTACCGAGTTTTCAGCCTGCCCATTGCTTTGGGGATGACGCACTGGCGTTGTTAAAAACTCAATATTATTATACTCTAAGAAATCTTTGAACTCCTGACTAGTAAAAACGGTTCCATTATCAGTTACAATACAGTCCGGGTACCCAAAATTTGAAAAAATTCTCTTCAACTCATTAATCGTATGACTTGAGTCTGCTTTCGGTATTTCCACGCAATCTACCCATTTTGAGAAAGCGTCGCAAATAACTAAAAACATTTTCCCCGAAATTGGCCCACAATAATCCAGATGCAGCCTCTTCCATGCTGATCCTGAATTAGGCCAGACTGATAAATGACTCTTAGGTGGTAACGGCCTAACTGCTGCACAATCTTTGCAACTTTGAACGATTTTCTCTAAGTCCTTGTTCATTGACTGCCACCAAAAATAACCTTTGGCTAATCCCTTCATTTTTACAATGCCCAAATGCGATCTGTGTAACAAATCTAAAACTATACTCTGAAGCGAACTTGGAATTATAATTCTATGTTGCCAAAACAAACAATCATTTTCAATAGATAATTCATTCCTTTTAATCCAGAATTTACATAAAAAACTGTCGCGATTTACCCGCTTGGGCCACCCTCTACGAAGATGCCCTAAAATTCCTTAAATTTCTGGGTCCGAGCCTGTCGCTGCGACTATACGCTTTACATCTAAGTGTTCACACTTTTCTATATAGCCTATGAAATCGGAACCTAGATCGTCTTCCGATTTTTCCTCTGAGTTTTCCAACGGCAAACGCGATAAATAATCCGCATGATTATTAGCTGATTTGACGTACTCAATTTTGTATGAGAACCCTGCCAAGATGATCCCATAACGTTGCAACCGATTAGCTGCTAACACCGGTATGTGTTTATTTTCTCCTAAAATCCTCATTAGTGGCATATTGTCTACACATAATGTAAATTCTCTTCCATATAAATAGCGAAAAAACTTGTTTAACCCAAAAACAATAGCCAAAGCTTCCAAATCAAGGATGCTGTATTTTTTTTCCGCACTTGTTAAACTTCTAGACGCAAATTCAATTGGTCTCAACGATCCATCCGCGAAACTATGGAACAAGGAAGCTCCGAGCCCCGAGCTACTTGCATCAGTATATAGCTTAATAGGTAAATTAGGAAAGTAATTAGTTAGTATCCTATTACTACTCATTAGGCATTTAATCTTGTCCACAGCGTCTGAACACCTCTGATCGAACTCAAACCTCGTATTTTTCTTTAAGAGATTATGTAACGGTTCGCAGATTGAAGACATATTCGGAATGAAAATCCTATAAAAATTAAAAAAATTTTTTTTTTTTTTTTTTTTTTTTTTTTATTTTTTTTTTTTTATTAATATCAATAGCAAAATTTGTACATTATGTAGGTTTAAAGTATAATATAAGTATATTTTTTGTATTTTTTTCACAGTCCTCCTCACTAGGGTTTCCTGTTCTGAGGCGGCCTGTAGTTTTTCTTAAATTTTTGTATTTAGTTTTGAATTGTCTTTACATTGTCTTCATAATGTTTGTAAGTTGATTATTACTTTGATCTCTAAGCCATGTTTTGACTTTTGTTTTAAATATACTCATTTCGTTTATTTTTTTGGTTTCATTTGGTAGAGCATTGAACAATTTTATAGCATGGAATTTATTATTTCTCTGTCCAAAGGATGTGTTCAAACTGGGAGTAATCAGGATATTTTCGCTTTTTGCCCTGGTTGTGTATTTATGTTGGGCAGTGGAGTATTCGGATATGTTTTTTTTCAGTTTAAATAAAATATTTTTTGAATATAGTTTCTGTACATTGTAAACATTGAAGTTTTTGAATATTTCTTCTGTCGGAGTCCTAAGCGGAACTTTCAGTATAGTCTTTAATACTCCTTTTTGTGCTATATTGAGCCGCTCTGTGTGAGTGCTCAAGGCAGACCCCCATCCAGTTATTCCGTACTCTATTTGTGATTGACACAAAGCATAGTATACTTTTTTAATATCGTTTATATTGAGGATATTGCGAATGTTTCTAAAGAAGTATATGTACCTGGTTAGTTTTTTTGTAATTACATCTATATGTGAGTTCCAACGGAGATTATCATCAATTTCAATTCCAAGATATTTGATGCTTTTGGAGTGTGCTATAGTAGGACAGAGGCATGATAAGCCTTGATTTTTTTGATAAATTCCTTGGCATGAATGTAATTTGAGATTAAGGTCCTCTGACGGCTGCCCTCTGGCTGTTTTAGAAAATGTCAGATATTTTGTTTTATTGACATTAAGCGTCAGGGAGTTTCTTTTAAGCCAGTTTTGCAGGAGACCAAGTCCGTGTTCAGCTTCTTTGTAGGTATTTATCCAATCTTTTTCTTTAAATAAAATTACTGTGTCATCAGCAAAACTAATGATTTTTCCTCTTGTTTCTAGGTTACAGATATCATTAATGTATATTAAAAATAATATCGGACCTAGTACGCTTCCTTGTGGTACTCCATGGTTGATAAGAAGAGGTTTGCTTTTTCTCTTGTTAATTTGGACGCTCTGTGTACGCTCCGTCATATAGCTTTTTAGTAAGTTTAGTGTTGTACATGACATACCAATTTTTGAAAGTTTTGAAAAAAGTATTTTGTGATCTATTGTGTCAAAAGCCTTTTGTAAGTCTATGAAGATTGCCAAAGTTTTTTCTCCACTGTCTAAACTTTTAGTGATCATATCGGTAATTTTTTCTATGGCGTCACTAGTACTTAAGTTCTCTCTAAATCCATACTGAGTTTTTGATAATTTTTTATTGTCTTCTAAGTAGGATAAGAGTTGTTTTTTTAGTATTCTTTCCAATATTTTTGAAAATGCATTTAGTAGGCTTATTGGTCGGTAATTGTTTATGTCATTTTTACATCCTTGTTTAAATATTGGTATAACAATCGCTTTTTTGAGGGCTGTAGGGAATATGCTATTCGTTATAGACATGTTGACTAAGTATGTAAGTGGTTCGATAAGTTCTTTACAGAGATATTTTATTGCGTTGGTTGAGATTGTGTCCTCCCCCGAAGAAATATTTGATTTTAAAGAAGAAATCCTAATAAACTTTTTAATTGTTGAACATCTGCTGGATACGGTGCTTTTTTAATAGCTTCTAATTTGTCACTTTGAGGTTGAATACCCTTTTCCGAAATTACGTATCCTAAAAAATTAATTGTTTTAACAAAAAATTCACATTTCTCCGTATTGACGCATAAACCACATTCTCTTAAGCGATTACACACCGCGCGAATATTATTCTCAAGATCCCGCTCATTGATCCCTGAAATTATAATGTCATCTAAATAAAATGCCACGCCTTTTAATCCTTGCAAACAACTCGCTATAGTTCTCGCAAAAATTGCCGGTGCCGATTTAAAACCGAAGACCAGCCTATTAAACTGGAATAATCCCAAATGCGTATTAATGCATGTAAATCTTTTACAATGTTCCTCCAATTCTAACTGATAGTATGCTTGTTTTAGATCCAGTTTCGCAAATAATTTACCTGAACTTATCTTATGAATAACCTCTTCTATCTTGGGTAATGGATATTTTTCCAAAATTGTAATCAGATTAAGACTTCTTTTGAAGTCAGCGCAAACCCTAATGTTACCGTTCTTCTTTACGACAGGTACTACCGGTGATGCAAAATTGCTACTCGTGACCGGTGATATTATCCCGTCTTTTACCATAGACTTTAATTCCGCCTCAATTTTCTCTTTAATTGAAAAGGGAACCGGCCTAGCATTAAAAAAAAATGGACTCGCATCTTTATTAACCTTAAAAGACACCTTAAATTTATTAAATTTACCCAGCTTTTCAGTAAAAACATCCGGAAATTCACGAATAAAATTATCCTTAAATTCCTCTTCAGGGTCCACCGAATTAATTGTATTTTGTACTGAAGCGATTTCTAACCCAAAAATATCCATGAAATCTCTACCTACAATTAGATCTGAACCTCCCACAACAATTATAAATGTAACATTATTGTTTTTATTTTTGAACTTCACGTCAAAAATAACTTTGCCAATAACTTTCAAAGGATTCCCTGCGTACCCAGTAATGATACGGTTATCCGCCAATAAATTTAATGAACCAAAATGACGCTTAAAGATTTCTTCCTGCATTACACTTAACGAAGATCCCGAATCGACCATCGCTCTAAAATGCTTGTCGTTAATTATAATGTCTGCTGTGAACGGTTTTATTGAAGCTATCACATGATTATTACAACAAAAATCCTCCAAAATTGGATTTACACTATTTGAAAAGTTATTATTCACACAATATTTTTGCAGATGACCTACTTCATTGCATTTGTAGCATCTCGCATTGCGAAATTTGCATGAATTAGTACAATGACCCGTTTTCTTGCAAATTCGGCACTGGGTTTTCGCACCCGATGGTACTGTATACGTCGGTTTGTTTACAGATGAACTCGCGGCAAACTTTTGTTTATTGCCCTTAAAAAAATGCCTATTGCTAGTATTCTTACTGATGATGTTAACCTCTGATTTAACTGAATTATTTGGAACGTCTAAAACTGACATACTATTAGCTATTTCCTCTAGTTCGCTAAGTGACAATTTCAGCCCTTCCAAGTAAATCTTGTCTTTAATGCGACCCGGTAATAATCCAATGGCAAACATATCTACTAAATTTTTCTCCAACCTAGCTTCAAATTCACAATAAGTTGACAAAGACCGTAATCTAACCCCAAAATCTTTAATGGATTCGCCCGCCTCTTGTCTTGCTGAAAAAAATACTTCGCGTTCTTTGAATACTGAACGCTTTTTACTGCAATGTTTTTCTAGAAATGCCCATAATTTTTCAAACGATACGTCCGTAACTCTAAGTGGAAAACACAAATTTATCAACAAAGAGAGTGTATCCGGCTCCAAAAGATTTAACAGAAACGCCCTTTTTTTATCCGCGTTAATCTCATCATTTATAACGAAAAACTGTTCTAGACGAAGCTTAAACACGAACCAATCTCCCTCGAGATGATTAAAACTCGGAATTCTTCCCGATTCCATATCTACACGAAGCACAGACCACAATAAAAACACACAAGAAAAAAAACAAAACCCGGAACAATAACCTCCAACAAAAAAAACAACTACTTAACTCAGGAACTCTTCTTTCCGCCGCCAGTCTTTCAGAAATTCCTTCAAAAGTTGTTATTATCCACCGCTCGCCTTGGCAATAGATAAATGCTGCAAACACCGCACGTCCTGGCAATGTTTTATTGTTCCAAATTAGCTCCACCGCTCGCCTTGGCAATGGATTATTTTCCTTTGTTAAAATGGTCCTCTGGTAAATTGTCTCTTAATACCTAGAACAGAAATCGTCGATCCTAGGCCTCCACGGCCCTGGATAACCAATCTTGTCTCCCTTCTCCACGAAGGAAAACACAATTGGAAGTCACCCCGTGACTTAGCCCTCACGTTCCTGGTTGACAAAATTCTGCTGCCGTGTGACAACAAAAAAAAATTCTCCAGTTATCCTTCGACTGCGCCAGCTGTGATGTTCTATCCTTCAGGATATACAGCCGTGGACTTCTTGCCACAGACTCCCAACACTCCTTGGATGGAAGATACCTCTTTCAGTAATAAATAGGTTACTTGTTATTAACTGGTTTATTTAGAATATCGCGTGTACAATATAACCGCGTTGGTCAACCTTTCTCGGTACTCGCTAGATACGGACTCCCAGTGGGATTCCAATCAAACCTCTCCTAAAGCTGAGACGCCCTCTGTCGTCGGAGGCTAAAACTAAGAGCACTGCCATCTGTGTCTGAAAGCCCGAAGCTTTATACACAACACTTCGATACCACATCGCCCACGTATTCTGGCCGATCAGATTGTTCTGTGACTTTTTCTATGGAATAATTGTAATATGTACTTACTAAAATGTCTCTAATTACTGTATACCTTGTACATCTCCTCAGCGGTAGTGAAATAAAAACTATTTGGGATATGCTACCACTGGGGAGGTATTAAAAATGCCTTTTTTATGAATTTTAATTTCATTATTCTTTTCTATAAATTTACATATTTGCCTCTACAAAAGTCCAGGAACCTCGTAGAATAGATAATCTTACCTCTTTCGGAGCGTTATGTTACGGGGAACCTCGGAAAAATAATAACTTTACAGTCTTTACACATTTGATCGCCTGAAGATCAAATTTACAGATTTCATTTACAAACATTTCTAATTTTCTGTTGTATCTTGGCAAACTAAAAATCTAATTGTCAAGATACACTTTGTTACCTGTCGTGTTATAAAACAATATGTATGTTATACAGGTGAGCCTGTATAATCTTTTACAAGTCGCAAATTTAAGCAACTGCCTTCAGCAAGCCCACCGCCAAAATGAATGTCCAACATTTTGCGGTGACTTATATACTCCATCTAGCGGGGACAAACTTCCCCACCCTTTTTCGGCCGGCAGCCAAATGTCGCTTGCGCGTCGACCGAATAGGATATAAACGGCAAACTTTTATGTAATAAATCAGTTTATCTTTACCTACAAACAAATGTTTTACTACTTCAAAAAGTGACTCCTGAACACCACCTGCCTTACCTCGCCTATTCTTTGCTCCAAATCTTCTGGTGTTTACCTCATCAAGACCAGCCGGCCCTGTTAGGTAACCGCAAAACGCCAGAAGTGAGCAGAGACGAAGCACACTCAGTGCTCACCATTCACAAAGCACCGGGTGCGGGAGGCAGACCTACTACCATCATCATCGTCAACACAGCAAACGAACTACTATCATCACTATCGACCGTAAAGGAGCATTCTTATCGGCTGAAGACACAATTTGGAACCGGCGCTCTAAATCTACAGTCTTATAGAAAATAATATTTTAAATTTCATTCACGCTCCTCATGTAATCCTGGTGTGCCTGGCACCAAACTTGTAGTGGTTCTGTGAATGTAACTTAGGGTTTGATTGCTTCAACTTGACATCTCTCAAAGGTTATGCGCTTTGCAGGGGCGGATCTAAGACTTCAAAGGCAGTCAGCAAACATAATCAAGGGGCCCTTGGGGGGGGGGGGAGTGTGAGTTTTATGTAAAAGAAATTCACAAAAGAGGAATGCTAGTGTCACCTTTTTCATACAAAACTTAATTTTAAACCTAATCAAATTATTAACATTTTTTATTGAATGGGTTCATGCGAGACAGTATTCTAACACACCCAACGAGTTGGAGATTTAAAAGTAAAAATAATTATACATATATATTTGTAGTGACTACTAGAATATTCGGGAATGTTCGCCCATGCAAAACGCATCGTATCTAGAACCCTCCAGCGAACCATTGTAGGTACGGCACATCTACCTACACGCCGGAAGATCCTCGATGCACGGGCGCCTGTATAACGGCAGATCGAGATGTACTTAGTCAGTCCATAATCAGCAGTTATAAGTGACCAACCTGCGAGCCCTGTGAACGCTCGCTGCCTACTGAGCGGCCGCTATGGCCATCCCTCGCGCCGCGCCCCGTTTCCTACCTCACCACGCCGCTACAGGCCACGGACCTACTCACTACAGCTGACATTATACGGACCTTAAGAGAGGCTATGGATTATCAACTCCGCGAGATCACAACAGCGCCCTGGCTTTGGATAACATCCCTGGCCTGCGCTCCCCACGCGCCTAGACCCTGCAAAATCGTCGCCAGCCTGCATCTCCCGACCAGGTCAATTATACCTTCGGCTACCCTGCTTCACACTGGAGTACCAGTAAGACTCCACGTCTTCGCGGTGGCACATCCTCAAGTCATCCTGCACGTCTTCACCAACGCGGTGTCGAGCCACCGACTTTAACGCCTCTTTCGTATTCTTTAAAACAGATATTAACCGAGTGGACAAATGCGTTGGATTCCCACCCAGGCGTTTTCAATCTAATACCTGCATAAATCCTCCATCATTGCATAAGAAACATTTTCCGTTGTTATGAAAATAATTACTTTTGTTTTATAAATAATTATTTTCCTAACTAAAGTTAGTAATGTTTCATATTACCCCGGGTAAATTGCAGTCAGTTCATTATAATTGACTGGCTACATACAGTTCCACCTTTTCTCCGGGAATAGTTTAAGATTTGAACTCCAGAGGGTGATTGGTCGTTCGGGTCACTTTTTGGGAACGCGCCGACAGGCCACGGCACGTTACCGACTGGTCACCAAAATGTGGATTATTTATTAATAAAGTGTAACGGATCGGTGTGCTATTTACCAGTATTAAGTGATCGTTAAGTTTACAGTCGGTCGAGGAGCAATCGCGCTGATTTAATTGTCTTATCAGGAAATTCAAGTACGGAATTCCGGTTATAATGGCGGGCGGTGATACCGTCTTTGTAACATTCATATCCGCGGGATATTTAAGTCATCCGACCACGTTCGAGCTGCACAGTGGCTGAATAGACGACACATCGCACTACCATATCTTTGTGTCCGCTTATTTGTGGAATTTGGGGATTCCACCGATCTCATGTTGAGGGTCCACGCGCACACCAGCCAGAGGGAGGAAAGAGCTAACGGACCAGACGCTGATGCCATGAGGAGGGAGTTGGAGAGCTCCTCAGGCCCGTGGAGTCTCCATCCCGTTTCTAGGAACCCGAATCGTCGCATCGAGTGATCTTAGGTTCTAGATAGATAGCTCAGGTGTAGAATTGGTCCACAGGTATGTGTTTAAACCCAGGTATATTAATTAATAAATTTTTAATATTAATCCACATCTATTTTGTTTAGTATGATTCCAAAGCTCTAATTAATGTAAAAAACAGTGCCCATCCCTGATGATGATTCTCAAACTCTACTACACAGTTCAGCATACTTTGTCTTCACTGGCATAGTTTGGCGTCCAAGTTTCCGTCACAGGAAATGAAGCTGTTCACTGTGCAAATTGATTCCATCTATGTACCATATCTTATATCACCTACAACATTCATTTTTTGCGCGTAGCACCGTGTAAATAAAAAAGTCCTATGTAATTCAAGAATATCATCAGTCATCTTGAAAATGCTGTGTGGAGGGTTTTTTTGGGAAAGGAAGGAAAGGAAGTTCTGAGAAGGAAAAAGGTAAGAGAGGTGGGGTAAATAAATCCATCCCTCCCACTGTGGTGCAAGGCGATGGGTCGAGAGGTCAAAAGGTCTCCCGCAACCAGTTTTTCCCGATCTGATCCGACCCACCACGCAGTTAATGGATAAACGCATCTGCCACCAAGACTTGGACAAACCTCATCCCACGAACCCGGGCACCCCTGCTAAGTCACCAAACGTAGCGAACCACTTGGGGTGACCTATAGCAGGGGTGTTGGTTATCCAATAAATGGTTTCCGGGGCAGCAGTACACATACCCACCTCCCAAATTGGAATTGGTTGACGCAGATGGGTTAAGAACTCCTTGGAGTTTAGGATCACAGGGGCCTATCTGGAAAAACATATGCTCATATGCCCAACTGTATCTCATAAACTACGAAATAGAGCTTCGTGTCATTGATAAATATGATTATGGCATTACCGAAACCAAGCTTAACTCAAAGCACCAGTTTTTGTAGTTAGGCCCCTGTGATCCTAAGCCCACCACAAACAGAGGGTATGTTTTTATAAATAATACAATATAATTTTGAATAGGTTTATTTTTATTATTAGGTATTGGAGAAATGGGTCACATGCGTATTCAATAGTTGGGTTTAAATAAACACTTATAGAAAAAGGAGTAAATAATACTAAAGGCATCCTCTCCTGCTATTTGAGCTATCCTTTCAAAGGTATCATTGGCGCCATACATGTAATGCCAAATCTCATAAACTGACAATAAACTTAGTGATGGGTAAATTCCCGGGAATTTATGTTTGGGGAATATTCCCATTATTTTGAAAATTCCCAAAATGAGGAATATGTATTGCAGGAATTTTCATCAAAATGTTGACAGCATGAATGTCACCCTACAATGAAATTTCGGGTTATTTACAATGTATCATTTAAAGTAGAGCATGCTAAGGACAGAAATTTTCAAGTTTTTCAAAATTTTGATATTTGCGGCCAGCCGAAAAGCGTGTGACATCACGAGACACAATTGTATATGTTTTACCCAAGTTCTCTTTGAAACTTCAAAACTTCGAAAGGTCATTTTTGGAAATATCGAAAAACTAATTTTTAATATCATTATTAACTTGTTAAACATAATAAATTTTTATAAAAAAAGACAACACCACTCAGAATAACTTTCTTATTAAAAAAAATATAAAATTCCCGACTATGGGAATTTAAATTAGGTCGGGGAATAATTCCATGTGTATATTCAATAGGAACAACAATTGAAAAAAATATACAATTAGTTTTATAAAACTAGAAATACTAAAAACTCAAATTATCTAGCATTCAGTTTAATTGACTAATTTGATTTTTTTGTTTTCTTTCTAAAATAAATCATAACTGAATTCAGCGTAAAGCGTACTTGAGGTGAACCTTCACAAAACAGGGCTATATAAATCAACTGTTATTTTTAGAACAAAAATTCAATTAAAAAGATGAGTACCTGGTATTTGGCGGATAACTATGCCGCCAACGAGCAAGTGTTAGCGCTTACAACTGCTGCTTGCCGTTATTTCCTTTCTGTGCGTGCAAATTTTATTTTATTAATATCAACCACTGTTTCGTACGAAATTCGTGTCAGAATTTACTTAGTTTGCAGCCAGATTATTATTAGGAACTCCTCGCAAAAAATAACACATTATTCGTATGTGAACACTGACTGCAAACTACTCATCCCTGAAGTTGTTAGCAGTCTGCTATGAAACGTGTGTCAAGACTGGTTGAGATCAAACCTACAGAATTGTGACTAACTGTATATAGCCAGGAGAGGATGTTTAATGTACAGTACGTTATTAATGTATTCTAGTGAGGTCCTCCACTATTTTAATAAGATCATCCACTGTTGCTTCCCGCTTTACGCCATTCCCGCTGTCCATCTGAAATAAAACGGTTGTTTTAATACTATTTTGCTCAAATCTTAAAAAATAATAAAACACCTTTTGCACCCAATCCTAGGAAACACTCCTTTGCAAATAGAGTAGTGGACGCATGGAACAAACTTCCACAACAAATCATCCATTTTACTAACATAAATATTTTTTTGATGTTACTTTTTTATTTAAAATTAGCTGTACCCCGCCACGCATTGCTGTGGCTCAGTCTGTCTGTGCAGATAGAAAAACAATAGCGCGTGTTGCTTTTTCGTCCAACAGATGGCAATGTATTTAAAAAAATACATGTTTTTACCTGTCACGGGTAACATCTATATAATATAGGTATATAAAAACATACACGTATTCAAGTGCAAAGTTGTGTCAAATATTTAAAGCAATCGGTGAAAAACTTTGGGAAATTTATAATTTAAAACAAACGAACATTTACATTTTTATTTATAAAGATATACATAGATGAGCAGGCAGCATTCTGCTGATGCGATCATATCTGATTTCACAATAAGTTTGTCAGTAATTGAGTTATGAGTGATTAAATGTTGGTCACCTGCAAGCCCTGCACCGTGTCTATCATGGTCTCTCGGCTGAGGTCGAGGAAGCTTTCGATGAGGTCCCCATCAATGAAGCCCTCGGCGGGCTCCGTCTTCACGTCCGTGTTGAAGCTGCGCCAGAATGAGTGGTTGATCTTGCCCACGCTCTTGATGGTGTGCGTGAGACGCTCTTCCAGCTGGTGCAGGAACTCGTACAAGTCCTGCGGGATCTGCGCCACCAGACCTGCACACATAACATTGTCATTTTGTTAATAAAATAAACTATAAACAAACAGGCAACTAGTAAATCTAAAAAAGGACATGATATGATCCACCACTTTTTAATTAGTGTACCAACTAGCTTCCGACACAATAGTGCCTTGGTCATGACCTTGTTGACACAACTACATGCATCTCCCTCTAACAACCTGTTCCCCAATTACCTGTCCCTGTCTCTTTAATTTAATTAACCACTCTGTTAAGAAAACCTGTGCAGTATACATGTAAGTCTTCCCTCAGTGCGTTTAATTTGAGTCTGTTATGGAAGCTTGTTCAGGTTCAGTGATGACCATGTATTGTTTCTGAAGCCCATAATAAAGATCAAAAAGACCAAGGGTAAGTCAGAATCATTTCCAATTCTAACTGTTAACCACACTACCCCAATAGTTATGTCATTGATTACAATCCACAAACTGATTAGTATACAATATTGCGACTCCAGGCCTTTTTCAGGGCAGAAGGTGTCTTCCAGATTGAATTGAAGAAAAAATAATTCATTACTATATTATATATATATATATGTAATATCTAAATCAATCAGTGCACAGATATATTAAAAAAAAACAATTCAATAATAATAATCAGGAAGCTGAAGTATGAAACAAAAACCATAAAAAGAACAGTGTCAAATTGAATCACATGTTTAAATAAAAACGGAATTGATGTCGTTACGCACTCAATATCTTCGGGCATTTCGGGGTAAGAGGGGATTGTGGGTGGGTGTTCTGAAACGATGTGTGCACTGAAGTAGCCTAAGACGGCGACAACTAGAGGCACCTTGTTGAAGCGATGGGTTCCCGACATGAATAAGACAAGGGGAAGATGATCATATTAATAAAAGCTAGATGCACGTAAGGGTGCTTACCGATGGCCCCGGTGACGGTGGCAAAGAGCACGGTATTGGTGACGGGGGCGGTGGTGTCTGCCGAGGAGTGCTGCATGACGAGGGAGCCGTGGCGGAACACGTTGATCATGTCGCCCACGTGAAAGGCGCCCATCTCACTCATCTGCTGGCGCTCTTCATCCGATGTGGCCGCTCTGGAGACGGAGTAAAAGTGTTGAATTTTGTGGCAGTACAATTAACAATTCCATCATCACAGTGCATTTTTAATGTTTGTGTTTACGCAAACTTTAATGGCACCGTGATTTTGGGTAGAGTTAGTTAACAATGTTGTGTTATATTATAAATATACCGAGTATTAAGATTTCTTCAAAGTCTAACTACAAAACAAGGTTGAAATAAGTATTTTGCAAAATGAGGCCTGCATTATACAAAGATGGATGAGTTTAAAACTACATAATCTAAGCTGACTTCATTTGCTTATACAACAAAAAAATATTTTAAAGGGTAGTGGTACGCCACTACTTGACTCGAACGTTATTCTAGAAGTTTCCAAACAAGCTTCTTGGATTTTCTTTTATTTTTTTAATATTTGTTTCTGTAGCAACTGGAATGTTCGAGAATGTTTTATTTTCCACCTAGACAAGCGACAACGTGAACGAAATGGTCAGTACAGTACCAGCAACCGCGACATCGAGATCGAATTATTTTGCCTACATGATGCGCTTCGGAACATTCTCGAACCTTCCTTTCGTAAATCATTTTGTTGTATTTTCTACGTTTATTTATTGTTTTCGGATGTATTATTAAAAACGGCTTCAGCCAAATTTTGTAGTTATTTATTAATAAAAAGAATACCGAACATAACTACAAAAGAAAGCTTACCCGTCTTTTTGACAAACAAAAATATTGAAACTATTCTCAGATCCAAGGAATGTATCATCATCTAATATTTCCACAGCCGTCATCCAGTTGGGACTATAGTCTCGGGCGATCTCTTCAAAGCTTCCCTCCATCTAAAACACAACACGGTTCATTAATTTTTTTTTCAGGAATGTTGGCACGGTTGGCAAATTGGTTGCAAAATTAAATTACAGTTTTTTGTTGTTTGTTTTTGGGGTGTTATGCCGTGTTGCGCTAACTCCTTCTTTAGCCGACGTTTCGGACAGCGTTACAGTGTCCATCATCAGGGCAGATCCGGTAGATCCGAAGATCTTCGGAAACGTCGGCTAAAGAAGGAGTTAGCGCAACACGGCATAACACCCCAAAAACAAACAACAAAAATGCTTTTGGCCGTGAGAATCTAAAAACTTACCAAATTACAGTTTGTATTTCTTCTTCAATTCATTACAATACATCTAATAAATGGGCATACACAGCTTTAACACGTTGAGTGCCACGGCAATTTTCAGAATTCTGGTCTAAAAAGCCAATTTCATTTAATCATATTATATTATTAAAAACTCTAATTTTTTACAGTTAAATTTATAAATTATATTAATAAATTTTCTGTTCTGTAAGCCAGCAATGATATAGTACGAATTTTATTGTATTTTAGCGAATATGGCATGTAAACACACTACAAGTTAACTCGTAGTCGGCGTTCTAGCAAAGAACACAATCTACGAGTTATCTTGTAGTTGGGAGTCAACGTGTTAAAGTACAGCTCGGTGGATAATTTTACACAACCACATCCCTCATGACCCACTGGCGAAGTGATCGGATCGAGAGTACTCTCTGTTTGATTGGATACTTTTACACGTGCAAAAAATGCCACAGAGTAGAAGAGATCGACGCGCACGCTGCTTGCCACTGTAAGTCAAAAGTACCCATCGTACTAGTTCTTTGATTGGGTATTTTCATTTGACGTAGGTAGTAGGTAAATGACAAATTATTTTAGGTTTCAGGTGTCTGCCCAGTTCAAGATGTTCCCAGTTTTGAGATGCCCTGTCTACAAAATTCATACATCTATGATCGCTCGCCTGGCCGGCACCCATTACGGGAAACGGGAGCTTTTGAAAAGTAACTCATTGGTGGTTTGTGAGTGGGTTACAAAGAGCGGGTAGTTGGCAATCGACCCAGGACTACTTTAAAGCCTCTATGGACTGAATGCCCCCGTTTTTTATCCCAAGAACTCAATTTAAAACCTCACAAGAGACACTCAACTAATTGAAGTCAGTAGGACTATGACATCCCCAATTTTGGTATAATGTGAGGCTGAAATAAGTGGGAAGGAGCTGGTAAGGGGAAGGTCGGAAAGTACTTGACTATTCGGATCGGATAACAAAATACGGCTAAAGCCATTTTAAGCAGTGTATCCCATTCTGGATGGTACTTTTGGCCACGGGAAGATGAATTTATATTTGGAGTTTTAGAATCTCACATATGTAACTTTACCTGTTTGTATTGCAAAAGAGTCATGGATCTCATAATGTCTCCCACGAGGATGAAGTCTCCCTTCACTTTTAAGTACAAGGCCATTATATTGTTGAAATGGCTGCATTCTAACCGTAGTTCCTTTTCTGACGTCCATTCAAATAACCTAACCTAAAATTAAATAAAAAACATACAATTTAAAACTTCTTACATAAACTAGTAGAAAGAAATCAGATTTCAGCTGTGGAACAACAAGGTTTCTATCTAACACAGCAAGGATTTGGTTCACTTGATCGTGCAATGTCTTCCTCGGGCGTCCCCGACTTCTACCATTCACATTTGCGTCATATATTTTCCTTGCACTCCTTACTTCGTTCATTCGCGCTACATGCCTAAACCATCTAAGCGTCAATGTATTAATCTTTCTCATTACGCTTGCATCAACCTTGCATTTTTTGGGAATATCCACGGTTCTCACACAATCATACATGGTTTTACCACACATATGCCTCAGGGATCTCATTTCTACAACATTCAGTTTACTTTCACTCTTCCTCTGCCAGTTCCATGCTCCATGTTTCATTCACTGTGTGTTGGAAGGCCTAAAAATAGGTAGTTTAATGATACAGACACTGAATCTTTAGTCATGGAGATCTAGAGGAGACAGTAGGAGGCCAGCAGGAGCGGAGGCATTTCCAAGAGGCAACCAGAATCCTCCATGAATTATATCATTAATGATGGAGATCAATGAAAAACACTCACGGTACTATTAATGCTGGCAAGAAGCTTGCCATTGAATTCAACCAGGGTGTAGCAGGCCCCCTTAATCTCCTTCTCCCCTATCAGCAGCAGCCGACCCTCGGTCCAGTGGAACAATAAGATACGACCCTGGAATAGACAATAAATTATCAATGAAAGATAGGAATCAGATAATTCCATGAATAGTTTGAAGAAACCCAAATAAAAAGTTTTTACAGTCAAAACGGTCAAATAACAAAAAAACATGGTGTCTTTAATTCCTATTCCATTCCTTTGTTATACGTACAGTAGAACCTCGTTAATTCGAAATCCACGGGACATCAAAAATCAAATTTCGAATTAACGAATTCCCACGTAATTCGAAATTTATGAAAAAAAAAAACGCCGAAAATCGATTTTCTCGGCCGCCTCTTCAAATCCGGGTGGTATTTTAGTTGTAAATTCGTATTAATACCAATTATTTCTTTATTTTCGCGGCCGATTACCTTAGGGGCAGGCCCTTTAAATTCAGATATTCGCAATAAATTCGTAAAAATTCTATATATTTACGCGTAAATCGAGATTTTGCTGCCGATTTCGGTCGCGGCCTACCCTTTAAATTGAGATATTCGTAAAAATACGATATATTTCCGCGTAAATCGAGATTTCGCGGTAATTTTCCGTCGCGGCCGGCCCTTTATTTCAAATATCTTAATTTAAATTCGTAAAAATACGATATATTTCCGCGTAAAACGAGAATTCGCGGCCGTATTCCGTCGCGGCCGGCTCTTTAATTCAGATATTCGAAATAAATTTGCAAAAATACGATATATTTCCGTGTAAATCGAGAATGCGCGGCCGATTTCCGTCGCGGCCAACCCTTTAAATTCAGATATTTGATGTAAATTCGTAAAAATATGATATATTTCCGCGTAAATCGAATTTTATCGGCAGTTTTTCGTCGCGGCCGGCCTTTTAAGTTCAGATATTTGAAGTAAATTCGTAAAAATATGTCATATTTCAGCGTAAATCGAAATTTTTCGGCCGATTTCCGTCGCGCCGTATTTTTTAACTCGGATATTCGAAGTAAAGTTAATAAAAATACGATATATTTCCGCGTAAATTGAAATTTCGCGTCCGATTTCCGTCGCGACGGGCCCTTTGATATTCAGATATTCGAAATAAATTCGTAAAAATACGATATATCTACGCGTAAATCGAGATTTCGCGGCCGATTTCCGTCGCAGTGGGCCATTTAAATTCAAATATTCGAAATAAATTCGTAAATATATGATACATTTACGCGTAAATCGAAATTTCGCGGCCGAGTTTCGTCGAGGGGCCGACCCTTTAAATTCAGATATTTGGTGTAAACTCGTAAAACTACGACATACATCCGCGTAAAACGTATTTTCTCGGCCCTTCAAACTCAGATATTCGAAATAAATTTGAAAAAGTACGACATTCCAGTGTAAATCGATTCAGATTTACAAAATAATAATACTTATTAGGACGATGTATAACCACGTAAAAATACATTTTTCGGCGTTTTACCGCCACGGCTGACTTGATTCAGATTTACGAAATATTATGATTTATTTTCGCAAAAATCAAATTTTTTCGAATTACACGAACAAATTTTCGTGCGCGGACAAAAATAAATTTCGAATTACGAATTAACGAATTTCGAATTAAAGAAAATTTTGTATGAAAAAATTTTTCTGCGGAAATTTTTTTGGCGAAAATTTCGAATTACGCGTTTTTTCGAATTATCGGGGTTCGAATTAACGGGGTTCTACTGTATAAGTATGAGTCAGTTATGTGTCATAATTAATTTAGTTCCAGCTGTTAAACTTGCGTCACAAATCGTTAACCGTCAAATCAGTAAACGGGGATCGTTCAAAGATCAAAATGTTGGCACTTATTGTAGATTTAATTACAATGTCAAATGTGCTAAGTAAAGATAGATTTGTTCAATTAATGTACATATTTGGAAGTAATTTATTGCACATTCTTTAAACAGTTTTAAAATACTACCAATAGTCACTTAGTACCTGTTTGGGTTCTGCCTCGTCAGGGTTAATCATGGCCGTGCCCACTGCATAGTAGTGGAAGGGATCATCTCCCAGCTTCACCGACACCATGGACATGGCATATTCTGTGGGCATCATCTGGTGGCAATGGAGAACTGGAACCCAACAACATAACCATTTATTAAAAAATGTCAACCATGTACAAATGTTTAGCGTCTTTTCCGACTAAACAACTCGTTCCTGCGCAGTCAGGGGTTTATTCAGGTATTTTGGGGAGTTTGGGGCTCCAGACCAGAGGTGGACGCCAAATTCAACTAATGATTCTGTTATTACAACAGCGTTATCAATGGTACACTGTTATATCAGTTTCACAATATTTTTCTTCATTATGCCTGACTTACCAAAAAATGTTGTTTATTTAAAATGATGATGAAGCTGAATACTTCTTCAGAGAGCAGTTTAGAGTGACGTACCCCACAAGGGAGGAATGGGACACGGTTCCAGGCCCTACCCACAAACAGGAACTAATCTGATTCACAGATGAGTCCAAGATGGAGGAGGGAACAGGGGCCGGGGTTTGTTTACAGGGTTTCAAGAGGGAACTTACCTCTAGGAACACATTGCACTGTATTTCAAGCCGAGATGGAGGCCATCTTAGCTTGTGCACAGGAGAATATACATATCGGGTACAGGAATGAGAACATAGGCATATGCTCTGATAGCCAGGCAGCCGTAATGGCACTGGAAAGTAACCGATGCGACTCCAGACTGGTGATGGAATGCAAAACCATTCTTGAAGAACTTGCTACCATCAATAAAATAACCCTGATCTGGGTACCAGGACATAAAGGAATTGATGGACTAGCAAGGAAAGGGGCGAAAACACCACTTGCGGGATCCAAGCCGGCTGTAGGAGTAGCAGCTTGCCACACTAAAATACATATTGAAAGGTGGGCCAAATCCCAGCACTGGGAGGAATAGGAAAGGGCACCCGGAATGAGGCAATCCAAATTACTCATAAATGGACCAGACCCAAGGCGAACTAGACAACTACTTAATATGGACCTAAACACACTGAAGGAACTGGTGGGACTACGGGACACTGCCATCTCAGGAGGCACATGCAGTTTTTGGGAGTGGAAAACACTAAGGACGGGTTGTTTCGGAGAATCTGAACAATTCATCAAATTTCAACGTTCATTTTCGGGTTCTGTGAAAGACTTATACAAGTTCTGTTTTTATTTCAGTTTTGTCAAGCAACTAGCCTACAATGATATAAAAACAGAACTTGAAGAAGTCTTTCACAGAACCCGAGAATGAACGTTGAAATTTGATGAATTGTTCAAATTCTCCGAAACAACCCGTCCTAACAGATGCAGGAAATTTGAAGAGGATGAAGAAACTCCAATTCACCTTAGGTGCCAATGTCCTGCTCTGTTGGGAACAAGGCTCAGATACCTGGGAAGACACATTGTAGAAAACTTTTTTATTGCAAGCATTTTATGCAGTCTGTCCCACCACACGACACGTTTTGACACAATGGACGTGTCTCGATAACCGTCGATGCATCACATATGCGTTGAGTAGATAAAGTTATTAGTGTGCAGGAGGGAATTGGTAGACATACCCTCGAAGGTGTGGTGGTCGATGATGAGTAGGTTGTGCACCTCCTGCTCCGTGCCGGGCTGCAGCGGCTTGGGGCATGGGGGCAGCAGGCCAGCGCCGCCCCCGGAGGAAGATGCCGACAGGCTCGAGGCTGAGGCTCGCGGCACACTGGAGCCCCCACCCCCGTCCAGGATGTCGAGCCGCATGGTGATCACACCAAATGTCTGCGTTGCCTCCTGGTAGGTTATCCTTCGAGGGGACTCGCCCAGTGGTACGGTCCTGATGTGCAGTTTCTGGATTTCGTCTATCGTGCCGATGGTTACTGTGCTGTCGGTCGCCAGCGCCAAACTAAATCAAAACATTAAATAATAAAATACATGTATCTCTTTATTTCTATAAGGATGAACCTTAACCTTCCTGTTGCTAAATTAAATTACTATCCTCCACGTATCAGCATAAATAGTGAATTTATTGTATTGGTATTTTTGTGTTGTACTAGCCTTATAATGAAAACAAGGGTGGGGTATCTCATTGGCTCCTCATGGTCGTATAATTTTTGTTTTGCATCTTTTGGCATTTTGAAGTTTAAGAAAACAAAATTATTGTATTATCCTAAGACCCGCACATAATGTTGTCGAGCGCGCAATACCATACCTCAAATGCTATTTTTTTTAAATTTACAGGAGTGTGAAAAAATGCATTTTTAAGCAGGAAAATGAAGGGAGACTACTATTTTTTATTATTATATTTTTTATATACTCCTATTATTAATTAATTAATTAATAATTATTAACCCTTTATAAATTTATAAATATAAAAAAGTTAAATTTTATTTAATTGTAGTAGTGTGATTCTGTTTAAATTATATTAAAAAAGTTAAAAATAAAACAATATATTAAAAATATTGAGATATGACACTTTATTTTCTTGTCGCCATAGCGGCAGCACTCGAGTAATACGGCAAACCATTCATGCCGTCTCTCATCCCCCCCCTATGGAGGCACTCGATTGCTAAGGGTTAATGTAAATATTATTTGAATGTCCACCTTTATTTTCCAGTTTCAAAATAGTTTTTTTCACTTGTGTTATTATTTTTTTTTTTCACATTGGAAGTATTACTTGCCCGGTGACGATAATTATCACAAATATAATCTAGAGAAAATGTTTTGAAACTATGTTAAGACAAGCAGACCTGCCAAAATGAGAGAAGATTTGGATGCAAACTTAGCCGTGTCCCAAAAACAGAAGGTTACACGAACACCTTCGGAAGAATGTATACCAGAAGGACTACCATTCAAAATTAAAACAACACCCTAAATACTGAGGCAATCTAGTATCTTTTATTAGCCAATCATCATTTTAACATCTGAAATTCATGACCAAGTGGTTGGTCAAGTGGGACAAGAGTGCCAAGAGGCACACCGAGGAAGAGATGGATAGACTGCGTGGAAAAGGTTTGGAGCAGGTCAGGAAGGACTGAGGGGTGGAGGCGAAAGGCAAGGAACAGCTGCCTTGTGATGATACTGAATCAGCATACGGCATAATAATGATAATATTTAATTTGGTTGGTTAGAATTATTTCAGATTGATTACCTGTCAGGATAGGCTTGCGCATTGAGAGAGCACATGTGCGTGACCTCCTTGAGGTTGACGTTGGAGAACACCAGCTTGTGATTGGATGAATATATAACGGTGGGGCGGTCGGAGCAGGCAAACACGTTGGTTGTCCATAGAGACCTGGAAATTATTTACATTCAATCTTCAGGAAAAAGTAACAAAACATTATTTTTACTAAATGAAAATTTACAAGACTAAAAAAACGATACACAGCATAATTGGATAATTTAGCATAATTTTATGTAACTATCAACATTTTTTTCTTGAATATTTTGATATTTTAAAGCTACAATAGTTAGCTATAGCGTATAGCTTGCTAGCGTATAGGTAAGCTATAGGTAGGATAGAAAAAGCAGTATTTTCTCTGTAAGGACAATTGGTACAACTGTCTCACCTGAAAGTCCTCAGTACGGTGGGCTGCGTGCCCAGGGTGACCTTTTTCTTCTGCGACAGTATGCCGTTCTTGAGATTTAGGGTGAAGTAAAACATGGAGCCGTCTCCAAGAGCGCACAGCAGGTAGCAGCACCCCTCCAGCACGCAGATTAGCAGGGAGCGTGGGATTATCTCTGGAAGGACAAAAATATTCATCAGAAAATATTCATTTAACATTAAGCTCTTTCAATGTTTCTCAGAGCAGATTTTGAACAACTTGTCGTCAAGTCAAGGCATCAGCATAGCTTAGCACTATCAAATTGATATATATATATATATATATATTTGTATAAAGCATACTTTGAGCCACATTATATACACTTTTTTTTTAATGCCATTTTGTTTAACCTGTCCGGGAGTATGGACGGAATTGAACGTCAACGTACGCTTTCGCCAAAGGAGTATGGACGGCCATTCACGTCAAGCATCGCAAACTAAAATTTGGCGCCACTTTGCTGTAAATGTGCATCGTACTGCCATCTGTGGACCTATTCCTACAACTTTACACCATTTTAAAACACTTAACTTCATTATCGACAGAGATATAGGCATTTATTCATTTTTGATGACGTCACACATACAAATTCGAACGTAAACAGAAATCTGCAACCGTTGATTTCGGCGCGCACGTGTTTTGATGATTTGCTCGCGGATTTTTAATAGTTTGTTGGTATATCTAGGCAATACAGTTTAAATTTAATGTGTTTTGTGTTTTTAGTGAGATTATGAGTTCATAGCGAAGTGCATGGCATTGTGTCAACACATAATTTTTATAGTTTTGAAACTTCTAACCTTTCTTGTGACGTATCCTTGTGTAAAACAGTATG
The DNA here is from genome assembly GCA_026573805.1 of Hesperophylax magnus. NCBI lineage: Eukaryota > Metazoa > Arthropoda > Insecta > Trichoptera > Limnephilidae > Hesperophylax > Hesperophylax magnus. The sequence continues at coordinate 3,347,286 of JAIUSX010000054.1, read as the reverse complement.
AAAATAACTTTTTTATGTTTTGTGAATTTTTAAGCATTCTGATCGACGTGTTTAACCTTTTTTCCTTGTTATTTGTATTTGTCAGCGAGAAATTATATTAATTTGTGGTGATTTTTCTTATCGAAATCATACTATTTAAATCTTCAAAAACCTACAACCTCTAACCTTTCTTGTGACGTATCCTCGTGTAAAACAGTATTAAAATAACTTTTTTGTGGTTTTGTGAATTTTCAAGCATTTTGATCGACGTGTTTAATCTTTTTTCATTGTTATTTGTGTTTCTCAGCGAGAAGTTATATTAATTTGTGGTGATTTTTCTAACGAAATCATACTATTAAAATCTTCAAAAACCTACTCAAGATGGATTTACGAGATGATGAAATCACTGATATTTTGATGAACAGTGACAATGAAGACGAAAATATCGAAACCATCGATGACCTGACATTATTTTCCGATGATTCCTCTTCTGATGACGAGGAACCCGTTGCCGTAGAATCCCAACCAAGTGCTAAACGGAAACGAGAAGAAGCCAGGATATGGAATGATACAAATTTCATTCCAACACTGCACAACTTCGATGATTTTCAGTCCGGTATAAAAACGCACGTTAATTTGGAGGACAGTTATCTCGAAATGCAACTTTTCCAACTGTTTTTTACCAATGACATTATGAACACAATTGTTTCTGAAACAAATATTTATGCAAAATCCGCATCCCAGAACGTATCCGCATGGTCAAAAATAAAGAAATGGGTTGACACTACGGAGGAAGAAATGTACTTTTTTCTTTCCACCATAATTTTGATGAGTCTTGTTGGAAAAAATTGCATTAAGAAATATTGGACCAATAACCCCATAATAGAGACACAATTTTTCAAAAAATTATTTTCTCAGGATCGTTTTTTACTTATCCTGAGAAATCTCCATTTTGCAAGTCAATGCTCCAACAATGACAGACTTTTCAAGATTAGGAGCATTTTGGACCCACTGAGAAAAGTAATGAAGGAAACCTTTTATCCTTACCAAAATTTGTGTATTGATGAAAGTTTGGTGTTGTGGAAAGGAAGGCTATCTTTTAAAATTTATATACCTTCAAAAAGGCACAGATTTGGAATAAAATTTTTTGTTTGCTGTGATGTGAAAACGGGATACGTATTAGATATTATAATTTATACCGGCGGTGAATCAGACATCCAAAGTCATCCCAATGTTGGAATATCGGGATCTGTGGTTTTGACTTTGCTTAAAGATTATCTTGGCTGTGGGCATCGTCTGTATGTAGATAACTGGTATACTTCACCCGCTTTATTTGACTGCCTTTTTGAAAATAAAACTAATGCTTGTGGGACGGCAAGAACCAATCGGAAGCAAATGCCTAAATTGGATATGAAAATTAAAAAAGGAGACGTAATATCGTTTAATTCGCAAAACCTAATGGCATTGAAATGGCGAGATAAACGGGATATTGTGATGTTGACGAATATTCATGCCAATAATATGATGGAAACCACAAAAATTGACTACACTACAGGAGCTAAAAAACATAAACCTGAAGCTGTAGTGGATTACACAAAGAATATGGGAGGTGTTGATAATGTAGACCGAATTCTCGGATTAGGAGCAGTTGGCCGCAAAACAATTAAATGGTATAAGAAAGTATTTTTCCGGCTACTAGAAATATCGATAATCAATGCGTTTTTCATGTATCGCTCTGTGAAATACAAAGAAACCACATTTGAAGAATTTAAAGAGAAACTTGTCACGCAGATGGTTGAAATATATCACACTCCACGAGCATCATCATCAGGGGGTAGGCGAGGAAACGACAATCCCATTAGGCTTACAGAAAGGCATTTTCCACAGCCAGTTCCACAAACAGAGTGCAAAGGCAGCAAAGCACAACGTCGTTGTTTTGTGTGCAAGCACACATCAATAAGGAAACCTCAAAGAAAAGAGACAAGATACATGTGCTATGAGTGTGAAGTTGCTCTTCGTGTACATCCGTGTTTCATGGATTTCCATACAAAAAAACAGTATTAATTAAATACTAATTTATGTAGATAGTTTAAAATTTTCTCCATATACTTTCCAATAATAGTGCTAAGTGAAAATAATTGTGTTGCATACATTTTTTTACCGTTTTGTTCCTGTGCCAATGGTTTGTGAATCTTAAAAAACAATCCCGGTTTTTTTGCTATAAAATCTGAAAATGGTGAGTAAGATTTTTTTAACCATTTTTGGGTCATTGATACTATCATTATGCATACATTTAATCAAAAAAATATTTTTTTATTAAAAAAAAAAAAAACTCACTCCCGGGAGCACGGCCAGTATCACGAAACTTACTCCCGGAAAGGTTAATCAACCCTTAAAAACTACCCCCTCACAGCTATATACGTCTATGATGTACCGTTTAATATATATATATATCGATACATACATCTAGAGCATACTTTGAAGACATATTTTTATTCTGTACAGACGATAGTTTGAAGACAGTCCTCAATGTATGCGTTATATATAATTTCCCGTCGTGGTCTCAAATAATGCTTTTCACAGAGAGGTGTTTCGTGTACATATAGCATACTTTCGACCTATGGTAAGTAGGAAACATCCATTGGAATAATGTGTTATTATTAATATTTTTGACGCCAGATGGCACAAATAATAATATCAAATATTATGTAGATATTTACGCGCTGTGAATTTGGTACTTTACGATAAAGTAATGTTGCGTCTTCAAGTCAATCCTTTATGAAACTTTTTCGAAAGATAAAAGAGTGAAAAATTTCATCCATCTCGAAAAAAATAATTTTCAATACTTATTGTTAATTTTAGCTTTTTTATAGGTACCAACAAACTTTTACCCATAGATAATAGAAACAAAGCGGATATGGCATGGAAGCGTGCCAACTGTCATCGAGCTTAGACCATACTGCACGGGTTGTACGTTTGGTGACTATGTAGGAGTGTAGATGCAGGGCATTGTTAAGTTTTATGATGTTGGCGACACTACACACAAACTAACAACGATTAATGGCCTATCTTCCTTGTTCCGTTACACATTTTAACTTTTGTGTTAGGTAGGCACCTAGATGGTTTTATCCATAGATAATAGAAACAAAGCGGATATGGCATGGAAGTTTGCCAACTGTCATCGAGCTTAGACCATACTGCACGGGTTGTACGTTTGGTGACTATGTAGGAGTGTAGATGCAGGGCATTGTTAGGTTATATGATGTTGGCGACACTACACACAAACTAACAACGATTAATGGCCTATATTCTTTGTTCCGTAACACATTTTGACTTTTGTGTTAGGTAGGCACCTAGATGGTTTTATCCATAGATAATAGAAACAAAGCGGATATGGCATGGAAGTTTGCCAACTGTCATCGAGCTTAGACCATACTGCACGGGTTGTACGTTTGGTGACTATGTAGGAGTGTAGATGCAGGGCATTGTTAGGTTATATGATGTTGGCGACACTACACACAAACTAACAACGATTAATGGCCTATATTACTTGTTCCGTTACACATTTTAACTTTTGTGTTATTTAGGCACCTAGATGGTTTTATCCATAGATAATAGAAACAAAGCGGATATGGCATGGAAGTTTGCCAACTGTCATCGAGCTTAGACCATACTGCACGGGTTGTACGTTTGGTGACTATGTAGGAGTGTAGATGCAGGGCATTGTTAGGTTATATGATGTTGGCGACACTACACACAAACTAACAACGATTAATGGCCTATATTACTTGTTCCGTTACACATTTTAACTTTTGTGTTATTTAGGCACCTAGATGGTTTTATCCATAGATAATAGAAACAAAGCGGATATGGCATGGAAGTTTGCCAACTGTCATCGAGCTTAGACCATACTGCACGGGTTGTACGTTTGGTGACTATGTAGGAGTGTAGATGCAGGGCACTGTTAGGTTATACTAAATAACAGAAAATCAAAAAAATCTACCAGTCCGCCTCAGCACAGGACTACCTAGTGAGGAGGACTAAGAAGAAATTATATGAATGAAATATTATAGATTTTTATATAATGTAATGTAATATGATGTTGGCGACACTACGCACAAACTAACAACGATAAATGGCCTATATTCTTTGTTCCGTAACACATTTTGACTTTTGTGTTAGGTAGGCACCTAGATGGTTTTATCCATAGATAATAGAAACAAAGCGGATATGGCATGGAAGTTTGCCAACTGTCATCGAGCTTAGACCATACTGCACGGGTTGTACGTTTGGTGACTATGTAGGAGTGTAGATGCAGGGCATTGTTAGGTTATATGATGTTGGCGACATTACACACAAACTAACAACGATTAATGGCCTATATTCCTTGTTCCGTTACACATTTTAACTTTTGTGTTAGGTAGGCACCTAGATGGTTTTACCCATAGATAAAAGTAACAAAGCAGATATGGCATTGTATTTTTTCACAATTTATCTTTAAAAATAATATAAGGTATATTTGCGATACGTTCCAGATTGGAGGGTACTCTCAGTATTGCCCTGGTGTAATACCATCATTCAGAATTGAAAATTTGATTGAAATGGCTTTAGCCGTGTTTGGTGACCAGGTACTTCCCGACCTTTCTCTTCCACATCTCCTTCCTCTCTCCAATACTTTTAGCTTTTCAACAAGCAATTTCGAGCTACCGGCATCTGTTTTTCCTCCCTCCTATAATCCGAGCCTCTTCAAGGCCCGCATTAACAAATCCCTTCCTACAGCCCCTACCTTAATCCGCCTCACAACGCCGCCCAACCGGGTGGTGACATAGTTCCCCTGTCTGTACACTGCACAGGCAGGGACGCTCTTGTGAGGTGTCACATATATGTATATAAAAACATACCCCAATTATTGTGGATGCCCTCACTGCAATCTCACTGGCTCCAGGCCACAGACATAGGAATTAATAGACGAGAAGATATGGGCGAGGGGTAAAATCAACTGTTGAAGAACGAGGGAACGAGGGAACGAGTGAAGCTGACTGTGATTCGTCAATAAATCAATCTGACAGTAAATAGGCATCTCGCATTATAATATCACCATTTACTTCTTTAAAGTAAAATCTGCTTTGAATGAATAGACATTTTTACATGGGAGCGCAAATTACTCGCCACGTTATGAACAAATTTGCGAAGTCCAAATTCGGCAAAGTAAGGCAGCTTTTATTTTCAGAGTCGTAGTTAGTTTCAGAGTATTTAGTTAAGACACTTTTATAAGTGTTCATAATTTACTTCCCAGCAACCAACCAGCTTTGTGTTTCGCGTCCAGACGTTTCTCTATGTGATAGTAACAACTGATTCATATTATACGATGTGAATATGCTTAAAATAAAGTAAAATAATGCTTATATATGGAATGTAATACGACAATTGGGTTTATTCTCTTTTTTCACATCTATTTTTACCAGTTTTCATAGTACAAGTCAAAATTTTGCCGTGTTATTTAGTAAAATGAACCGATGATGCCTCGACCATAGTTCGCACAAGAATGATGACGTCACGTTTTCAAATTTCATTTGAGGCCAAACGCGAGCCCAGCCGGCTCAATGGAACCGGTATGGGGAGTGGGGATAATACGCTTTTAATCACTTAGGGCAGGTCTACTAATATTCATATGTCTATGCTCCAGGCGGTTGGGAGCACTCGGGACTCTTGTGATGTATTCACATAAATTACTATTATATCATCGTTCTACCATAGCGACCATCTGTAAATGTATCTTTACTACGAATCATTGATGTAAGTATCTCTATTATTCGACTCGGTTTACAAGGTGAACACCAATAAATATGCTTTTGATAAAGTTTTTCCTATCCTTTTGCTTGAGTGGAATTAACATATATTTGTTCAATTACTTTGTATCATTGTATAATTTGTATAATTTTAAAATATAATTGTAAAATACTTAAAACTGTATTTTATCATAAGAACGCACATGAGTAACTAGGTACTTAAAAACACACAGAATTATGGCTAAGATTATCTGTGACAAAAATTAACTTTTTTTCTTTCTTATAAAGATGCGCCGAGGAACCAGCATCATTGATCCCTTCGGCACCTTGTCGTTTCGTTTTACCACTGGTTCTTGAGTTCAACAGCTCGGCTGTGGAACGATTTTATCAAATCAAATTTACTTGCGCACGCCGGAATTCGAATCCGCTACCTCAAAATGCGTACCCAAGGATCGTAATCTCAACCTCATACTATTAACAACTATTTTGTAGTTTTTAAAATATTGCATTATTAATTTAACATGGCGATACTGAAAGTACCCATTTTCATTTTTCAACATGCCGCAAATATACGATATAGTTATTAACGTATTATTTTAAACTAATAAATATTGTGAAATTATACAAATTTATCAATTAAAATTCACAATTGCACGCCGTAATTTGAACCCGCGACCTCCGAATTCATAGCCAAGGATTGTTATCTCAATCTCAAAGTAGAAACTGGTAATAGTCATTTTTGTATTTTCTGTTTCGTTCGGGCTTTAATAATAAACATTATTTGTTTCAAAAATTGCCGCAAAAGAAACCCAAATGAGATAATATTACTTTTTGAATAATAATACGGTAGTACATATATGAGGCTGGTCGGTATATACACTGCCGATGCGCGATGACCGGATGTGCAGATGTTTTTTTTACTGTTTTTTTCGTTGTTGACATTTTTTGTGTACAATTATTATTAGTTCTCAAACTGTGAAGATATTCGTGTGTGTTTTTTTTTTAAATATTATTTTTTTATACTTTTAAATACACCTTCTTGAATTTCACATGCGTTTTCTTAAATGAATGTATGAATGAAGTGGAAATTCACCCATTTTTCAACATCCAATAAAGCTGAAATTCGGCAGATAGACTCGTTGTTGATTACAATGAACGGGCGGCAATAACGTGAATACACGAGGACATATTTGCATTTCTCTGAAATTGAATGACATTACAGCAGTTAATATAAAAAATAAATGCCGGTCATACCAAATCGGGATTTAGTTCAGTTAGTTAACGCGGTTGATCCCAGTCCTTGGAGAGGAAGATTCAATCCTTAATCAAACCAAAAATAATATTTTCAAATATATCTTTTGATAATAACAGATGTTTCATATATTTAGTAGACGAACTTTTTACGGGTTGATTTTTCTATTTCAAAATACCGGAACCGTTAGGTTTATTGCTTATTAGCTATTTAATGATTTATTTCTTAGAGAAAATAATATACCTTACGTTTGCATTTATGGTCTAATAATGAGTTTTTATAGTATAACGAGATAGATAGTAAAATAAAAACAAATATCCATGTAAGCAAGAAATAAAACGATAAAATATTCGAAGGAATAGTAGACCCGCGTTATATGCGTGTAATCCAATTTTCGGTTTTGTTTTGTTTTTAATAACTAGTTCATTTAATTTGATGAAAGTTTGCTGACTATATTTATTTAAATATTGTTGTTGCGCCCGCACTACGCAAATAAAATATTAAATTGCATTTTTTTTTAATTTCCTGAAGCCACACTATACTTACCAAAGATATAAGAATTTTTAATATATTTGGTAAGTATAATTTCTAATATCTTTGGTAAATATAATTTCAAATAGTAGAATTTCTAATATCTTTGTAAGTATAAGTTCTAATAGTAGATGTTTCTAATATCTTTGATATCTACCTACCTCCGTTTTCATTTTTTACCTGATTTTGGTTCATAAGTCCAACCTCGGTAAAAATAACATAAAAAAATTAAGTTCTACTGAATTAGTTTCTGTAAATTTTCCCTAAAATTGCACTGGATTTCACGAAAACCAAACCTAATAACGTATAATATTTTTCTAAACATGTTCGCATTTTACGACTTTATTTTTTTATCTATTAGAGATAGAAAAAAAACTGTACATAAAAAACTTTTAGTAAATTTTATGTTCTACTTAATTTGTCATGCTACGTTTGCCGAAATTTGCATTGGAATCAAGGTATTTTAGAAAAACTAGATTGTACGGCGATATTGGCAAGTTTTTTTTTTAAATAGCAATGTGGGCACAAACGTGCCAAGGTCGATAACTTGCATTTTACGATAGGGAACTAGTTTATACAACATATAAAGAAATCTATCTAAATATTTTTTTTGGTTCTCCAGATACACTGATTTCCCGATTGTACTGCAAATTTTACGGACACCGTGTTCACGGGTAATTTAAACATGTATCTAAATTAATAAGTTATATTTTAATATAGTATGTATATATATTTTTTTACACGCCCATAGGTCATTTATAAGTAATGATATGAGGCTGTATTTTATATTCCTTTGTAAATAACGCGCAATTTAATTTATAAATTATTATCTAATTTTTACACGCCCGTTGGTGTTTTACATGCAACGCAGTACATCTTTGTATGAAAAGTTACAATGAAAATAGAATATAAAAAATATAAGTAATGATATGAGGCTGTATTTTATATTCCTTTGTAAATAACGCGCAATTTAATTTATAAATTATTATCTAATTTTTACACGCCCATAGGTCTTTTACATGCAACGCAGTATATCTTTTTATGAAAAGTTACAATGAAAATAGAATATAAAAAATATAAGTAATGATATGAGGCTGTATTTTATATTCCTTTGTAAATAATAATAATAAAATATTTGGATGATTTTTGTAGCGCCTTTTTTGTGCAAAATCACCTTAAGGGCACTATAAAACATGTAAAAATATCTCTTCTAAAAAATACAAATATTAAATAATAAAATAATATTATATAGTTGGCATCGCGGCTGGGTTTCACCCAGGCGTCGTAAATTCAATTCCTCGGCTGGCCAAGACTCCAACATGACACAAGCAACCTTTTCCGCTTACTACGGGGGTAGTGGGAGAATTTCAAACATTGTCAGGTTATTCGTATTTGGTGTTCGTCTTTCTTTTAAATTAAACATAAATAAATAAAATTGTAACCGTTGTATAGTTCAAAAAGATAAGAGATTATTTCAAAAATTTAGAAAACATAATATATATCCGAAGATAAGATAAAAAAGAGCTATTATAAGATTGATGCCAATTGCGGTATTTTCGTTCCTTTCCCTAATTCGTGGTTCGACTCGATAAAACTTTGCCTGTTTATACGCACCCTTTTACTATACATTGTAAAATATAATAAATGTTGGTTTTCCGTATTAAAATAAATTACAAAAATTTAATTTTATTAAAAAAATATATATTGATCAGTAATCCTTAAAGTTGGAGAATTATCGGCAGTTAAAAGTAGACGCGTTCTCGACCGCGAGTTGTCAAAAACCACCGGTAGTTAAAAAGTCCACCTATTAAAAAGAGTTAGTTTCAGTTAGTGTTCGACGGGAGATCCCGCCTGGCGCTTTTTACTTATTGCAGATGCATATTATTTTAAAATGACTTGCCCCGCGCAGACTAGACAAACCATACGCACGGAAACAGAAGCTCGTATGTCACTATATCAAAAAAATACGGAAGAGGTAAGAACGAAAATATTTTTAGCGTCCATTCCAGGCAATTTTTTGAAGAATCAACTATACTTTCCAGAACCGAAAAGCACCTTGCTTGGAAACATATAAGTAATGTATAAAATGTTTAGTATTTATATTTTGATGTTTTGCTTTTCTATTGCTAAACTAACTTACCAACCATCTCGCCGTTTCACCGCAGGGGTAGGCAGAGAGGACGAACCGCAAAACAACTCGGTCTTGGCACACACTTCTTACCTCATTCACATTCATACATACTCTTCTATTATTCTGAATCTTTACATGGCCCGACTCTAGTATCTGATTCACTCGATCGTGCCACATCTTCCTCGGGCGTCCCCGACTTCTGCTACCATTCACATTTGTATCATATATTCTCCTTACACTCCTATCTTCGCTCATTCGCTCTAATGCCCAAACCATCTAAGCGTCCATTTCTTGATTTTACTCATTACACTTACATCAGCTTTGCACTATTTGCGGATCTCCACATTTCTCACACGAGCATTCATGGTTTTACCACACAAACTGATTTCTGTTGCAGCAGCATTAGCTTCCAAGCATTTTTTAAAATTTATCTTTTGCAGTAATTACCACTTACTTCTGTAAACTGCAGAAACATTTTTTCTTGGTGTAATTTAAATAATTTTTCATTAATTTTTAACATTTTTCAAATTCTTGAAATGACCTGCCATTTAATCTATTTTTTATTTATGTTAATATTAACCCGCATAAGAGCCCCAACTGGTGACAAACTATCTGTAGCCAGTGAGACTATGAAATCCCCAATTGGGGTATGTTGCGAAGCTGATAATAGTGGGGAGGGTAACCAAACACAGTTAAAGCCATTTCAAGCCACGTTTCAAGACTGGTGGTCTTACACAAGGGTGATACTGAGAGTATTTTCCACTCTGGAAAGTTCAGAAGCCATCTGGTTTGAAAAAGATAATAAAAGTACTAGAAGAGGCTACCAATAAATAATACTGTAAGTGCCATTGAGGTGATTGAATCACAGAGCGGCTCTGTATTTACTGGCGAATTGTAATAATTACCACTAAATAATGAGTTTGTAGTGTTATATTTTGAATTATGATGTCACATCACAAAGTATCTGCTTCCTATTCAAATATTTTCATTAATTACTCTTTGTAAACCTACTTATACAAAATTTGATATTTTTTATTTATTTAAAATGCGATAAAAATTATTTTCTTGTCTGTCAAATCATTTTTATTTTATTTTATTTGCGTTGTAAACAATAATAATACTAACCATAAAAATGAAGACATGAAAGTATAGGCCAGTAATTTTCAAAATAAAATCACTGTGCGCCCGTGAGCGCATTCTGTAGCAAAAAATAATCACGCGTATTTTGCGTGTCAGTTGGTTTCACAAAAAAATTATCATAGATGAGCTTGGAACATCTTTTACGTTCTCATATTTCCGATGGCTGAATTAGAAAGTATCTAATAGCGTTTGTAATTTCGCTTCGAAAACTTACTGTGTCATTTCTTGTGAACAGTATTTTTATAGCGCCGATTTTGCGTACACCACTCTAAGGATGCTTTATATCTGACTGAGAAATATAACATAAACATAATATTTTTATAAATGCATATTAGATTTTGGCGACACTACACACAAACAAAAAAACAGTTTGTGGCCTATCTTCATTATTTCCGTCCATGTTTAATTTAGCTTTATTATATGTACCTACATGGTTTTATTCATATATATTAGAAACATTAGAATAACTGTCATCGAGTATGGGCTATACTGCACAGGTTATAAGTTTGGTATATAGGGGCGAAGATGCGATTTGCATCGAATTAATATATAAGTGAACTATGTTGGCGTCACTACATACATACTAAAAACGGGTCATGACATGTATCTTCCTTGTTTACGTTCATATATATACACACATATATATAAATATATTTTTATGTACCTTTATGGTTTAATCATAGAAGCAATGGAGATATGGCGTGGAAGTGTTTCGACCGTCGTCGAGCTTGGTCCTTACTGCACAGGTTATTAAGTTTGGCATGTATGGGCGTAGATACAATTGGCATCAAATAAATGTATAGGTGAACTGTGTTGGCGACACGACTAGTACTGTATCAAAATATAACTAGCCGTTGGAAACAATAGTTTTATTGTTTCAACATCCAACTCTGTTGATAATAATTAGCGCCAATAGTTGAAATATAATACCTACTTGCGAATATTACTTAACACAGTCAACGATTCAACTGCCTAATAAATAAAAAAGATTTAGAGTTTGCACTTCGTGAACAACATTACTCGATATTTCAAATGGTCTTTTGGTTACGTAACTCCTGCTAGACGTTTTACTTTTATTTTTCCATCCAATATGGCCGATACGCATCGCCAAGGGACAATCAAATTTATCAACGACAAGCAAAAAAATAATCTATTGATAATTATCGTAAATATTAATATACGTTTTGTACCTATTGTTTTCAACAGTGTTGACTTGTTAAATCAAAAGGGTCAAGAGATTACACTTCGTGAACGATATTATGCGTAATTTGAAATGGTATTTTGGTAATGTACGTACCTAATGCACTTTTTTTTTTTATTTTCCCATCCAATACGGCCGATACGCAGCGCCAAGGGACAATCAAATTTATCAACGACAAGCAAAATATATCTTCTATGTCTTTAATATTTCAACAGGGTAATGTTTTCAACACCGAAATGAATGTCTTCCAACAGTTTCAACTTTCAACTTTATTATAGGATTATTATTACTTGTGTGAGGCATAGAGATAATCATAATGCATCAATTATCTGGGGAACAACCTGTTAATAGGGATTCTAATACGATTTTGATCTATTTTTTGTTTGTTTTTTTGTTAGTATCGTTTAGATCTCTTATACGTTTAGTTTGATTGTACTGGCTTGTCGCGCGTCTATTCAATCTGTTTTTGTTAATTGTTTTACTCAGGAAGTAAAAATTCAAGTGTTTGATATAAATTTTATGACTAAACTAAAAAATCTCACTGTTGGGAAGAATAAGAATTCCTTAACACAGTTTCCAGTAAAAATGTGTTCAACGCAATTATTGTACCACACATAAATTACTTTAGTAGCATCCTATTCTTATCCAACGACGGTTTAATGAAACAAATGACAATTCTACAAAATAGAGCAATGAGAACCATATTGAAGAAAAATAGATACACAAAAATTAAGAACATGTTGAAGGAGTTAAATATCTTGTCATTTAAACAAATTATTTACTTTAATACCATATTTTTAATCTACAAGATAATCAATGGCCATACGTCTAGTGAATTCCTAAGAAAAATTGATAAACTACAGAACAAACACACACATGAGACGAGGAAAAGAAATGAATTGAGACTCCCCTTCAGGAAAAAAACACAGAGTCAAAAGTCATTGATGTACGGAGCGTTGAAGATATTTGGAGAGCTACCAGAAGAAATAAAATCAGAAGAAAACTTAAAAACATTTAAAATTAAATTAAGAAAATATGTAATTCATGTTAAATGTGTTACTATAATTATATGTATATGTATATAAGGATTGTATTAGGACATAGATAACTAGGTACCTACTTAAAATACCACAATAAACAATAAATAATAAACTAGTGTCGTAGTGTGATTGAACTTTGAACTGATGATAAATATTAAACAGTCAAAGTGCTTTCCTAAATAGATATCAAATATCAATGGCGAACAATAATCAGAGTGATTTGTGGAAGTATTTATAATCTGATGAAAAGAAAAAACTGCAAAATGTAATGTTTGTAAACGTGCACTCTCACACAAATCAACAATTCCCAATCTAAAATACCATTTAAAGCACAAGCACCCGATTGAATTTTCTTTGCTTGGAGCTCATATATCCAGCGAATGTGGTCAACACGGAACCGTTTCTAAATTAAAATAATTTAAAAACCGTAATTACTAAATTATCTAAAAAAATATAATAACATATGTGATGAATGAGGTTTCATCGAGTATGGAGAATTAAGCACTGAAAACAGACCTAAGCTAATAAATCATTACAAATAATCAATTATAGTTGCGTTAACGTCGGCGTTATTTTCAACAGTTGAAAATCGTCAACGATAATGAAGTTGGCGTTGGATGGAATTATCGTCAACGCCCAGTACTAGACACGACCCACAAACTATTCATCGACTTTTCAACGGTTCATGGCCTATCTTTCTTGTTTCCATTTATGTGTAATTTAGCTGTTTTATAGGTATTTATGCAATAGAAGCAATGGAGGTATGGCATGGAAGCGTGCCGACCGTCGACGAGCGTAAACCATATGCATACTGCGCGGGTTACATTTGGTATGTAATTTTAATAATAATAATGAAAAATATTAATTATTATTTTTATTTGCAAAATTTGAAGAAGTTAATAATAATATTTGGAAAATTTCTATAGGGCCGGTTTTATGGGCAATGACCTTTGTGCACGCACAACATGAACCTAAAAAGGCCATGTTGGCATAATAGCACATAATACTTTGTGCAGGGTTGCCGATGCAAATGCATTAAAAACCCACAATATTAGTTCAAATGTTTAAATAAAATAATTTTACAAACAAAATTAAACAAAATTATTATTTTTTTTACTATCTCGTCATTTTCGGCTTTTTTCTTTCGTTCAGGCTTTAAAAGTAGAAATTTCGTTGAATATTTACTGCTAAAGAAAACCAAATTATAGTACATTCTCACAATTATTGTAAATACTATTTTTAATGTTGTTGGATAATCGAGAAATGTCTAGACCGCCGCATTCTATACACAGAATATAAGTTCTTCCCGCAAAATAACCAATTCAGAAAAAAACTTGAGTTGAGAAACCCAAGAGTTTGCAACCCAGGATTTGTTTGCAATCCTCTCTACATCGGCACTGTTGCACTGGGTGTTTCCAAACATACAAAGAGATCTTCAATATGTAATTTTATTAGATTTTTTCTGTATTTATTTTAATATTAAAATTAATTATTTAATTAGTATTTAAAAATGTTTACTAAACTTTTACTAAGGAAATGTTTTAATCATTTACAAATTTTCACGAAATATTGAGATAACCGAAACAAATAATATTTTTTATGAAATAAATTCTTATGATATCTTTTATTATTATTATTATAAAAGCCTCATTTTATATTTTTTAGTACACAATATTTACTTTTCTTTAAAATAAAAAATAAATATTTTTAATCTAATAAGAAACTAGCATCGAGTCAAGTTCAGATTTGGCCGAAGCCGAAAAGTTAACAGTCAAATAGGTTTACATGGCTAAATAATAAAAATTCAAACATTATAACAAATGGGCCAAATAGAACACTTTCTGTATCCATCTAAAATGTTCAGAAATGCACTGGTTTAGCAGTAATTTTATTTTTTGTTCCAAATTTAAATAAAACAAGATTTAAAATATTTTTCTTTCTTACGAACCTCGGGGTTAGGCCTATTACCAAAAGTGGTTGCATCCATTTCATTATTATTTTATTTTTTATATTTTTAGTAATAGCTATATTAAAAACACAAGGCAAAGAATTTTATTCAAAGACCTCCTCACTGGGTATTCTTGTTCCGAAGCGGATTGTAGTATGTTGTAAGGGTGTTATGTCATGATTTAATATCTAATTTGATCTAATCTACAGTTATGTTGATGTTTTAGACCAAGGCTGCCCAACCTTTTTAGCAGTTGGGCGAAATTGACGATTTTGAATCACTGGCGGGCCACTGAATACCTGACGGTTCCTATTTCCATGGGGGGGGGGGGGGTTGTTAGAGAACATAAAAAAAATCTAAATAAGTGCTCCCCACAAAATATTTGAAATCCATGGGGGTGGGGGTTATTACGGAACTTCGCTGAGAAAAAATTCCGCACACCCGAACATCATATGTGATACCCCACAGCAATATTTCGAATTCCATGGGGGGGGGGGGGGGTGGCTACAGGATTCCATTTCGACGCAAAGAATATTATGTCGAAAACCGGTGTATTTTTGTTTCAAAAGTAAGTTCAACAGGTTAGATTTTTTCGTCGCTGATTCTCGTTCTGAGTAGCCTAAATAGCGATAAATCGCCGTCGTTGGCAATACTGGTGACCGCGCGCAAGCTGCATTGTTTGTTTTACCGCGGGCCCGCGACACCTTTTCAAATTGGCGGATTGGCGGGTTTTTTGAAAATGATTCACGCGGGCCACTTATAATTCGTTCGCGGGCCTGGGGTTGGGCAGCCTTGTTTTAGACCATAACAATAACTATACTTACAATGTTTCCATTTACCCCCCAACTTACACAAACTCCATAAATACAAACAAAGTACAGAAAGATAGGGGAATTTCGAGAAATACCAAAACGTACAAACAAATACACAATCTATATCGTATCTGAATGCAAAAAATACTTAACCCTCGCTCTAACACTGCGGGGAGGTGAAGTAAAGTTAGTAGATAGGATATAAGAAGCAATGAATTATTTTTAAATACTTTAATAGAATCAGATGATGTTTCATATCAATAAAGTTTAATATATCCAGAAATAATTGTTGGTGAAATAGTGATCTTTTTTTTATTTATCGAAACTTCACCATGGCATTCAAGTTATGTGAGAAAGGAAAAAAGATAAAATTTTAAATTTATTTTAATGTAAGTCCTGAAATTAAAAGGGTTCAATTCCTTCGCGATCTTTATGTGGCTAAAATTAGAATTTTTGAAAGTATGTTTGAAATTTCCCAAAAGAAATCAGCTCGTAGTATGATTGTTGTAGGTACCTACTCCTACATGTTGGGTTCACAAAATAAATGCATACATTTTTATTATTTGTGAGCTAGGTTTATATATGAACCATCCTATAACACGTCTTCGACGCGTGATCGCTACGGCTGGCTGTAACATGTCTCTACCTTGTCTCTACAAGGCTCTACATGTACCTACATATTTGGTTGGGACATGTAGTTACAAGATCATGCTAAACAAATTCGGGAACGGACATTTTTACCAAATTATAGAAATGATAATATTATATTACCATAAGTAGGTACCTATTGATAGGTGCATATCTCATGGTCCGATTGTTTCATGATTTAGATTATATATTTTACGACAATTTGTAGGAATGTAGTTATGTTATGAACGTTTACTAGTACCTGGTACGGGGAGGGGAAGGAGATGAGAAAGAGGAAGGTAAAGAAGTACCTGACTATTCAGATCTAGCACTATTATATTTTTAATTATAATGTCAAAACACAAAGTATCTGTTTCTTATTAAAATAGATCTATCTATATATGTAATAATTACCCTTTAGGTCTGGGTCCCACCCAGGCTTAGTGAATTCAATTCCTCGGCTGGCTAAGTCCTCCATCATGACACAAGCAACATTTTCCGCTTACTGTGATAGTAGTGGGATATATTTAAAGATTGTCAGGTTATTGGTCACCTGGGTATGTTTGTCTCTGTTTAAAAAAATATTACGTGGGCCCCACTGTTGTACAAATCGCTAGCCAAATAGCCAAGAGCCTTAAAATAATTGAAAAGACCTTTTTCCCTGTGCAGAAAACTATCTTTAGAGAACAGCCGTGAAGTATGTGTGCTCTTATTGAAGAACCAGCATCATTGATCTCTTCGGTACCTACGACTGGTTCTTGAGTTCAACAGCTCGGCTGTGGGACGATTTGCCGGCCTCTGTGTTTCCTCCCTCCTACAACATGGGTCTCTTCCAGTGCCTTGTTCAATCCTTCCTCTCATCCAAAAGACCCTTCATACAGTATCCCCAAAGATGTCATATACCATGAGAGAAAATATTTTCCTCGGGGCCTCCTATGTGATATTAATGTTAAAAACAAGTCTGAGCGGAGCGCATCATAGTAATAAAATATGGATCATTTTATTTATATTGCGCTGTTTTTGTGAAAGATAGGCGGTATTCAAAAAAATCACTCAAGAGTCTGCTCCTAACCTCCTGGCGACACTGAAAGTACACATTTACAAATGTTCCGAAAGTGCCTGTGCAAAGTGAAAGTGCCGGAAATATACTATAGTATATGTACCAACGTATTAAGTCAACTTAATAAACTGTTAATTACACCTATTTACCAAATATTTTTTCTTGCGCACGCCGTAATTTGAACCCGCGACCTCCGAATTCGTAGCCAAGGATCGTAATCTCAATCTCAACGGCGAAACAATGAACAATTATTTTGTAGTATTTTAAAATATTGCATTATTCACGTAACATGGCGATACTGAAAGTACCTATCTACCATTCTTGAACCTGCCGCAAATATACCATATAGGTACGAAGGAATTATTTAAAAAAAATAAGTATTGTGAAATTATACAAATTTATCAAATAAAATTTACTTGCGCACGCAGTAATTTGAACCCGCTACCTCCGAATTCGTAGCCAAGGATCGTAATCTCAATCTCAACGGCGAAAAAATTAACAAATATTTTGTAGTCATTTAAAATATTGCATTATTCATGTAACATGGCGATACTGAAAGTACCTATCTACCATTCTTGAACTTGCCGCAAATATACCATATAGGTACTAACGAATTATTTAAAACTAATAAATATTGTGAAATTATAGAAATTTATCAAATAAAATTTACTTGCGCACGCCCTAATTTGAACCCGCGACCTCCTAATTCGTAGTCAAGGATCGTAATCTCAATCTCAACGGCGAAAAAATTAACAAATATTTTGTAGTTATTTAAAATATTGCATTATTCATGTAACATGGCGATACTGAAAGTACCTATCTACCATTCTTGAACTTGCCGCAAATATACCATATAGGTAGGTGCTAACGAATTATTTAAAACTAATAAATATTGTGAAATTATAGAAATTTATCAAATAAAATTTACTTGCGCACGCCCTAATTTGAACCCGCGACCTCCTAATTCGTAGTCAAGGATCGTAATCTCAATCTCAGCGGCGAAAAAATTATTTAAAATATTGCATTTTTCACGTAACGTGGCGATACTGAAAGTACCTATCTACCATTCTTGAACTTGCCGCAAATATACCATATAGGTAGGTGCTAACAAATTATTTAAAACTAATAAATATTGTGAAATTATAGAAATTTATCAAATAAAATTTACTTGCGCACGCCCTAATTTGAACCCGCGACCTCCGAATTCGTAGCCATGGATCGTAATCTCAATCTCAACGGCGAAACAATGAACAACTATTTTGTAGTTATTTAAAATATTGCATTATTCACGTAACATGGCGATACTGAAAGTACCTATCTACCATTCTTGAACTTGCCGCAAATATACCATATAGGCACTAACGTATTATTTAAACAAATAAATATTGTGAAATTATGCAAATTGCACGCCGTAATTTGAACCCGCGATTTCTGAATTCTTATTTTATAGTTATATTATTATTGCATTATTCACGTTACATGAGAGTAGGAAGTATGTACTTCTCATTATTATTTTACATACATTTATACTTTTGAATAGGTAACAAGAAAAAAAAACATAAAAATAAAAAGTATAAAACTCAGTACGGGTAGTGAAGCCCACATTGTCAAAGTATGAAAATAAATTTATTTTGAAAATACATGTATCTGTAATATGATTAAAAATTATGAAAGTATTTTTTGTGTATGTTTACACAAACGTTATATGTGTAATTATTTTATTAGATTATTTTAAAATCAGTTTTTAATTCACCATCATATTATGTACGAGCATATATTATAAGCATGTTAATTTTATTACTATCTAATGAGAAAAAATAATACTAACAATTAAATAAAAAAAATATTTGCGGACACCGGGTTTAAAAATACGACATTCTCTGACAAAAGCAAGCGAAAAAGAATACAAACATAAATTAGGTAAATAGGTACCGAGCCTTTGCTAATTCGAAAATTCACAATAGAAAATTTCAAAAATCTAAGAACGATACGATAGTGGCATCTATGGATATTTTAGTAATGTATGGCTCAAAGCATGCCTTCTGCATAATTTTAAAATTGGCTTCAATCTATGCGTTGCGTATATAATGCAAAGTGTTAGTTTGGGGACAGATACTTTGGGCCTGTCCCCAAACTATACAAATGTCCCCGAAGTATGGGCGCGCTCGAAAAACTGTCCTCATTCTATGCTTCCCACATATATATATATATATATATATATTGACAGCTCGTCTGAAACTTGAGAGGGTGCACTAAAAGTGCCAACTTTTGCCTTCTCTACTGACTTTCGGAATCATATTCTTACCTTTACTCGCAAATATCGCTAACTGACCATAGATGGCGGATTTCATCAATATCCCCTATAGGGTTTTATCGATCGACCGTGTGCGATACACTGGTTCCAATGTAAAATAATATCTACAGCACAAATTTTTGTTTCTTCTTCTGGCAGCCTTTCTTACCTCCGAGCAGCTTCTCGGTGTGCGTGTGCTCCAGATGGGGCAGACTCAGCACCCGCACGGAGATGTCAGTCCACAGGCCCACGCCCACCAGCGAGGCCTGACCCGTTTCCTCGTCAGGGGGGCTCAGGTCAATGCAGGCCACCTCTTCATCCATGCATACGTGCCTGCAATCCAACAATATAAACAATTATTATTATGATTGGATCATAGATGAAAGCGTAACAATTTTAATATTTTTGGTGATAAGTTTTGATTTTGAATCTTTATTTAGATGTATTTAAATAAATAAATTTAGTTATATGTATTGATTTAAAAATACAGTTAAATTGGTTTGGTTACTAAAACTAAAATAATCTTAGTAAGTGAAGGTACTTACACAAATCATAATATTTTTTCACATTCGTATATAGCACATATCCTACGAAAAGTGCCAAGACTTGTGGCTTTCTTTAGATGTGATTCCTCACAAGAGCGCCCCTGTCTATACAGTGTATGGGCAGGGGAGCTATGTCGCCACCTAAGGTAGGGGCTGTAGGAAGGGTTTTATTAATGTGGGTCTTGAAGAGGCCCGGATTATATAAAGGAGGAAAACCAGATGCCGTTAGCTCGTTCCACATACGAGCAGTCTTACACAAAAACGAGTCGAAGAAGCGGCCCGTTCTCATGAAGTCAACGTCAACTGTAAAAGGGTGCTCCGCTCGTGTATGTTGAGTTTCATGCACGTGCACCGGTGCACCAGGAATCTCAGTGCTGCTAGCTCCTTAGAGTTTTTCGTAGGTTTCTTTATAAAACACGCTGTTTTGTGTGCACATAACTTTAGTTTTGGGAAGTCTAAAATCTCGGCAACCTCTCATAGGATAATTGTGAACATTTTCATGATACATAATATTAGTTTGCAGATAATTACGGAGCATGTTATTTTTAAGCTTATACGAGGGTGGTCTGAAAAGTTTCCGACCTCAACGCAAAGATGGCGGTACTCGCCAATAAAAGCTAGTGAATGTAGTTGTGCATCTTTTGACAGTTACTCACCAAAGTTTCGGCCATTTTGGAAGCGCAGTTTTTAGTTGACAGTCGTTTTTGTGAAAATGGAAAAAATTGAGTATCGAGCAGTTATTAAATTTTTGTGTTTGAAAGGCAATACGCCTACGCAAATCAAAGATGAGTAGGACTCAGTGTATGGGGACTCTGCACCATCATTTACCACAGTGAAATTTTGGGCAGCTGAATTTAAACGTGGCCGTAAGAGCTCGGGAGACGATGAACATTTGGGATGCCCAAAAACTGCAACTACTGACGATAACATTGCTAAACTTCACCAAATAGTGTTAGACGACCACCGAATTAAAGTGAGAGAGATAGCAGAGGTTATGAAAATGTCCAAAGAACGTATCTGTCACATATTAACTTTTTCGCCGCTACGCGCATCAATTCATGCGAAAATAATTCGTGCCCCCAATCATATCATGCGTTTCACTTTAGCGGCTTGATACTACGTAAATACGCGACGAATTTAGCAGATAACTGAACCAAAAAATAGTTCAATCCTTTTTCTTACTGACATCTGGCGTTTGCTGGTTAAAATATAATAAATTGTTTACATAAAACATTGTGAAAGCGATGATTCGTTAAATCTTCATTCAGTCATTTGAATGTCGCGCCGCTGAACCGTTGTGTCATCCATAGTATTTCTAAGGTGATCTAATCTGCTTTGATGGACTTATGCGTCGATGTAAAATATTGACCGATTTCTATTTTGCGAATCTTTTTAAGTAATTTATTTTTCTGTGATACATTAGTTTGTTTGTGAACTTAAGTGACGTGGCGTGTTTTAAAAATAGTTATTTTACTCAAGACTTTTTGATTGACTTTATTTTGTGATTTTATTTCTAAATTTTGTGGACAACCTAAATAGTAATATATCTGTCTGTATTTATAGGCTTACCGTTTATATATCAAAATTGAACTCCCTTAAAAATGGCAAACCCCAGTCTTACGGAAGACGAAATTTATGAAACATTTTTAGACATTGACTCTGATTTAGAAATAAGTGAAGATGATCAAGATATACCAATTACTGAAGAAGTTAGTGACAGTGAAATAAACGCCCCCGGGACAAGCCAAGATCATGACTCTCGTACACCTAACTTAGACTATACCGTAAATGCAGACTGCTTTTCTTCTTGGACCTCTGGTCCATTTATTCCAATAGTTCATGAATTTGATGATTTTGTGTCAGGTTTTGATCCATCCACTTTATTTTCTGGTAATTCATCGGAAATTGACTTTTTTGAATACTTCTTGAACAAAGAAATAGTGACAAAAATGGTGATCGAAACTAATCGATATTACATAGCCACCATATCAAAAGAAGAACCTTCCCAAAAATCCAGACTTCGTAAATGGGTTGACACATCTGTCGAAGAAATGTACATTTTTTTTGCACTGTTAATGTTAATGACTAGAAACCGACATCTTACTATCGAAGAACACTGGTCCACTGACCCATTGCTCGCTAGTACAATTTTCGGAAAAACCATGTCTAGGGATCGTTACGAAATTATATTGCGAATGTTACACTTCTCAAACCCCGACACACAAATTCCTGGTGACCGACTTTACAAAATTAAAATCCTAACTGACCATACCCGAAAAATGTTCAAAAAAACTTTGATACCTTATGAAAATTTATGCATCGATGAGAGCATAATTGTTTTCAAAGGGCGTTTAATTTTCAAACAATATATACCATCCAAACGTCACCGGTTTGGAATTAAAATGTTTGTATTGTGTGACGTGAAGACGGGTTTTATATTAAACTTCATTATTTATTGTGGCGAAGGGACTGACATAACTGACTCTGAATGTCTCGGAGTTTCGGGGGCTGTAGTAACGACACTACTTCAAGATTATAAAGGACATAATCTTTTTATTGATAATTGGTACAGTAGCCCTCAACTATATGGTTTTCTCCATACGAACAAAACCAATGCATGTGGTACGGTGCGGAAGACACGAAAAGGCATGGCAAAATTTAATAAACTTAAAAAGGGTGATATGAAAGCACAACATCGTGGACCTCTGTTGGCTTTAAAGTGGTGCGATAAAAGAGAAGTTCACATGCTAACAACCTTACATGACGACTCCATGGACATGACGGGAAAAGTTGATTGGAAAACTCGTCAACCAATTATGAAACCCAAGTGCGTTCTAGACTATAATAAGTGTATGGGTTCTGTTGACAAAGTGGACTTGATGTTAAGTAGTATTAATTGCCTGCGAAAAACAATTAAGTGGTATAAAAAAGTGGCCTTCCATATTATTGATCTGTATTTATTGAACTCTCATATAGCTTTTAAATCAATTACAAATAAAAATGTTAGTTTAGCAGATTTCCAATTAGCCGTAAAACGACAATTGTTGCAAAAATATCATGAAACTTCCCGATCTGAGCCTCATTCTCGCTCTTCACACGATTTACCTCTGAGACTAACTGCTAAGGCATTAGCAAAACATATGCCCCACCCAATAAAGGGAAATAATTCTCAAAAACTTCACAGAGCCTGCCGAGTGTGCGCCATTTCTAAAAAAAGGAAAATGTCCCAGTATAAATGCCCAGAGTGCGATGTGACATTGTGTGTGTGGCCATGTTTTAGAAACTACCATGAAAAACAAAACTTATAAATATTTCTCCTCGTGTTAACTTTTTATTAAAACTTTATTTGTTAGTAGATATAATAATAAAAATAATTGTGTTTTGATGATATCGGCGCAGTGGTCCAAATCCCATCAGACCGGGTAAGTAAATACTATAAACAATATAGCAGTGTGCATGTGATGGCGACAGTTCTTGTTGATTTCTTGTGATGTGTCACTGTTTATAATATTATATCTGTATCCTGGGGTTTATTGTTTATTTATGTGTTTCAACAAACTTCAAGAGCATTAATAAAGCTTTTAAGATAAGCAAATCATAAATCTGTCTAGAAATAAGAGATTTATAGCTGTTTCAAGTGGTAGGTTTTGATTTTCAAAGTGAGTACCGCGTATGAGTGTAATTTTCGGTACATTTGATCGCAGTGAAAAGGTTAAATCAAGATTTAGACATGAGAAAGCTGTCTGTGCGTTGGGTGCCGCGTTTGCTCACGTTAGACCAAAAACGTGTTCGAATGAACATTTCCAACGCTCCGTTGGCGCAGTTTAGGCGCAATAAATCCGAGTTTTGGCGTCAATTAATTACTGTAGATGAAACTTGGATACACCATTAAATGTGGAAACAAAAAACAGTCAAAACAGCGGGTCATGGAGTTATCTCAATTGATTATCTTCAAAAAGGAAAAACTATTACAGGAGCTTACTACGCATCATTACTTGACAAGCTGAAGGCAGAAATTGCAGAAAAAGAAAATCCTGTTTCACCAAGACAAAGCGCTGTGTCACACCTCAGCAGTTGCCATGGCAGAGAAAAACTCCCAAGTACTATTTGGACGGGTTAGAGAGATGGGAGCATCGCTGGGAGAAGTGTGAAGAGTTACAAGGAGACTCGAAAGGACTAAAAACTAGGAGATGTAGAAAAAAAAATAAAAAAATTAAGAAAAAAAAATTGGTTTCATTGTTAGGTCGGAAACTTTTCAGACCACCCTCGTACATATCATTGTTAAGATATCATATATTATATGTTGTTTAGTTGTTATCATATTCAGGGATCATCATAAAATGATGCCTGAAGTTAACAATCAGAGGCGGCTCGCGACAGAATTTGCCAGCAGTGCATTTCACAAATAATGGTAACATGTAAAATAGGAAAATAAAGTGATTTAAAGGGAACTACATACCCAGTACAAATAATTCATTGTTTGGTAGGGCCATTATTTTTCAAAAACAATTTATTTTTAAATGAACTTCGGTTACTTTTGATCAATGTAACTGATGCAATTAATTTTTTGATCAATGTAATTGATGCAATCAATTAATCAATGTTAACCGCAATATTTTCATTAGCACTCATTTTTAAAAGATTAGCACTTATTTTTCAGAGCAAAACTCGCAAAAACCGTTAAAACGTCGCGTCAATCGCCAATACTCGAGATCGAGTAGATCGCGCCGGTAACGCTAGAATATTATAACATTATTAATTAGTTCGAAATCTGTCAATCCTAACTAATGCATTCCAAACGTTTTACGCATGTTTAAGGTATTTGATATAGATCAGGATGTTTCGGCGCATGCGCCGATAATGCACCGACCATCTTCTATCTCCACTGCTCTAACACATCAACAGCCGTTATGGGTAGAGATGGCAAAATTTTGCATTAATTTTCTGATTTTTTAGCATTAACAATTGGAAATTTAGCGTTTTATAGCATTTTGAGGCATAATTTAGCGTTTTGTAGCAAAATAGAAAAAAATGTATTTCCTGAATGTTTTTAGCGCATATTTTAAGTATTTTTGGTAAAAATATATGTTTTACCTTCATTTGCAAGTATTTCCATGTGAAAGATTATAAATAATTAATTTTAATATTAAATTAATAAGGAAAAAGGAAAAAGTACGGGTCGAACACAAACACAACAAATGCAGATTGCAATTAACATCAATAGGCGTAATTTATTTCGCACAAATTGTGTAATGTCAAAAAGCAATTTTAGCCTACAGTACAAAAATATTAAATGTTTACACATAAAATAGTAACAAAATAATTAAAAAAAATCGTAGGAAAGGCTTCCAAAAATGAAATAAAGTAGGCATAATACTTTTCCCTGCACATTCACATGAAACTACCTTCCTTATGCATTTTTCACAATTCTTCTTTAGTTGTACTGGACTAAATATTACTGTATCAGCTTCTCCAATTTGTATGGTTCTTTGACTTCTGAAATACGCTATATTCTCGGAGGCGTTTAAATTCGACCGAAATTCGAAGAACGTCCGATGTAGGGAAAACCCGAGCTTACGCACACAGTCGGGGGAGCGCGAGGTGAAGTTAGAGATGATTTTTAATCACTTATTTCCGCTGATAAATATCGATTTTTTGAAATTCTCACATATTATTTTAATACCCGGTATTTTCGGGAAATTCGCGCCTATTTCGCTAAATAGAATAATTTAGCTGAAATACTGCCAAAATCACGTTTTTCGCGTTAATTCGCGAAATAGAAATCACTGGAAACACTTTCAAATGCCTTGAAACGCAAAGAAAACTGAAATGCCCTATTTTCGAACTATAAATATTTTTTCGCGTTTTTAGTTAAAACGAAATTTTGCCATCTCTAGTTATGGGTCTCTACCTGTCTCGCTCATTTCACGGTTCCGGCCTCTAGAGACAGTGCCTATAGAAGGTACATGGCATGTCTCGGCAAAGCGAAAGATGCACGGGTTGATACCTTGTTTTTCGCATGCGCGGGAGTCTAGTACAAACTTTGATTGGTAAGAATATTATAATGATCTGGCGGGAATTCTTCGTGAGTGGATATACGAATTTACATTTCTGACGTATATCGATATTTGGCAGTGCAGTGCACAAATGCACTAAGGCAGGGACCGCCTCTGTTAACAATGTTGACACAAACAGGGAAACTGGAGTGATCCAGGGATTTATATATGATACTCGATACTCCCAACTTGGAGCCAGTAAAATGACAGCATCTCTAATGTGGGGTATTTTTTGAGGCTGACGGAAGTGAAGAGATGACTATTGGGATCTTCTCACTAAATACACTTAACTCTTTAAACGCGTGACGTTTCGATGCTAGGTGCCCCCGTATGCGGCACTACGTCATTGATACATGTTAGCAAGACAACTGTCGTGACGTCCACATTCGCGACACAGCTGCACACAACCCAACTGCTGCGACGTCCAACAACAGGAAAAGCCATACTAACAGTATTTACCACTCCGAAAGCACTGTTATTATTGGTTGGTAACCAGATAATACAAGACAGTGAGAAAACAGAATAGTTTAGGTTAGATTTGTTTTTATTGTTTATCTTTACTTTTCATCATGTTCTATTTTTTCATGGAACCGTATTGGTTATAATATGAAGTGGTTACTTTTTTTCTATGAGTTCCCCATCACCGATCTCGATGTAGTAGAGGTGGGGCCCTGCCGCGCACACAACCTGGTGTGAGTTGCACGCCACCACGGCCAACGAGCGTTCCGCACTCCACTCGCCGCGCGCCACCCACGCCCCTTCCGCTCCGCGACGAACCAGCCGCACGCCTACATCTGTCACCTGAGGATTACATCATAATATAGACAGATGACAAAACACCTGGACAAATCTTCAATCAGTTCTAACTGTGACAACAAAAAACAAGAGACAATAAGTTCGAGTCTAGTGAAGTCAATTTACAACAAGAGATTCGACAAATTTTGCCACCACAGTGGATGTTATATAGTCGACACATTCGCACAAGAGGTTGAGCGAAGGTTGAGTTGGTTCTTTGGAAAGGAATATGAAAAGTTTCTGGTTTTTTAGTAGATGGTGATTGATATTGATTTTGATAATGGCCAAGAGGGAAGATTATACATGGATATTTATAGTACTTTACCGAAAATAAATAAATATTG
Organism: Hesperophylax magnus; assembly: GCA_026573805.1. Lineage (NCBI taxonomy): Eukaryota > Metazoa > Arthropoda > Insecta > Trichoptera > Limnephilidae > Hesperophylax > Hesperophylax magnus. Next base: position 3,319,743 of record JAIUSX010000054.1, on the reverse strand, counting down.
TGTTGTTACCTGGATCAATTGATTGTGGCAGACATTTCCAGTGTAGAAAGTTTGGTGATCTGACAAGAATCCACCAATGTCCGTCTCCTCGACTTCTTCTCCATTTAAAGTAAGAACCCTAGAGAAGAGAAAAGAAGAAATACAATCATTATTTTGGGACCATATAAAAGAGCAATAATCAGAAAAGTATGCAACATGAATGTAACTCATTTCATCTGTGTGTATTTGACTGCTGAATAAATAATGTTACCTTGTCTGTCCAACGAAAGCTAGAACCAGCGTATCGTGGTAGGTAGACCCTTCTGCTAGGGTCAGGGCCCACATCCCTTTAATTCCTGGAAGGTCAATGGAGGCGTGTTCTTGAATGCCGATACCATTTCTGATGATACGAAGGGATCCCTGTTTGAATGCCCCTACAAACAATAAATAAAATGTTAAAATTTTGTTTAGTAGGTAGTACATAGTGTTGTTAAATAATAGTTAATTTTTGGGTTACTATGCCTTGTTACACTTCCTCCTTTAGCCAGCACAAAAATGTTCAGGAAGGTCAACAGACGCAGGCCACATATTCAATCATGGCCTACATGACCTTTTTATTATTATTTTAACTTAACCATTACGCATTTACAAGACTTGATTCCATTCAATTTGTAAGTAGGTACTTAAATACCTACCAACTAATTATTATAAACCATATTATTTAAGTAATATTTTTTGAAATTCAAATTCAGGAATTATACAATTTGTCCAAAGAAATATCACATTCTCAAAGACAATCCTTTTTTAAAACGTTCTTCAGGTAGGTAGGTACTATAATACTGAAAAATGAAAATAAAAAAGTTCAAATACACACAAATTCACATTAATTCAATAATCTTACTGAACCATTAAAATGACCATCATATTGAAACGAAACGTAGAAATAAATTTACAGACAGACGAAATACAAAATGGTCCGAGTTGAAACAGGACTTCGCTACGCTCAGTCAATAACTATGAAATAACAGGGATTTCAAAAATTCATCCCTTATGCGCAGAATTCTCATATGGATTTGCTCAGCGAATCTGTCTGCTCAGCATGATTGGCGATCTAATTCCATTGAATATACACGAGGACATTCGAGTGTGCGAGCATCATTTCCCTAGATCTAGGGATAATTGAGGTAAAAAAAGCACAAAGTCAAGAGAAATTTTTCAATTTTGGTTATGTAGTCAATTTTGCGCATTACTTATTTTGAAATTGGTCAGCCGAGTGTCCATAATCAGGGCTTAGGAGTCGAAAGATGTAAATTAGCAACAACAGGTTTCTTTCTAACTGGTATAGATCACACTTCTAGGAATTTTCTGTTGGTTAATCTTAATGAACAAACTTGAGAACCAACGGAACATATAAAGCCTTACCGGAGCACGTGATCAGCTGGCCCTGGCCCTGCCTCTCAAGGTCCACGATGCACATGTCCACGATGGGCGCCAGGTTGGTGAAGGACTCCATGACGTGCACATACTGCCCCCCCTCCCCCTTAGCCAAGGAAAGGCGCACCAGGGCCGAGTCCCCCACACGCGACCCCACAAACACCACCCCATTGTCCAGGTAGGTCATGCATTCCGGAATGGGGATTTCACCTGGAATTATATTAAGTTTTAAATACATTCATAATTTAAAAAATATATTGAATTATAAAATAATACATATGCAGGTTAAATAAAATCAATCAGTGTACCCACCTACCAACAGATTAAGATAAGTGTATTAACATATTTTAATATCAAAAAGTAGATAAATAATTAAAAGATGAAAACTTGAAATAAATACTTGTTTTCATAAAAAAAATATTAGTTTAATTTTAAAAGTTTTAAATTTTTACCGCGATTTTACAGCACTTATACCATTTGAGCCAAGCGAAACCGGTTTGGCGAATAAATTTAAATGAAGTAGTGATTAAAAACAAAGGTTTTATTTTATTTAATAATATGTCAAACCACAAAGTGTTTGCTTTCTTCGGAAAATAAATTATTAAAACATTAAATGTAGATAGGCGGAATGAGCACTCCCCAATATGTACTAAATTCTAAACTACATAACCTGCCTCACTAGGCTAGCAGCTAGCCTGTGTTGAAGCAGTCATTTTAATAGTTAATTTAAATACTTGTGAGTATACCTACACTTATATTTTAATATAAACACTCATATTTTTATCAGTAGTTTCAAATTTGGGTGAGGCCACCGGTAAAGGCCCTATTATTACTTTTTATCTAAATTATAACGTTTTTTTTTAAATTTGTTTGAGTATCACGCTGTTCTCTTAAAGAATATTGTACAATCTTGTTGCAATGTACCTAAAATTTCTTTGTCCGAAAGTAGATGCATTACAGGAATTTGAAGTAAATTTTTGTTATTATTTCGAGTACAGCGAGTATTTATAATATATCAAACTGTGATAACGAACTTTGAATATATGCATATTCTCTATGTACATATCTACACAGTCAAATCAATCAGTGTACCTACCTACCAACAGATTGAAAAGTGTTAAAAAAAACTTTAAAGTCCACTTTCCCATATTAACATATTTTGACTTACGGCAGTTTAGAAGAGGGAGTGAGAAGAGTGTCTACTTAAATGTTTCATAAAAATTAGAAGAAAGGTTTCTGGTTGGAAAACAAATCAGTTCAAGCACTGCCGCTGTGAGTAAAACCTTCAGTATTATGCATAAGAACTTGACACATATTTCAATTCCTAGGGTGCTACGAGTCGCCTAGGACAGTAGGATAGCAACAACAATACGTTTTTACGTGTTGTCGCTTTCATCTCCTGGAATCACATTATTGTGAGGCAAAAGCTCAAATTGAAGCCATTTTATGCCAAATTCTAAATTCATTATTTCTAAAATAACTTTAATCCTGAAAATAGCATCAAGCGGAATGGCTGTGCTACCTTTTTCATGTAAAAATACCTAACCAAACAGAATAATTTAAAAAAAAATAGATGACGATAATACTAATAAATCACGAAACAGAACAAGACACAGAAAATAAAGATAATGGTCTCAAGAATCGATCCCAGGATCTCTGTCTACCGGGACGTTTTTAACAACTTGACCATTATGATCTAATTATTATACGTCATTTTGTCATTCTCATATTTCAAATTAAGAATTAACAATATTATTTTGCAACTAATTTTTTCCATATTTTTGGCAGCTATCTTTTTGAACGATTAGAAATTTTTAAACAATTGATTTGTAACCTAGACAGTGTCTCAGATAAACATATCCGATTTTATTTATATGGGATACCCTATTAACTTTTTCTAAAAGTATAAATGAATATTCAATTTTTTGTTAGAATAACTTTTCTTTCAATAACTTTTGAAGGTAATACCCACCAATGTAAAATATCATTGTAGAAGAAGATAATACTAATAAATCTAAACGAAACATGAAACCGAACAAGACACAGAAAAATAAAAAGATAACGGTCTTAATTGGGATTCGAACCTAGGATTTTTTAATTATATTTAAGTTTCCAATTGTAGAATACAGGCCGTTAAACTTTACCAAATTTTGGAGAGATAATAGTAATTTTTTATTGTAATAATCTTACCCGACCCAAGTGTTAATATAATGAAATAAACTGCGTTTTTTTTGGTCGAAATTTTAATTTAAATAGGCTGTTACAGCACGAAGGATGTTAAAAAGTGTTTTTTTTTGTTTTTTTCAAGTATTAAATGTTAAAAAGTCAAGGTAAACCACAAAGGCGATGCCTGTGTGTGGGTAATACATATATAAAAAATAATACCTCTACCAGCCTTTGCCAGACTATCAACACTCTTTAAGAGATGAATGATTTATTGAAAAAGTATTGAAGATACTATAAATTTTGAATAAAAATGTTTGTTGAGATAAACCATCATTGTTGTGCAATTTTTTGTATATCTGTTTTTTATTTTTATTTACATCTATTTGAATTTCACTTTCGTTTTCGTGAATGAATGCAAATCTTGGAAGCGGAAATTAACCCACTTTCAGACATCCAATCGAGCTGAAACTCGGCATATAGACTCGTTGTTAATGACAATGCATTCTATCAACTTCTGGTAGCAATCAAGTACACACAATCGTATGATATTACAGCAGCTAATATGCAAAATAAATGTCAGTCCTACCCGATCGGCATTTGGCGAGGTTGGAGTTGTCGACTCCAGTTCCTTGGTAGAGATGTTCAATTGTCAGTCAAACATTGTGTTTTTTTTTTTAAAGACATTTAAAAATAGATGTATTGCATTGATGTATTATATTTATATGAGACTTGAAACGAAAAAATATGTTTCTTTTTTTTACCTCCAACTCTCCCAACACTCTAACTAAAACTATCAGAACCGTTCTACGCGCACCGCTTATCGCGTTCTAATAGTGGAACAAGTTTCAACGAGATATTAGTATACAGCAGCGCCTATATTTTGTAGCTCTATGATGTATTGTAGTAAACAAAAATGTTTTTTTATAAGTTGATTTGTTTATTAGGTAACCTAATATTTTTCACTTAAAAACTTTAAAAACCCTTTTTTGGAATCTTTCTTCATGGAAATTTGTCTTATATTTTTACATTAAATGCATATTTCCCCCAGTCCTCCTGTGTGGAGTTAATGTAAAAACAAAAAATATTTCAAAGTTCCATTGCTTATGACGGAAATGACATTGTGAACTGGAGATAGATGTGTGAAATTTCAGACAGGAACAACTGTGAAAATTTCATTACACGAGAGCCCCACAGTTGGAGAGACAAACAAAACAGATTTTCTCCTTTATCTATTTGGATATGGCGGTTTCTTCCGGTTTCAAAGACATCATCCACATTAGTATAACACGTAAAACATTAATAAATAACATCATTTATAATAAACTACATAATATTAAATTTGTATCTTATAGAACAAGCAGGATATTACATAAATTATCCAAGTAGGATAAATAAATAGAAAAATAAAGATGAGATGCTTAACCCCTCAGGCCTCTGGTTTATTCTGTCAAACGATTCGACAGAATATTTCCAATTTGCAATGAAACCCAAACAGAATTAATATTTCTGAATGTATACGAAAACTAAAACCTGTTTTTGAAAGGTGATTGAATACACTTTCAAATTTCATTATTAGAAATAAACATACAAGTTGTGAAATATAAATGCAAACATAAAAAAGGTTTAAAAATGGCTCACCTTATGTTTTTTGTTACTAAAATTAGAGGTAATGAAAAAAATAAAAACACTCACATATTTTATTAGACAAATGTAGTATTAGACATGGCCATTTTTTGTACCCCCGCCACTGAGCGCTGTCCATTGACTTGGAATAATTTTTTTATAACTTAAAGTATCTTATTTTATTGAAATGATTACAGATCTGAGAAATACATTAAATTTGTAATGTATGAAAACAGTATTTTAGTAATTTATGTAACTTTATCTTACATTTAATATTTTTTCAAATAGTTGCTTTTTTAGTTTATAGTAAAAAAAAATTAATACAATAAACTTAAATATATTTTGATTAATTTGGTAAAAAAAATAATTTAAAAACTTATACTTCATAAAATATGTTATAAAAAATAGGAGGTTCAAAAAAATTTATAATGTCCGTTATAAACATTATAGTCACCTCACTTTTTTTGTCACTTCATGTAAAAATAATTAATAAAAAATTCACAAAATTTCATTTCGTTTCTAAAAACATTTTAATTTTTGTGTGGTTAAATTTTAGGTTCGAATATAAAGCATGTTATGTTCTCTTTCTAACACCGTTTAGATCATATTTCTCACTGTGACAGTGGGGGGTCAAAATTGTAATAGCATAATTACATCGATTTGTATGTTACAATATTATCAAGCAATGCACTCAAACATAGATAATAGAAACAAAGGGAGATATGGCGTGGAAGCATGCCGAATGTTGACGAGCTACGACCAAATGGACGACGCATGGACTATAGTGGCTACGCGATGAAAGTTATGCGTTAGAAACAAAGGAGAGCTGCTGCTCCACTGCTCTCCTTAGTATGGGTGAACGAAGTTGGTGACACTTTAGTGCATGCATTCTCATACTAATAATGATTAATCTCCCTTTTTTCTTTTATCTATGCACTCAACCATGTAATTAGCTGACGCGTTAGACTTAGACGCGAAGCACAAAGCGCAATAACAACCATAATAGGTAGAAGGATATATACCGATAGACCCACCTAGGAGCTCCACGATGAGATCTTTAACCACCTGGGTGCCGTCGGAGCGGTCGCTGAGCTCCAGGAACAGCATGAAGAGTCGGCCCGCCATATCTCCCAGGAGATAGCGGAGACCCTTGGAGTCTACCTTGCAGTAACAGCTGATCGTGCTGTACTGAAAGGATTAAATCAACAATATACATATATTAATACGGTACAAATAAACAAAACTGAGTAGAAAAGTTTTCAGAGGGCAGTGAATCAGTCAATTTCATTTTGCCAACATTTTTTTAAGGTTATTTACCGATACTAAATGGAGCCACAATCACTCAATATCTAGTTTTGAAAACAAGCACCATAACCTCCCCTTGGCCGGCCACCCGAGCGATGAAGATCCTGGACTATGGGTCCAGAGGTGGCGAGTTTGAAATCCGGTGTAAGCAAATAAAGTTGATTTATTATTTATTGATTACATTTACATTGTTATATTTCACACATAATTTAACTTAAAAATGTAGTAATTTACAAACGTACTTGCAATGTAAGCATTGCACTAAAACGGTTAGTGAGATCACTGCGTAACCGTTTTTTTTGTTTTGTTTCTTCTTTATTTATTTTAATAACTTTATACAATGTGAATTCTTTTTACTTGTTAACTAAAAGAAAGCACATATTCTTAGATTAAATATAATCTTACAGCTCTTTCCATTTTGTACTATGATGTGTACGGGTTCCATGATATTTCATCAAAATGACAATTAAACACACCTTTAAAAAGTGATATAGTCATTAAAAGTGATGAAACAGTTTTTGTTTCATCACTTTTCATGACTTTTTGTAGGTGTGTTGAACTGTCATTTTGATGAGATACCCTGTCACCGATTTAATGTACTGTTAGTTTCTATAATATAAAATAAATATTTTAAAACTCGATTGGATTCATATTTGGAGAGATTTATTTTAAATTTAAAAACAACTCAATTACTGACATTGTGACATCTGATATTGTGAAATCGGACATGAGTGCATCCGGCAGAATGCAATGATATTTATAGAATATTTGCAGGGGTGGTAAATACATTCAGTATAGAATTGACTAGACCACAATTCAGAATTGAAACGCTGCTTGAAATGATTTTAACCTTGTTTAGTGATCAGATCTGAATAGCCAGGCTCTCTTCTCCATATCTTTTCCCTACCCACCCCCTTTAGCCTCACTAAATGCCCTAATTATAGAAGATACCATAGACCCACTTGCTCTGGGCAATTCGCACGACTCCTGCGCACTATTCACATAAAAAAAGTTCATAGAATTGTGGATTACCTTGATTTGTGGAGGCGCTACAGCGACATAACTTTGCCCATCGTGATAAACTATAGACTCCTGACCTATTACAATTGCACCACCTATAAAACATTAACGTGTTGTTATAATATTTTGATAGCAATTAAAACAAAACAAAATTAATGTAATTCATCAAATTATAAATTGAAGTTATCAGTTGCTGTTTTGGTTGAAAATGAAATTACCAAAAGGACTGGGAACGGGAATAAGTAAACAGGCTTCCGTTTCAACATTGTCTTGCTTCCAGGGGATTTTCACAAATTCCTTGTCTCTTAAGCTTATTTCGTGTGTCTGTAAACAACAAAATTGCAAGATTATTACAAATATAAATACTTCTATAATGCCTTCAATAAATTGAAACAATGTTAGGGATTTATTTGAGACATACAGTCAATTCTGTCTTTGTCAACACTGTCTTTTTTTACACCAATTTTATATAAAACGATCAACAAAGCGTCAGGATACATCTATTGTTATAATCCTATATTTTTCCCACCCCAGTGCATAAGCACTGCCCGATAAATGTGTAGGAATAAACAATAATGTGTTTTATTTTTGACATCCCGAAATGAGTTTCATTAACCTGTTAACCGGGCGGGACGCATAAATACGTCAAACGTAAACAGTATCGGGTACGGGTAGGACATATGAATACGTCCTTGAAATATATGTTGCGCCCTGGAACGAGCGGGACGTATATTTCCGAGCATATCACACGGAAATTGAGTTTTTAATTTTTAAATATTTTAATTTTTTAAATTCAATGTTTCTCTTATATCTGTGTGCTTTTATTTATTGTTCTGTAATTATAACCTTTTTTATACTTTTTGTAATCTTTATAATTGTTTGTAAATATAAAATTTTTTTAATTCGAAGTTTTCACTTTTTTGATGCATAAAAAAAAAATATATGAAATTACGTCCACCGGGCTGACGTATTGATACGTCCTAGTGAAGGAGTTCGCGCCCGTTATATGCTGCGTAATTCAAAACTGAACTCCCCGGTTAACAGGTTAAACCTCTTCTATTTCTCTAAACAATGTGTAATTACTGTTTATTTTCTTTCCACGATACTCTGTGGAATGTATCCCCTGTGTAAAAACATAATTAAGGCGAAACACAACCAGTTTAGTAATGCAAAATCATGTGTTTTTGGTTTGAAAATATATGCTTTAATTAAATATTGCAAGCAGAACACATCTTGGTCTTTGAAATAATCAACCATTTTTTTTTATGAATCTTTTTATAAACCTAGACAAAAATAAAATATCAGGCCTATAAAAACTGCTTTGAAGTTCAAAATATTGTGGTTTTGTTGCATATAGAAATTTTTAAAATATGTATGCTTGATTTCGCAAAATAAAATAAAACACTTTTCGGCGATGTTTTTTACTTTCATAAATCAAAACAGGCGGATGGTGTTGAGCGGGAATTTAAACCCTACCGCCATCTGCGTAAAGAGTGTTATTGTTAGCGGCCCGATTCCAAATGTTACACGGCGTGGTGCATCGCCTCAAGTGTAGGTAATTAACACAATCGGTAGAGCATCCGCCGGCAGGCCGACTATTCCGAGTTTGATCATGAGAACCAATCACACCCCAATCTTTGTTCTTTCTATATAATATGCTTTTCTAATTCATATTGTTTGAATTGTATTAATACTGTTTCAATGAATAATTACCTTAATATGTCTTCCATTGAGGTCTTGGTGGATAAGGATCAAAGTGGGATTGGCACAGCCGTGTAAAAACTCTACATCTTGTACATTTAATTCCTCCAGTCTGTGAAGAAAACAATATAAAAATATAGACATAGACGCAAAGAAAATAATAACAAATGTACAGTAGCTTTTCTCTTTATTCATCTGGATGAAATATAAGTGTTTTTTAATTTGTATTTATTCTGGAATTATTTTTGCTACGCCTGTTTCACTGGCTACACTTGTTATTTTACTATGCCTATCTCACTGGCTACACTTGTTATTTTGCTGTGCCTGTCTCACTGGCTACACTTGTTATTTTGCTATGCCTGTCTTACTGGCTAAACTTGTTATTTTGCTGTGCCTGTCTCACTGGCTACACTTGTTATTTTGCTATGCCTGTCTTACTGGCTAAACTTGTTATTTTACTGTGCCTGTCTCACTGGCTACACTTGTTATTTTGCTATGCCTGTCTCACTGGCTAAACTTGTTATTTTGCTGTGCCTGTCTCACTGGCTACACTTGTTATTTTGCTATGCCTGTCTTACTGGCTAAACTTGTTATTTTGCTATGCCTGTCTCACTGGCTACACTTGTTATTTTTTTATTACATTGGGTTAGGTCATTTATTGTAAAGCGCACTTGAGGTTGACCTTCACAAAACTGCGCTATATAAAATTAACTATTTTCATAATCATTACAGTTTTATTATGAACAAAAATTCAAAAAAAAATCCCAATTCACTAAAAGTATTGACAAATCTAAGATCACATTAAAGATTTAAGTAAAAACAATCTAAAAAGCAGCTCTGCAAGCCGAGCATACCATATTAATATGTTTCTTTGGATTTACAATGTTTTAAATTCTAATTTATGCTAACTAACCATCATGCCGTTCTGCAGGGGAAGGCAGAGAGGACAGACTGCCAAATAACTCGGTCTTGGCACACACTCCTTGCCTCATTCACATTCTTACAACATCTACATGGCCAAACTCAAATTTCTGGTTCACTTGATCGTGCCTTGTCTTAATTTTAATGATAAACTAATGTTTATAAGCCAAGGTTTTATGCATAGCATAAAGGATAAGAAATAATTAGTCGCCTGAAATATCAATACAAATTGAAAATATCTCCCGAGTAAAAATAAATGACTAATTATTGATTATAATTATTTGTTATCCTTTATGCTATGCATAAAACTTTGTCTTATAAACATTAGTTTATCATTAAAAATAATAATATTTGACAAGTCAAAATATTTCATCAACAAATGTAGATATAATGTCTCGACGCCATCTAGTGGGAAATTTAGCACTAACGAAACCTTCCCTACAAAAATAAAGTTAGTTGTTTACAGGTGAAAAAATATATAATAAGCAGTAATCGTTGATTGAGGTACTAGTACATATTGAATTACTTGGCGGGTTGGAAATAAGCCGAATTAGCTCAGTGGTTCAGAGCACCTGACCGGACATCAGAAGGTTCAGTTCCCGTTGGCGGCATTTATTTTTACTCGGGAGATATTTTCAATTTGTATTGACATTTCAGGCGACTAATTATTGCTTATAATTATTTGTGCCGTGTCTTCCTCGGGCGTCCCTGTCTTATTCTACCATTCGCATTATATATTCTCCTTACTCCTTTTTTCGTTAATTCGCTCTACATGCCGAAACCATCTAAGCGTCCCTTTCTTAATCTTACTCATTACGCTGCATCAGCCTTGTATTCTTTGCAAATCTCCACATTTCTCACAAGATCATACACAGTTATCAAACATATGCATCAGGGATCTCATTTCTACAGCATTCAGTCTACTTTCGTCCTTCTTCTGCCAGTTCCACGCCTTACTACCATACATCAGGGTAGGTACCAGCACTCCATTGTGGACTGGTACTCCATTGTGAACTATTGCTTCGCTTCTTTGGGTAATTTTCCCGTTAATGAAGAACCGTGTTCGGTTCTTCATTAACGGAGATTCCTGCATTTACCCATCTTTAATATCTCTATCAGCCTTTCTAACTCTGGTAAACATACTTCCCAAATACACAAACTGCTCCAAGTATTCATCATTCACAACTATATTGCACATTGACAACATGACTTTTTATATTTGCTGAAAGCCTTAAATTGGACGTCTTAATATTTATCTAATTCAGTTGGCTAAGATGTTCATTGCAAGGTATTAGGACTGTTAAGTTGAAAAAAACGTTAAATTTAATATCTGTACCTCAAACTGGCGGCTTTCAATTCAGTAGAGTCCTTATCCAGGGGTATGATTTTGAAGAGTCCATCGTACAGCCTCAGTCCTATGACCCTGGCCTGAGGGTCCACCACAGCCAGGATCCCGTTCTCCGAGGGTTTGCCGATGCGGTCGGCGACATTCCCGTGCGCCCTGGTCACCACGTCCAACTCTCCGTTGGCTCCGACCCTCCATTCCAGAATCATAGCATTGTAGCGCGTGGTAAGGAGGAACACCAGGTCTTTATTTTCGTGCTGTAAAAATATCGCTGTAAGTCAAGTGGGTCATCCCAGATAAATTTAAGGAAAGTAACACCAGGGGCTGTGCGAGGAGAGGATGGACCTACTGTGGACAGAGACTTCTGAAGTCGCATGAGATAGATGCCTAGAGGAGCCTTGTCGAAGCCTTGGGTAACCCGAATAGGCAAGGGGAAGGAGGAGATAAAAAAAACATCAATATCAATGAAGTCCAAATTTTAGTATGTAAGTAGTAAATAATATTATAGTAGTCCTAGAAAATAATATATTAGGTGTAAGATGTAAAATTTTATAACTAAATAAAATATAGGTACATTAAAAAAAAAAATTAAAAAAAATAATGCATACTGAAAAGACAACTTTGACTGGATTGCCACTTTTTAAAATATAAACATACATATTTAAGATTGTATGTTTGATCAATGATGCTACATATAGGAGTCTTATTGATTTTAGATAATATATTAGCAATGAGGATTGAGGAAAATATGATTGGTTTTCTTACACCCATTTTTAAAAAAGGGGACAAAACGGACATTACAAATTATAGACCGATGTGTATCCAATCAGCGATACCCAAACTTTTTGAAAAAATTGTACTCTCTAAAATATCTTCCAACATACAAAAAATTATAACTTCCTACCAACATGGCTTTTGTTCAAATAAATCTACTTTAACTAATTTACTAATATACGAAAACTTCATATCCAATTCTTTAGCAAACAGATGCCAGGTTGACTCAATATACACTGACTTTAGCAAGGCCTTTGATAAAGTGTGTCACAAAATATTAATTAATAAATGTGGTGAACGTATGTCTGTCGGTATGAAAGAGACAGGCATATCTGAGTGAGACAGCATGACCGAGACGTATAAAAAGGCGTGTCTGTTGTAACTCGTCCTCTCTTTGCAACAACATCTCGAATACTGTACATTAGTAATAACACTAAATAAACCAAATAGTATGGAGTATCCAAACGATTATTATTTACATCTTATCTGAGTGATCGACACGGTAGATCACCACAGTTGGCGCAGCCGAAAAAGGAAGCTGAACGGCCGCAAAATTCTTCCTGGAGGAAGAACCGTAGCCGCAGCTGAAAGAACTACAGTTGGAGCAGCCGAAAAAGGAATCTGAACAGCTATTAAATTCTTCCTGGAGGAAGAACTACAGTTGGAGCAGCCGAAAAAGGAAGCTGATCAGCCATTAAATTCTTCCTGGAGGAAGAACCACAGTAGGCGCAGCTGAAAGAACCATAGTTTGGTTATAATCCCACCGAGCACCGCGGAAGGGATTATTGTCGCATAAAAAATAAAATAATTTGGGGGCAGCTTCACGGACAGTATCGGACATTGAAGGAGCATCAAGGCAAGGAACTGGTGAGGAGATTCAAGGCGCTGAGCTCAAGGAATCAGCAGCCGAGAAACCGGATGAAAAACGGATCCAGGCAGCTTGTACGGGGACCCGACACGGGAAGGCGTGGCGGTGGTGACCGGACGAGAAGGACGACCAGGAATCCGGACGGAGCCAGAAGACGGTCGGACGCGGAAGGGCGGCGATCGGCGGCAGCATCAATCATCAGATTCGTGAGTTGAGTGCTGTTTGTTGTTGTTTTTTCTGATTATTGGTAATCTGTGTGGAAATGGAGGGAGTGGGTTTACCCAGGTTTTGTCACCTTAGGGACGGGCTGGAGACGTTCGTGCTACAGTTTGAGCAGTTGATCCTCGTCAATGATGACAAATTTAAATCCGAGGATAAAAAGAGGGCGGTTCTAATATCCCACCTACACACAGACACGATTAATCTACTGATAGATTTATGTTTTCCAAAAAAAATAACAGAATTATCGGTTGAAAATATATTTTTGTTATTAGGAAACCACATTGGTGTTTCAAAGAATGTGTTTAAGGAACGTGGAAATTTTTTTGCGGCGAAACAAAAAGTTGGGGAATCTATAAATGATTATATAGCTAGGTTACGTTGTCTAACAAGATTCTGCAAATTTGAAAGCAGACTGGAAGAAAACTTAAAAGATATTTTTGTGACTGGTTTATTAGAAGGTCGTATTAAAGAAAAAATGTTTTTAGATGCAGAGAAGCTGACTTTAAAAAGTACATTAGAGTGCGCATCGGGAATGGATTCATTTCATAAAAATATTACGTGTATTAAATCCGAGAGTGTCGGGCTCATTTCTAGAAGTAAGAAAAATTTTAATAGTAGTGCAGGTAGGAATTATTCTACTTCACCGGCGCGGGCGAAAGACAAAAATGTTACAATTCCCAGAAAGAAATCAGTAGAACGTATACAACAGTTGAAGTGCAAATATTGTAATTTAAATAATCATGATTCCAGTAATTGTAGATTAAAAAACGTGACGTGTTTTAATTGCAAAAACAAGGGACATTTTAGTAAAAATTGTCGCGAAAAAAAACGGGAGGAAGTTTCATCTGTGTTTGTGAATTCAAGTGAAATAAATTCAAGGTTAACAAGAAATACCGATCCCATTTATTTATCGTTAAAAGTTAATAACGGTATCATCATAAAAGGATTATTTGACACGGGTGCAGGAATATCGATCCTATCGGATAAAGATTATTGGGAACATTTTAAAGATGTACAATTGAAGCCGAAGAATTTAACCCTGAAGGGTTACAATAATTGTAAGTTACAGTTACTTGGATGTTTAATTTTGTCAATTAATTTCAATGGTATTACTAAAATAATGGAATTTTGTGTTGTAAAGGATGGTTCAACCACTGTGCTAGGTAGAGACTTCGTAAAAGAATTTAACATTGGTTTTACGGGTTTCGAGACGGTTTCTTCACAGTTGAAAAGTGAAATACTCACGCATAATATTCACGACGTAAACAATAATAGTGTCGATACGTTAGTGCGTAAATATCCGGAGGTATTTTCAAGTAAACTAGGTAGATTCAATAAATTTAAAGTTCATTTAAAATTGAAAGAAAATGCAGAACCGAAATTCTGCAATCCGAGAAGTATTCCTTTCGCTTTGAAAGCGAAAGTTGAAACGGAATTGAACCGTTTACAGGAAGAGGGAATTTTAGTTCCGATTAGTTATAGCAAGTTTGCATCTCCTATCGTGCCCGTAGTTAAAAGCGATGGAAGCATTAGAATTTGCGGGGATTATAAATGTACTGTGAATCCACAATTGATTGTTGACAAATATCCCATGCCGAAGATAGAAGTTTTATTATCACAAATTTCGGGCGGAATAATATTTTCAAAAATTGATTTATGTCAAGCTTATTTACAGTTGGAACTAGACGAAGAAAGTATGGAATATACTACGATTTCTACACATTTAGGATTATTTAAATTCACTAGGCTAGTGTTTGGGATTAACAGTGCACCGGCAATATTTTGTAGAACTATAGCTTCATGTCTACAAGGTTTGAAGAAAACAGCGGTTTTCCTGGATGATATTATGGTTACAGGAGAAACGATAGAGGAACATAATGCTAATTTAAATGCAGTTCTTAATAGGTTAAAAGATTGCGGTTTGTGCGTAAATATTCAAAAGTGCAATTTTAACGCTTCATCGGTATGTTTCTTAGGGTTTGAAATCTCGAAGGAAGGGATTAAACCTATGGAAGATAAAACGAACGCAATTAGTAAAGTCGCGCAACCAAAAGATTTATCAGAGCTACGCAGTTTTTTAGGAATGGTAAATTTTTACCGATCTTTTGTGCCAAATATGTCTATGTTATTAGATCCTTTGCACAAATTATTGAAAAAAAATACGAATTTTGATTTTAATCAAGATTGCGTAAAAGTTTTTAATAAAATAAAATTAATTTTATGTGATAATCGAGTGTTAGCACATTACGATCCAAATGTTACTTTGAAGGTAGTTACGGACGCCTCAACGAAAGGTTTGGGTGCAACATTGTTACATGTGTATGAAAATAATTTACAAAGACCTATTTCTTTTGTTTCTCGTAAACTGACAGAAGCGGAAAAGAAATATTCAATTTTAGACCTCGAGGCTTGTGCAATTGTGTTTGCTTTTAAGAAGTTTTTCGAGTACATTTACGGAAGGGAATTCATTCTAGAAATAGATAATGAACCTTTATGTAGAATTTTTGGTGAAAAAAAAGGAATTCCTGTTTTAACTTGTAATAGATTACAACGTTATGGTGTAATTCTCTCATCTTTCAATTATAAAGTTCAATACGTAAAATCAACATTAAATTGTTCGGATTACTTATCTCGCGTACCTGTAGGAGATCCTGTTGAGGAAAATAATAACTTTGATTCAAGAATTTTGTGTTTATTCAAAAATAATAGCGAGATGCCAATAGATGTTGAGGAAGTTAAAGCAGAATCTAATACGGATAAATTATTATTAGAGATAAAAAATTATCTTAGAACAGGGTGGCCAAATAAAGTCAATAAGGATGATTGCAAATGGATTTATTGGATAAAAAGGAACGATTTATCAATAATTGATGATTGTATTTTCTGGAACCATAGGTTAGTAATTCCAATAAGTTTAAGGGATAAGATATTAAGCTTATTGCATAGATCTCATCTAGGGATTGCCAAGATGAAAGGGCTAGCTAGAGGCTATTTTTGGTGGCCAGGGATTGACAGTCAAATTGAATTTTTAGTTAGAGAGTGCGGAATTTGTGCGGAAATTCAACCATCACAACCCAAGAGTGAGTTAACTCCATGGCCGATAACGGAAGAAATTTGGAGTAGGGTTCATATAGATTACGTAGGGCCTATCGGAAATAAATATTTTTTGGTAATCATAGATTCAACCTCAAAATGGTTGGATTGCGTGGAAGTAAATTCACCTAACTCAGATAATACCATTAAAATCTTAAAGAGATTATTCAGTTATTTCGGTAGTGTACAAACCTTAGTTTCTGATAATGGAGCAGCATTCATGTCAGCAGACTTTAAACAGTTTTGCGAGAGAAATGGCATTAAACATTTAACAACACCTATAAATCATCCTCAATCAAATGGATTGGCAGAGAATGCAGTCAAAACGTGTACAAATTTTTTAAAGAAAATATTGTTAGAAAAAAAATTTCAGTCAGGTTATAATGAGAAGTTAGAATGTTTTCTCATAGATTATAGGAATGCACCACACTGTACAACAGGGTTAGAGCCAGCAGTTGTAATGTTTGGTAGAAGGTTAAGGTCAAATTTGAATAATTTTATACCTAAAGGGGGGAAGGTAAAGGAAAATGTGATTGATAAAGATACCAAAATGAAAATGTCAAAATGTCAGGAAAATCAGAAATTCTATTATAAAAGGAATAACAAAGTATCTACGAATTTTAAGATTAATCAGAAAGTTATGGTTAGGGATTTTAGAGACCAAAACAATGATAAGTGGGTACCAGGGAAAGTACATAAACGTTTGGGAAATAAACTATATTTAATTGAGGTTAAATTGAATGATAAAATCATGTACTGGAAAAGACATTTTGATCAATTATCCAAACTGTGTGTATCATGGGAAAAGAACCCTAGTATTTTAATCCCTGAGTCTGAGACGAGGAGGCTATCGTTCGATGAGTACGATGTCTCCGACTTTGTTTCGGATGACAATCTAACGGGTGACCCTCTTTTTCCTTCCAGCTCCAGTGAACCCGTGGCGTCAACGTCGGGGAACTGGAAGGAGCGCCTTCGACCAAGGACAGAGAAATCAAAATAAGCAGCAGTCAACTCTCCGAATCAACATGGTTATAAATAAAAAAGAAAATGTTGTAAAATAATAATTAAATATGTGTATGTATGTTTTATAATTATTATTATGATAATCATGTTGTGTTACTGTCTGCTGATTTAAGTGTGGAGGGATGTGGTGAACGTATGTCTGTCGGTATGAAAGAGACAGGCATATCTGAGTGAGACAGCATGACCGAGACGTATAAAAAGGCGTGTCTGTTGTAACTCGTCCTCTCTTTGCAACAACATCTCGAATACTGTACATTAGTAATAACACTAAATAAACCAAATAGTATGGAGTATCCAAACGATTATTATTTACATCTTATCTGAGTGATCGACACGGTAGATCACCACAATAAATTAGTCACACTTGGAGTTTATGGTAGTTTATTAAATTGGTTTATTAGTTATTTGTCCAAAAGAAGTCTTAGTGTGAAAATAAATGGCACAAATTCTTACACATTTATAGCCACAAGTGGAGTGCCACAAGGCTCTCATTTAGGGCCCATTTTGTTTATTATATTCATAAATGACATTGTTGATATATTTACTAACATAAAAGTATTACTTTTTGCTGATGATATGAAACTTTATAAAGAGATTAATAACATAAATTGGAGAAATCTTTTTGAATGGTGCTCTATCAACAAACTTGCATTGAACATAAAGAAATGTCAGTTCATTAATTTTTACAGAATAAATAATCCAATATTTTTTCAATATACATTAAATGATAAAAACTTAAATTGCGTCAGTGAAATTATTGACCTAGGTATATTGTTCGATAGCAAACTAACTTTTGTGTATCATATTAATAACATTATCAATAAGGCTCTTAAGACTCTTGGATTTGTTTTGAGAGTTTCAAAAGACTTCAATAATTTAGGCACATTTATCATGTTGTACAAAACCCTTGTTAGACGCCAACTAGAGTATAACTCTACGTTATGGTCTCCCTTTTACAATATTCATTCTGATAGCATTGAAAAGATTCAACATAAGTTCCTGAAGTATATAAACTATAAATTGCATATTCCTGTAGAAAACATTGATTATAACTACTTACTAGATAAATTGTCCCTATTAAAACTTTCTGAAAGAAGAATAAACACAGATTTAATAGTATTACATAAAATACTTCATTACAAAATTGACTGTCCTGAGTTACTCCAATTAATCAGCATCCACATACCCAAAAGATCTTGCCGAAATTTACTACCCTTTTATCTTTACAACACCAGGACACTGTCTTATCAAATTCCCCGATTCCAAGACTTCACAGTCTCGGAAATAAATATTCTGATCTGGGAGATATATTTCATCTTAAAAGTAATCAATATAAAAATTGTTTATTTCAATTCTTTTATATATCGAGAAACAAATAGACATCTATAATTTCCGCAATATATATTTTTATTTTGAATATCTATTTATGTGAGACTTCTTATCATTTTTACTAATGTATCTTATTTTATTATATGCTTTTGTTGTAACATTTAATATTTTTTCTTTTTTCGTTGTATTATGTTTCCTTTATTGTTTTAATTATGTAGAATTTATAATAACTGTGATACTCAACCATTAAACTTTGTAGTGTGTAAAAGCCCGTTAGGGCGTGTAATAAATAAATAAATTTAAGGTCCGCCTACACCAGTCATTCCCAAAGTGGTCTACATGGACCCCCAGGTCGACTTCAACTTGCAGAGTCCATGTCAAGGAAAAAAAAATTGGTTGTACATGAGATGTAAATGGGGGTTTTAAGGAAAGGAAGGAGAGGAAGGAAAACGTATGAGGGGTGGGTGGCAATCTAGGGATTAGTGTGTCCAGGAGTGACGGATGAATGATCTATCCCTCTCGCTGCGGCGCAAATCAATGGGTCAAGAGAGACCAGTTAGAGAGGTCAAAGGGTCTCCCCAAACCAGCCTATCCCGATCCGGCATGCCACGCAGTTGGTGGACAGGCGCATCCAGAACACACCTCACCCCTGCTAAGTGACCAAACGTAGCAAACCACTTGGGGTGACCTATGGCAGAGGTGTAGGTTATCCAATAAACGGTTCCAGGGGCTGCGGTACCCAAACCCGTCTCCCAAATGGAGCATATGGATTAGTTTTCAAAGTACAACATAGTAAAGCAATTTTTGCTGATAAGCATTGAAATTTTGATAACAAAACATGCTCATCCATCTACTTAAAAGTTTTTTTGTTTGATTTTACAATGTTACTAGATTTGTATTTTGTCTATTAACTACTAAATAAATGTTTAACTGCAATATATAATTTTTTTTCAAATTTTTAACTCTACAGTAAACCTTATCAATGTTTCAGCTCTGTGTCAACTTCAAAAACACATTTAAGTTGATGAATTCGTAAAAAAAAAATCAATATTAGGAAAGCAGGAGGTCTACCCAAAACAGAAAAAATCACCACATAGTCTACGGGACAAAAAAAGTTTGAGGACCTCTAGTCTATCAATTACTTGCACAGACTCAGTTTTGAACAAGTGCACAATCATGTGCCTTTTTTTTTATTTTTTTTTTTTTATAGTGAATACCTCACAAGAGTCCCAACTGCTCCCGTCTGGAGCCAGTGAGACTATGGCATCCCCAATTGGGGGATGTTGTGAGGCTGAAGGTAAGTGGGGAAGGGAAAGAGGAAGGTGGGGAAGTACCTGGCTATTCAGATCTAGTCACTAAACACGGCTAAAGCCATTTGGAGCAACGTTTCAATTTTGCCTTATGACAGCTAAATGGTATACTGCGCAAACGGATTACATAAACGTTAATTTGGACAAACTAAATTTGCACAAGCAAAATAGGTTAAGATGGCAAAACTGTATCAAGCACACATGGCTTGCATACACTTCAAACGATCGCGACTTTTGCACAAACTGTTGTGTTGTGCATGTAAGTCATTGTCGTATGGATGCCACACAGTGTACTGTGTTTTTTGGGAAAAATTTTACACAAAACCGATTGCGCTTGCAGGTTGCCACGTGTAGACGGACCTTTAACGGTTAATTTTTTCCTTTCAACCTTCTATGCCATCACAATTTGAAATTTTGCACAAAACTGATTGCGCTTGCAGGTTGCTAGGTGTAGACGGACCTTTAACGGTTATTTTTTTTCATTCAACCTTCTATGCCATCACGAGAAGTTTCAATCAAGAAGTCTATGTTGTATTTTGTTGAAAAAATTTCCTGCTTTTCTTTACTTATTTTGGTAAATATTCGGGATCGCTGGCCTAAGTGTAATATGATTATTTTTAAATAAAACCTTTTGATTCACCTTAATTACTATAAAAGGAAACTATCTGCATTTGGGAAATTTTTAATTTTTACATTCCAATTATTAATTACGTAAATTGAAAATTCGCTTCCTTGTATGGGATGACAATCATTTCCAAACATTTCTGTCAACGATATTTTCATATGTTGATATTCCTGATACTACACGCGGGGCTAGAAGAAACATTATTACCATTTAATTCATACATATTAGGTAGGCAATATTTTGGCGGAACTCTGGAAAAAATTAAAGGTATAATTAAAGGTTTGCTGACTACGAGTGACCAATAAAATTTAACACTTTCCAGACATAATTACTAATTCCTGATGATCTCAAACTGTGCCCGTGGTATTGATCTCAGGTGCAAAGCTTTCACTTTCACTTCGTTTCATTTTTACACTCAAAATAAATATGACATATTGGTAAAATTTCGATCGCGCTGGCCTCGCTTATTATGAATATTTTTTAGATAAAACCTTTAGATTCACCTTAATTACTGTACGACACAACTTTTTGCATTCGGGGCGGTGGAAAATGGTTTGAAAATGTGTACACTTGTTGACACTTTCTTTTGAATCACAAACCATGTTACACAAACCTAGCGTAGCCGCTAAACTACTTGAAAACTGGGATGTTTTTCTTGCCTTGACGCGCTATAAAGGGGGCACTTTCTTTTGTATCACAAATGCAAAAAGTTGTGTTATACAGTAATTAAGGTGAATCTAAAGGTTTTATCTAAAAAATATTCATAATAAGCGAGGCCAGCGCGATCGAAATTTTACCGACATATTTATCAAAATATCCCACTGGTTAGGTTAGGTTGTATAGTAAACTTGTAAAAATAATTACATCGTTAAAAATCAACATGGCCGCTTATAATTTGTTAATAAATGTCTATCTCAAACTATTTTCTGTTTTTTTCCATGTTTTTCCTTTATTATTTCAACTAAAATGAAGCATAATACGTTTGCCCCAAGGTAAGTTCATAATTACTTCTCATACCGTCGAGATTTGACTTAATTTGACAATTTTAGCGCAAAAACAGTGAGGGCACTGCTAGACAGCAAGTTCCAAATTAAATTAAATTAGGGTATTTATGTTTTTTAGCAACAATTTCTTAGTAATTTTGTATGTAAAAAAACCTAACCTAACCTACCCTATATCAAACTAACCTAAAATTTACTAACCTAACTTAACGTATAATATGACCGGTCGGTGGCTGAGTTGACATCGCGTTTGGGTCCCACCCAGGCGTAGTGTGTTCAATTCCTTGGCTGGCTAAGTCCTCCATCACAACACAACCAACATTTTCCACTTAGTGTGGTGGTAGTAGATTTTCAAATATTGTCAGGTTATCCGTAACCAGGGAATGTTTGTATTTCTTTTAAAAAAAAATAAAATAAATAAATACCCTAACCTTTAAAATATATATTTAAAACACATGCTTAAATGCCTTTATTTTATCTTCACAGCTCCCAAGATATTACCTATCTAATTTGCATAGAGTAAAAGGTAATAACGTCTCTTCTAGCCACTCGTATAGTATCAGGAATACAATTATAAGAAAATAGTAATAAGGTCTCTTCTAGCCACTAATATAGTATCACGAATACCGATATAAGAAAATGACATCAACAGATTATTTATAATAGCTGTTTCATCCCATATAGTCTCATATAACGAAAGGGAATGTTCATTTTGCGTAATTAAAATTTTTTCAAATGTAGATGGTTTCCTTTTATAGTAATTAAGGTGAATCAAAAGGTTTTATTTAAAAATAAATCATATTAAGTGTGGGCCAGCAATCCCAAATAATTACCCTTATTTTATTTGATAGACATTTTCTTAATTTGTCGACCAAATTATATCTCGCTCTTAATAAATACTTACAGGCGGTCGGAAATGTTTAATTTTGGCAATTTTTCCATATATTCCAACTTCTTTCATAGGCCGTAACCCTTCTGGTGTTACCAAGTAAACTTCTAACCTAGAGTTCTTTGCTACCAACAGATTCAAATCTGTAGGTGATGTGAAGTTTCCTAGAAAGATAATTTACAATTAAATATTAACATGTATCAGTCACACCCTGTCATGAAATTATCAGTAAAGATTTATAATAATCATTTTCTACCGACAAATCAATATTTTCCCTTCAATTTGAAAAGATATATTGTTAAATAAAAGGGGGTTCGTTAAAAATCATAATATTCAAGGACTAATCGTATTTGAGTTGTGATATTTCGTAGTCTCGAATCTTATTGCACAATCTACTTGACAACATGCAGCTAAACATGTAGGCATGTACTAAGATGTCTGAAGCAGACTTTTTTAAATACCACGATAAAATAGTTTTTAAATCCACGTTTCTTTAGAAGAATAGCATGTCCGCCGAATAATTGTTTACAATGGTCAAGCAGTTTACAACAATCGAACAAAATTTCACAAAATGCCGTACGCCAGGCATAAGAGGAACATAAAAATAAGACTAATGTTGACATTTCTCACTAAAATTAACACGATGTTGAATGAATTCAATATAAAATACAGTCTGTAAATATCGTCCTCGTATTAATATTTGAAACAAGAATAACAACTGCACGTGAAAAAAATTTGCAATTTAAATTGGTCCTAACCTCAAATAGAGCAAATGTCAATACAATAAAATACAAAATCAAATATTTTATCAATTTTTTTATTCATACCTGTAACACACGCAATGACCGCAGTGGGTTTTTGAGCAGTAACAACATAATTATAGGCCATATTTGACATTTATTTCGCCTTTCAATCAAGAACTAAAAGCCGCCATGTCCGAAAACAATGGAAAATAGAAAACAATTTTTATTTTGCAATCAATCTCCACTCTTCTCTATGGAATTCAGTGGGTACGATTAGTGAGTTCAGACAAGGCGATTTTAGTTGATGAACTCTTTGTTGAATTACACTTGAAAGCTAATCGACAGGTGTGAAACCCTTCCAACAGAGTTGATCAAGTTTTTGTTGAGCGACGAAAGCTGAAAGCCCGTCTACTTTTACTGTTCAAGTGTGAGTCATCGTTCGAATTTTACACGGAATCGATACGTCTGAACACATGTTTCAACCCGCTTGTGATTTTTAGTTCCTTGCGTCCACTTGGTTACTTGGTTTATTTGGGAGTCGCTATATGCACAGCGACTAATCGACAGGGGGCGTGGCCAACATATCCGAGCATACCGAAGTGAAGTATAGGTATAAAAGAAACACTTTCTTTTGAATCACAAACCATGTTACACAAACCTAGCGTAGCTGCTAAACTAATTGAAAACTGGGATGTTTTTCTTGCCTTGACGCGAGCAGGCGGTATTAAGGGGACACTTTCTTTTGAATCACAAACCATGTTACACAAACCTAGCGTAGCCGCTAAACTAATTGAAAACTGGGATGTTTTTCTTGCCTTGACGCGAGCAGGCGGTATTAAGGGGACACTTTCTTTTGAATCACAAACCATGTAACACAAACCTAGCGTAGTTCTAAAAAGGTTTGTTTACATTATATTGTTACAACGCCATTTCTGTCGTTTCGTTTCACTGATTTTGCAACTCGGAACAGCTCGGGTATGCTCGGATATGTTGGCCACGCCCCCTGTCGACTAGTCGCTGTGCATATAGCGACTCCCGGTTTATTTATGCGTCCACTAGAGAAAGAAGACGTTTGTATTTAGGAAGAAGGAGAGTGTGAGAGTGGTATATTAAGTATATTTATGGAGAGTGGTTTATTTATGGGAAGAAGGGTGATTGGTTTATTTATGGAACAAGGCATTAGATAGTTGATTTATGCAAGGCATATTCGTGAAAAACTGCCTGTGATAGTCGGATGACATAATTTCAGGTTTATTGATCTCTACCAAGGCGATGCCTGTCTTTGGGATCAAAAACAAGAATATTAACTAACTAACTAACTAACCATCACGCCGTTTCCCCGCAGGGGTAGGCAAAGAGGACGGACCGCCAAACAACTCGGTCTTGGCACACATTTCTTGCCTCATTCACATTCATACATCGTCTCATACATACTCTTCTATTGTTCTGACTCTTGACATGGCCCGACTCAAGTATTTGATTCACTTGGTCGTGCCATGTCTTCCTCGGGCGTCCCCGACTTCTGCTACCATTCACATTTGCATCGTATATTCTCCTTACACTCCTTTCTTCGCTCATTCGCTCTACATGCCCAAACCATCTAAGCGTCCCTTTCTTGATCTTACTCATTACGCTTACATCAGCCTTGCACTCTTTGCGGATATCCACATTCCTCACACGATCATACATGGTTTTACCACACATACGCCTCAGGGATCTCATTTCAACAGCATTCAATCTACTTTCATCCTTTCTTTGCCAGTTCCAAACAAGAATATTTAAAAATAAAAATGAGAATATTAAAATATTATTATCGAAGTGGGACATAGAAAATAAAATTAAAACAAACCTAACCATGTACAAGAAGGATTTAAGATTTGTATTTGTATTTCCAGAGTGGAAGATACTCTTAGTATCACCCTGGTGTAAGGCCACCATTCAGAATTGAAACGTTGCTTGAAATGGCTTTGACCATTTTTGATGACTAGATCTGAATAGTTAGGTACTTCTCCACTTTCCTCTTCCCCATCTCCTTCCTCTCCCCACTACCTTCAGCCTCACAACATACCCCAATTGGGGATGCCATAGTCTCACTTGCTTCAGATGGTTGGTAGCAATCGGAGCCGTTGTGCCGTTTCACATAAAATGTAATGAAATCAAAAAGAGTACAGACTTGAAAATGAAACTCCCAGTGTCAGTTATCTTAATGTTAGTTCTATTTTTTTTAATTAAGTTTTTGATGATGGTAAAGTTGTCGAATTCCGTATGCAAAATTTTAAAAAATAACCTTTGGTTTCAACTTAATTACTACTACGAGAAACAACCTTTTTATTTCGGGGGAGATGATAATTACAGCTCCATTTTTTCTCAATCGCGTTCTCAGTTAATTTTGAAGGTTAGGAAACACGCTTAAATTCTTTCGATAAACCAAAAAAATAACCTATTATGTGAATGAATTTTCATCTCCCCGACTTAAATTCGTTGTTTCCAATAGTAATTAAGTTGAAATAACATAATTTTATTCATATATAAATGCGTATTAAGCGTGCAGTGCGAATTTGGCAACTTTACCAAATTGTCTATAAATGATTTCGATACCCTTCAGCATCTTTAATATTGTAATTTATTTATTTACGCCCTAATGGGCTTTTACAAAAGTAGTTAACAAGTAATACAGTTGTGTTACATAGTTTATAATAAATAATGATTTTTGATTAAATTAATGTAAATTCAAATTAATAGTGTGGATTACGGAAAGCTAAATATGTATTAAGGAACATAGAAATATAAAAACAAAAGTGTACTCACTACGGAGTTATGAATTCATACATCTCAGTAAAGCGATTAAAAAGATTTCGTTTTATTGCCAAAATGATGTAGTCTATAAATAGGTGTATGAGCTTCATAGTTGGTTTTTGAAAGTGTCACAGAAAAATGTAGCACTTTGCTATTTTCTCTCTCAAAATAGTATTACACGCACCTAATTCAATTCTTCTTAGAATCCATTTTCTAACTCAAACGACGTTTTTGTGATTTTTCAATGACATGTTCTCAAATTCGCTACGCAAAATGTCAAATATTCACGAATAATTTCAGTTGACGCTATTTTGGTTATCAATATCGGTCCGAGTTAAACTGAAACATCTTAATTAAATCTTGTTCAATTTTTGTCGTTCGATAAAAGTCGTTCAACTAAAATCACACCGTCTGAACCGCCATACCGGAGACCGCCGGATT
Organism: Hesperophylax magnus; assembly: GCA_026573805.1. NCBI lineage: Eukaryota > Metazoa > Arthropoda > Insecta > Trichoptera > Limnephilidae > Hesperophylax > Hesperophylax magnus. The sequence goes on along the minus strand of JAIUSX010000054.1, from coordinate 3,293,135 downwards.
CACTGATATCTGTTTTTATGTACAATATCATGTAGACAATAAATTATCATTACTACACTTACAACATCGCAATAATATTATTTAAAAATAATTGTGTGAACTACAAAGATAAGAATTGATGAACAACGATGGAATACCAGGGGAATATTATAATAAAATTGTGGTGGAAACATGAACCCCGCAGAAGAGATTACTCGTACCCTTGTAGCACCCGGTGACCTGATAATTTTGCAGGAAATAATAAAATCTTACTGTAAATAAAATGTACCTCCTTTTTTTACAAATGCCGTAGACTCACTAACTCCGGACAGTCGCGAGTAGTTGGGATTCTTGGGCAGAGTCGGTCTTGAGCCAAATGGCGCCTGGCGCTATTAAAAACCTCAAGGGCGCTGTATTGGATGTTAGGTATCGTCAGCGCCTTGGCTTATTAGGGCGTTGGAAAGTCGGCGCCCGTAGCGGACTGCTCCAATTGCGCCTGCACAGGACCGGCCCTACTCTTGGGATTCACATAAAATAATGTTTTTGATTAGTTTTATTTGAAAACTTAAAAATAATAATATAAAAACAAAGTTTTAAATGAAAATAATTACATTTACTACGTGTCTATTTTTATCCTTTCTTTGGGGTGTACTTAACTTACTTTTTTTTGCACAATAATGTTTTTGCAAATTTCACTGTTTTACCAGATAGTGTGTTTTTATACATATAAAATAGTATATAATCTACCATATGTGTTTTCCTCAGAATAACTAGTTATATTCAGAAAAATGATTCTAAACGTACCCTAAAAGAAAACCCTAATTTATGCAGCAAAACCTATTTCATTATTTATTATAAACTATTCATCATCGCACGTATTAATGACTCTGTTTATTCAATTGGGGCATTTTTTCATCAAATTCCGTCGATGAACTAGCCCATAGTAGTGATCACATTATCTCCATTGTAAAAAAAATGAATTTTTAAAAATTCATTACTTGCTGAGATCCCCTTCGTTGCCCGGGCATTCGCAGAGCTTTTTCGAACTCAGATGTAGATAGTGGCATTTCTCTTGCTATGAAGATTAAGGACGGGTTGTTTCGGAGAATTTGAACAATTCATCAAATTTCAACGTTCATTTTCGGGTTCTGTGAAAGACTTATTCAAGTTCTGTTTTTATATCATTGTAGGCTAGTTGCTTGACAAAACTGAAATAAAAACAGAACTTGAAAAAATCTTTCACAGAACTTGAAAATGAACGTTGAAATTTGATGAATTGTTCAGATTCTCCGAAACAACCCGTCCTTAGTGTGCAATATTTTATCAATTTTTGAATAAAACTGTACATGCCAAACTGCCACAGCAGTCTTCTTTCTAATATTTTATAATCTAAATATATAAAAATTCAGCCTCCGTATGTTTGCGCTTGCAAAACTCGAAAAGTAGTTGACCGATATCGCTGAAAATTTCAATATTGATGGCGGAAGAAGTCAGAGACGAACGAGAAAGACATTAGCAATAGCGAATCATTGCGGGGTCCACTAGTTACAGATAGATAAAAAGGCACCTACTCATATTAATATTACGATGATAATATATACACCACACTCCACTGATTGCTAGGTAGCACAAATATCACAAAACTGCTCTATACACAAATGTTACTTGTTATTATTACTAGCTGTACCCCGCCACGCGCGTTGCTGTGGCTCAGTCTGTTTGTGCAAATAGAGAAACAATAGCGTAACGTATGTTGCTTTTAAGTACAACAGATGAGGCTGTTTTAAAAAAAAACATGTTTGTCTAACAGATGGCGCTGTTTTTTTTTAAAGCATGTTTTACCTGTAATATGTGACATCTACATAATATAGGTATATAAAAACATCCGCGTATACGAATGCAAAGTTGTGTCAACATTTCCAAGCCATCGGTGAAGAGCTTTTGGAGATTTAAGATTTTTAACAAACGAATATTTGGATTCTTATTTATATATAATATAGATTAGGTACTAAGGACCACATCTTCACCTGGAAGTTGAGATTGTAGAAATATATAACTACATAAATGATAACTGCACGTTATTTTAACCCTTTATAGGACAACTTTTGTTTTTAACGATACACCCTTAATGGTTTTATTTATGAATACTATATTCATTTTGATGAACAGAAAAAACTTTTTTTTTTTTTTTTTGCTTAGTCTTTTTGAAATTTTTTCGATTTTCCAGCGGTCTTTTTTCTGACCGGTGTCCATTTAGGTAAAAAAAAATATATTTTATAAAAATTTTGTTTACATTACAAAAAGACAGTTTGGTAAGAAAAAATGTCGTTTTATTTATTTGCGTTACAAGAGAATAACTGCTTTGATAATTTTATAAAAAAATTTCAAAATAATTAACGGTTCTAGGGCCTCGAAGACTTCTTCTTTTGAACAGATTAATGGTACAACATAAAATCATAAACAAAAAATAATAAACAATTCTAAGGCCTTGTTGGTTTCTTCTTTTGATCAGATACATGGTGCGACATAAAATGTTAACAAATTCTAAGGCTTCGTTAGTTTCTTCTTTTGACCAGATAAATGGTACGGCATAAAACACGGTATGCAAAGAGCTACTTTGCAAATGTTGCATGCTACTGAGCTTCGTACCACTTTCAGCGACGTGCTGCAATATCCACATCTACGAAGTGTACATTTTTCAGGATAATGATTAGAATTGATATCGTTAGCTAATGAAGTCTGAGGACGACCAATCCTTTTTCTTGAAGTAAAAGATTCTATCAATTGATCAGCCAATTGGTTGCGGAAGTGAAGATGTGTAATAGGTTTTTTTTCTTTATCCAATTTCTTCAATGTTTCCCTATATAAAGTGTACGAATTAACAATGGCACATTCAACAAGGTAATACCAGATTTTTAACCACCACCGCCTTGATTTCCACGTTATGTTATATGATGAAGCAAGTTGGTCAAATCGATCAACTCCTCCCATATACTTATTATAGTCTGCTATGCTTATCGGACAGGGCACATCATCTTTGCCGCCTTGCTTGTTGGTTCGTTTTATTGTTGTTGTTTTCGAAGGATCGTGAAAGTTGGACGCCATGCAAACTGCTTTCGTACCCCTGTCTTTCCATTTTGTTACAGATATAGAATCTGCCATAACACTGTCGTGCTCACCAAGTTTCATGTATTTATCTTGCTTAATTTTTGCACTTGGAAAAAATTTTCTGTTTGTTTGAATCGTGCCACAAGCAAACAACTTATTTGCTAGTAACTTCGATAGTAAAGGAATGGAAGTGAAGAAGCGGTCAAAAAATAAACAATATCCCAAATGTTCAAACATCTGTGACAATTGCATCACAACACGTTCTCCTAAACCAATTTCGGGGTGTTGAGATGTAACTTCTTTTCCTTCGTAAACTTGGAAGTTGATCATGTACCCAGTAACTGCACAACATATCACCCAAACTTTGAATCCTCGCTTTATTGGTTTCAAAGGCATGTATTGTTTTAGTGTACATCTCCCTTTGAAACCAATCATACTTTCATCTACAGAAAGAAATCTGCTTGGTGAAAATGCAGTCCTAAATACGGTACTGAAGTGAGTCAATAGTGGCCTTATTTTATGTAGACGATCAAACAGCGAACTTTCGCGAGGCTGCATTTTTTGATTGTCATTCATATGAAGGAAACGAATAACTTTTAAAAATCTCCTGAGGCTCATAACTTTTGCAATACGGGCAACATAAAAATTAGCATGGGTTGACCAATACAATCGTAAGCTAGGTAACTGGTGAAATCCCATTATAATAATGATGCCAATGAACGCTTTTAATTCCTCTATGGATAAATCAAGGGCAACATTTTTTTGCCTAGCATATTTATTACTTTCGTCAATCATGTGCTGCAGAATAGCGTGAGTAACAAAACTGAAAAAAATATTGATTGGTGAAGACAAATCTACCTCAATATGAATTCCTTCGAATTGTGAAAACTTGTGAGAAGTATACTCGGGAGGCGCGTGATGCCTTCGTTTCCGCCATTTATAGTAGGTCGCACTAGGAGAAGGAGTAACTTCCGGTGATTGATCGGGAATGTTTGGGTCTTCATCTGAAGAACAATCAGCTTCCATAATCCTTTCAATATAAGTAGGGTCCGACACCGCATTGACAGGATTAGAATCGAAATTATTCTTAGCAGCGCTCCTAGGAACTGAATCCCGAGGACTTGAAAGAACCTGGGAAATCTTCGGGATCGGAGTCTCCTCCAACTCCGAAACCTCAGCTTGGTCCTCCGTAATTCCCTCAAATAGTGATAGGAATGCACCTTCAACCATGTCTTCAAGGTCTTTCACACTAAAACCTCCGCCACTCTTATTTTCCATCCTAAAACAAAGTAAAAACATAGTTTTGCGCTGCAATAAAGGCTTTTACTTATACATATAACATTCCATAACTATTCTACTTCAATTTGAGATATGTATTTCAAATAATTATTACAGTTTGAATGAAAACAAAAACAATAATTTTGATAGGAAATTTTTACGAAAATCATTTTATCAAGGATGACACATATCATCAAGAAACTCGATGGCGGGAAAATATCCACAAAAAATAATTATTAGTTGTAAAAGAACATAATATTATCATACGAAATTAAATGTATTGCGGTTAAGAAATTATTTGCAGTGTATATAATATGATAATCAAAAAGGGCCTACATTTTAGCTTTTGATGTTTGATTTCAGACATGATGGTAAATAATTTTACTTTACTCGATTATTCCACATACAATTTTTAATTAAAAATACAAAAACTATACAGTATTGTGTATATAACAAATGTACTTACTTTGTTTTCAGAAATAACTCTCAATGTTAGAGAAACAATAACATAAAAATAAGTGTTCTTGTAAAACTGGCAGCTGTCGTGTTGCTAAATGGACGCAGGTCTAGAAACTGACCAGGACGCGGTTTTCGTAAATTTACTCAACATGTACGAACTTCGGGGCGGTTGGTTTGATTCAAGACCTCCGTGCGTTACCTGAGAATGATTACAACCCATAAGGGTGATTATAACTAGTTAACACAAAGAAATATAGACCTTAATATTGCAGGTCTCAAAACTATCCGTTTTTAGCTTATGACCTATAAAGGGTTAAACATAATTTTAGTTCCACGTTATCTACGCTCTTACTGAAAACTTGAGCTCAAAACTAAAAGTGAATGTTACCCACCTGTAAACAATATATGTAATAACACAGTACTTATATATATATGATAATCTATAATGACCATTACCTACTGAAAATTATAACAAATTGAAATTGCAACATAAAACATTCTTCCGCTCCTTTAATAACGAGTTCAGTTGAACGTAATAACACTGAGATTGTAGGTTCCGCATTTTCATTTTGCCAGTAACCAGTTTCATATCGCCATTGAAATTTTTACGGGCTATCCGGATAGTATCGTGAGCCATTAACAGCTGGCTCTCGAATTAAATAATTTTATTTAGTAATACCGATAACTCCGAAGGAATAGGTCATAAAAATAAAGTATTCTTTCAAAGTGCCAACTTTTCACAATAATGGAGCCAAGAAGAAGGCAATCTCTAATACCTATAGTAAGTTTTATGCAATACTTAAATTTACTATTGGATAATTAATGTAAAGCAAATAAAAATGCACTTATTCCATTTTGTCGTAAAAAATATTCCAAAAGGTCAAGACTAATGTCAACATCATTGCGATAAAGGTTTTAAATTATTGCTCAGTACACATTAGACGAACGTACAATTATTTTTAATTCATGGTACTTCTTTCAGACATGATATCAATATTATTCTCTTATTTTTTTCAACAAATAATTATTAATAAATTATTAATTATTAATCTTCTACTTTTTTTAAATGTCACCATAGTAGCGAATGCAAGAAGGTAATTTAATGCATTAGCGGGGTAAATGATCTAGTCTACTGGGGTAATTTCGATAAAAGATTTGCAATAATATTAAAAATTGCGACAGTACCTACTTTACCCACCGAATTATCAACCTTGTAAATTATTATTTATTGCTAATACGAACATGATCGCATATTTATTGCATTTTGATCCTTATGTATTATTTTAACATACTATCACGTTTAATTGCACATTGCGGAAACAATCAGACACTGAAAAACTTTCCAACAGCCGGTAGATGTTAAAAAAACGTATTATAAAGTTCCATATTATGCTTAACTACCTATTTTTTGTAGGTACTTATTATAATCGACGCGTAACTTTTTAAACTTAACAGACTAATAACCGATTTAATTAATGTTATCAAAACGTAAAATGATTATTACAATCGTAAATGACTTGCGAATTTTGTTTCTAGTTTACCTTATTTTATTTGACAAATTTTAGACCCCGAGGCTGAACCTGTGGTGCGGGTTCTATCGGGAGTTCTGGGGGTAATCTGATATTCACGGTAAAACAGGGGGGGGGCGGAGAAAAAATTAAATCTACAAAAATTGCTTTTTCAGAGGAATTTTCCAACTAAAAAGCAGAAACATTTAAAGTTTTTCATCAAAATTTAAGATTTGAAAATAAGTATTCAACATGATTTAAGAACCTTTGAACAAATAAATTTAAAAAAAAAAACAAGCACATGTAAATTTTATTTCTGGTATTTCACAAATTACTCATTATAATAATACATAATATATTTGCGGCACGTTCTAGAGTGGAAGATACTCTCAGTATCGCCCTGGTGTAAAAATGGCTTTGTCCGTGTTTGGTGACCAGTTCTCAATAGCCAGGTACTTTTACCACCTTCCTCTTCCCCACCTTACTACCTTCACCCTCACAACATACCCCAATTGGGGATGACATAGTCTCACAGTCTTGGGAACAGTTAGAACTCTTGTGCGGTTTCACAGAAAAAAATTCCCTTATTTGCAAAAACCCGTTTTTTCAAATAATTCGAAATAAAAAGCATGGAAATAATTGATAAGATATTGTAGTCATTATATATAACTTTACTTAGAAAGAGCTATCTATACTTACTTATAATTTATAATATCTTCACAACTTAACTTTACAAATTGTGGTGCAGGCCCATAAGCTGTAGCTTGATAGCCTCCCTGTCAGATCATAACTTCGTTTGTATAAATTTAAGGCGAAACTTAATGCTAAATCACTATTTTGATTAATCTTTATAACGAATTGGTGTACATTATAAATACCAAAAAATATGCTTTAGATTAATTGAAGGTTTTCCTATCGTTTCGCTTGAGCTTCTAATACAAATAAAAACACAATTTACTCAATAAAATATATAAATGTAAACTACCAAAAAAATATTTTTTCAATAGAAATGTATGAACGCGTAAAGGAAACTACTTAAAAAATACAGTATTATAGCTAAGATTTTCTGTGACAGTTTCACTTAATTAACTTTTTTTTTGCTTTATTATAAAATTGTTTACAAAATAAATAAAAAACAGTTTTGGTCTTGAAATCGAACGGTTCTAGACTCCGTTTGTCAAGCAATTTTAATGCCTATTACCCACAATATAAGATATACCAAGAATATACACATTTTTGGCTTGCAGCTTCCTCTTAAACCGAAATTGATTCGATTAGTATTTCACCACCGATGTTTCGATTATTCCCATCGTCAGTATTTGCAGAATAAACATTGATTAATTAGCACGAATGTTATCGTAAAATTCTGGAAACGCATAAAGTATGTACCTACTTATGTTGTTATTACCCAGATAATGCTTACCTACTCCTCCCCAATCTACCCACTGTTGATTGTTGACCAAAAACATGACATTTGGATGGTATTTTTCTCAATATGTATGTATGTATGTACTATGTACCCATATTATAATCATGTACACCAATGTACCCAGTGATTTGTCAGGGCTTCAATATTATGACATTCCAATCAAATAATTTCACATTGCTTTATCGTCGTTCTGCTTGTAAAGTTGCAGGTACCTACTTCGTGGAAGATTCTACATTCTGCGCCCTGTTGTGTTTTATATTCTAGTTATCTATTATTGTTTGTGTTATTTTTTTAAAATGGTTGCGGAACTATCCATCGAGGATCCGATGTGCAATGCAGATAATCCCCTGAAAATATCTTTCGAGGATGTTTCTTCGGCGGCCTTCAGGATTAAAGGAGGAGTGCGGAAAACCCTCTGCGTCGTAAGTACCCACCTATCTACTTTAAAATTATTATTTTTTTAATTGTTTAAATAATGCATGAACAATGATCACCAAATTGAAATATCAATAATTGAGCACCAGCCCGCTACTATTTAAAATACATTTTCAATGGTTATAAAATAATAATTGAAACTTTATATAAGTAATAATTTTAAATTAAAAAAATTGAACAACAAATGTCAATTCTGAAGATGTTTACTGTTTTATTTTAACTACTATTTTTTTGGATTTTAACTATTACTAGTAGTAAGTTACTTAATTATTCTGTGATTTAAAAAAGTTTAAAAAAAAATTATACATCCATTTTAAAATGGCTTTTAAAACTTGTTCGGTTAAAAAATGGTTAGGCTGAGGATTGAACCTTTCTACCCAGGGACCGTAGCAACTGCGTATTCGAATTTGAATCTGTAAATAGTATAAAATAAAGTCGCTATTCGCATCTGTATGTTTGTGCGCTTAGTTCTTCCAAACTACGAAACGGCTTTTGATAGGGTTTCCATTTTTAAGGGAGGTTTATGTATATAATAATTGTAAATTATATTTATAAAATGTAGAGAAAAGTCGATGTTTTTTGAGTGGTAAAAAAATGTTTTCGGGCGCTTACATTGTTAAAGCTGGCTTAAACTTATGAGATACATCAAAATAATGTACTACGGAATTGTATATCTTAAAAAGGCCTACGGAAAAGCCTATGGTGGTATATGTCTATCTCCTAAGGATAGACTATCCCCCAGCAACGCCGGGTACACGTCAGCTAGTTACATAATATTTTAGAAGATTGTCTTTTATCTGTTGTTGGATATTTTATGCATTTGACATACTTATTTCGTATTTTAACTGCAGTAATATAATCGTCAGATTTCAGAGATATGTCCGCATGTGTGTACGTGATTTGCACCAAAAGTTGATAGAATGCATTGTCATCGACAGCGAGTCTAACTGCTGAGTTTCAGCTTGATCGTTTCTCGGGAGTGGGTTCATTTCCGCTTCCAAGATTTGCGTTAATTCACTATCGGCAACAAAATGAAATTCGAATATGTAGATGTAGAAAATTAAAAAAAGCAAACGGTCTGGCCAACTCTGACCTCATCTGTCGCAAAATCGTTTGGTACCATTTAAAGCTTCAAATTGCGCCCCAGATTTTTTAAATTTAACTGTGTGAATAAAAAAGAAGAATACATAATGTAAATACAAGATACTTAAATTTAAGTTAAGAGAAAAGTTGACATAAACTTCCCATTTATTATGAGAACTATCTGACGTGTACCCGGCGTTGCTCGACTTTTCTATACTTTCTATAAATATTACACGTATTATAAATATGTAAACCTTCCAGAAGAAATTTTCTAAATGATATTGAAAACCCTATCAAAATCCGTTTCGTGTTGTTTAGAAGAACTAACCGCACAAACAGACAAATGCGGATAGCGACTTTATTTTATACTATTTATTTACTAAGTGACAGGAGATAGACATATACCACCGTGAAATTTTCTGTAGACCTTTTTAATATTTACAATTCCGTAGTACCTTTCGGAAGAAATTGTAAACCCTATCACAATCTGTTGATTACTTTAGAAGAACTAAGCGCACAAACAGACAGACGTGGATAGCGAATTCATTTTATACTATTTTAGAGATATAGATTAGATTAGAGATGCCATGATCAGAATTCAGTATTGTAGATTTAAAAAATATATACCTACATATATATTTCCACCATTATTACTACACAAATATTATTATCTTGCCTACGTAATATATAAATTATAATACCAACTTTTTTATAAGTAGGTAGCATTTACATTTGAATTGAGAGATGACCCACTGACACAATACCGATATACTTTATAAAATACTAATTTTTATTCTCAAGTAATTTTCGTTTATCTTACTTTTTTTAGGTCGGCTTAAAATAATAAAAAAAATTGTCTATTGAAGTAAATATTTATTTATTTAATATCAACGGTATAAATATTCCATAACCAAATTACACGTCACAAAATAACAATTAACTGTGGCATTTGAACATAAAATGAGGACAGAAAGAATAAAATTAATACTAAAAGGAGATACAAGTACATACAAAATATTATCAGCAAGTATGAGTAGACTTATGTAATATTAGTGATGATTTAGAAGATATGATAAAATAGCCTTCTTGTACCTAGTTTCTGATCAGTTAAACAGATCCGCTATATCTCTGTACAAATATACCACAATCGTATAGAATATGGGACGAATCCACACAATGCCAATATTATCTGTTTAAAATATATTTTTAAAGGCAAAATTGTAGATGGGGACGAGAGTATATTTAGAAATTTCCAAATTACTAGTATGAAAAGGGATGAGGTTTATAAGTATTTAGGATACCCACAATCAAATAGATTAGACCATACTAGTATAAAAAATGATATTAGGATTAAATTTCAAACTAGGATCAGGAAAATTTTTATAATGCAATCTATCTGCTAAAAATTTAGTAAAAGCAATAAATACTTGGGAAATACCTCTATCAACGTACCTACTCATTTGGCATAATTAAATGGTCCAATACATAATAACTTAGAACGATTAATTAGAACTACGCTAACAAAGTTTAATTGCCATCATCCAAATTCAGCTATAGAACGAATTAATTTACCTAGAAATTTAGGAGGTAGAGGTATAGTCAAAATAACTTCTTTGAAACATAATCAGGTAGAAATGCTAAGAATTTTTTTTTCCATAGGAAAGATAGCTTAGAAATATTATCTCAGAAATGCACAAAATAATTTGCAAGGCAGATAGAAACATTACACCTATAAATTTATTTTCCGGTTACTAGGTACTATTTTGATTCGTTTATATTTCTTGCAGAAATCACATTTGTCTAAAGAAGCAAAAATGGACATTTATCTAAAAAATGACTACCTCCAATTCACCGGCAGGTAAGAACATTGAACTAGAAATTTTAATATTATATGTACAAATATGATATACCTACACTTTTAAGGATTCCTTGTTTACCAGAGTAGAAGGCACTTTCAGTATGACCCTGGTGAGAGACCACCACTCACAGTCGAAACAATGGCTTCAGATGCTTTTAATACAAGATCTGGATAGGCGGGGACTTCAAAATATTCCAATTCCCAATTGGAGTATGTTGTGTAGCCCTGTCCAGGTGCAATTGGAGCAGTCTGCTTAAGGCCCCGACTCGCCAAGACGCCAAGGAGCCAAGGCGCTGGTAATAAATAACACAGCGCCCTTGAGGTTTTTACTAGCGCCAGGCGAAGTTTGGCTCAGGGCCGACTCTGTGTGAGGCTGAAGGGAGGATGGAGAGGAAAGACATGGCTGGAAGAATGCGGTGAAGTACCAGACTAATCAGATCTGGTTATTAAACACGGCTAAAGCCATTTCAAATTATTAAGCGTTAATAGTGGTCCTTCACAAGGGCGATACTGAGTGAATCTACCACTCTGATTGCGGTTCCATTATTCTACTAGCTTTGGGCAGTTGAAATCAAAGTTTAAACAGAGACATTAATATATGAAAAATATTTTCAAATATGTAGCGAAATTCTCATTAAAAATGTCCTAACGTAAGCCAACAACACATCAATAAAAATTGGAATATTTACATAGCACCGTTTTCGTAAAAAAATCATCTCAAGGCGTTTTACAACTTAATTTATATAACCTACAACTTATTATCAAGGCCAATATTATCTCCTAAAATCATTTTCCTAACACCCAATCATTATGTGTATTATTTTATTTGTTTTAGTTTTAAAGAAAGAGGTGCACGAAATGCCCTTATCTTGTTGTCAAAAGAGAACAAGGCCATCGGGGTCATATCAGCCTCTCTGGGGAACCACTCCCAAGCCCTGAGCTACCACGGAGACCTCCTGGGTATCCCGGTGACTGTGGTGATGCCGATCGTCGCTCCGATTATGAAGATACAGAAGTGCAAAGACTTTAACGCCACCGTCATTGTGGCCGGAGAGAGCATGACTGAGGCGAAAGCCATTGCAATCAAAATGGGGAAGGAAAAAGGGTTGACATACATTAATGGGTAAGTTAATGAGTGAGCATAATGAAGTACTGTTTTAACTCGAACATTTGGCAATACGTCTGTCTGTAAATTTGTTTGAAACGTTCCGGTGGCCGTATTACTGTTACTATTACTACTACCGATTACTATTACCGATACTACCTTTTTATCCCGCCAGAGTTCGCATAACCATGGTTACTACTACGGGCTGTCAAATTGGAATAACTAATATTATAATAGCTACCGGCAAATACCCTAAAATCCAAGTACTCCAGTAAATTATTCGCAGTATTTACTTGCAACTTTGGCTGCTAGAGACACTAGTCTAGCACGGCATAATCATGCATAAAATCCAATAAAATGTGTGACGCGCTAGTGTAGCATGGCATAATCATGCATAAAATCCAATAAAATGTGTGACGCGCTAGTGTAGCATGGCATAATCATGCATAAAATCCAAAAAAATGTACCAGGCGCTAGTGTAGCATACTGCCATCAGAATGTTTGGGAAATGTTAGACTCTAAATAAACCACTCACTGTTGGAGGTATTTATAACTATCCTACAGTATTTGCTACCGGCCTGAAAAAACTTTGAAAAAATAATGATCTGTATCAGACGCAAGTCCTTTACATTGACTGTAAATAAGGGGTGCTGAATCTTCTAGTCGGTGAGCTGCTTTATGTTCAGGGCCTTTTCCGGTTGCTGTGATGTCGTGTATCCAAGGAGAGAGTAGTAGGTAGTCCAAGGAAGTGCAAGGTCAGAAGTCAAAGGCGGTTGTAGTGGTTCCAGCGGGAGAAGCAGTCCAGAGTGAAGCGGTCAGAGTAGATGTCGGAAGAGAGAGACTTGAGATCGCTTTACGCGCGGTATATATAGGACTAGCGGGCGCGTACACACATCGGTGTGCGCGCGTATGAAACGCCCCGCGTAAACGAGGTGCATCTTTGTGCAGCTTCGTGTGTTTTCATATGACTTTAATAGTCAATATTAAAATTATTTATTCAATAGTACTCTTTACGCCGCTTCATCTCATGAAAACTGTTTTTCCCTAGCATTTTTAATGTTTTTATAATAAATTGTACAATATGAATCAGTGGGTCCTCAGACCGACATTGGTGTGAGGAAATCCTTATAACTACTTAATATTAATGTTTACATATTTCAATATTACTTTACAACATAGACGCGAGTCCAGCCTTTCAACCTGTATATTTTTATTTTGCATTATGGCGGCGAAACTCACGCAAATCTAACATTAATTTGTGCAATTATGTATGAAAAGAGAAATATTTCTAGCATTATAGTGGCTTTGCGCTGATTGGCTGACCAACGCTGTTCAGTGTTTGGCGTTGCTTCGCCTGGGCAAAGGAGAGGGGATGCGACGTAAATACTGGGTCCACGGCTTGCGATGTGCCCAATGCTCTCCAGCCGGGGAGGGGATACCACGTAAATACTGTGTCCGAGCGCTCGTTGTGCTCAGTACTCGCCGGCCGGGTAAATACTAGCTTTCTTATCCTCCCATGGTCAGAAAGCTGCTTTGCGGCCTTCGGGTAACATTGCGTATTGCGTTCGATACAATGATCATTAAGATGGTGACATTTCTTCAGACAAATTGTACAATTCCTTATCTTCTATCTATCTTTATAAATAAAAATGTAAATGTTTGTTTGTTCAAAATCTTAAATCTCCAAAAGTTCTTCACCAATTGCTTTGAAATTTTGACAAAACGTAGCATTCGAATATGCACGTGTTTTAATATACACATGTTAAAACATGCTTTATTTAAAAAAGCAGCGCCATCTGTTGGACAAACATGTATTTTTTTCTAAGAACAGATAGACTGAGCCACAATAACGCGTGGCAGGGTACAGCAAGTTTGAAATAAAAAAAATGTTACAAAAAATATTTATGGTTTATAATTAAGTCGGTAGATATTTAAGTACCTATTTACAAATCTCATGATTTCTGTCGAAATTTTGGTTTTGATTTATTGTAAGAGAAAATTCGAAATATATTGTTTGGTCGCGAGGTCTCTTGCTTGGCGAGGTCTACTAATTGTTTATAGAACTTAGTTCTTTACTTAACTTAGTAGTATACTAGTTATATTATGTTGTAAATCTTTTCTAGGTGATGAAATGGTATTTATTACAAGTCAGTTGGTAGTAACAAGATACCGTGGAGTCACGTTAGCATATATTATTATGTATTAATATAATAGTTTACAAAGAATGCTTCAAGATGGCAGCACTTACGTTTGTAGTTAGCATGTGGAGCAATTTAGAGTAAACATGGTGTATTTTATTTACATGGTAAATCTCTTTGCAATACCTAATTAAACAGAAAATCTGTTCTAAAGTACAAACCAACAGAACCAAATAATAATCATAATATCTTACCTGAAAACCGAAAATCAGGTAGTATACAGGGTGTTAAGGGATGTACTTGACTTACTTTAACCAGTTACTCCTGATGACATTATTTGGAGTAAAAAATGTAAATTGAAATTTTGATCTCCGGTGAAATTTAAAAACAAAAATAATAATTTTGACAAAAAAAATCATAAAAAAGTCACCGGAGACAAAAATTTAATTAAGATTTTTTAATCCAAATAATGTCAGGAATCACTGGTTAAAGTAAGCCAAGTACATCCTTTAACACCCTGTATATCTTGACCAGTTAGTAGCTGAGTGAAAAAATGCGTTGGGTTCCCACCCAGGCGTTGTTGGTTGATTCAACTCCTAGCAAAGTCCTCCAACATTGTCCAAGCAACATTTAGCTCTTATAGTGATGGTAGTAGGAGTTTTTCAATATAATCAGATTATTTGTAACACGGGAATGTTTGTCTTACGTAGCAAAAAATATTATTATTTTCAGCTGATTAAAAACTGTAAACATATTTAAATTGACCTTATTTTTGTTTAGATATGATCACCCACACATAATGGCGGGCCAGGGCACCCTGGGCCTGGAGATCCTAGAGGACTTGCCCGACGTGAACGCAGTGCTGGTGCCCGTGGGTGGAGGGGGACTCATCGCCGGCGTGGCTACCGCCATCAAACACCTTCAACCTAATGTTAAAATATATGTAAGTATTTCATATAATATGGAATTAAAGTAAATGGGAATAAATATGAACTCCGAAGGTAGCTTGCAACAGGTGTACAAGTAGATTTCAGAATATTTAGATTTTATGAGAGCAGAGAGAGAGCCATGCACAAACGATGCTGTAACGCAATGTGTAGAGTTGATGATTATTAAGCAAGTAAAATTTTGGAGTCCCTTCTCAAAACCAGTAGATTTTGTGTAGCCGTTCTTATGAAAAATAATCTCAAGGGCGATGTGTTAGGACTGTTAGGTATAAAGTAGTAACAGTGCATTGACGCCCTAGCAAATTGACACCTGGAGCGAACTGGTCCAATTGCACTTGCATAGGGCCAGCCCTGCATATAAACGAGCAAGATAAATTTCCTATTATTGCCTCAGGACTTATCCTGAGATAAAGGTTTATATTTATATATATTTTTTGTGTTGTGAATTTGTCATAATATATAAGACAAATTCACAACACAAAAAAACGATCTCCTGCAATAACTCCACCAAACTTGGAAAAAAATTGCTGAAATAGAAATTGTAGAAAAAAGTTTATGCCAGAATATTCTTTCCCAGAGCTTGTAGATACTTGCTACAGAACTGTGCTGAGCATGTGGCACGACTTAAAATCGTTAGAATCGCAGTATCATCAGATGGCATCCTTGGTCAGAGCTGGGCTGGACTGTGGCACGACTTACAATCGTTAGAATCGCAGTATCATCAGATGGCATTCTTGGTCAGAAAAGAGGATCAGAGGTCGCCACAGACAAGATGAGCTGATGATTAAAATAGAACTGCACGCTTCAGATGAGTGAGAACAGCCGATAATTGGCAAATCAAGGAAGAATTGAGGCAGGCTACATGCCAGACGGTCATGAAGGAGATGAAGAAGAAGTAGCATTCTAAGTAATTAGAAATAATCACAAATTGAAAATAATTGCACATAAAACTATCCATTATACAAAAAATCTGTTTCTTGAAAATATATTTATTAATTTTCAAAAAGTTTATACATAAATCATGCTCTGCGCTATGCTAACCCAAGTGAAATAAAATTAATCAATATGGAAAAAATCATTATCATGTTGACAGTGGCAGTATTACATTGTTACGGAAGCATTATCAATATAACTATGAGAGATTAGACAGATCAATAATAATAATAATAATAATAAACACTATGACACTCTGGAACATTTGGCTAACGTGAGTAAAATAGTTCAATTTGGAGTCAAGAGGATGAAAGTTTGGTAATTCAAATCAATGTTGCACAATGGAACTATTAATAAAATAATAACCATCAATATCACAACTTACCTATCTAAAATATATTATTACATGCTATATTAATTAGCAATAAAAATAATTGCATTTGTTATCATTTTTGAAGAAAAGGTTTGTTACCCGATAGTACTTTAGCAATGACATTTTAATGCTCTCTCATTCAAAACAATTAGTGTCTGATATGCATATATATTAAATAAATAAATGCATTATTATGTCTGCCAGTTTTGTCAACAAAACTATTATGTTTATCTGTGAATGATAATTAATTATGTAAAATATTAAATTCGTACACTCTAGGAAGACTAGATCTTTCCACGTAAACGGAATACAATGCGATAATAAATACGAACCAGCACCTACGAAATCTTCTACAAACTTAACATTGTGTCAATTAAACAACTCTATTCTAAAACAATACTCCTTTATATACAAAACACAAGAAATAACAACAAACACGCATTATTTTTTAATGATAAACTAATGTTTATAAGACAAGGTTTTATGCATAGCATCAAGGATAAAAAATAATTATAAGCAATAATTAGTCGACTAATTATTTGATTTCATTTCAACTAATAATTTCAGGCGACTAATTATTGCTTATAATTATTTGTTATCCTTTATGCTATGCATAAAACCTTGTCTTATAAACATTAGTTTATCATTAAAAAATAATAATATTTGAGAAGTCAAAAATATTTCACCAATAAATGAAGATATTATATGTCTCAACGCCATCTAGTGAGAAATTTAGCACTAACAAAGCCTTTCCTACAAAAATAAAGTTGGTTGTTTACAGGTAGAAAAAATATAATAAGCAGTAATTGTTGATTGAGGTACTAGTACATATTGAATCATTTGGCGGGTTGGAAATAAGCCGAAATAGCTCAGTGGTTTCAGAGCACCTGACCGGACATCAGAAGGCAGGGGTTCAATTCCCGTTGGCGGCATTTATTTTTACTCGGGAGATATTTTCAATTTGTATTGATATTTCAGGCGACTAATTATTGCTTATAATTATTTACAAACACGCATATTGCAAAAATTATATCTCAGGGTCAAAAACGCATCCAACAAGCAACTATTAATACAATATGTGAATACAAAGTTGGACAAAAAAGCTTATTTTACTATGTTACTCAACTCTACAATAAAATCCCACTCTCAATCAAAAATCAAAACAACATTATAAGATTTAAATCTCAATTAAAAAGCTAGATACAAAACATAGGGAGATCAAAAATAGTAAAACAGCCAACACCAAACACAGACAGAAACAGAAACCACACAAGTGCACTAAAAACACTACATAATGTATTTTTAAATCTTTTAGGAACCTTATATTAGTCAAATAATAATTTTTTTATCTGTAAACGAAATCCTCAGGCTATGATCCCAGTGAGGATATCAATCTTTACTTGTAACAAGAAAAGGAAAATAAAATATTTATTATTAGTATTTCACAAATCAAACTTTGTAAATATTTTGAACAAACTTATGACGCAAGAATTAACAGGTTTTTACCACTTCTGAAACACGCACAAAAAAAAAACTTAATCTCAAAACCCATTAAAATATAAAGAAACGTCACGGACATCAATATACAAAACTAAATTCTAAAAAGTAGTAGGCACAAACTAATATCTTCAGATATAAATATTATCATGCGTATAATACATACTTATAGAATTTGAGATAGCACAGCGGGTATCATGCATAAATAAACCCCTCACGTATTTTCACAAACTGTGAATACTGTTAAAAATGTGCAGAAGATTTAATGTTAATTTTTCCCATTATGATAGTTGTACTAAAAATGTGTAATATTAATATTTTCATTGAATAATGTTATTATGTTAATTATTTCTACTCTAAATATTATAAAACAAAGCCACTATCCGCATGTGTCTGTTTGTGTGCTTGGTTCTTCTAAACTACGCAACGGATTTTGTTAGGGTTTCCATTATCATTTAGAGAATTTCTTCCGAAAGGTTTATATATATTATACATGAATATTATATTTATTGAAAGTAGAGAAAAGTCGAGCAACGCAGGATACACGTCAGCTAGTTATTTATATGATTTTTAACCATTTAATTGCTACAAGTGGACAAAGCACCACTTGTAGGATCCGAGCCGGCCGTAGGAGTAGCAGCTTGCCACACAAAATTACATATTGATAGGTGGGTCAAATCCCAGCTTCGCAAAGAATGGGAGAGGGCACCTGGAATGAGACAATCCAAAGTACTCATAAAAGGACCAGGCCCTAGACGAACCAAGAAACTACTCGATATGGACAGAAACTCACTGAGGGAACTGGTAGGACTACTAACGGGACACTGCCATCTCAGGAGACACATGCAGATATTGGGAGTAGAAAACACCAATAGATGCAGGAAATGTGAAGAGGATGAAGAGACTCCAATTCACCTATGGTGCCAATGTCCTGCCCTGGTGGGAACTAGGTTCAGATACCTGGGGAGACATATAGTAGAACCAGAAGACATAGCCACATACCCAATAACAACCCTGGTGAACTTTATGAAAGGGACTGGGTTGTTGTTAAAGGATTGAGGTAAATGGAAGATAGCACAATGGGCCTATGGCCTAAGTGCTCACAGGAACTACGTGTAAACTGTCTCCGCCCTTAAAAAAAAAAAACCATTTAATTTCTATTAATACCGCAAAAGAGTCCCAACAGCTCGGAGCCAGTGGGACTATGGCATCTCCAAATAGGTCATGTTCCGAGACTGAAGGGAGTGGGAGGAGAAGGAGATGGGAAAGAAGAAGGTAGGGAAGCACCTGCTAACAGATGCTTCGGCTGAAACAATATTATGTAATAATTTTTTTTTTTAAATGCGCAAATGTTTTTATAATGATAACTAAAGCTATAAAATTTTTACGACTTTATTTTGACGCGACCTCCAGCAGAGATAAATTTACACTATCAACTTCAAAGAATGACAATTTTACTGTGAGAAATTTATTTTTATAACATTGGAATAATAATGTTTCTCGTGACTTTTTATCTTTTTAGAGTAAGTAATTTATTTTGAGATGATAATCCATGATCATTATTCAGTATTTATATATAATTTACTATGTAGCTATGCATAAAGAAAACATAAATTTAAATTAAAAACAAAATTATCATAATATCATATAATATGTAGGTGGTAGGTTTGTACCTTAGTTTCTTCAAATGATTGTCAAAAATAATTATTAAAAAGAAACTATTCACAGACATCCAAATTGGGGTGACTGATAACTCATCAGAATGACAATTCAACACAACTTTAAACCTCCTAAACTCCCCCCTCTTTTATATGGCCCTGTTAAATGTACATAATACTTCAAAACCGGAAGCACGACATTGATAAAAATGACGGAATGTAATTTGGTGGCAATAGCTCAATGGGCAGAGATGCCTGTCCCGGTAAGACTAGAGTAGTGGTTCTCTATTAGTTTTCCTGAGTAAGGGTCCAAAATCGAGTACCGCTTGTAGCTAAAATGATAAATAAAAAAATATCCGCCGCGCCGTCCGTACCACAGTTGAGTGCTTTGCACAACAGATATTACAATTTTCTTCCCTACAGTAGTGCAACCCCTTTGATGGCGTTCAATACCACCACCCTTGTACGTACTTACGTTGTCATACGCAAGCAACCTTACGTACCCCACGGGGGTATGCATACCACTGATTGGGAACCACTGGACTAGAGGATCTGGATTGGAATCCTAGTTGCGGCTGTTACCTTTCATTTTCTATGCCTTTGTCTCTTTCACATTTTATTTAACACTTGTTGATATAATCTTATTCAATTATTAAATATTATGAGGTTTTATAAGCTTCTAAAAGTTAATAAATTCAGAGATAAGCTTTTATAAGTAACTCTAGGCCCGTAGGTAGTTTCTGTACTAGTGTCCGAAGGCACTAGAGTTACAGAAAGCCAAAAACATTAATAGCAAAGTCATCAACAACCAAATCAACCTAAATAAAATATCAGATTGACAAAGAGCACTCTTCCCAACTTCTCAACTACTCCTACGACCTCCTCCACTGAGCTCAGCCCAATTTTGTGCAACCCTATCTGAAAGCTTGATATATTAGTAACACATGTTACTTATAGATTTTAGTAGAGTATTGTACTGCCCTGAAGAAGTTAGGGTGGTAGCGAAACCCAGTCAACATTAAGTATTAAAAATAAAAGTGTGTGTTTACTAAGTTATTGTTTAACATAAAAATATTTATTGCTGTAATTTGTTTTTATACTGAATGCATCCTTCACTATTCTTCCCATGTAAAATTATAATATTTAAAATTATAGTGAGTATTTATTTATTTAGGGGGTGGAGTCGGAGAAATGTCCTAGCATGTACGAGGCAATGAAGATGGGAGGACCAGTGACAACCCAGCTGCTGTCCACACTAGCCGATGGCTTGGCCGTGCCCACCGTGGGGTACAATGCTTACGCTACAGTCAGTCCCCTGATAGACAGAATGGTATGCACTGTCATCATTTACAAAACAATGAAATATTATTTACTATTTGTGGCCAGCTCAATTAAAATTTATAAAAGTTCAGCTTCAACGTGTAACGTCAACGTTCAATCTTCCCAACATACCTTCCATTGATATGTTAACTCGTGTGCACCAATTCATTGATTATGCATTATGAGGATGATAGTACAGCCCATGATACCTTTTTGTTTGACAAGTCCCCAAAGGATACACATCCTACAACAGCTGGGAGGGCTTTGAAGCAGAGAATGGACAGTTACCTCAAGAGGGTTTCCTCTTGTTTCAAGGACCCAATCATGTCTGATTGCGTCTAAAAGGTATCGAATTGACTATCTAGTCTCCTTCAATGGAAACAATCTTCCCAAAATACCTTCCATTGATATGCTTGGTGTAACTCTAAGTGACCAACTCAGGCACAGGGGCTCCACCGAAGCCAGATTCCAGTTAGCCTCTCAGAAGCAGAGCTTACTTAAATAGTACACATCTGCTGACCCTGTACAAATCGGTTTCATGATAAATCAACACAATGACAGTTCAACACACTTGTAAAAAGTGATATAAAGTCAATAGAAACGATGAAAACAAAAAAAAATTTAAACCTAACCTAACCTACTTAACCCAGTTAATAAAGTTTTTGTTTCATCGCTTTCCATGACTAACTTTTTAAAGATGTGATGAATTATCATTTTGATGATTTATTTGGTCACCGTACAAATCGCCTGCGCCCCACTGTTGAACTTGGCAACACCTCGTGTCTGAAGGCCCAAAAAAACTATTGACTCTGAATTAAACAGAAATAAATTAAAGTTTGATAATCTTAACAAACAGATTGCAAACTTTAGAGCAGAGGCGGGATTGCGGTTCTCGTTCTATCGGTATTCCAATGAAAGATGCTGGCGTCATTCATCCCTTCGGCACCAATTTTAGTCGAGAAATACGTCAAACGCCCGCCTAACATTTGCACATGCTTCATTTGTCAAATGAGAATGGGTCATTTTTACAACTCATTCTTGAATTCAACAACTTGGCTGTGGAACGATTTTCAGGCCTCTATATTTCCTCCCTCCTAATTTTATTTTCGTCACTCCTTCCTCTCCTCAAAAAAATAATCCACAGCATCAAAAAATATATATAAATAAGTAAATAAAAAAAAGTTCCAGCAGGATCCACCAACCTTTTAAATTATTTTTTTTTTTTTCAGATTGTTGTCAAGGAAGAATGGATAGCCCAGGCCATTTTGAGATTGGTGGAAAATGAGAAATGTGTTGTAGAGGGTGCAGGCGCTTCAGGAGTGGCGGCCATACTGGCCGGGTTGGTTCCGGAGTTGATTGGACAAAAGTAAAAACTTATTTATTTACATATTGCAAATAAATTTACTTGTTAAAACCACACCTCACAATAATACACGGTGTCTGGAAAGTCTTAGTGCAACCGGGAAATTGGTGAATCTATATCAAATTAATTTGAAGTCGATTTTGTGCATAGAATAAAGAAGATCACAAGAAATACCTTTTGGACGTGTTTCGTGATCTGAATAACTGTCCAATCGGGCCTTGAATTTCCAATGCACAACTGTGTTTACGAAATGAAAAATGGGATGGAGATCTACGATGTCAGGCGAGTGTAGACAGAATGTGAGACAGATATGTTTCTGAAGTAAGAATTACTATCTACCCACAGACATAGGAATTAATAGACAAGAAGATAATGGCGAGGGGTAAAATCAACTGTTGAAGAACGAAGGGAGTAAGGCTGACTGTGATTCGTCAATAAATCAATCTGACAGTAAATAGGCATCTCGCATTATAATATCACCATTTACTTCTTAAAAGTAAAACCTGCTTTTGAATGAAAAGACATTTTTACATGGGAGCGCAAATTACTCGCCACGTTATGAACAAATTTGCGAAGTCCTAATTCGGCAAAAAAATTCGGTTGTATTTTCAGAGTCGAATATTTCGTTTAAGTATTTAGTTAAGACACTTTTATAAATGTTCATAATTTACTTCCCAGCAACCAACCAGCTTTGTGTTTCGCGTCCAGACGTTTCTCGATGTGAGAATGTGATGTTTCTAAAACTGATCTATATTATACGATGTGAATATGCTTAAAATAAAGTAAAATAATGCTTATATATGGAATGTAATACGACAATTGGGTTTATTCTCTTTTTCACATCTATTTTTACAAGTTTTCATAGTACAAGTCAACATTTTGCCGTGTTATTTCGTAAAATGAACCGATGATGCCTCGACCATAGTTCGCACAAGAATGATGACGTCACGTTTTCAAATTTCACTTGAGGTCATACGCGAGCACAGCCGGTTCCAATGGAACCGGTATGGGGAGTGGGGATAATACGCTTTTAATCACTTAGGGCAGGTCTACTAATATTCATATGTCTATGTATCTACCTAATAAATTTTAATGTAATGCCCAAGAAAACTGGGAAATAATTCGGCAACATTGCCGAACGGCTGTGCCTACTAATTGAACAGTAAATCGATGCAATCATAAAAATCAAAGCATTTATCCCTTTGGAGTTGGTCTATTTCTTTAAACATTGGTGGCTATCTTGAATGACGAATTTTTGCAGTATAAAAGTTGTTTGGTAAATCTGTGAAGAACACTCATTATTACCGTGAGCAAGGAAAAGCATTATGGAAATGCAAAAAGATTTTTGTAATTTGTGCATTTTATAATTAGTTCTGGCTGTATTTTAATTATAAGTACTAAAGAGAAATTTGTTAGTAAAGTATGTGAATTGAACAACTGAGTAAAATGCTTTTAAAGTTTTTTGAAATTCACAATATTCACTTACTAGTGTTCAAACTTTTGCATGTGTAAAACCTACAGAAGTAATGTGTACCCAGCAGATAGGGATTGGAGATAAAAAAAATACGATTGGAGCAAAAACATCTTGTGTTCGTTTGAGCCCATCGTCCTAGCTCGGTAATGGTAAGGAATCCACAAAAACTGGAGACCCTGCACAGAAAAGTTCCACAATGGCTGCGTTGCAAGCAGTGAACTTTGATTGAAAGTCGATTCTTTACCGTTACCGAGCCTGTGGGATGACGGGCTAAGTTGTTATTGCATCCAACTTCACAATTTCAACCATTACATTTATAATGACCTCTATGGTTTCAGGGTAGTATGTCTTCTGTCTGGCGGAAACATTGACTCAACCATTCTGGGCAGGTGCCTGGAGAGAGGCCTGGCAGCTGAGAGCCGACTTGTCAAATTCAAAGTGACGGTCAGTGATCGGCCGGGCGGCATTGCAGAACTCTGTAAACTCCTTGGCTCCATCGGCGTGTCCATTAAAGATATAATGCACGAACGAGCCTGGGTTACTACAGATATTTTCAGCGTGCAAGTAAGTACTACCCTATCAATGAAAAACTAATTAAAAAATTCTACGATTACAAAACCAATTCAATTACGAAATGGTTCCGAAACCCAGGCAATGCCGATTAGTAAATATTAGTACAATTTTAGAATAATAATTATGTCTAACTTCTGTTAGAACAAACAACATAAATAAGTAGATAATATCTACCATATTGTTTAGGGAATCCAGCACGCTTGATCGATAAAACCCCATATCAATATTGACTAAATCCGTCATCTAAACAAAAACTGTAAATATACCCAACTTTTACTGGCTTATTAATGAACGGAGACAGACTAACGAAGCTTGCAGAACTGAAAGACATTGTACAATCAATCAATCCATTCGAGCTTGGAGAAACAGAATTCAGAAAGTTGTTCAAAATATCACGAATTATGGCTAAAGACCTTCATCAATTAACTCCCTTGTTGGTGTCAAAAAGTACACATGGGCTGCCAATGTATATTAAAGTGAGTGTATTCCAATGCGACACTGTCAATTTATTTGTATGCTGACATAGCTGTTTGATGTTTAGAAATGTTGATCCATAGAAAATACCCGCCAGGGTTGGCAACATAAGGCAATTTCTTATTTATTTCGTTATCAATATCGGCTTGGCTATCGTCATGCCAAACGAGAAAAATTGTGATCAGGAAATGGATATAAAATCATTGTTAGTTATCGATCTGATATTATTAAATTATCCATTCGAAAATGCCCACTGATGTCGAAAGTTTTTTATAATCCTTATTTTTGCGATGCCTACATAATGTACAATAAAATATATATTTTTTATAGGTAAAGGTTGTCTGTGAGACTAGAGGCTACGACCACACACTGCAATTGAGAGATTTGTTGACTCAAAATTATCTTGAGATTATGTTTGCTACTCCGGTGAAAAATTAAACTTTTAACTGATTTGACTTTTTTGTTGCTAATATGTAATAATATCTTAAGATGTACAAAATTTAAATACTATTTGTAAAGCATGGAATAAATAATAAAAATATTGTACATTTAATGAAACCATTAAAATAGTTTTAAAATAATTTTTAAAAGAAAAGCTTTTTTTACGAATCTTGTATTTATTAAGACATTATTTTTTAATTTTGAAATTATTACTCTGTACATACTAGAACAGAAGTCTAAAAGTGAAAAATCTCAATTCATATTATTAAAAAATATATTTTTTAGTTTTGTAATTACCTACATAAAATTATATGTAAATAAAAGTGCTTTCACTTTATATTATTATGTAATTCATGTGCACTTATGATTACTAATTAATTAATTAAGATTAAACATAGACATAATTTTTATGAATGTTAAAATAAAATTAAAATTTAAATGTAAATAAAATGCTCTCAATAACATTACCTCTTTTTATTCACGTTAATTAATCAATTTAAGAATATAAAAATGCATATAACAAAAGTAGATACAAATCGACGTACCCCAAATAATGGAAATCTGTAACAATTCAGAAGCAATCTTGTTATTAAGTACACAGGTTATTCTGATTATAACCAACCTCCTATTGAAACCAGAAGAAGGATAAGTTATTTAATAATGCATTCATAATGGACACTTTTCAAAAGCAGTTTGGCAATAACTTTTAACGTTTACATAGATAGGTACTTAACACTGAAAAAAAAACTTCCAAGTTTACTCTTCTACAGAATCAGATTTGATATACTTCTATGGAATAATATTTGGTCTCTCTTCTATGGAATCAGATTTGTATACATATTGAATAGGTACTTTATAAAGGGCACATCGATTTATACTTACAAAATATAACTTTGTAATCCATCAAAAGAAGATGAAATTAACAAGTAAGCAGCTACGAGGAAACATGGTGAGATTATTTCTTGACAAAAGCTTCATTCATGAAGCTGGCCATCTTGATGTCCCTTCCACTTAGACCGCTAACATCGTGGGAAGAAAGGGTCACCTAGAAGAAAGAAAGAAATTTGATTGTTAATGTAGCAAATACTGGTAGAATAATGAATATGGTAGGTTATTAACCCGACAGGCTAATTTGTTTGCTTTCGGAAACAGCTCACATAGTTCTCATAGAAATTGTTGAATTTCTCTTACTGTCATGATGAGAAATATGATCTAAACTGTGTTAGGAAGAAAAAACACTACGCTTTATATTCGAATGTGCAAGTTAATCACAAAAAAATTCAAATCTGCAACTCTATGAATCCAAAGTTCATAACACGGGCATGTGCCTAGCATGGTGGTCGAAAAATTCCTCAATGCATGTAACTAACAATTTTATTGAATAAAGAAACTTAAAAAAAAAAAAAAAGTTTCCCGCCACAATTAAAGAAAAGTTTATGAAACTTTGTGAATTTTAAATTCTTTTTAAGAACTGACAAAAAAGTCAGGTGACAAAAACGTTTATAATACATTTGTCTAATAAAATATGTGCGTTTTTATTTTTTTTATCAGTAATTTTAGTTAGAAAAAACAAAGTTGAGCCATTTTTAAAACTTATTATGTTTGAATTGAAAATTTTAATATTTAAAAGTTATAAATAAAATATGAAAGCGTATTTCATCACCTTTCAAAAACAGTTTTTAGTTTTCAGATACATTCAGAAATATTCTATTTATTTGGGTTTTTTTGCAAAGCGGAAATTTTCTGACCAAACATATTCTATTCCTTGGGTGTATTCTAACAGAAGATAAGTTAAGATTGAGGTTAGCTTGCTTGGAGCCATTAAGGCCGGGGCTATGAGCCCACACCGCAAAGGGTCCTGCACAGATCCTAAATATGGCCCTGATTAGGACTGTGGCATCTTATGCTGTGAGGAGAAAATAAAAAGAGCTAAGAAGGAGAAATGATAGAGAAACTTATGTAAATTTAAAGGGAAAAAAAATAGGTATATATGTAGAGTACTCGCTTACTAATCCACTACCCCAAAACCTGGGCAGGTGTCAAATTAGCGAAAAAGGCATAAGTCGTTGTTTTGATTCAAAATGGTAAATAATTACTTTCACTCCGGATACTAGCTATGTGAACCTATATTATATATTTACGTGCACATGTTTACACCTATCCAATCGCTGACTTGTACTATTCTTGGTTAAACTCTGTAGTAAATTGCCAAGTTTAGTCTCATTAGGCTCCGCTCCAGGCCGCCGCACAGAAAAGTCTTAATGGACTGCGCAATAAAACCTTTACCTTACTTTCGGACTTCACTTTTCTGCGCAGCTGCCTAGAGTGGCGCGTGGTACCGCCGCTTCGAAGTGCACGTGTGGCAGAGCCTATTGTAATGCCACTAACCTATTGGAAATTGGAACAACAAACAGTTGGAAAGTTTTGAACATCAAATCATGTGACCTATCTATCTCGAAAGAAAGTACACTTTATTCTGTTTTGTACAAGGGGAATACTTTCCACGGGATACCGTATAAAAAAACACCATGTCAAAAAATTTCAGTATTGGAATAATTCTAATAAGGTTGATCATGCAAAAACAGAATAATTTATTATTAAATTAATAAATAAACATCACATTGTTTTGCCTCAGGGATAGGACAAAAAGGTTGGTATTCCATACAACACTAGGTTTGCACTGCTCGCTTTATCCATATTGATACATCTTACACACATTACGTATTATTCTTATTGTGGGCGTACAAAATATGTGTGATAGCCCGGTATGGGTAGAGAAATCACTACCTTATAATAATTCTACCTGAACTTTGTTGTAGACATTGAACCACTCTGGATGATGGTCCATCTTCTCAGCGAGCAGCGCCACTCGGCTCATGAAGCCAAAAGCCTCGTTGAAGTTCTTGAAGAGGAACTCCTTCTCAATTGCATCTCGGTTATCTTGCACTTTCCATCCACTCGCAAGAAGTGGCTGCAGCTTCTCTGTTCTGTCCGATGCGCTTAGTTTGTCTGCCTGTAAACAAATACAAATTGAAGCAATATATTATTATCATGATATGGACAGGCTGGTAATAATATAAAATAATAATAATAAAAAAGTATGAAGCTAAATCAATGAACCCAGCTCGTAAGGTCTTTAAAACTCTTCAAACACAAAGTCTGGGAAGATCAGTAACTGGATATCCTGCAAATCTGTTACACTCAATTAGACTTTCACACCGTCGGTTAGTTGGTCTTGAGAGTCTTCCAAAGCTATGCGTTCTCAACCAGGTGTCTTGGGTTCTATCCTCTGGTCTGGTACACAACGACTCAAGAATCTTGGCGACATACATCTGCACGGAGGTTCGTACACAAGCACTCTTTGCTGTCATTTTATAAACTCGTCGGCGACACCAGTCTTTTGCGACCAGCTGGTCGAAGTTGTTCCGACTCACGTCATCGAGACTAAACATGGTGTAACTTGTGTCAGACATTTCGCAACAATGAGTGTGCTTTATATAAATGCTAATAAAAAAACGGTCAACAAAGAATGATAGAATATAAAAATGACAGCAACAGCAACTGTCTGTTTGTGAGTGAGGTTATGGAAGCATTCAAGTTTTGATGTTTTGAGAATTCAAAAGTGATTGGTGGCGACGCGGGTCTCGTTATTTCAGTAGTGACATTTACGGACTGTGACAAGTTGTTTGAGTATCTGATACTTGCATATCCCTTTGGATGAAGGGCCTAAGTTCTCCATCACTATACAAGCAACGTTTTCAGTTTATTATGATGATAGTAGGAGAAATTCAAATATAAAAAAATAAATAAAAGAAAGATGAATCCAGCGCAGTCTTCTTACTTAAATCAAATTGAGTCAGGAATAAACATGACTAGATCAAATAAAAAAAAATTGGGCACTACTTATAGAAACTCCTCGTCTCTCGACTCTCTTGTGACAATTTTGTCTAGCAGTCGTGAATTGAAGCTGAAGATGTCTCACTTAGAACTCAGAACCAAAACCACAAATTAATGAAACCTCGTGTCACTTTCGAGAGAAGACAATATAGGTAGATAGGCTGAATATTCAAATATTTCGAGGCAGTGACAAAGACATGAGTACTATGCTATCCAAAGATTTGGGAGGGATCTCTCAGTGTAAAGCAAACTCAGTCGTTCAAAATCGAACATGAACATTTCAAGTACTAAGTACCTATTGAAAATTTTGCACTAAGTACACAACCTGTATAATATCAATAACCTAGTAAGCACATAATTATTATAAATCTTAAAATTTTTTAGATTATGTAAATTGGAAAATATTTGAAAGTTTATTTTTACATAGGACTAGGTACCATTTAAAGAATATTAGACATTATATAGACAGTAGAATTAATACATATTGTAATTTAAAAACATATTAGGCGAAAAATTACAACATTATGTGAGTCGGAAGCCTCGATAATATTCATAAAAAATAATAACCACAACCATCCTGTTTTGATGTGGTTTTCTGAATTAATAATCAAAAATAATCGGTAATAATAATAATAATTTCAATGTTACAAGTTACAAGCAGTCTTCCAAGAGTGAAGGAGAAATCAGATCATTTGATAAGCTTTTTTATTAATCTGTTCTTTGGAAAGACGCGTGTTGCAAAGGCGAGATATAGTACAACATAAATTCATTCAATTTAGGTGCATAATATCATATTGAGAAGGATAAAATGAATAATATAACAGTTAAAGTTAGTATTTCTCATGCTTTTAAATACGGATCAACAGGTCTTACCATGTTTGCTCTAGTTTTCGCTTTCACGGTATATGTTCTTGTAATACAGCCTTCAATACACGCAAAATATTGAACGGGGCGGTGAAAGTAAACGGTTGGAAGGAGGCCCGGCGCAGAATGACAAAATTTCAATAACACGCTCATTATCGAGAGACCTTGTAGAATATTATAACAATCTAGCCGGTAGGGTCATTCATTTGACCCACATTATCTGAATAAAGAAAAGAATTATTGTTCTTGTAACTTAAAGCGACGAAGTTGTTTATGAATTTGACAGAAAACAGCTGATTATAAAAAATAAATTTTGTTGTATTACGTCATTTGAACACTTTGTAGCCTTCAATCCTTCAATGTAAATTAAAAACAACATATTCTTGTTTATGGTTTCACAGAGAAACGATACATCTTATTGTCTATGAAATATTAGCAACTGTCAACATCACTAAAATATATTGCTGATTTCCTCTGTCGGTGTTTTATATTGCTAATTCGATTAGGCTAATTACTATGAAGTGCTCGCTGGCTGTATTTCACTGAAGTCAGATAAACAGATTAACGGTTCTCAGCCCTGCCTGTGAGTAATTTATTTACCGTAGATAAATAAATACCGAGAAAAAGATAATTCACCGTAAGATAATTTTCAACCCATATAATATTTGATCATCATCTCACTTATCGACTTGATCTTGTTAGCGGTGTTAGAATCATGGAAAGTAATGTCTCTGTTAACAGCCGATTGAACTCCTCTAAATATAGAAAACTTAAGATAATACAGCTTCATTCCAGCTTAGGTAAAATGAACACGAAAAATGTATACACTATTTTTGATCAAGTTTCAATTTTAATGGTAATCATTTGCGCATTTTTATTTCTAGGAAATTGGAATTAATACTTGTAAGGATTCAACCACGATCAATTCACGTGCACTATGCACTTCTAAAGATAAGGAATACAATAAGATGGCTTCCACTGACAGTTTACTCACAACCGTTCAAGCCAAGTTCTCCATTGGTGAAAATGTGGTGAGTGTACTGGGCGATGCAACATTGGTTTGCCCGGAATGGGAGAGGAGTGAGAGGATTCTAGTCATCGTAGAATGTGGCGACGAAAAGGCCCTATTTGTAATTTTTTCATCAAGTTACCCTCCAAAATTTTTCTCAGACCTTTCCATTGAACGAGTGCTGCCAATAGACAAAGAATTCAAATGCGAGATTGACGGTGGAAAACGAAACTCTGAAAATGTTGTTTACTTGAACATAATTTCTCACAAATCAAAGTTTTTATTTGAACTTAAGCCTGGAACAGGTAGCGAACTAGTTGATCAATTGTTTCTGGGTATCGAGCATGTAGATCTCTTGAGAAATCCACAGTCCCATGCGTGGCTCCAGAAGTACATGGGATTCAACAAGGACAGTGCGGAGTTGGACAGTCCCGATATTATAGTCCCCCGTCAGAGCATCGCCCAGGGAGCCACGCCCATCGCTGCCCGGGAAAGCATCATCAAATACCAAATGCAGTTGAAGGAAGATGACTACACCAACTCTCAAGTGTTCCAGATTTACACGGGGACTTGGAATGTGAATGGACAACCTCCCACCGTGTCCTTGCACGATTGGTTGGGAATAGAATCACAGCCTCCGGATATCTACGCAATCGGTTTCCAAGAGCTAGATCTATCTAAGGAGGCATTTCTGTTTGATTTTACTGCTCGCGAAATGGAGTGGTACAATGCTGTGATGGCGGCTGTTGATAGGCGAGTCAAGTATTACAAGGTGGATTTAGTGCGCCTCGTGGGCATGATGCTGATAGTTCTAGTCCGAGACAATCATCGAGAGTTTGTAAAGAATGTGGCTTCGGATACTGTCGGCACGGGCATAATGGGAAAGATGGGAAACAAGGGAGGCGTGTCCATAAGATTTGAGCTCCACAACACTTCTTTGTGTTTTGTCAACTCCCACTTGGCGGCGCACGTGGAAGAATTCGAAAGAAGGAATCAAGACTTCCACGATATCTGCAGCCGCACTCAGTTTACAAACTTTGTTCCTACAAAGGGAATCAAAGATCACGATCAGATTTTCTGGATAGGTGACTTGAATTATAGGATTACAGAAATGGATCACAATACAGTAAAAAAATATCTAGACCTCAATAATATTAGAGCTGTTCTCGGAGCCGACCAGTTGAGGAAACAATGCGACTTCCAGAATGTCTTTGGCGGTTACTTGGAAGGACCAATAACCTTTATGCCAACCTACAAGTACGATCCTGGAACAGATAACTGGGACTCGAGTGAAAAGACCAGGGCTCCTGCGTGGTGTGACAGAATATTTTGGAAAGGAGAAATCATCAAGCAACTCTGCTACAGAAGCCATCCGAAGCTTAACATAAGCGACCACAAGCCCGTGAGCGCCATCTTCGAGTCACAGATAAGAGTCGTGAATCATAACAAGTACAGAAAGGTGCACGAGGAAGTTATCAAGAAGTTAGATAAATTAGAAAATGAGTTCTTGCCGCATGTAACTGTAGATCCGACCGAAATAGTTTTTAATACCGTCAAGTACCTCGAACCGCAAGTTAGAGAAGTGTGTATTGCTAACACTGGCCAGGTGCCAGTGCAGTTTGAGTTTATTAAAAAGTTGGAGGAATCCACCTATTGCAAGGATTGGTTGAACGTAGAACCGTACATGAAGTGTATACGGCCGGGGGAAAAGTGTGACGTCAAGCTCGAAGTATTCGTTAACAAAAAGTCAGCTTATAAGATGAATTCCGGAGAGGACAAGCTATACGATATTCTCGTTCTTCATCTGGACGGGGGCAAAGATATCTTTATTACTGTCACGGGTACGTATGAACGAAGTTGCTTCGGCAGTTCCATAGAAGCGTTAGTACACATTAAGGTACCGATTCGAGAAATTCCTGTGGGGAAACTGATGGAATTAGAAATTAACAGACACCAAAGTGTCTACTGCAACAATGATTGGTATTCAGTGCCTAAAGAAATATGGTTCCTCGTTGATCATATTTATAGACACGGGCTGAAACAGCAGAGTCTGTTTGAACAACCGGGGCTTCATGCGGAGCTGCTGCTCATCAGGGACTGGTTAGACAATGGTTCTTCTTCTCCGTTACCGGGAAGTGTACACTCCGTGGCTGAAGCCCTTCTAATCCTGCTGGACAGTAC
This sequence comes from Hesperophylax magnus, assembly GCA_026573805.1. Lineage (NCBI taxonomy): Eukaryota > Metazoa > Arthropoda > Insecta > Trichoptera > Limnephilidae > Hesperophylax > Hesperophylax magnus. The sequence goes on along the minus strand of JAIUSX010000054.1, from coordinate 3,259,751 downwards.
GGCGGAACCTATCATCCCCTACAACCACCACTCGGCCTGCCTGAATGTGTCCACCAATTACTTGCAGTGTAAGGAGATAGTGATGCAGCTTCCGGAACAAAGGAAAAATGTGTTTCTTTATCTGTGTTCCTTCCTTCAAGAAGTTTTAAACTACAGTTCGGATAACGGGGTGGATTCCAAGTCACTGGCCACCTTATTTGGCTCCATATTCCTGAGGGATCCACCAAACGCCAAGTCCCACAGAAAGGACAGTGCCAGCGACAGGAAGAAGTCGAGTTTTGTGCACCATTTTCTAATTAATGACCAAAGTGATTTTATATTAGGTCGTTAATGTAACTATCCTATTTTTACCATTTTATGTTGGGCTTATGAGCCAACCACATTTAATTTAAATCTTCAACCATTCTCTTCTATAAAAATAATAAATTCTATTTTGACACAATTTTTTAGGTTTGATCATTTTCAAAATTAAACATTATAAAATCGCACTTAACCTATTCAGAACTAATAACAATCGTAGTTTATAGAAACTTTACATGTTTAGATTTAAATCTAGTAATGCTAGTATAATGAAACCTAGAAACGTATTTACCGTAGTCTTATTATTCTGATTTCTTGATTTGTCTTGATTCTATGTAAAAGGTAGATGATAACTTTTCAAACTCAAAACTCGTGTACCTCCAAACAGTATTTATAACAGTGTTTTAACCCTTGACCAATCTCATTTCTTTATTTTTGTTTTATAATATTTTCTAAATACGTACTGATAAAATATTAAAGGTCTGTTTTTTTTTTATTCTTGATACCTAACCCCTAGGAGCTGCAACCCTGCAATTGCAGTGTTGAAGAATCGTGCTCACGCACGTCACAAAGCACTGGAATTGCAGTGTCGACCTTATACATTATTTTTGCTTTTGGATATCACTTCTACTGGGTTTGTTAAATAGAAAAATCAAAATCTCACTTCATAAGGGTATGGTATTGTCATGTTGGCCTTAAACATTTTTTTTTTTATTTAATGAATATTCTCACCGGTTCGTGAGAATATTCATTAAATCGAGTTTGCCGTAAAAATATTCAAACTTATCACCTCACATACAGTTAAAATCATCAGTCAGTATCACCCTGGTGAGACACCATGATTACTATCATTAGAATTGAAATATCTAGCTATACGTATTTAGTATATAAAACTGAAGAACAATCTTTCTCTCCCTCATTTCCTTTTGCTATTATTTCTATGTTTGTTGCAGCCAAAAATAGACAATATTTATTTGCAATATTATAATATATTATAAGCTTATTCAAAATTGAATTAAGACTAAACTAAGATGTGCATTATTACAATACTTTTGTTGATTTCCGTTCTCCGTTATATAGAACTCTGTGATTTTAGTTATACAACTTTTGCTATGGTGCTTACTTGGAATTCAGATATTTCTACCTTTAAATAATACATATTGTGAAATTATGTACCCAATATGAATAACACATACTTCTTTTGCTCTGTATTTTACTATGTATATGTATCTATTTTTTGACCAATGATTCCTTATGGATTCCGGTTAAAATTAATTTTTGACCCACCGAAGTGTGAAAAATTTCTCAGCAATATCTATGAATATGTTGTGAATTTATTATATTTGTTAAGTTTGACATCTTATAAAAGGTTATTTGTGTTTGTCACAATCACCTTTACCTCTTCCCGCATGACGGCATCACCAGGAAACCCCAAAATTAATTTTAATTCGTGCTCTTTATTTTTTGTTGAACAGAGATCATAAAAGTGACGAGGTAGTCTTTCAAAAACTTTCCTTTAGATGTCGCATACTGCCCCTTTTACACAATTCAACTAGCGATGAGTCATGTCTCATTTTATTAAAAGCGGGAGCCACGGTACCAGCTCAATATTTTCGTATGGCTCAAAGAGTCAGCTCAATTGAACGACGGCTCAGTCGAATGACGGCTCAGTCGAATTGAATTGAACCACGGCTCAATTGAATTGCGGCTCAATGGCGGACAAGTTTACCTGGATTCGTACGAATACGGCTCTTCAAAAAGAACTAGCTCAATTGCGCGGCTTGTTCATGAACGACCATTGCTAAATTCAACTTGAATGAACACAGTATATCCGTAAAAAGTTCCATGCTGTTTTTGCTAAACAAATCAATTTTTTTTCAAACAAATTTCTATTATAAACACTGTTGTCATAGGTAAGAAGTATTTCAAGCATTAATGAGGCCTTTCTTATTTTGTTTTAGATATTTTTTCGACATACATTTATAACACTTGATTAACTCCTCAGGACTAAGAAGGCTATATGTATTCCTACTACTAACTACCCATATTCTGTCAGATGGTCGGAGTATTTCCTCTTTGCAATAAAATCCAAATAAATGGAATATTTCTGAACGTATCCGAAAACTGGAAACTGTTTTGCTCTCAAATTTTACTATTAGATAAAATACATGGTTTTTGAAATATTAAAATTTAGATTGCAAACATAAAAAGAAATTAAAATGGCTCACTTTCGTTTTTTGTGTCTAAGATTTCTGATAGTGAAAAAATATATAAAAACACATTTCTTTTATTAGACAAATAGTTTACAAACTTTTTTGTCATTTTACATGAAAGTATTTTTTTTTTAAATTCACGATTTTTTTTGAATTGCGGCTGGAACCTCTGGTTTTATAAAGTTGAACATTTTAATTCTACTGTGGTTAACTTAAATAAATGAATACTAGCTGTTCCCCGCCACGTGTTGCTATGGCTCAGTCTGTTTGTGCAGTTAGGGCAACAATAGCGCGTGATCCTTTTACGTCAACAGATGGCGATGTTTAAAAAAAAAACATGTTTTTATCTGTCACAGGTGACATCTTTATAATATAGGTATATAAAAACACATGCGTATTTGAATGTAATTTGTGTCAAAATTTCAAAGCAATCGGTGAAGAATTTTTGGAGATTTCAGATTTTGAACAAACAAACATTTACATTTTTATTTATATAGATAGAAGTTTTTTTATTTTATATATTTGTTTCTGTTCTGACTTAAAATTTATAGTTGGCTTCTGTGAAAATAAAATTGGTCCATTGATGCAAGACATGCACACACTTTATGATCTGAACTATAATAAGCAAAAAATAAATAAATTGTAGTCTTAACATCAAAAATTTATTTTTTAAATTTTATTCAAGTCATGCGGGAAGAGGTTGATTAATGAGATTCTACTAGATCGATATTTTATTAAGTAACATGATATATAATTTCTATTGTAATTGTTTGAGTGAGGTAACTGACCACTGCCATCTGTACGGGCGGTGGTAAACATATTGATGTTATAGTCACGGACATTTGGTCACTGGAACACTCTGGTCAGTAGCAAATCGTCATCGCATTGAACCTAAACTACGCAAGAGACCTAGTGTCCAAACCCAAACTGAAGGCAAAATTATGGAAAATGAAACACACAGACTCAAGATGAACCATGAACTTGAATCTAATTCATGAAATAAGAAAATTCACAGCTTGAAACTGCCATAAGATTCTGCAAGTGGCGAAGACTGGCCTCCAATGGTCTGGCCATTTGAAAAGTTAAAAACTTCCCAGAAACCCAGAGGCAAACGGAGGAATAGGAGGACTGGTTGCTGCGTGGAAGAATGTATATATTTTTTTATGTTAACTCCTCGAAGGAGGCCCTCAGGAAAATAATTTCCCTCAGGGTCTTCATCATCTTTGGGAATGCTGCATGGAGGGTCTTTATGAGGGGTGGAAGGAGTGAACACAGTTCAAGACCCATGTTGTTGGAGAAGAAACACAGAGGCCGGCTAATTGTTCCACAACCGAGCTGTTGAACTCAAAAATGTGTCGTAGAAAAGACCCATTCTCATTTGACTGGCGTGTTTCCTAACTATACACCGGTGCTGAAGGGATTATGCTAGTTCCTCGGAAGATCTTCTATTAAAATACCGGTAGAAGAAGGACAGCATTCCCACCTGACCCCTGTGCTATAAAGGTTGCAATCTGTTTGTTCAGATAGGGGAATCTATTAAATGGATCGCCTGTTTCTGCACAGAATTGATTGTTGGAAAGGTCTGAGGACTGGAGATGAAAGAGCTAGAGACTGGTGTTGTTGAAGGAGGTCACATTCCTCCCTGGGATGCAGCGCTGTGATGATGAAACTACGCTTTTTGTTTTTTCATGCGGCTGAGCAGATGTCACTCAGCTTATGTTTAAAAAATAAGAATTGATGTTTAGTGTGAGACATTTGTTCACAAATTGACCATCTAAAATTCAAAGCTTTTCTGGACACTGCAATGTATATACATTGACGGCCGGCATAGTCCAGTGGTAACGCATTGGACTGCCATTCCGAAGGTCGCGGGTTCGAACCCGGCGTGCGCAAATAAATTTTATTTGATTAATTTGTGTTATTTCACAATTAATTAATTAAAATAATATATAGTATATTTGCGGCACGTTCCAGAGTGGAAGATACTACCAGTATCGCCCTGGTGTAAGACCACCATTCAGAATTGAAAGGTTGCTCCAAATGGCTTTAGCCGTGTTTAGTGACTAGATCTGAATAGCCAGGTACTTCCCCACCTTCCTCTTTCCCTTCCCCACTTACCTTCAGCCTCACAACATCCCCCAAATGGGGATGCCATAGTCTCACTGGCTCCAGACGGGAGCAGTTGGGACTCTTGTGAGGTATTCACTATAAAAAAAAAAAAAAATATATATATATAATGTTCCAAAAAGAAAGATACGGATTTACAAACTTTTCTGCATAGTCATTTCATTGCTACTGTTTATATTGTGGTTACCTGTTTGTTCCTTTTTTGGCTGCTTACACCATTTGTTACTTCCTCATTTGGCCACCTGCACAAAAATGTTTGTAAATCTGTATTTGTGTATTATTGTACAAATTCGGCTAGATAATTAAATTGCGATAATAATTAATTTTTCAGAATGGAGTCAGTTTATCAGACCCTTAAAATAATTCTAATATTAATTATGTTAACAATTTTGGTATACATTCTTATTATTTTTTTTAGACAACAGGGGAGAGTGGGGTACAGTAAGTAAATATTATATTTTCATAATGTTTTTTTTTTGTATGAATAATATTGCAAGTCAGTTGCATTTAGTTGGGTTATAAAACACTACTTCTTGTGCACTATCATTATGAAAATGCGTTTTTAAAAATATGTATTGCTTCCCACCTTACTAGATGGTTATATATTTTCTAGTTTTCTACTTAAAAACATTTATTTTAGTTTATCACTTTTTTTAAATTATCTTAGTAAAAATTCCAATGGCCTCTTTTTTCACTTGTACTAAAAATAAATCTATGTGTTAATTACTGCAGTTTTAATGAAATTCGCTGTTTCTGTTTGTAATTTTGTGAAGGTTTGATTTCTATAGTTTAAAAAAAAATTAAAAACCAATCGACTGGATTTTGTCTAATTTTTGAGATCTCTGAGGAAACTGATACCACATTTTATTCGAAACATATGTTCGTTTTCTCTTTTTATAATGTTGAAATTACGCATTAGTCACTAATTTAATTTACCATGTTTTTATTTGTTTGATACGAGTACAAAATGCTGCTTTTTAGTATTGTGTATTTTTTTATTAAAGGCGTTACTCAAATATTATGTAGATTAATATTTCTTTGATTATTTTTACTAAATCCATAGGTGTAGTTTTAGTTTGTAGGAAAATGATGATTTGCTTTGTAATAAAATGTCTCTTTTATTTATTGAATTAAACAGCTCCTAATTGATTGTATTCTTGCTTATACCTTTTGAAATTCCTTACAACCGAAGATCGACATCTATCAATCACAAGCACATAATAATTAATGCGCCGATCAAACCAAATGTGGAAATATTCAGAAACCTCAAAAATATTTTTTGTATTCCAGATTCATCTTTTGAATAATTTTACATCAAAAGTAGGTACAGGTACGAGTACTTGAGTTAAAAAAAAACCGTTTAAAGATGAATATTGCCTCTTACCTAATACGTGAGTGGTTCATTTATGTTGTATCTTCTCTAGAGTATTGATAAATATGTACCTAAGTAGCACAAATAAATTAAATGCATTTCCGTGACAAACAGTGCTATGAAATATATTTCTGTAGTGTTAAATGCGAATAATTTTCGTTAGACATGCGTCTAATAAACCCAAGGTGGCATTCCATTGGGTTTGGCAGTGATGCACTGCATTTATGCCGGTGAGAGGCGGCCTGAACCATAATGCCTACCTATTCCTTATTTGAAAATTGTAAATGTAATTTCATAAATAAAGTACATATTTTGTTTTTAAAAAATGGGTTTATTTTCCTCGATCTCCTCAGCTATCTATTTCAGCAGGTAGATACTTATGTAAGTTCAAACCTACGCACAGAAAGCTCAACTTGAACAGCCTACCCTAAAAAACATAAATGTCAAATTTTATTTCGGCGTTCTAGGCTTTTGTAAACAGCGGGCATGCCAAAATAAAATGTGCTTTAATTGGAGTTTGGCCAAAGGAACAGTGTCCGGATTTTGATGCAGAAGAGCATCAAGTGTCATTCAAACCGAACAAAATACCGGAAATATACTGTATCTAAAAAAATGTTGAGATCTTATGATGATGTTCTCAACGAACAGACGCCCGTGAAAGACCGCTCGCCGACTGTCAAAGAACAGGTTAGAATATGTAAATTTTAAATGCATCATGTACCAACTAATACATGACATCGTCTGTGACACATTTAAATCAATAATCAGTTTAATCAGAGTATTTCTGAACAACAAACCCGACTTTTAAATACTTGTTTTTTTTCAGGTTCAAGTAGAAAAACTAATATTACAGGCGCACGAATCATTTAGAATACAAGCGTCACTAGACCCCGACCTGCCTCTAATACGAAGGAAAGACCACATTGTGTATTTAAAACAGTCACTAGTCTACCTGGCTGGTTATTACGATTGTCTGGATGCTAGTAGACCATGGCTGTGCTTCTGGATAATCAATTCTCTATGGGTATTAGACAGTATGCCGGAAGATAAGATACTCTCTGATGTAGTCAAGTTCTTAGCTCAGTGTCAACACGAAGAAGGGGGTTATGGCGGGGGTCCAGGACAGTATGCACATCTCGCTCCCACGTATGCGGCTATCAATGTTCTCGCTCTGATTGGAACAGATGAAGCCTATGATTCTATAAACAGAAGCAGCCTTAGAAAGTTCCTATGGAGTCTCAGGTCTCCGAGTGGCTCGTTTGCGATGCACAAAGGGGGGGAGGTGGATGTTCGGGGAGCCTATTGTGCGCTGAATGTTGCGCTGCTTACCAATATCAAGTTCGATGCCCTGTTCGATAAGACGGCCGAATGGATCATCAGCTGCCAGACCTATGAAGGAGGATTCAGTGGTACGCACGGAATGGAGGCACACGGTACACATCATTTTTTAAACTTTGATATCCTATAAAATTTATTCATAAGTTTGGTAAATATCCAGATATGCTGGACATCCTTAATATGCACAAATTATTTTAAAAACACTTATTATCAGTTCAATTACAATGAGGATGATCCATTTCAATCTCCGGAGAATTCGTCGTCTTCATTTGGCGACCATCTTTAATGTTCATTACTATTAATGTGATTTATTAAAATGAGTATATAAATATAAGTATAAGTATGAAAATTAGGTTAGATTACTTTTCTTTTATTTAACCCAAACTAAGAACCTAAAATAGGTTAAAGAAAAAAAAAAGTAGCTTAAAATTCTTTTTTCATAACATGTCCCTTCAGCGCGTTTAATTCGAGTCTGTAACGGAAGCTTGTGCAGTAATGACCACCCAGTGTCCCTCAAGTTCATAATATTGATCGACCATGGGTAAGTCAATTCTAACTATTAACTACAGCTACCCTAGTAGTTAATAATAATAATACTTGGATGACTTGTATAGCGCCGTTTTTGTGCAAACAGTTGTGTCATATATTGAATACAGTCCACAATTAAACCGCAAACTGATTCGCAAACAATATTGCAACTTATTTTTTGTATAACAGGTCTGTAAGAGAACTGTTAAAATAAGTGCCCCAAGGAGTTTTATCACGGTGTTTTTTTGTTATGCCTCTGTCACTAACTAAACAGTCCATGTTTTCCTTATGTGCAGGTGGATATGCTTTCTGTGCCGTGGCGGGGCTCACGATCCTGAAGCGCCTGCATTCGTGCGATGTGGACGCACTGGTGCGCTGGTGCGTGAACCGCCAAATGAAGCTGGAGGGCGGCTTCCAGGGGCGCACCAACAAACTGGTGGACGGTTGTTACTCCTTCTGGCAGGGGGCCGTATTCCCGCTACTGCACGCTGTCTTCAATGAAATAGGTACACAATATAGTTATGGTATTTCTGGTTAGTCTGTAGAACTCGTTTTATAATTTAAGACATTGCACGAACAATTAATTAAAGAATCGTTTTACTTTAGTAAAACTAGGAATATTATACATATGTGTAAGAAAATACTTATAGTGTTTGTGACATTCATAATTATTATCCTATTCCCTTCTTTTGGTGTTATTACGACTTACGAATTACGACTCCTTAGAAGCATATGACTTCTCAGCATCTTTAATAATAATAACATGTCATTTATATAGCGCAGTTTAGTGTCATTTCACTTCAAGTGCTCTTAACTATAGCAAACTTAAGAACTGTTATTTAGTATTAGTGGTCATGTTCTTAAAATTATTCCTACAGTGTGCCTTACCCAATACAGATCTAATATTATAACACTAAATTTACTGTTTATACAAAGTGATGACAAAACTTAGAATAATAATAACAGCAAGACAGGACAAAACAAAAATATTAAAACTAAAAATAGGAGGCAGTTTGTGCTCAGAAATGAGAATCTTCTGAGCAGACATTTTAAAAGTTACAAGTAGGCAACCGAAGCCAAAACAATTACCGGAAGTTTGAGAATATGGCTTATTATAAAATATAAAATTTGTTATTAATTAATTATTGATTATTTGCAAGAAGTGTGTGCCAAGACCGAGTTGTTTGGCGGTCCGTCCTCTCTGCCTACCCCCCCGGAAACGTCGTGATGGTTAGTTAGTTAGTTTTTTTTTATAAAATATCGAAAAGAAGTTAAGATTTATGAATAGTAAGATTTTTCAAATAATTTTGGTTTTAAAGCCCGTTTAAATTCAGCCAAATTCTGGATAAGCAAGAGCTGAGGGAAGTCTATTCTAGATGAGCGGGCCTGTTACACGAAAAGAGCGATCATAGTATACGGCTCGATTTGACCTAGAAAGTTCGATTAGACGATTACTAACATCTATATCTGCCGATCTTAGTGTAAGCTGTCTATTGTTGTCTAGTTTTGTCGGACACTTAGTTCCGATATATAGGTAGTTTAAGTGTATTTATTTTAACATATTTCTAATTTTTAATATTTACCTTGCGTTTTCTCTACTCCTATTTAAACCACCCGATGACAAAAAACACCATCCGTCTCTGCCATTTTTGTACTATTCATCGTGGGTAAAATTCGATATTCATTGTTGTTCGTCAGTAAAGTAATTTTTCTGCTTTACCTGCCATATAGTGATACCAATTCGATTTAAAAAAATAAAACACATTTATTATGACTTGCACTAACACGAAATGGGAGTATGTTGAATGCTAAAGAGCGCACATTGAAATAACCCGACCCTGCGCAGAAAAGTAAAGTTCGCCAAAGTAAGGCGGTACATTGTGCGACTTTTCTGCGCAGGATCGGAAAGTTCGTAAAAACGGTTAAAAAATGGAACCACAAGTGTCTAACTAAATAGTGTAATAAAATATTCAGTTTTGCAAAAAAGCCCGAAGTTTTGGTCACCCGATTTGGGATTTTTTCACGCGGTTAGCAATTTGCACGCCATTGTAAAAACGACTAGTAATTCGTAAGCAGATTTTGTTTTAGCAGACTAAATGTTAATATTACAATACGAGTTGCCTGCATACTGTCAGATTGATTTATTTACAAATTACAGAAAGGCAGACAGTTTCGCCCCCCCCGTGCTCCCCTTTCCCTGATGAGCTAGTCTATCAGTTTGGATGTCTATGGATATGATCTATGGATCATTGTTCTATTCATAACTCAAAGTCTTCAATTTAATATCCATTTTTTAAAGTTATTAGTTATTATAAAGTTCTGCTTTATTGTTTATTGCATTGCTTGTTGCTTGACCACAATGTCACCCTAGTTCATTGTTCGGATTGTTCGGGCACCGGTGAGTGCAAGACTGGGAGATACACGAGAATATGGACATTTTAACAATTCTACTCGTTCTTGTGGTCAACAGCTCGGCTTTGGAATGAGTTGCCGGCTTTTGTGTTTAAGGGTCTCTTTAACCCTTTAGGTGCTGTGTGCCGATATCAGCGTGATACTTTGGTCGCCGCAGACGAGAGACTAAAAGTCCCCCTCGTGTGCGCACCTCCATATACCGTAATGGATTTATATGCCTGCAACTGTTGCAATGCAAATGTCGCCGCAACTAAATTCTCTCGTCTGTAGGCTGCCTTAATGATACTTGAGTGTTGCGTGCTGATATACAGGCTAGGCCATAGAAAACGTCTCGCATTATCTATCAGAACGAGATTTGGTCACTGCATGCGGAACACAGACCCTGCTCAATGGACCTGGCAATAATAAATATTGTTATTATTGACACGAGAATATGTATATGGCGCAAATGTGAATGGTTGAAGAAGTCGGGGACTATCAAGTGAATCAGGTACATACTTGAGTCGGGCCATGTCAAGAGTCAGAATAATAGAAGAGTATGTACGAGACCAAAGATATTAGAAGAACGAGATATGCTATGTTGGCCGCCGGACCGTAGCCGGAGTACTACCTAATTAGGGTACTTTGAACGGTATCGGGACGTGTACGCACAGAAATCTGTTCTATGTATTAGTGCGGATACCTTAGCGTAAGCGAAGGTGTGCAGTAGTATATGTGAACAAAACCGGCGACACTCGGCAAAACAATTCCACACAGTATGAACTGCCATAGCACATCTCGTTCTTCTAATATTCTAATATCTTTGTACGAGACAATTCATGAATGTGAATGAGGCAAGGAGTATGTGCCAAGACCGAGTTGTGTGGCGGTCCGTCCTCTCTGCCTACCCCTGCTAGAAAACGGCGTGATGGTTAGTTAGTTATTGACACTTCTCATGAAACTATGAAAAAACGATAAACGCCCTCTCCTTCCTTTCCTTTATACTACTCATCATCATCATCACTTTTGGCTCTACAACCCCTGGTGGGTCTTGGCCAGGGACCAGTAGGTGACCAGTATTAACTAGAAAATCTAATTGTTTATTTAATAAATAAATTTTGAATGTTTGCAGGTGAAGCAGATGGGATAGATGAAGTGTTGTTCAACCAGGAACTTCTGCAGGAATATATTTTATTGTGCTGTGAACACCACAAGGGTGGTTTTTTGGACAAACCGGGGAAGTAAGTAAACATATTATTTTCAAAAGTCCTCTCCTAATTTATCCAGGTCTCGATGAAAAATATCATGTATTCCCCCTTGACATTCAATATCAAATAGATTTGCTAATTTTGAATGTATCGCAAAATGAAATACTGTTTTTGAAAGCATATTTATTTATTAAATAAATAAATAAACTTTTAAATTCACAGTAAAATTCATCATTCCATGTATTTTTATTAACATTTTCGCCGCTACGCGCATCAATTTATGCGAAAATAATTCGTGCCCCCCACCGCTACGCGCATCATATGATGCGTTTTACTTTGGCGGCTGTATACTACGTAAATATGCGACGAATTTAGCAGATAACTGAACCAAAAAATAGTTCAATCCTTTATCTTACTGACATCTCACGTTTGCTGGTTAAAATATAATAAATTGTTTACATAAAACATTGTGAAGGCGATGATTCGTTAAATCTTCATTCAGTCATTTGAATGTCGCGCCGCTGAACCGTTGTGTCATCCATAGTATTTCTAAGGTGATCCAGTCTGCTTTGATGGACTTATGCGTCGATATAAAATATTGACTGATTTCTATTTTGCGAATCTTTTTAAGTAATTTATTTTTCTGTGGTACATTAGTTTGTTTGTGAACTTAAGTGACGTGACGTGTTTTAAAAATAGTTATTTTACTCAAGACTTTTTGATTGACTTTCTTTTGTGATTTTATTTCTAAATTTTGTGGACAACCTAAATTGTAATATATCTGTCTATATTTATGGGCTTACCTTTTATATATCAAAATTGAACTCCCTTAAAAATGGCAAACCGCAATCTTACGGAAGACGAAATTTATGAAACATTTTTAGACATTGACTCTGATTTAGAAATAAGTGAAGATGATCAAGATATACCAATTAATGAAGAAGTTAGTGACAGTGAAATAAACGCCCCCGGTCAAGATCATGACTCTCGTACACCTAACTTAGACTGTACCGTAAATGCAGACTGCTTTTCTTCTTGGACCTCTGGTCCATTTATTCCAATAGTTCATGAATTTGATGATTTTGTGTCAGGTTTTGATCCATCCACTTTATTTTCTGGTAATTCGTCGGAAATTGACTTTTTTGAATACTTCTTGAACAAAGAAATAGTGACAAAAATAGTGATCGAAACTAATCGATATTATATAGCCACCATATCAAAAGAAGAACCTTCCCAAAAATCCAGACTTCGTAAATGGGTTGACACATCTGTCGAAGAAATGTACATTTTTTTTGCACTGTTAATGTTAATGACTAGAAACCGACATCTTACTATCGAAGAACACTGGTCCACTGACCCATTGGTCGCTAGTACAATTTTCGGAAAAACCATGTCTAGGGATCGTTACGAAATTATATTGCGAATGTTACACTTCTCAAACCCCGACACACAAATTCCTGGTGACCGACTTTACAAAATTAAAATCCTAATTGACCATACCCGAAAATTGTTCAAAAAAACTTTGATTCCTTATGAAAATTTATGCATCGATGAGAGCATAATTGTTTTCAAAGGGCGTTTAATTTTCAAACAATATATACCATCCAAACGTCACCGGTTTGGAATTAAAATGTTTGTATTGTGTGACGTGAAGACGGGTTTTATATTAGACTTCATTATTTATTGTGGCGAAGGGACTGACATAACTGACTCTGAATGTCTCGGGGTTTCGGGGGCTGTAGTAACGACACTATTTCAAGATTATTTAAATAAAGGACATAATCTTTTTATTGATAATTGGTACAGTAGCCCTCAACTATATGATTTTCTCCATGCGAACAAAACCAATGCATGTGGTACGGTGCGGAAGACACGAAAAGGCATGGCAAAATTTAATAAACTTAAAAAGGGTGAAATGAAAGCACAACATCGTGGACCTCTGTTGGCTTTAAAGTGGTGCGATAAAAGAGAAGTTCACATGCTTACAACCTTACATGACGACTCCATGGACATGACGGGAAAAGTTGATTGGAAAACTCGTCAACCAATTATGAAACCCAAGTGCGTTCTAGACTATAATAAGTAGAGATGTCCCGACTAGTCGGTAAAGCCGACTATCCGGCCACTATTGTAGTCGTCGATTAGTCGGCGACTAATCGGCAAAGAGCGCCGACTATCCGGCTTCTTACGTTGTATGTATTTCTCAATAATATGAATGCGGGGGAAGTACATGAAATAAAAACCTTGATTATATATTATTTTTTTATTTTATAATCAGTCTTATACATTAAAAAATGTAAAGCAATCTTTCCTTTGGTAATCAGTTTTTAAAATTACTTGCTTCTAAAGAAAACATAATTATGACATTTATTAAACAAAATTAGTACCTATCCTAATTAACATAAAAAAACAACATAATATCTTCTTATCTTCAATGAACATTTATAAGTATTTCTTATTATTAAAATAAAAAGTAGATTTTTTAAATTAACAAACTCAGTTATATGTATTAAAGCAAGATTGTATGTACAAGATGCACAGTAATATATGTATATATTATATATATATACATATCCAAAAATTCTAAACATGAACTGTTTGATAAAAACAAAAAAAAATGAAAAAAACATATTTCTTATAACCATACCCACATAATCTAATCAAATCAAAGTCACAATTGTGACAACCAAAAATATCATAATCTCCTTATATTTTTTATAACTTACTGATATTTTTTAATTAAGGGTAAATTATGATGTAAGAAGACTAAAGCTTCTGCCCTTTCTGGTAGCAATCGATTTCTTTTTGTTTCATATATGTTTCCGGACTCTGAGAACAGCTTCTCACTGTAAACAGAACACTGTAAGCGGGACAGCAGAGGTACACTTTGGCCATGCGCGACATTTCAGGGTACCTAGAACTATTGCGGCTCCAACAACCACTGAAATGGGTCATCATTACGCTTTATCACCGGTAATGCACAGTAGGACCGCAGTTCATTAGCTGCGCTTGACCTGTCATCTTGAAATTCTTGTATTTTTCTTGATGCAAAATTTTGGCAGCATTGCCAAAAATTCCTATGTGTTGCTGTATCTATATTATTTTCATCAGTGGAGGTGCTCTGTAAATCATCTTTGCCACTGTCGCTGTCGTCATCACTCATGCTATTCTTCAGAGATTCTAATAAAAATTGGGACCTAATGGTGATGAGATCTTCTGCCTCGAAAAACTGTTGCTTGTATCTTGGATCCAACAATGTAGCCAAGGTGAAGATTTTGTTATGGTCCATGTCAAACCTAATATTCAAATCATTTTCCAGTAGGGCTTTCATTTCCATGATTTCTTTGTTTTCATCATAATACATTTCAAAATATTTTTGTAGGGTTTTCAGATGAGGTATTACTTCAGATACTGATGAGCAACTTGAACTTATAATCTTGGTAATCTCTTCAAACGGCTTTAGCAATTCAATGCTTTTTCCTAGTATTTGCCACTCTTCATTAGACAAATTTTCGAAATTTACTGATGTTTCAGCAAGGTACAAAGAAACAGCTCGTTTTTGTTCGAAGAGGCGAGATATCATATAGTATGTGGAATTCCACCTGGTACATACATCTTGAACAAGCTGGTGATATGATAAATTTAGTTCTTGCTGTAAATCTCGAAGTTTTGACTGAGCTGGATTAGAGTGATTAAAGTGTGTCACTATTCGTCTCGATTTTACTAGTATTTGTGCCATGGTATCATGTTTCAAAGCGGTATTAATAGCCAGTTGAAGAGTATGTATGAAACATGGTACTCCCTTAAAAACTGAATCGTCAATTGCTTTCGTCACATTTCTGCCGTTGTCTCGTACAACGGCGTGAATTTTGGTCGTATCTATATCCCATAAAGTTGGAATTTCTTCTAAACAATTTTTGATATTATTGGCGGTGTGTGTTTCAGGGAAATGTTTCATTTGCAATACTGCGTGGTGATATTTGAAACTATCGTCAAACCAGTGAGCTGTAAAACTCAAAAAACTTTCTTTATTATTTATGTTTGTCCACATGTCAGTAGTAACTGAAATTGCAGTTGCACTCATCATTCCTCTTCGTTTTTCAGATTTAGTCTCTTCGTAAAGTTGAGGAATGATGTTTTCTGTGAAATATTTTCTGCCCGGTATGTTATATTTAGGTTTAACTTTCCTCATCAGGTTTCTAAAGCCTGTATTTTCAAAAATTGACAACGGCTGGTTGTCAAGTGCAATCATTTCACCTATCGCAATATTGATTTCTCTTGATCTTGAGTCTTCACATGACCAGTGTATAGTTAAACTGTCTTCAATATTTTGTTGGCTTTTCTGACTTAAACTGACCTCTGATGACACTGAAGTTGACAGAGTAGGCACTGCTTTAGGTAATTCTTCTGCTGAGATTTGAGACTTGGTGGAATCGTCTGTGCTTGAACATTTGATAGCAGAACCTAACTGAGGTATCAGGATTGGATGTTTGTATTTAATATGGTTGTTAATGCTTGTAGTGTTAGCTGTTTTTCCTTGCCCACCACGAGAAATTATCACTTGGCATTGGTTACACTTAACTTTATGGGAATCATTGTCCAATTGTTCAAAAAACATCCATACACGAGATTTTCTTTTTGAAATGATTAAATTTTAATTCTACTTGTTCACTTCAATGAATAATAACAGTATTATCTTTAATTATGCACAAAAAAATATTTTTTTTTTACACTAAAACACCGCCCTCGACCATTACACAAGCAAAAATGAAGGAACAATGCAAAGTAAACAAAACATGTTCCGACACGCTCGCAGGCGGCGTATGCGATTGCGCGCGAATCAGCCGTAAACGAAGCGTTACGGAAATCCCCGAAACCGTAATCGGCTTAGCTGACTAGTCGGTCTTATTACAACCGACTAATCGGCTAGTCGGCTAGTCGGCGAAAGTCATAATCGGCACATCTCTAATAATAAGTGTATGGGTTCTGTTGACAAAGTGGACTTGATGTTAAGTAGTATTAATTGCCTGCGAAAAACAATTAAGTGGTATAAAAAAGTGGCCTTCCATATTATTGATCTATATTTATTGAACTCTCATATAGCTTTTAAATCAATTACAAATAAAAATATTAGTTTAGCAGATTTCCAATTAGCCGTAATACGACAATTGTTGCAAAAATATCATGAAACTTCCCGATCTGAGCCTCATTCTCGCTCTTCACACGATCTACCTCTGAGACTAACTGCTAAGGCATTAGCAAAACATATGCGCACCGCAGTGGAAGAGATGAATCCTGACACTGACCCCCAGATTCCTGCGCACCCCTTATACTCTTTTCCTTCCCAGAACATCCTTTCCTTTTCTTAATAAAATCTATCCACACAGCATCCCCAATATAGGCCCCGAGGAGAGCTAATGTAAAACAAATATAATTTTTTTTGTTTGTCTTGTGTGTTTTAAAAATATCGACAAAAAGCATTCAAACAGGAAATAAAAATGAAATGACTTTCTGGCATTTCTTATTACCCACTATTTATTACCAGCAAAACATTTCTATGGGCTTATCTCTTTAAGGTTAAATATAATGTGCGTTATAATCTATGCGTAGATGGAGTTTAATTTAATTATTTTACTAAAATACACTTTATGTTAAATATTAAGATTAATTATTTGTTTGCGCCCGTAAATACGCAATATGAATGTGAATAAATAGTTTTATCCATTTAAAAACTCAATTCTTTCAAGAAAGAATCATCGATATTGACAGAGCACTCCACAATCCTCTACTCACTCCTACTATCTCCTCCACGAGCTCCGCCCATTTTTTTGCAACCCTATGTGTAAGCTTAATATATTGGTAATGCATGTTTATATAATATGTCTAACCATAATAGAAAAGAGATTTATGAGGAGAATTTAATGAGGATGTGTCAATTGGTGATAGATATAGCACCGAGTGTATGTATATATGTATTACAATGTAGTTTGGTTGTTCCAGGAAGCGGGATTTATACCACACCAACTATGTGCTGTGCGGACTGTCGATAGCCCAGAACGGTTTGGGCAACAAGTCCATCATAATGGGCTCTAGACAAAACAGACTTAACCGGATCCACCCCATCCACTGTGTGGCCCCGCACCTGGCCTACAACATGGGGCACCACTTCTCCGCAAGACCTTTACCCGAAGACGAAGATACTTAATCTCAATCGCCGTTTATTTGTAAACTCACCTGCCTTAACTAACTATAAGATCAAATGTCACAGATATCTCTTATTCTAGCTATTTGTCAAAATAATTGTCTTTTTGCAAAATTATTATACAAATTTGAAAATCTATTGTTGCTTCCTCGCCTCATCTGAGTTCCGTCGTTCCATTAGAGTTAGGACCCACTCTTAAATCTCTTCATGTCATAGGGTAAAATTAATTAGTCAAGAAGTGTTTTATTACAGCTATATATATTTATTTAATAAATTTAAGTAAGTTTGGAATTATTTTTCCAAGAGATCATTACATATTAGGTAAAGTTGCGATTATTGTTTTATACTTCTCGTTAAGTGGAAAATATAATTCATACAAAGTGTTAATCGTTTTATACATTTTCATATTGATTGGCATTTGTAACTATGAATAACTTAACAATATCACTAAAACATTCCTATTCATCAAGAATACAGTGCAAAACACAGTGAAACCTCCGTCTATCTTCAACTAATAATATAACATTAGCAAAAAAAACACCCAATTTGGTGCAATACACGAAAATTTCACTGTCTTTATTTACAGGGTTATTTATTTAAGCAAATATATCACACTTAAACATAAGCATACACTCAAGATAAGGAAACTCAGTTTGTTTTTAGTGAATATTTACACTTGTTGTCAGTGCAAATTTTTATAATATTGGAATTTGACATCCAACACCGCAAATGTTCGGTGCCACTTTGTAACTGCATTAACTTCTTAATGCCCGGCAGTTTTATCTAAAAATGGTGACAGAATGAGTCGGCACATAAAACATAGCAATATTATGTTTCTATCTCTTGAGCAAGTTGGTTTATGTCACATTTGCGATATTGGATACCGAATGACAGTATTTTTACAGTCTTGTGTTTCTTAAATATAATTCTTCAGATTTCCTGAGGTGGTGCAGCAATCCAAGAATTAATTCATATGGGTGAGCAAAAACATAATACATGCGTAACCACATTCATTACTTTTGTCCTTAAATGTTACACACTTGTTTTACCATACAAAGCTAGATAATTAATATGGTGACTGAGTATCTCATCAAAATGACAGTTCAACATACCTACAAAAAGTGATATAAAGTAATGAAAAATTATGAAACAAAAATTAGGTTACATAGGTAACTATTTAACCTAGTTTTTGGTTTATCACTTTTAATGACTATATCACTTTTTAGAGGTGTGTTTAATTGTCATTTTGCTGAAATCGTGGAACCAATTAATACAAACCACAGTCCTAAGGTTCAAATTGAATGAAGAAATCTCAAACAAGGATAGTGCGTATTATTATCATACAAATGTTACACCTTGAATGATAATAATATGAATGAATGAGTGGGTATTCCCTTTGGGATCGTTGCAGATAAAACCCGTTCTAAAAGTTATTTGGGACGGTGGTGGCCTCGAAGGCAACAGAGGGCAGTAAG
Organism: Hesperophylax magnus; assembly: GCA_026573805.1. Taxonomy (NCBI): domain Eukaryota; kingdom Metazoa; phylum Arthropoda; class Insecta; order Trichoptera; family Limnephilidae; genus Hesperophylax; species Hesperophylax magnus. The sequence continues at coordinate 3,240,597 of JAIUSX010000054.1, read as the reverse complement.
GGAGCGGCGAGGGCAATAGGAAGGCATTTAAAACAATCGGTCGGCTAAAATATTTTTTCAAAATTCATGCATTATCACAAGAATTATACTTTTAAACCGCGCATGTATGTTCAAACACACTATACTTTCAAACAAACAACCGACATTTATGACGTTAAGTTTTAGCAAATGCTCTTTTGACGAGTTACTTGTCTACTTTATTAAATTAATGAAATGCGAGAGGGGGCATTAAAAGTTGGAGAAAGTCCATTTAAAAGCAACACTTGAAATGGACAAAGCTATATCCTATGATGGCCATGCACTAAAAAGCTTCTGAACCATTAGCAATATTTATTTCACTTTTGCTTTCTATATGAGCCAAACTTTAGAGTACAATATTTTGTATTATTATTTATTTACTTTTTTAAGAGTCGTGATGATTTTAACTGATTTATTTGAAGTTATAAGCATTTAAAATCTCAAAGTAGAGAATACAAACATTGATCAATGCATTTCCAATAAATCTTTGGATTATTCTAAATGTGTCTAATAAACTCATTTGCAGTGGTGGCTCGAGCACTTTTTCGATGGTGGGGACTGATATTTCGGTACCCCGAGAATATATAAAATAGAGTTCTATGAGATCCAGATAAAATGTGGTAGGGCGGAATGCCTGGGAAAAACGTATGCATATCACATAAAAATACGAATTTCAAAAAAAAAGTTCGATGACGTCTCCCGTCCACACACTGCGCATTGTCTGTATAGATATTCGTTCAAATGCCTCGAGCTCAAGTGTCAGTAGTTAGTACACTCAAGGAAAGGTCGCGGAGCGGATGTCAGTTTATCTGTGGTAACTGTTCAAATATCGAGCTTGAAAATTATTCAAAATAAATTTTTATATTACATATATCTCTGCTAATGTTAATTGCTTTTATGTCTAAAGAATTCATTCATTTTGATGAAGACAAAGCTTTGACTATTTTTTCGTTTAGTAGGTTTCAGAAATATCTGGTGGGGATTGTCTCCATGTTAAGAACCACCACTGCAATTTGCAAGAACCTAAGCCAAATTCTTTTTAAAGCTCTTCTTGTTAATTCAACAATATTACTAACCCAAAATAAAGCTGTCATTGAAAACGATTTGGTTGACAACAATATTTTTGATAGGTTTAAACATTATTTCATGGAGAAAGATATAATTCAATAATGAACGTTCGTTACATATTATTGCTAATGTTATTTGAGCCTACGTACAGGTCAATATATTGCGTGATAAACAGACATAGTATTTTATAACATTAAAAACATACAAGAATAGATAAAGCGAAAACATTAATATAATTATGGATGATAGAAATAAGCCGCAAATAATTCAAAAGGAAGTAGTGAAGCAAATTTTATCATAAATAAGTGGGTCGCGGATGTTTTTATCTTATTTATAGTAAATATACAAGGATAACAGAATAATAGAAGAGTGTGTATGAGACATGTATGAATGTGAATGAGGCAAGGAGTATGTGCCAAGACCGAGTTGCTCGGCAGTCCGTCCTCTCTGCCTACCCCTGCGGAAAAAGGCGTAATGATAATAATATTTCGATGATTTGTACAGCGCCGTTTTTTGTTCAAAAAATCACCTCAAGGGCCTCACCTCACCGCTGGTTAAGGGTGATGGTAAGTTAGTTACTTAGTTATACAGGGAGCTGGTAATTGATGGGACATATTACAAGTATCTAAAAAAGATTTGAATAAGTTGTGAAGAAGTCATGAAAATGCATGAACCTAAAAAGCTCTGGACGGAGCTATTCGAGAACAATTTGAAGTCGCGGGGTGAGGGGGGAGACGTATGAAAAATACCAAAACCTACAACTATTTTTAATGATATATCCTATTCCTCGTCTCATCAAACAAACAAAACATCATGCCTGTTTTATGTATTGAAATAAAATAAAAATAGATTAAGCACCACTTTGCATACAAATCATTTCAAAAGTTTGTCATACAAGATTCGGCTTCAATGCTGCTTAAACAAAATCGCAGTAATACTCTGTCCATGGGAAAAAGTAAAAAAATAATGCTTCCAAAATTAAAAACAATAATACATGTTTATACAAAGCATGAGTTTTGAGGTTTTTGATGAACACTGAATACGTGAATATTCAGTCTAAAAATATTTTTATAGATACAAAGCTGTATTATGTTCTAAAACTAATTTGACTAATGTCTGCAGTTTATTTAAGTTTTATAGTACACAATAATCATACTAATCTATCAATTTGATAAATACCTTTATAAAAAGTTATGTTCTTTATTAATTTGTTCTTTCAGTTGCAGGAAGAAAATATCTTTGTAAATTTATTAACAAATTAATAGAAAATAGATTATAAAATTACGTAAAATCATGAAGTATACGATTTTTTGTATTATTATGGTTAGAGATAATGCCTCGTGTTGTGAGACAAATAAATATTAAATTAAACTATCTAATCAAAGCCAATAAGTGTGCGCCCGCAAAATTAATTTACATAATTATTATTATTTTAGTCTTTTTTATAGCAATAGATACCAATAAAACATTTTGGAGTATACAATTTGGTAAGTAGTAAGTTTAGTAGTAATTTATTAAACTATTGTATTTGCCTCTTAACCCATTGACTACTGAATTTTTTGGAAAAATATTTCAACGAAGGATAAATTTATCGTAGAGATAAAAGTTATTTGTCGCTAATATATTCATATTGCAGCTTTAGCTTGATCTGAAAGAGAGGGGTCTGTAAGTTGTACCATTGTCGTACACCGTGTACACTGTCAGAGAGGTCGTATAAAATTACATTTATTTAAAGATTCACAAGTTTTCTCAGATACAGCAATCCCTTATAATCTGCAGTTTATTTAGGCAAAAAAAGTAAAACCGTCTGCGATAAATGCTTGTTGGCTAAAGTTATAAGGGTGTCTCAATGAGTAGCTCAAATTGTGGACATTGCATAAATAGTAATTTGAGATAATAAATGGGACTAAGAAGAAATTATCGTAAAGAGTTACTTTGGAGGGGAGAGAAGATTGTTTTAATGCGATTCCGAAAAAACTTTGTTAGAGGACAACAAATGAAACTATTAAGCCAGATTTCTCAAAAACATTAAACTTATTGGAGCCCTGATGAAAGATCTTAAAAGATATCTTTAAACTAACCTTAAGAGGCTCAGAGACAATCAATTATCAATAGTTAGGACATTGATGTGGTTGATGCTAATTGATCGTTTACAGAGTCAATTGAGATTGCGATTGCGAGACATTCGTGATTTCCCATTGACAAACGATTTCCGATTGACAAACAGTGATGGTTTCACTGTACGATTGACATCTGTTCGTTAAATCGCTCTATCTATCAAGCCCTTTTGCATTATACCGCTACTGTCCTGAAGTTTTGGAAAGTTAAGTCAAAAGATTTTCACTATAGGGTGAAAATATTGACAGGTTGCATCAATCGCACTTTAGTGCACAATGTAAATGACTTAAGCACATCGACAATTGACATTGATCGTCTCTGGATCCCTTTAAGCTTTGTATAACTATTCTTATTAATCTCAATATTTTACAAAGGTTTTACTATACGCGTTATTATTTTAACTACAAAATTTTATATTCAGTTTAAAATCTATGGTATTGTGTGGAACCCATCAACCTAGTATTGTGTGGAACCCATCATCCTAGTATTGTGTGGAACCCATCATCCTATTATCATCTCGTTATGAGCCTAACACACGCTGATAATAAGGGATTACAGCACTTTAAATTAACATAAAAATTTACCATAAAAAACATATAGTACACTTGGAAGACTTGCATCAGAGATCACTAAATGCAGGGTGTCTGATAGTCAATTCCAATAATGGGATGTGATTCTTGATGATAGTATGAGAAAAAAGTAAAGAGCTTTTTAGAAGGCCAGAGTGTCAACTAAACCAACTACATTTTTACAAATCTTATTACTTGAATATACATGAAAACATCAAAACTTCATCTAGAACCACTGTTTGAACCAATGTTTTGCGTTTTACAACCAGTCACCCTGTATTTATATTTTTCAAAATAAATACAATACTCTCTCAGTAATCTGCTACTCGATTATCTGATAACTATTATAATCTGCCATTATTATTATTAGTTGAAAGCAAAAAATTAAGCTCTGTAATTTGTCAGTATTCATATATCAAATTCAGTAGTCTGCCGCGTGCCAAGACTCGCGCTCCAAGCTTTGTACAATGGCAGAATTGGTTATCTTATTCTTACACGCTCAGTTATTACCGCCGTCTAGTTTTCTAGAGCTGACCATTTTACCAGTCAGCTGTTTTAGGACATATCGAATAATCCTCTGTGTATTCTAGCAACTGTTTCTGTTAGTTTGTTTGTCAATAACTGTTTAAATTATTAGCATGTTTAGTATGTACGTGCTATAATCCACCGCTAATTGGACACTTGCTCGGTTTTTGGAGTGGCGGATTAGTGAGAGGGCATTGCAGATCAATTTAATTTTAGAACTAATATTTATGAACAAGGCAAATAATAGGTTCTATGATTATTATTTTCTAAACGCACTGAGAAAATTTATAAAGCTGTCTTCAATAATAATTATTGTAAAGCTTTAACTTAATTAACTAGGTTAGGTTAAGAATCAGTTATGCTCTGAAGTATAAATATTTTGTACATTATATTATTTAAACATTGTAACTGAGGCTCATAAACGTAACTCCGGCGAGTCAAGTATTCTCGAGGCGGGTTTGTCATTTTGGCTTGTAAACTTAGAGGCGCATAGTCACTCTACGTGTCTAATTGGCCTTCAGATA